>CM032061.1:38558463-39799073 GCA_018831715.1 Matsumurasca onukii | reverse complement strand
TAACGAACAAATTTAAGTGTATTAAACACGTTTACAGTAATAGTAATATTTTCTATAATTTTCAAAATATAAACAAAATCTAAACTGGGCATAAACTAATTGAACCCCTTTTGTATGAGGGTACAATATTTTTGAAAATTCAAATAATATAGTACGAAAGTATAAACCAGAGACAACTATTTAGCTGGCAGCGAGATTGCAAATGGCGTTTTTGTTGATTATTTTGCAACTTGATCCTTCAGTCAGCATCTCATCAGCAGTCTTACGGTTACGTTTCAAGGCGGAATCCGGTAATCTGTGATTAATGAAGTAAGACGTTAGTGTGAGTTTTATTGTGTTATTCTAATTTATTAGTTTTGAATTTAATTGTGAACATGATCGCCGCTCTCAGATGATAATTGGTAAGATGTCTCTCTTTTACATAAAGCTCAACCGAGTTGAATTGCGGTAGTCATAATGTGCATGATTAGGAACTTGCTAACAAAATACCGGTGACATTTACAATTATTATGTCTAGCTTAGGTCCAGAAGGTTTTCCGATTAATATAAGACTTGCCACTGTATTTCCTCTTGTAAATATCCTACTGCTAGTCTTACCTACCAAAGGAACAACCTGTCTAATTTTCATCATGGATTAATCTATCACCCCTATTAAAGAACTTAACTTTGTAGCCTAGCTCTACTGTACAACACTGTTACTTAGACCTTGTCCCTTCATGATTTCTGTTGTAATATAATCAACAAGAAGAATAAACTGATTTAATTGCGTTTTAATGGCCAAATTGGTGTTTTTTTTTTAAATTGAGAATAAATGTTTATATTTATACTTAGCACCATGTATCTACTTGAAATAAAAAGAAAGAATAGCCTAATACTATTCTGGAATAATGAAATGTCTGTATTTGTTTATGATATACACATAACTCCACAAGCATCTCCACATTTTTATTATTGGGCTTAATTCAACACTAGTTCTTGACAAACAACAAATACATGCCATTGGGTAATACAGTACAGTCTCTATAGTCCGGCCGTTCGCCACTCCAACACGTCCAGTAATCCGGCGTTGTGACGTAGCCACTTAGCCACCTGTTTTCAAGCCTCTACTTGTCTGTAGAAGCGCGTGACGTAGCCTATGGTATGTACCGATTACTTCAGTTCACTGCAGACTGCCAGAGAAAAGTGCTTAGTTTAACCCTAATCTGTGCTTCCGTTCAGTACGGGCTGTGAGATGTTGCAAAAACGTAAACATGTTACTTTGACAATAAATAAAAGGTAGCCTACGTGATTTTAAAAAAAAAGTAGAAGTTGATGATAAGTTAGCTACTCTATCCAAGGATTCAACTTCAACAGACGAATGAAGTTGAATTATCCTTCAACGTAAGAAAGATTATTTCTGGCAAATTGAGTCTTTTTAGTGAACCTCCACTATTCGGCATTTTCGCTAATCCGCCAGTTAGTGAGATCCTACTGTAGTAGAATATTTTTTTGGAACTCTCCGAGACACAAAGTGTCGGAACTATTTAAGTTCTTCTTTAGGCTAGTTGGTAAACATTGAGAGAATGACTTATGGATTTTTAGCACTTTTCAAATTTAAACCTTCTAAACAAAACAATGTTTCAACTTCGAAGTTTGGAAACCATTAAAACGATGTTTTCACCAAAAGAAATAAACTAACTTAACTTCGCATAGCCTCTAGGTTAATTTGAAGTGGGTGACAGATTGCGTCTGCTATAGAGTGCCGAAGGCAGCGACAGCGTCGCATCTTCTGCTTTCAGTAAAATAGTCCCAACTTTAAAGCCACTTTTAAATATGTTCAACATAAAAAATAAACTAACCTAACCTAACTTCACGATAATAACTTATTCACCTTTAAGTTAATTTGATGTGGGTGAAAAGTCACTGACAGATGAGTGATAGTTGTCTCGTGGTGCTCCCTGCGCGTAAAATAGTCCCAACTTTAAAGCCACTTTAAACTACTTATAAATAAGTTGCACACCCCAAAACAAACTTTTATATATTTAGGAGCCTCCTCCACATCGTGTTAAATCAGTTTTAGCTCATGAAATCATAAGTCACTCTTGTAAACAAATACCGGCTAGTTTCTACTATGGGCTGCAACAATGCATATGCTCCCTCAAAGTGATTTAAAATAGCTTTCGATGCTATTTAGTATGCTACATGTTTTTGTTTAATAGTTTTCAACATTAATGTAATTAGTGAACATTGTAAAAGAGATTTTGAGCTAACACTAGAAAAAGGTTGATTTTGAGAGGGCTTTGTAGTTCTGACTTTGCCTTGTTAAACAAGACATTTAAGTTACTCTTGACGTTTACGGTTGACTTTCATTTTTTTTTTCTTTAATAACTCATACTATTTCTAGTCACCAAGAGCAAGGGAACGTGTAATTCTGCCGATGTATTAACTGTAACATGGTCACATTCACCCAGACACCAACTCTAGTATTACTGGGCGTGCAAGTTATAGATACATGTTTATCCAAAACTAGGCATTTAGAGACATTTTTGTTAGTTAACTAAACCACTTATAAATTTGGGTTGCTATCGCAACTTAAGTGAGATAATGTATAGATAACTTGTAGTGGTTTCAAACAAACTACTTGAGAGTTAACTAGACAATTCAAGTTGAAAGAAGTTTAATTATTCAAATATTATTTATTTTGCAATAGATTGTAGTTGATTTAAGAAATACACACTTTTCATGATTTTGTAATAGTTGTTTAAAATTATTTTGTGAAGGTGGTTAGTTTTGTGTGAATAAGTAAATTGATAACATAATCAACTCCATCCTATAGTAATGCTTGAGGTGTGTTATACTCACTATAACAGCGGAGTAAGTAGTCCGATTTTTCTGAATTTTAAAATGTGTTTTCTCTTTATGATATGTAAAAAACACCCTAACCCTGAGGCAGAAGGTTGAAGCAAGGCTATGAGTGGAGCAAACAGCCTCGTAATGCCCGTGATCATGCAGCCTGAGGCTTAAATTAGCCCAGCATTAAAAATAGAATAGAAAATAATACCATAATGATGTGTTTCAATTTTCAGTCATTATAAAGGTTTACGTAATATTTCCAAGCATATCTTGAATTTTAAGACTTGAAAGGGTACAAATTTATTTTTATTACATCATATACGTAACTTCTATCCCTTCACGAGGTAACTAGAAAATTTCCATTAGCATGACAAATAACTTGCAGTACTTTACAGTATTTAAGTACTGTATAGTTGAATATACAGTACTGGTTGATTTTTGTACCGTACAGTAGATTGTTGTGTATAACAGCAGTTTGAGTAAAAGTAGCTCGGTACATGTGAAAAGAGGCTTGCAAGTTTAACGGCAACAGCTCTTGCAGTAATTATGACTCAACGACTTCTCAACTGTGGCTGTACTCAACACTTGAACACTTTTCATGCCAGAGTAGAGTAGAGTAAGAAAACTTTAGTGCGTTTTAACGTGGTAGTTACAGCAAAAACTTTTAATGTTGGGTTTTGAATGATTTTGAATTGTAGTTTTGAAATTCAGTTGTCCTTTTGAAAGTTTTGGAAACTACAAGCTTTTACATAGTTTTCTGTGAGGGGCCTTTACTACTGTTTAAAATACACATTAACCACACAAGTTAGCTTTTTAATCGTCTTTAGACCTGTTTCAAACAATATTCATCTGCTAGCTTGAATACCTTAACTTACTTAAGATAATAGGCTAGTCAACTAAGAAAATAAAAGGGCAGCTAGAGGAAAGTAGAGGAGGAAGAAGGTGCAGTCCTTATTCCTTTTATTCTTTATGTTTTCAAGGTCGCTGAACTCAAATTTGAGGTTTGCTGACTGATATTTTGGCTGAATACTATTTTTTGTGTGGAAAACATTGAAAATGTTGTCTTTTTTAGTTTTTGGCTTACATTTTTTGTAATTATGCATTTATTGAATGACTCACCCTATATAAAATCAAAAAAGAGAAAAATCCCTGCAAAATTCATATTTTTTTCATCAGCAGCACTTTAGCGCTTGGCTGCATGTCAGCCTGGTTTTTAGATAACATACTCACAAAACTTTAGTGGTGTTACCAATTTATTTCTTTACAAAGAGAATTGATGGTAACAAATTATAATAAAAACCATGTAGAATTTCATACAAACTGAATAGTCAACAAAGAAGACAATTTTGTACTAAGCCGTTTTGATTATTCATAAAGGTTGGTTTTCTTAATTTATGTAGTATGTTTCCCAGGCATTTACATATATAGGTTTGACAATTTATTTCAATATTTACAAATTTGATTCTTATACTATGTGTTTAATAGACCACAATTTCTTTTATATTCACGGTTTGATATAACAGTTGAATTAATTTTTATTTCCAAAATTAGCGATTTATTTATAAATCAACTAAACAGTAAGCAGATTTCACCGTTGAATTCCGGGATGAAGGAATGATTCTAACTCAACTCGTTGTACGGTTGATCAATACAGACTAAGCTTGGCTGTAGTTTAATCCTCTTCTTTATGTCTCTGTCTGCTGTACAGTATATCTGTCAAGCGTCTACAAATCATCAGCCTCGTTCAGTCCGCCAGCGTTGATCCCTTTTCGTCTCACTTGCACGATCACTCTGCTACAAATCAATCTTTCTGGTAAATTTCATTGTGGACTGAATAGAACGGATTGTGAACGTTTTGATATTAATGTAAGAAATTATGTAGAGTCCTATGTAATATGAAAATAAATAAAAAAATTTTTAACATTTAAAACTGTAGTGAAAATGTATAACAATTTATCAGGAGGATAAGGACAGTGAGAGAGAGAGAGAGAGATATGCTTTATTACATCAGCGTAGAGCTTAGAAATAGTGTCAACAATGAAAACATTTAAATAACTAATAACAAGAATTAAAATAAATAAATAAATGTGTTTGTTATTATCATAAGTAAAGTGTAAAGTGGTATGTTATTATAATTTCTATAAAATACATGCAAGCCAAGTTTGACAAAATGTGTGCTGAAATCAAATGAGACCCAGAAGGGTAAAAGTTAAAAAAAAACAATGTATTTTGTGCTAAAAACTTCAGTTAAATAAAAAAATGTAAATACCCTAAAATGAAAAAAAACAAAGCAAAATATTTTGATTATTAGTAACAAAAAAGCCAGTGTAACATTAACTTCTCTTTTATAAATCAAAACTACTTCACAGTAACTATTATTTTAAAACTCTTTAATGCATTTGATTTAAAAGCCTTGGAGGTTTATTTAATTTTGAACTATACCAATGTTTTATTTGTAGTCTATTCAACTCTATACATAGAAAACGTTGTACAAAAAATCGGTTGGGATGAGAATAGCATTGCGTGGATGAATGTGTATTCACCCCCTAGCCACTGGTGAGATAGTAGGTGTGAGTATAGTTGGGGGTTGGAAGGGGGTGGGCTGCTAATAAGTCTACTAATTGGTCACCAGGCCGGCACCTGTATATTGTGTCTACAATAACACTCAACACTCACCTTTCCACAATCTTCACTCCATTCTTTTAGTTCTGCCAAGTTTGGTTGATTTAACAAATCTTCTTATGTTGGAGTATTCTTAGTAATAATTTGTATCTTGCTTTGTTTTCTCCTATATGGTTTTTACAAAGAAAAATGCTTGATTACAAATAACAACTTCATAAAGGATAAGTCAGGGGTATTTGTATGCCAATTTTCAATAAAGTCGGTGCATTTGTTGGTTTCCATATTCGGTCTTATCCCAATTCTAACAATAGGATACTTTCAGGATTTTTGTTATCCGGAACAGGTTTAGTCCCAGTTGGTCAGTATCAAAGCCAAAGGGGTTCGACTATAGTTACTGCTTTCAGTGCACTTTCACTCTCATCTCTGTTCTTTATTGACAGATTTAAAAACAGTTTGCATAATTGAAATTGGGTTAACCTGCACAGGAAAACATGCTTTTTAATTATTATTGCTGTTTCTTTTTTATGTACTCAGGTATTTATTAGGTTTTGCACCATATATACACCATCACACCAGCTTTTAACCTGATTGACCAAATTTTTATGAAGGAAGTTAAATGGTAATTTAACAAAAATCAAAATAGTGGTTATCAAGCAAATAACACATTTCAGACAAATGTTCATTGGAGTTTTTATTCTTTTTGACACACCTAGTCATCATTATTCTTTATAATCATGATTCTTTATTACACTGCATCAAGTTCACCTTTTGTTGTAACAAATTCAATAACCATCATATAATTGATACGTTCATGGCTACGGTGCACAATCTTCATTACTAAGTAGTCACAAGTTAGGACCTACTTTCTAAATCCTCTATTGATTATTTTGACCCTACTCAAGTTGGCAAGTGCTCAAAAACTAAAACACGACAGCCGTGCCAAACTGTCATCTGGTGTTGTCAATGCATCGATCTTCCTCACGCCCAATGTGTGATGCATTTCAATCTGGTAGGCAAGGTCGAAATAAACTCACTTCTTGTGAGCGATAATCACTTGATGACAACAACAGTGGTGGAACAATAATTATTGTTGACATTGAGGTCTATATTACTGTCATAAAATTAACAATCTCTGTAAGTTGTTTGCAAAAAACCAGATCACCTGTGATATTAAAAGCAGAGTACAGGCACTATTTGTAATCATGAATGTCCCAATGAATGGGTGTGTTGGGGTTAAGTCAATTCACAACAACTCTTGTCAGCATTCACATCTTCTTCCAAAGGAAAACATTTCGTTGTCTACTACCTTTTAAAATATTTAGTTTTTTAACTTTTGAACAAGATAATTAAACAATAACACTGGGCACTGGAGACGTCCAACCAAGAAAAGAGGAGCTGGGCTATGGAGTCCTCCAAGGGTCCATACTCAAGTCTCTGCTTTTCCTTATCTACATCAATGAGGTTGACTCATCAGTGTAGCAGAAACAACTTTTCTAGTACCAGTAACATATGTAGAGTAGCAAATTACCTGACCATTTGTTTCAAAAAACAAAACTACACTATCAAATAATGTTTTATTAACCTAACCTCCCAAAATATAACATTTATAATATATAACGTTCTTTCTGTGTTATATGTGGGTACAAAAAGGTAATTTTGCTGGTAGGTTTCAACTCAATAAACAATCCCCAATAAATAATCAATAATTGAATGGGTCCTCCGTATAACGTTCTAACTGACAAAAATAAAATTTTTCAGGAGTGCCAAAAAACTGTGTAAATAATTTTGCACTCAATATATATAGATAAACTATGTTCTTATAGCCCATTTCTTTATTGCTATAAAATTCTGTATCTTAATTGCTACTTATAGCAGAGATACAGAGGCTTTTACCTAAAAAAACGAGGGAAAAACGTTATTCTACACTAATACTCTACACTGACGTTGGGTTAGAACATTGTTATCAATATAAGTAGGCCTAATAGATCATAAACTTACGAAACTGCACATAATCTAATATTGTTTATAAATAGCTGGTTTTGTATGCACTCGTTATAGTGATATGCGTTTAATGAGTAGAAAAAGTACAGATTACCTACCCTAGGCAGTGACTGCGCAGCACACCAGCGTCTGTAGAAAAAACGTTATTCTACTTACATCTGCAAGTGGAAGTTTTGCGGATATGTGCTTCTTTTTTTTGAAAAAGTATGGTTGTCTAGAATTCCTCATAGCTTGCCTCTTCTTCTCTTGCCATTCTGTTACACTTAACTTCCGTTTTTTTGCCCTGGTTTAACCGTTTTCTATCTCCCGGCGACAGAACATCGCTTCGAGGTCAGGCGACATCTCTGCTGGTTAGAACGTTATTCTCATGGCGGAACTGTATTTTCTGCCACTTCGACCAGCTTTTTAGGGCTACCAACATTACAAACAAAATTTACCACGCGATTTAGAATCTCAATTAGAACGTTATTTCACTAAAACATCGATTTTGATAAAAGTGTCAGTTAGAACGTTATACGTAGGACCCATTCAATTAATCTTTTGATCTCACTGTTTTTGCATAACAAGTACTTTTACTCTTTGAAGTCGGCTAATTTTTCTGAATTAAAATGAAAACTGACCAATTTCAAGATCAGAGAGAGGCCAGGATTGGAAGTTCTATCAATGGAGTAGGAGAAGTTTAAAAAAATAATAAATGAGGCTATATCTAGCGGACTTGAAGGTATCAAGACTTATTGAAAGCTGAGCTCTGATCAGTTTAAGTGAAGAAATCTGCGTAGACGACACGTACCCCCCTCCCCTCCTCAGAGCACAATCTGTTTAGGGAGACTCATGAATAATGTATGAGCCATGAACTGCCCGTTTTATTAGGAAATCAGCTTACCCCAGGGTAAATATACTTTGGTTAGGAAAACATGTTATTCTAGTTGTCCTCTGGGTTAGTTAATCTTCAGTTTAGTTTTTATTAATTTATTTCGGTACCGATTGTGAGGCGTTTATGAACTTTCTTCAGTAAATATTATTAAGTAAGAACTTAGGATATTTAATACAAGGAAACAATTCAATTGGAAACAAGATTTAAATGTAAAAAGGGCTGTTTACTTAAGACATAGGAAATGGTGGGTGTCTCAGACCACCCTTAGGACACGTACACCTTGAGAACAGTTAAACCTTTGGATTAATTGCAAAATCCTATGTTAAAATGTCTCAAAGAACAAAGAAATATACAATAGACAAAGACTCTTTATTCAGACGAACATAAAGTATGGTAATGGCGTCAAAGTTGAATATTATGTTATAGTCTTGTTACAAGCTAGGGCCGACTGGTCCCCTGATTGGGTCATTAATTAAATAGCCTAATAATCAATGGAAATGGACCAACAGTTTAAATCACTAAATCACTATTTGAGATGCCGACCACTCTCATGAGGGTATTTTAAGGCAAATATGTGGTGAAGGATGAACTTGGGATGAGTGGTAGTAATGAGTTATGAGGTTTAGTTCTGGTACAAGCTAAGGCCGACTCTTCCTTAGAATGGGTCATCAATTAATAGCCCAATGACCAATGGAAATACAAGGACCAACGGCTTAACGTGACTTCCGAACCACGCAGGTGATGGTCTGAATGTCTAAACGATGGTGGGAGTTGATGCGGGTATCATCAGATGATCACTGAGACTATCTGAGCCGCTTTAGACCTAGATATCATCCTCAAAATCTGACCTCCATGAAGCTGTATTACAGGACCACGCCACTGACTTGTCCTGACTTCTGAACCACAGGGTGTGATATAAGTGGCCTGCCGCTCACCCATTACAGATTGTCTTTAAAACTAGCTAAGTTATACAATTTAGAAGTAGTAGCTGTCTATTTCACCAAAAAATGTTGATTATATTAATTTTTAACTAGAATTTGTTCTAGTAACAGTGCTTATGTTTGTTATTACCAAAAGAACTATTTTGAACTTAATTTGTAAAGTGAATTGAATTTTATCGATTTCTAACCCACACCATGCAGCTGCTGTTTGTTTGCCTGAGCATTTACGCTTTATCAGAAACAAACAAAACCAAACTGGCTGTCAGGCGACACACTACTGCTTGATAACAAAGCAATCGAACTGCAGAACGCAAAGAGTAAACTGTCTGACTGAGTGTCTGGTCAGGCACAAAGCTAATGTCCGTGTCATGTACAGTAATTCACATTGTATGTTGGTGGTTAAACATTCACGTTCAAATAAATAACACATTCCTATTTCACGGACGTGAACACCACACAGTTGTGAGTTGACAATCTCAACTGAATGATTGTTCACAGTAATTTGATTGCACTAGTATTGAAACATCCATGATTTGGAATGTCAAGTTTCATGTTTATTAATTTGTATTATATTTATTTATTTGTGTTTAAATAATATGTATCCCTCTGTTATGTGAAAAAAGCGTGATATTCGTCATTACTATACAGGGTGTCCCATAAGTTAAAGCGTCAAACTCCGGGAAACATTTCTATGGGTCTAAATAAAGACAAATTCAAGAATAACTTTTTTTCCAATAACACATTGTTTACCAGATATCCGCCATTTTGTATTTTTTACAAAATAATTTTAATCTCCAACATTTTACAACTAATTTTTATTAAACTCTATGTATGTTGAAGTTGATGAAATCTATCAGAGAAAAAAACAACTTGGTCCAGTTTGAAATTTTAAAATGGCGCCTAGTTAAAATTTGTTTAACTTAAATGGCGGGAAAACTATAAAAAAATCATAAATTATAAAGAACAACCTTTTTTCTAAATATTTTTTTTCTATCTATCAAAACAAAAAAATTAAAATCTGATTAAAAGCAACACAGGTTTATTGAAACATGAACAGTGACACTTGGATTTAAATGGGTAAACCAATTAAATAAAACATAAAACCTAAATAAGAGCTTTACACAAAATTTTTAAAAGTTTTTAACATAGATAAACTACAAAGAAAACAAGAACATCTGAACAAATGTAGTTTATCTATGGTTTTAATTACAACAATTTTTTTCTAAATTTTATTGTTCATCTATCTACACAGACAAATTAAAAAAATGATCATGTTTTAATTAAATCTGTGTTATGTTTAGTATGATTTTAATTTTGTTGTCGTTGATAGATGAAAAAGATATGTAGAAAAAATGTTGTTCATCATAATTTTTTATTTCTTTTATCGGTTTTCCCGCCGTTAAAGTTAAAAATTTTTAACTGGACGCCATTTTGAAATTTTAGATTGGACCTAGTTGATTTTTTTCTATGATAGATCTTATCTACTTTAATTATCTACTTCACCATACATAGGTCTACTGAGTTTGGCTAAACAAAATTGGTTAAAAAATGTTGGAGATAAAGGTAGTTTTGTAAAATATACAAAATGCCAGACATCTGGTAAACAATGTGTATAAAAAAATTAATCTTGAATTTATTTTTATTAAGACCCATAGAAACGTTTCCCGGAGTTTGGCAATTTCTTTTGAGACACCCTGCATAAATTGAGACAAAATGATTAGCAGATCAAAATTTACAAAAATAAGTTGAAATTCCTCAAGGCGGTATATCGTAAAGAAACAAATGTGAAATAAGAGCTGATAAGCCTTGGTTTCAGCCCCAAAACATTAATGCTTAGGGTGGTTTAGTGATTAATATTCTTTTCCAGTTCAACACTTGTTGCCGAATTTAAGTTATACAGCATCAGAACTAATATTCTGTCAGCTTGACTTTTCCCTAACAAGTTAATTTCAAAACCAAAAGTTACAAAAAATGTGCTACAATTTTGTTTAATATGAAATTTTGTGAATCTTTTTAGGATTAAAACTTAATTTATTGAAAAAAAACAACATAAAGGTTTTTAAAAACCAGATTTGATTTAGTACAATTCTACTGTACAGCATTTGTTTACAGGCTAAATGTTATAACATAATGCAAAAAAAATTGTTTACTAAACTTATAATTCAGCTTGGAAATTCATGTTGATTATCCAGCAGGGTTTATCTAATAATGAGTGGTATCGAAGTACCGATATTTGATTGGAGAAGTGACAAGAGACGGAAATATCAATATCAAGCTTCCGATCAGACAATATCCAATGTTTTCCTTTCATTAGGTTTGTATGAGTCCTCCTACACTACAACTATTACATTTCTTCCTCCTTCTAATAAACAATAAGACCTTGTGTTTCCAATTCTACATCAATCAATCTGAAGTCTGTGTAGGAAATAAAGAACATACATTGAATTCTTAAATTGACATAACAAATTGTAGTTAGACTTAATGATGTGCCAATTTGAATACATTTGATTATGTGTATTGAAATAAATGTGGCAAAATACCATGTTTTTACTCCAAAGTTGATGAACCTACTCTTACCTCGTACTCTCCTTTGTTTTCCGTTGACATAAATCTTAACTTCTTGTTTCCATTAGATTGGTCGCAGTTTCAATCAAAGACTAAGCATGCTCTATGATGCGTCAACGCTACTCTTCTAATGCTCTCCCTTTGTGCCACACATAAACATATCAAGTAGCTTTTGTCATCCTATCTAAGATAGTTAATGGACATTTCCTACTGTAGATAGCTTCCCTCTTTCCTCCTTCCTCCTCCTGGAGACCCACTGAGAGCTGACCTCCTCTTTCTTCTTCACCCAAGCTGGCTGTTTGTGGCATCCCAAATGGGTGCAATTTTACTCTCCAGTTCTTCTGCTTTGACTTTAAACATTTTGTGGAAAAATTGTCTATTACATAGATTCAAAAGTATTTCACTGTCTACCCTTATTTTCTTCTCTAGGGATTATCTTTCTCTGGTGAAGTTGGCACACCAAGTGTTTTGAAATTCTTTCCCCTTAACTTTTGAAGGAATGGAAATTATCATACACATTTTTTAGTACATGTTATTAGGGTATCAAAGTACAAGAGTGTACTTAAACCATATTACTTTTCACGTTATCACGGGTTTTTCCTCCTCACCTTGAAATGAGGATTTTAAAAGTAAGTCCAATATTTCACTGGGGTGTTTGTCAATATGAGTAAGGCCTTCGAATGTTTAAGTCACGAATTGATCCTCTACAAACTTGGATCATTAGGGTTTTGCGGCATCCCCTTGGAGTGGTTCCGATCTTACCTCGAGGGGAGGCTCCAGATAATAGAACAGTGAACTTGCAACAGGGGAATCATATCCACAGCCAGATCAAAAGTTCTTCCCATGACAAGGGGAATGCCCCAAGGTGTTGGGGCCTGTACTCTACATCTTTTTCACAAACGACCTGCCATCCATTGTCAATCCCTACAGTAAAGCTACTATGTATTCAGACGATGTAGCCTTGATGATGGTACAGAAAAACTAGAAATGGATTCGAACATAGGCTTAAGTGTTGCTGTACAATCCTGCAGTGAGCATGACTTAGTCTTTGAAGGCGGGAAAACCAAGCAAATCAACTTTGGGCGGGAAAAGGATATAGTATCTCCTTTATCAGACTTGGAGTATGTTTCGTCAGTAAAACACCTTGTAATTGTCGTCAATGGTAACCTCACCTGGGACGAGCACACTGACACCCTTTGTGGACGACTGAGTTCAGCAATTTTCGCTTTGAAGAGGATTAAAGATATAAGCACGACTGAGGCAGCTTTAATGTACCATGCTTTATTTGAAAGTAAATTAAACTATGGAGTCGCCGTCTGGAGATAATCACCGGTACATAATATGCAGTGAGTCTTAACTCTAAAAGAATGCGTTTCGGCTTAAACAGACGAGACAGAAACTGTAGTCTTGACAAGTCAGCATAAACAAGCCCAAAGACACCAGGACGTTCACTTATACCAGACGAGGAACTCGATCAACTTCAATTTACCACTGCACCACAGAACAATCTTTGAAGAAAAACCATTATATGCAGGTGCCAAGCTGTTCGATGCTCTCCTCTCTAGCTTGTAGATACTGGAGTCGAAGCTGAAACTTCGTTTGGCCAACAGAACGTTCTACAGCCTGGTGAAGAAATATTCCTAAATATTGATTTATATGACTCTATTTTCAGTCTTGATGATTAAAAAATAAATAATCCTGGTTGCTGAAATTTCTTATGAGAACCTCTAGCTTGCAACCCCCTATTTAAAAAACACAAAACCTCTCAACAAATTTTACAACACTTGGTTCTTAATTGACAACCTAAAATGTGTATTATTTTTCTTTCATATATTGAACTATTCTGAAAGTTTTGTTTAATTTGTAATTTAAGTATTCTAATTGAAATAACTATCATGCAAATAACAAAACAGTCAAAGTTAAAATATCTTTAATACATTATCATCAAGATAAGTGATCAAGCATGGTCGGCGGTTTGGTCAGTTGAGCTGTAGTTTTTCCATGTTTAAATTCATTTCAATCTTTGTCAAAATTCTAAATTCTTGAACCAAGTTTGTAAGTTATATGCAGGAGTGAGTTTTAAATGTCTCCCTCACCACCTTAACTTTTGAAAAAGGAAATATTTTAAAAACCCTTTAGAGAATGTTTTTATAAATTTGTAAAGTTTGTTTTGACGTACTTTGTACCACTCAAATATCGGGGGGAGGGTCCCCCAAGGTTTTTAAGTACAAAAAAAATCCTCTTTCGTCCCCCTCTCCTTGTGACACCTCAAAAGAAGGGAATTTTAATACAAATTCAATGACGCAAAGAAATATGTTTCATCTCAACTTAAGATTGTAATACCCATTTAAAGATTACTAGAAATCAGGTTTAAAATGCCACAAATTCTCAAAATTTCACAAACATTCAATTTTTTTAAAATCCTCTGAGGAAAACATTGCAATTCTATAACATTATCCCATAAAGTACTTTGAAAACAAATTTGTTATTATAAAAAGTTGTATGTGAAAGGTGGCATTTTAAACCTGATATCTTGTAATCTTTAAATAGATACAGTATTACAAAAAAACAAGTCGAGCTATAATCTTTCTTTGCGTTGTTGAATTTGTATTCAAATTCCCTTTCTTTTGAGGTTCCCTTAAGGGGGGGTTGTATATAAAAGATTTGGAGGGTCTTCCCGGTTTTGGGTAGCGGGTGGGTAACGCAAAGTATGTCAAAACAAACTTTAGAATTTTATAAAAACATTCCCTATAAGGTTTTTAAAATATTTATTTTTTCAAAAGTTCCAATTAAAATTTTTCAACTGTTGTTTTTGATCTGGAAGCCGAAAGCTTGCATTAATGCAGAGTTATCGACATACGCTGAACCGATGAGACAGTGTTTTGGCTCGACAGTGAAGCCCCGATGATAGGTTTCGTCACACTGTGCACAGTGAGTGAGTGGACCGAAACAGTGTCCGAGACAGATGACATCATGCCCAAGGTCATCACTCTCAGGCTCAGGCTCATGTGTCGCAAAGCACTTTCTTCTATTTATATGCCATTCTGGCTCAGAAGTGGTGATTTGTAGATGTCCGTGAACATTCTGTTTGGAGTTTGAGTGTTGGATTTAAGGGGTATTGGGTTATGGAAAAAATTAGTTCTTCATCAAATTTTCATCTATGAGATATATATTTCTTACAAAACTGCTAAGGTGCATTTAAGGAAGAATACATGTAGGTAGTTAATTACTTGAGATATGCCTGTGACTCAGCGGCCAGTTTGCTGCTCTCAGAAGGGAGGGACACCTGGAAACGTCAAGGAATTGTACAGGAATTTCACCTGTATGAAAAGTGTGTGTAAATAAGACAATTTAGGACAAAAGTGGTTTGTCAGGCAAAATGTATGAATTATGTTGAATTGTGCAATTCTTGTTGGAATCCAGTTTTTTTTTGGGCTTAGACCAAATTGATTTAAGTTCTGGACAGAAAAATATGTTGTAAGATTGTGTTGTGCTTTCTAATGAACTAAACCTGCAGTGCATTAATTATTCTGTTTCCTGTCAAAATAAAATAATTTCATTTTTTTTGTCTGGAAAGTTTTTTGAAAGTCTAGGAATTTTTGTTTTTTAAAACGTTTTTCACCTTAGGTGAATGTGTAGGAACAGAAAACAAGTCACATGATGTTAATCATGAAAGTCATTATGCACCTGAGATAAAATATGATTTTATATCCCAACAGAGCAGAAGTTTTAATTCCCTAATTAAAATCTGTACTTATTAAGTAGAATCTGTCCACACATCACCCTAGAGTAAAGCATGCATTAACCAGTATTTAAATCCTCCGGAAGGACAGATATCGCGATGAACGATTGTGTTGAATATTTGATGACTTCTCGTTGTTGAATGTCACTATTTGCCGTGAAGTGCCGTGTAAAGCGACAGTTCGATTGTCACATGTCGCACTTCAACCCGCTTTTCAACTCTTCGTCAGCTTTGTTTGCCGTTGCCGTTTTAATTTGTCACTGGAAACTGCTGTATTGTTTTTGTGTCATCTTGACGGTTTAACGCTTGCTTGTGTTTGTTTTGCTGGAGTGTCTAGAAGCACTAAATTGTATTGTGGTTCTGGTTGCTAGTGAGTAGGTCATTCTGTCAAGTGTACTGTATTACTTTGTTCCGTTAAGATGAACATAGTTGAAGCGTAGACTGTTCTATTTACTGTAAAGCTATTCCTCTAGAACTACTTTGTGAAAAAATGGTTTATAAAATCAGAGTAAATTTAAGTTACAAATTAAAACCTTAGTTAGCTTTGTGTTGTCTGTGTTAAACTTGTTGTCATCATACTACCCCCGAAATAGGTATTTCAAATAAGGTTAAGTTACCACAAAACTTGTTATTACCTGAACTGACAGCAAAGTTTCTTTGCAAACAAAGTTGTCTGTGGACCAGGGCTTGCAAGGTGTGTCTTAAGTAACTGTAACAGCTGTAATTACATTTCACAGGCGTAATACCTTTTTTGGTAATTTTTAAGTAAACAAAATGTGTTGAGAAAAAAAATGAAATAAATCCATGTTCTAATTTGTGTAATTAATATTTAAGTGTGATTAAAAGTATTGTTCAATATTCTTACAGAACGTCTTTAATCGTTGCTTGACCATATTGACGTAAATTGATCTTGCATTGGTTTCCAGTATATCCAATGAAAAATAGTAATTTCATTCTTAAGTAATAATTACAAACTGTATTCCAGACATTAAACTTGTGCGCTTAATTTCAATTGATTATAATATAATTGATATGATTATAATTTGTCTGGATTTGAATTATTTGTAAGAGCTTTTACTCTACAGTCTACATTCCATTAATCGTTTGGCTATGAATTGATGAGCCAATCTGGGGAACAGTCTGCCCTAGTTTCTAACAAGACTAGACCTCATCATCCATCAAAAAACTCAGCATTCATCCCATATTCACCTTAAAATACCCTCTAGGAGAGGTCGGTGTCTCAAAGCAAAGTATCAAAAGTACAGATTCTTAAAATATCTTACCTACTCTAAACTACAGAACAATGTGAGAGAACACTGCCTTGTTTGTACGGTTTGACTAAATACACAGCATACGGTTACTGAAGCCTTTGAAATAAGTGAATAAGTAATTGAGAGAGCCCTCTTAAGTTAATGGGTTTTCATTGATTTACATAACAAATGGAGAGTTACTGTACAATGAACTCTGTTTGCCGAGCTTCACCGGTTTCATTAACTAGTTTATTCTATGTTGATGTCGACTCTACGTTGATTGCGCTCAGTGTTCACATTTATCATTTCACATTATCGTTATTAGTTAGAGATCAGAAAGTAGATTATGCTACTATTGGGTATTAGTTTTGATAATTATCTGAGCATTTGGTTTTCTTTGCACATAGGTTGATGGTGCATTCAATGTTCTTAGCAATAAAAATCATTCACTTTAAATTTTAAATTTGTTCATATATTTTTCCATTTGCCTTGGTAAATAGAAGAGAGCACATGTAACTTTGTTACAAATAAAGACTTATTTAATCTCTTGTTATTTTAAGTTAAAATGGAAAACACTAAAACTCGAAAGCTTATGCCATCTGGTTGACCTGCAAGGGCACCTTCGTACAGACAAGGAAATTACATCTAGTCACCTTAATGCTTGTTTCAGATTTTACAGCTTGATTTGTGTTTCAGTGTTAATTAAAATTTGGTACTTTCTTGAAAGAATCCTCTTTACAATTTCATCCCGATCAAGTGAATAGATAAGGTTGGGCATTACTGGCAGATATTTAAAATGTCTTCAGTTTTCATCTCTAGAGAGGGTCTTTGTTAAACTTTCAGGGAATTTGCAAGCATCAAAATTATTTGTGGGGCAAAAAGGATAATTTTTGTCATATGCAAATCATAATGACAGTCAATTCAAGTTTTAATTCAAAGAAATTCAAAGTAAACTATGGTTCATACAAGAAACTTGTTCATATTGTTATGCAGAGGTGTTTATAATTCTACGTTAAATACAGGAGACTTCTTCTCATTCGGCCACCTCGGGTCCACACACTTGGCCTGACTAACCAAAATATGAGGAAAAGGCGTTTGGAGCCCTTGTATTAAATCGTCTATTAATAAAATAAATAAATAAATTTGTTCATCCAAGCATTTGTACAACGAGCAGCCAGGTCAGACTTGACATGATGAGTGCATAGAACGATGCTTAGGGCGTAATCCGGAGCGCCCCACAGAGCAAATGTCATTGCATGTGTCAAAAGCAGCTGTTTTCAGAACAAAGGGGCATTTTACAATTATTTGGGAACTCAACCGCGAACTCTCGTGGCGCAGGGGTAGATCCTTATTGGTACTGACTACTGAGTTCTGACCGTGTGGTGTTTGGAATTAAGTTGTAGGTCAAATATTCTTCAGACCCAATAACATCTGACATACTGAACATTTTCCAAAATGTTTTTGAGATTTGAAGAAGTATCTGCTAAATAGACCTTGATATTCATTTGAAGAATTGAATCCTCAATAATATCTAGATTAAGCCTAACATATAAAGTTTATTTTATGTATATCATGACACTATATAACATTTCTGTACATGAACAAATGAAGAATGTTTGACTGAGTGATTGTGGTGTCGGCAGGTGTCGCGGCACAGGATGAGCTGCTACCCGTAACTGGAGATGTAGACAACTCAGTTCCTCTCTCCTGCCTTGCAACGTGATGACCAACATGAGGTGAGTACTAAAGATAGTGTAATGGTTGGTAGATTGGGCATAGATGCCACATGGTTGAGGCAGGATGATTGACATAGTTGCGGCAGCCCACTTACAGATAGTGCTGCTGACATACTCCCCCCTCGGCTCCACATGCTCAAGTTTGTCCGATGTCGATTACTTAAATGTGACCAAATTGTGTGATTTTTGAGAACGAATGAACTTGCACGTTTGTCAGTGGCTCTACTTGTGACTCTTAAAATAATTACTTCGTAGCACTATCTGTGCTTGGGTTGCCAAACTATGTTGATTTTCCTGCCTCAGCCATGTAGCATCTGTGCGCAATCTACCTACCCTAACAAAATGTTTGTGAGTATTGGGTAACTCACTCGATCTATCTGCACCAAACATCTAGTTCATTGTAGTTTCCAGTAGCATTCGTGATTGGCAGTCTAGTATTTTTTCTGAAGTCTGGTGTTTTTCAGTAGTTTTGTTGTCAAAAGTATGTTATATCAGACAATCGGGAGTAACGATTAAAATATTGTAATCGTTATTTGCTCTGAAACTTTGTAGTGTAATTGTTACATTTGAAACGCAGTAACTAGTCATGGATCATTGTTAGAATTAAGCGGTAACAATTTCATGTAATGAGTTACTTTTTGTATGCTAAAAATATGCAAAAAGATTGACTCGACACTGACAATTACAAATTTCCAATTATGTCATTTATATATCTTTCCTCTTTATAATTTGGTTTCTCTATGGAGCTGGCAGCATTCAGCTTGTCAGCTGCTCTAGAACCGGAATTTTTTTTAAACTGTCACATTTGGGTTTTTTGTATAAAAAAAAGAATAGAAAACAAATGGGACAGTACAGAGTACACTTCTCGTCGTTCTTACCCACTTGCCACTGAACGACATTTTATTTCATTAACAGTACTGCAATTAAAATTTTCTGTCATATTTTACAGTTGTTTGTTTATCCATGAAGCCTAAAACCTCGTTTTATCTTTGAAGTATTAAACATGAATTATAAAGTGCCAACCATAGTGCTAGTCTAGTTACGATCACTAGAAATTTAGCATCCTAACCTTAGCAACTGTAAATTGGAACTATTTCTTTTGTCAGCTTCCAACTCAAAAGCAAGTTAATATGGATTTTATTTAATCCATTTGTCCTTCTTATATAGTTCATCATTACTTAATGATATAATATTGTTAAAACCCATCCATAAGAGATAAACTAGAACTTAGACACTGTAAAGGTTACGTTACATTTAAATAGACCTTTGTTAACAAAACACCTAAGACCCTTCTAAACACAATAAAACTGAACACTATATTTTAATTTCTTTAGCAAGTTTAGGCCCTTCAGCTTTGCTTAGCTTAGATAACTATTTTAATTTTTGGCCATCTTAGAGCAGTTTTATTAGCCTAATGTTATAATTAGTCCATTGAGGTCAAATAACCAAGGCATGAAAATTTATCATTTAAATTATTTCAATAATATCATTGACTTTTCTTTGCCTCAAGATAATGTAGTCCTGTAGCTAAAAACCACAGAACATATAAATAATAAAATATATTTTGAAAAACCCTGAGCATTGTTTTGGTTCTTTTACAATTCGATTGAACGTTCAGTTCGTGAGAGAGTAACTTGTAACTGGTCAGTTACATTTTGGAGTAACTGTGACAGTAATCAGTTTCATTGGTTTTTGGGTAACTTGTAACTGTAATCATTTACTATTTTGAAGTATCTTCCTTCAGTCTGTGTAATGTAATGTAAATATTAATAAACCATACAATGTATAATCATTGTGAATATACATGATATGGAGTGACAAGTGAATAATATGTGTGTGCAACCAAATGTTATTTTTCACATACTTCAAGCTTAACAGGCAGTAGACCATATTTTTTTCATAATAATTTAGAGTACAGTTTTTTTTAAATATATTTATTTGTCATTAGTTAGCCCTAATCAAATCCTCAATTGACCCCTAAGCAAAGTACTTGTAAAGCAATAGGACCCCCCGGACACCTCTTTTTTTGTTGGGGGATATTCCGTACCCCCCTCCCCACAACTCTCCTTGGTAATTCATTCGTGGGTTGTACCAGTGCTTATGTCCTGGAGCCCCACTGTGTAGCAAACAAAGTTTAACATAAATTTAATTCTTTATGAAGAAATAAATGAGTAGCGAAACACCCTTGTGATAAAAAGTGTTTGTATACAGAATTTCAGTTTATATCCTTATAGTTAGTGTTATGATTTCTGTCAGCAATGATTGCATTATAAAAATGTATAAGTTAATTTCTTTTTAAGTTCTAAGTTTACTGAATATTTTGTATTACATCGTAAATTATTATTGTATACGATGAATGGTGGTTAAATGGAAGAGAGGTCTTAACAGTTTAACTTTGCCACAAAATTAGAACTATATTTCATTTAATTTGAAGTACCACCTTGTACTTGTCTTGTTTGCTGTGAGTTGACATATTTTGCCAATTACATTGCCAGCTGTTGTTAAACTGTACTTGCTCAGTCATTTATCTGTTGCATACAACGTGTGGAATTGCATATTAACTTTGTAGTTTTTGTACTATTTATACTCTCCAACCACTTCAATGAATTTATTTGAGAAATAAATTGCAAGGTTAGCTATTCACAGAAAAACTAAACATCTAATACAGTATTATTAATCAACAAAATTTTTGAAAAAAGCGTAACCAATTTTAAAAAAAGTAACAAATACAAATGGACAATTATCAAATCAAAGTGTGGAAATTTTGTGAGTGATTTGTATAATTGTCTCAATTGTGTGTTGTGTAAAAACGAAGCCAGAGTAACAAAGTCTCATGCCGGTAATGGCTGCATTGCATGACTGCTAATGTGGTTATTAAATCACGATAAGTTATATTTCTCTTTGTTAAAAACATTGTGCTCCTACATTTGTTGTGTTCATACCAAAGTTTTGCCTCGTAGAAGTCTTAAACCAATTTTTTTACTTTTATTTAATCAAACAACCCTGTTTTCTTATTTTATGGGTCCGAAAATCTATTTCACTGTGGTTATTACTTTACTTATAGCAAGTCTTCAAATTGTAGGTTTTGTGCAATGAATTGCTTTTAAAAAATGTTTAAATTAATGTGCCATAAGACTACTCAATAAATTAAATTAATAATACAGTTCAGGGCAGAATAGAAAGGGCTAAAAACAGGATATTTTAGAGTTTTATTTTTTTAATGTTTTATTGCATGAACATTTTTTACATGAAGTGCATGGCAATCGTCTTTTTTATTAGCTAAAATTTTCCTTTCATACTTCCATCGAAATCCCTTTCAGAAATACAAAATGTTCATTCACTTTCTCCCATTCATTCGAATAGTACACCTCTAGACCCTATTTAGTCTGCAAATTTATACAATCTCCCAATTATACGCCATGAACTTGTCTGTGTTATAGAACGCTTGAGCAATGAGAACTGTTTTCAGACGAGTTTTAAATGCCTTGGGCACTACAGCGTTTTTTATCGAATTTGGCAATCTGTTGAGGAAATAAACTCCTGCCTGAGAAAGGCAAACTATGAACTACCGTTCTGTATTTTTTTCTAGGTGGTTTTTTTCTAGGAATTGAACGCGTCGGGTAAAAAAGACCTTCCGAAAATTTTGCTGAAAATTGGCAGCATTGAGATGGGCCAATAGTTTTGGGTTGAAAATGGGTCGCCCTTTTTGAAAATTGGGGTGACTTTAGCAATTTTAAGAGAGGAAGGAAACATTCCAGAGTGAAAAGAGAGATTGATGATATGTTCAAGTGGTCCCAGCAAGTGCTTTGAACACTGTTTGAGGAGCCACGTTGAGACAAGATTTATGTTGTTTTACTTTTTGGATGGAAGTTCTCGTATCACTCTAGCAATTTCCTCCTCTGTGATCGGCAGCAGAACCAAGGAGGCTGCTGGACTGGGTGTTAATGTATGGGGGTCAACTTGTATTGCGCTGAAAACTGTCCTCATCATAGGTAAAATTGCATTAATTGCTGTGTTCCAGCCAGGCTAACTGGAACCAAACTTAGAGTACCAGCGCGAAAAGTAAACAATGATTGTCAAGCATATTTCAGCTGCAGTTTCATTTCATAGCGTCAGACTTCTACCTTACTTTCTGTTTACCTTGGTTCATTCTTACCCGTTATTTTCCTTGCTAAGAGCCATAACAGTAGAAAGGAAAGTTATACATAATTTCTTTGTGACAAAAATACTTTCTTACAAATTATAACCAGAGTTTTGTTTGGAATTATTCTTTTTTTTAAGTTTGGTATGAATAACCAGGCCGACATACAGCTAAGCGCTAAAGCGCCACTGGCATGAGTGAATCAAATTTCCTTTGCAATTTGTTACTCCAGCTATGCTCAGAGCCTCGCTTCGGCCTCAGATTTACAGTTTTTTACTGGAACTTATAAGTACTACATATCATAAAAAGAAAACACATTTCAAACTTTTGGGAAGTTTAATGGATTTTTATATATTTATATACATATTTTTGGTATATTAATGTTAAATAAAAAATATATTTTAAATTACATCAAAATCGTAATTTACGGTTTTAGGTCATTAAAGCCCTTTTATTTTGGGAAAAGTCCGTCCCAAAAGGGAGGTTTCGGTAGTCCGATTTTGCTGGTTAATGTACTCTACCAAGATATTTACAAAAGGAACATTTTACCAAATTTGGAGGAAATCTGACAAAAATTTAACCTGTAGAGATGATACATATGTATATACAGTTTTAAAATGCTCAAACGAGTTCTAAGGGGTCAGGATTGGTGCTAATTACATGGTCCCGGGCCTGGATCTTTACTTATCATGCTGACAGCTTGAATAACCCATTTTTCTAAAAGAAATTCGATAATGAGTGCTTAAAACATTTTACCATTTGTTGAAACAGTAAGCAAAGAGAGTGAGTCGGTTTCTAGGAAACAGCTTTACTTCTGCAATATGAGTTTACTGTTTCCAGGGAACAATCAATGAGTAATGTTCATATACTCAGCCACTTCCCTCTGTGTTTTGTGTTTTCGGTTTAGGACTTTTCCAACTTCAGAGTGTATAATATTATTGCTTTTAATAGTTATACAACAAAATAAACGTTAGAAATGTTATTTAATAAAGCTGTATTATTTAAAATAAAGCTAGGCTAGTCAAATTAGCAAAGTTAGAGGAAAGTTTAGGTACAGTCCTAATTCTTTTTTGATCTTTATGTTTTGAGCTGAACACAATTTGAGGTTTGCTGACAGATATTTTTAGCGAACATTGTTTCTTTTGGCAAAACAGTGAAAATGTTGTTACTTGTTTTAGTGTTTGGCCTAAATCTCAGTAAATATGCATTTTATTTAAAAATGTGCCAATTTTAAATTAAAGGTAAGAAAATTTACCACAAGATTTATATTTAACTTTTTTCTCCGGCCAATATTTCTCACTAGAGCACATGGAAACCCTGCAGAATTTTCAATTATTGAAAATCGCCATACTCATTAACTTTTTTTTTATCCGGCTTTCATGCCAGAAACAAGCCGTGTTACAATAATTTTGACTATTTATAAGCAATTTTTTACAGGTTGGACATGAAACCTTTATTTTATACTATAAAATACTATAATGTACATAAAATAAGGGTGGCCCATAAAACTGTCAGTTGACCAACATGACATTCAATGAAATGCATGACTGTTAACTGACTTAGTTCTATTATATCGTAGGGATCAAATCGAGAACAAAATGACGTAGTAGTACAAACAGTGTCAGATTAGTTTTGTCTACTCAATACAATTTTTATTTGGAAAACATTGAACTCAATAAAATACACTTAAAAATACTCTGTCTAGCACAAGCTTTACCTATATTTGACTTTATTGGTAGAGAATAATTAGAACAAATTAGTGAATTTGTACAATTATAATATTTGTGCAAATTAGTACAATTATTAGTATATACTTTATTAAATTGCTTTATATACATGTAAGATCAGTTATTTCATACATACATAAGCAGTATATTAAAAAAAGAGTAAATATGTCAATGATAGAAATAATCTCTTGATGCAGAAGGTTGTCATTGTCATACACAGGGAGCGTTGTTTTCCTGAGCAGCTGGACACTGTTTTGAGTACCCTGGTGCTCCTCGTCTTCTTCCTATGCTGCTAAGACCTCTTCATCGGTAGGAAACTTAGAGCGGTGAAGAGGTCTTGGCAGCATAGAAAAGACGAGAACAAGGGTACTCAAACAGAAGTGTCCAGCTTCAGGAAAAATCAACGCTCCATAATCTCGTATTTACCATTATATTGAAAATGTTCGTATAATTCCCGGTTCCTGAATTCCCGTATGCTTAACACCCTGCCAAAGGCTATGTGAAAATACTTAAATATTCAATTACCTGAATATTCCAACACTTGCTTTTACATTTCATCTTACTTATATAAATACCACCACATTCCCAATATGTTATAATTTCTTAGTATGCAACTATTTCCATAATATTTATTCTTTTCATAAGTATTTCCCATCTCTGGTCCACCTTCAAAGAAAGGGCTCTATTTTGTTCTAATTATTCTCTACCATTAAAGTCAAATATAGGTAAAGCTTGTGCTAGACAGAGTATTTTTAAGTGTATTTTATTGAGTTCAATGTTTTCCAAATATAAATTGTATTGAGTAGACAAAACTAATCTGACACTGTTTTATACTACTACGTCATTTTGTTCTCGATTTGATCCCTACGATATAACTACAGGGTGGCCCATAAGTCAGTTGACAGTCATGCATTTCATTGAATGCATGTCGGTCAACTGACTTATAGGTCACCTATATTATAGTATTATAGTATAGAATAAAGTTTAATGTCCAACCTGTAAAATTGCTTATAAGTAGTCAAAATTATTGTAACTTGTTTCCATGAATGCCGGATAAAAAGCAGTATGGCATATTTCAATAATGAAAATTCTGGGGTTTTCCATGTGCTCTAGCAGCGTAAATATTGGCTGGAGGAAAAAGTATCAAATATAAAACTTGTGGTAAATTTCCTTACCTTTAATTTAATATTGGGCACATTTTTCGATAAGATGCATATTTACTAAGATTTAGGCCAAAAACTAAAACAAGTACAAAACTTTCACTGTTTTGCCAAAAAAAAACAATGTTCGCCAAAATATCTGTCAGCAAACCTCAAATTGTTCAGCGACCTCGAAAACATAAAGATCAAAAAGAATTAGGACTGTACCTAAACTTTCCTCTAACTGCCCTTTTTTTGTCTAATTTG
Organism: Matsumurasca onukii; assembly: GCA_018831715.1. Taxonomy (NCBI): domain Eukaryota; kingdom Metazoa; phylum Arthropoda; class Insecta; order Hemiptera; family Cicadellidae; genus Matsumurasca; species Matsumurasca onukii. The sequence continues at coordinate 39,773,236 of CM032061.1, read as the reverse complement.
ACTAGCCTAAGCTGTATAATTTAATAATTGGTTGTACAATTTTATTCTAACCTAAGTCGGTAATCCTTGAAAGATTTGAAGTCCAAAATAACCAATCCTATACTGGAAAAGATTTGTTGTAAAATATATGTGAATTACACTAACAGATCCTCTTTTAGGTTTTGGTATACAGTGCAAAGGGATTTTTTTGCAGAAAACAAATTCCAAGCCACTTAACATTTTTTCTACACACACATTTCCAAATATTATTCCATAGTCAATATTGGACTTAACCAAACCTTTATTTCTTTCTAATTATTTACAAACACTTTCTTAAAATACTGTCTTTCGGTGCCTTAAATCTGATGATAACCAAGTCAAAAAGACTGGCAATTGTGGGAACAAATAGAACATAAATTATAACGGACATGGGCAGGTCAAAGCGCTATTGTGTCGACAGTGGACACTTCCAGTATTAACCAGTCTCTTCTCGTTTCTTTGAATCTTTCCTTTATATAGCATCATATATCTTGGAGTGAAATTAAACTGAGAGAATGAGAATGAGAGAAGGTTATCAGTTTAAAAAAGCTTTGCGGCCAATAATAACAAAATGGTTTTTGGCCTACACAATCCGTACTGAGTAATATTTTGTTTTTTTGTTGAAGTGGGATAGTTATGAGACAGTGTATTCTATCTGGTTTATCAACTTTATCATTAGTCACACACAAATGCTTGTGATTCATGATTTATTCCAAGCCTGTTGTGCTGAATTGACATATTACTCGTTTTGTTGTAAAGTAGTTCACTTGTTACTTATGTTAAACTACAACTTAAACAATAGGGTTTGTTATTCTTTGCAGTAAATCAAAGTGGCTGTTTTAGTTTTCTCAGTCTTTGATAACTGGCAGAGATTTTCGACGGTCAAACATGTTTTTAAGTATCAAAATTACTTTTATAAATTCAGCAATAATAGTAAAGAGTAGCCTACAGAGTATGATAGCAATATTGCAAGAGTTCAAGGTTGAAAAAAGGCATGAAAATATTTTTAGTTCCAAATATTGTAGAAAGAAAGTTGTTTCAAGTGTGGTACTACATTAAATCTTTGACTCATAAAATATATTTATTTAGATCAAAGAAATTTTAAAATTAATAAATTCCTAAAAGTTTGATTTGACCCCAAAGCAATCACAACTTTGGGTTAAGATCGAGCAGTAGTGACTGTGGTCTTGAATTTCGTCCCATAAGAGCAATACAGTATAAAAACATACATTTTCTTGGAACACTTCAACCTACAGTTTCCAACAGATTTTCACAAAGTAAATTTTGTTTTAAAGTCTAGTATTTTGTTTGTTTTAGTGGCTCCGCTGAACCAAATTTCCATTTTCTCACTCATTAAACCATGAAATAAATTCAAAAAGTGAAGACATTTTGTATTTGAATCGCTTGTTTTTAGTATTAAACTGATAACATTTTCAAACAAGTGGCCAGCTGAGTCACTGCAGTACATAGTTATCTTTAAAATAAACCTAATTTCAAAAAGATCTTATGAAAATGGCAGGTGTGAAGTGTCTCAAGAAAAGGCTTGTTTTTATATTGTTTTAATGGAACAAAAAACAAAATAGCCGACAAGTACTGTTCACTCTTAACTTTTAATGACTATCTTTTTATGCAGACAGTCTGCGCTTGAAGGCTTATCTAATGTGGAAGTGCAGAATTTGAAATAAATAACTATTTATAAATAACCACCACATTTACTTACCCTCATTTAAACCAAACTGCAGACACTTGACACGAAAACAAAGTTGGAATTGCCAAATCAGCATGTTTGTATACAGACTATAAATAGAACTTACTCAGGAAAGCTGTCTTGTGAAAATAATACAACTTCTCCCCTTCTCCTTCCACACACCCACCCATCAACCTTACCTTACCTTTTCCACTTCAATGTTTTGAATCAGATTCTTAAGCTTAGTCTTGTTTTAAAGTCCATTTTGAACTATTAATTGCACTTAATGCTAATATACCCTTTTGCAATTTTAATGTTAAAAGTCATAGACAACGGTAAAAAATGTAAATATTTGAGTTTCAAATCCGTGTGAGTAAACATTGTTAACTATATTTTGTTATCTTTAGAAATATATTCACCCTGTTTTCAGGGTAAGTTTCAGCCTGGATAACAAGGAAGGCCGGTTCTACACAGAAAATACCTAAGTATTTGTATGGTTTAGTAACTGAATCTGTAATATAAATGTTTGTGTCAAGCTGTCGTAAATATATACACAATTAATTCAAGATAGTAATAGAGAACGTAACTTATATACATAAAATAAGTCGTTCAGAGTTTTCTGCTGGTTTGATTATTTTATGGGCAACTGTATAGATTTATGTAACCAGTTAGTTCAACTGATTGTCTATTACTGACAGAACATCTCTGGACCTTCACATTTTGGATACATGAAATAAAACTTGCTATTAATACAAGGTAGTGATTGAATTTTGGAAGTAGAAAACGTTGATGACAATTATTAAAAAATGTGTGCAATCTGAGAAAACTGTTTGTAAATCTATTTTGGTATTTTAAAAATTATTAAAATACAGTTGGCCAATATGGATAAGTTTATGAAAACACATTTCCAAAAATTACAATTTCAACATGTACACTGTTTTCTTGTCAAGCACTCTTGATATTTTTATCAAAATTAATTTCTGTAAAAATGTAGTTTGCACCAGTTGTTGTAAACTATAGATGGACTGAATCTATCAATAAAATAACCCTTCCAGTCCAAAACAATAAACCTTTATTGGGGAATATCAGATTCAAAACCTAGGATAAGTACACAATATTATTGATTTCATCAACAAAACCTTCAAACAAGACAAACCAGAAAATAGCCTAGAGTCGTTAAAGACTCACTATTTCACATATAATTTCTAGGGGAGGACCCCAGGGCCCCTCCAAACCCCCAAAGTACGTTACGAGCTTGGAGGCCCTGCTCTACAATCAACACAGAGAGCAACATTGGAAACAATTGTTCCCCAGGGACAGAGATGTTAGTTTCCCAGCATCTCTTGAACACTCATACACATTATATATTCATCAGATCCTCAGTAAGCATGTTGAGACGTCTTGAAGAACAATAATTTTGTACAAAACCTTTGTTGTGTATTAAACCTGGTACACCTGACCATAAAACAATTATAACTTGAGTTTATTTACAAAGATAAGGTTAGCTTACTTTTAATATAATTAAATAGAAAAAAATATACAAATTAGTCTTTACAGTTTATTTTACATGGACCGATTTCAATCCTTAGGTCATCTTTTCCCCATGCAATACAACACATAGTGGTCGGTATCTCAAATCAAAGTACCAAAGTAGTTTTATTCTTAGACAATTATATAACGTAAGCATTTTTTTTTAATAATACTATTTACATACAATGCACTTACCTGACCTAAAAATTAATACCTGTTCATGTTAAATAAACTAAAAAGGGGACCTTTTTTCTATATAATTACCTTGAAATATATATTTTTGCGGCTCATAACATTTCCTTCAAAACTAGGAGATTCACGAAATGACCTTAGAAAAGCACTTTGCCTTAAATATTAACCTTTACCTGCATTTTCTAACTAAATTTCACTGTAGTAGGACTAAACCATTACTCTCAAATAACTCTTTTGACGAGGATTATTTGAGATCTTGACCTTGACACGATTTTCATTGCCATTACTCAGAGTACTATAAACTGAAAACCATTTTATTAAAGAATGTACACTAGAGTCCCGCTAATCCGAAAATCCGCCTAATCCAAACACTGTTAGGGGAAAAAATGTATAACATTGTTGAGTTGGTAAAATAAATAAAACTAGTTTTCCAAGTTATGTCATACTGTATGTGATTAATAACAAACCAGCAATCACAATGACACACTATACATACTTTGATTTGAGACACTGACCACTCCTAGAGGGTATTTTAAAGTGAATATGGGATGAAAGGTGAGTGTTTTTGATGGACGATGTAGTCTTGTTACAAACTAGGGCCGACTGTTCCCCAGAGTGGGTAATTAATTTAGAGCCCAACAACTAATGGAATGGACCAACAGCTAATCGAGTCTTCCAAACATGATACGCAGGTATGGGCTCAAAAAATAGCTTTGAACAAAACACAATTACAGTACGACACGGTGAGTCATTGTTTGTTTTTTTAGAACAGAAGACTGTGTAGGCCATGGCGCGGGGGTTGTTAGGGGGAGGTCAATGTCCTGCTGTTACGCACGTAAGCCCTACTGCCACAGCCATCAGAGTACTGCCTGTCATCTGCGTACGTTAATTCCACACTGTTTATTATTGCAGAGTACTACAGGACATACACACATAATTTCTTACATTTAATTATAAAATATTAGTTGCTCAAAGTTAATATATGATCTCAAAGTCAATATTATAATAAATGCACCAATATATATAGTCACCGTAAGAGGTACATACACTCTTTTTGTCCCGTAGAGCAGGGATGATCAGACTGGGAGACACCAGGGTGAAGTTAGTTCACAGGCAGGAGTTCTATTAGTCAACAGACTTCCAAATTCGTTAATGCCACTATGCCAAAGGCATTTAAATCTATACAATACTAGCTCAGGAAGCATTTTACAGCACAGACGGTTCATGGCACATAACTGGAGACCTCTTATCTGTTGGTAAACTAACAGACAGATTGGGCTGGAGTGGGAATAATTGAAAATGAAATGAATGAATGAATACCTCTGAATGTCTGAAAGATACTTGAAAGGGCGCTGTATGAATGGAAAATTTTATACAACCCTAAACATTGGCGATGATTGCATACAATGTATATCAGGGATGCAAACATTTATGCAATAAAAGATTTATTATATGTCAAAATCCGCTTATCTGAATTTTTGCTAATTATTGAGTCGAACAGGGTCTGGTCCTAATTAGTTCGGATTAGAGGTACTCAAGTGTAATGTTTACCATACACTTTTTGTCCCGGAAAAACTTTTACAATTTTTTAATTCAACATTTTAAGTTACAAAGCGAAAATTGAAGTGATCTCTTTTTATAATACTTTTTAAAACTATTGCAAAACCATAGACCAGTGTGAATGTATGCCAAACATTAAACCCCCTTGTCATGTCCCACACAACCAATGAAACCGTGCAACAGCCCAGAGTTACCTTGATGATGTTGACGACATGATTCACCGATGATAGGTGAGGCAAGGTCGTTGTTTCGTTGCTCCATTGTGCTTTGGTGATTTGACGTCATCACTCGTCACCCATCACCGGAAGTGAATATTGTAACTCGACTGAGCATTTCCTGACTGATGCATTGTGACCCCTTCATATCACTGGGTCAGTCGATTGATAAATGTGCCAGCCTTGAATGCTGTAATGCAAAAGATTTTTAAAGGGTTGGCAGGAGTGACTAAATGACGATGCAGTCCAAAATAAAGATAAAAACGTTATTATAAATATTATTACAGTGAGTTTATTAAACTTTAAAATATAAGGGATATATTCTTTAGGGCAGGGCAAATTCAAAGCAGACATTCCAAATTTTATTTTAAGAAAATCCTCTTCTAGCGTGAAATGTTAAGCTAAAAATTTGGAGTTAAAAACATGGAAACTGCCAAGAGAAATCAATTTACACAATTCATATAATATTGAATATATCTCAAGCAAGAGTAGAATGCCTCTTAGTTTGAAAAAATATCAGTTTGTTCATTTAAACATTATTTTTCTAAATCACATCCATGTAAATTTTTGCAAGCCCTGGTTTTGACAGTTAGGTGGCATCTGTTGAAAGAAGGCCTATTGTAGCAAGTTGTTATGTGCACATTGTTTGGTGTTCCTTGTGTAGAAGAATGTATTCACTCGTGGTGATATGGACCTTTAAACCCCTGGGTATAATGATTTGGTAAACTCAAAGCTCAATAGCCTAATACTGTAGAGAAATGTGGAGAAATCAAAATTCCAGAGAATCATTTAGTGGACAGAAAAACAAATGTTGATTTTAGGTGAATCTTCGGATTTTGCCATTCGACTAGGGCTTGTCTTTATGGTATTGTAGTCTTTGGTGTTTACTCCATTTGCTGGCACACTGCCAACAATCTATCAAACACACAAAATTTACTTCCTGTTTTGTCCTTGGTTTGTTTTTATTTGTGTTTGTTACAATATTTTATCCTTTTATTTTGGAAAATTATGATTTAACTGTACCATTTCATGTTTTTATTGCAAATCTAGTTTTCAAATGTCAGGGTGGGTGTTCTTGGTTTGTTGATACAATCTGAGAATTGATCACAATTTAAAACAAAAAAATAAGCTGCTCAAAATATTTTTGATATTCTATTTGATAAAATTACAGTCTTCTCACTAATTAATTGATGAAAGTGTGATAAATATATTTTGGCTCTGACCTTCCAAAAGCTTTGAAAATAGTCTGAGAGCCAATCAAAATGAGTTTTGTTAGAACTTCCAACCTATGTTTATTAACTCTTCTCTGTGGCATTTAAAGAATATTTTGTGTAGTGTCAAGTCAATTATATCACTAAAAACTAAATAAGAAATCAATAAGCTGCCAAAATATGATAAAAATATTTTTGCTAGGAGCTTAATATTGTAAAAATAAAATTATTTTGTATTATACCGTTTTAAATTTGTTTTTTGTATTCTTATCTGTTTCACTTATTTCGCTTTTGAATAAGTAAGTCTAACGCCTTAAACAATGATTTGTATTTGCACAGTGAGTTACGTTTTGGTTTATGTTTGTTCTGTTGTGTTGTTTTGTGGCGCTTGGTGGTTGTGGTGTTTGATGGTTTGTTGACGTGTGGCTTTCAGCTCGTCGGACGAGGAGGATGTGCTGTTGGACCCGGAGAGTCTCCGCCCTGCGCCCCGCCCCCCCTCCTCTCTGTCCAGTGGCGGGGGTAGTGTGTGCTGTACTGTCTCGTCACTTCTCGTACTGGTGGTCGTAGGGTACTTCATCTCATACTCATCCGCTAGGCATGTGTCACTCACCCACTGAGCGTCTTGACTGGAAATCGTAAAGGAAAGTTACAAGAGTGCGCGGTTGCTGTGTGAACTAAAGTATTTGCCTGAGCTTATCATTTACTGTAGATATCTTGTAACAGCTCAGTTTTCAAACAAGTCTCTAATTGTAATTAATGTGGCTCTAACAATTATTGGCTGAAATAAAAAGGAAAGGTCCCAGTACTGAACCTTGTGGAACACTAAACCTTATTAAAAAGAAAAACATTAACTCTGTAGCTTGGAAGTTATAAGCAGATAAGTTGAACATTGAAGTACTAACAAAAACTACCAACTATAATGTAAGATTTAAATGTAAGTAACAAAACTCATCATCAAATAACAAAGCCGAAATGTTTGGCACTTTACCTAAATTTCTCAAACTCCAATAACAAGAGGAAGCCTATCTTGTTGAATGTGTTTAAAAGCTAAATAATATACTCGTAGTGAATATTGTATGAGTCATACTGTGGAGAGATTTGAATGTGTAGTTTGTAATAGCATTAGAAATCTCTGAGTGCAACCTGAGAAAGCAGAAGATACAGGTTAAGTGACCCCCATTGAGACCAAAACCCTCCTAGAGAGATCAGTAGTGACTTGGGCTAAGGATAATTATCTTCAATAATTTATAACCAAGTCAACAAACATTTCTTTCTTTAAATCTAATGGAAAAATCTGTACTTAAGAAAAAAAAAAAGCGTAAGTTAACAGATTAATTAAAAAGTATTTAAAAAATCGCTAGTAAATTAAATTTTGACTGTCAAATCTGTTGTTTCTAAAAGAACTATATTATTAGTATAACAATATATTGAGAATCTTCTCAAGTTTTTTTTATACCTAATAAAGTTCTATATGAGCACCATTTGTTGCCCTGTATCTAGCGATAAACAATAATAGTTTCTTGGTATTCAACAACATATCAGGCGTACGGATGCGGATACAGCTTCAACAATCAGATGATCAATGTCACGGATCTTCTCAAGAATACACAATGTTTTCATTTACCCAAAAGAAAAAATCTAGTAGTCAGATCTGGGCTCCTTGGTGGCCATGCAATTGGCCCATCTACCAATCCACCTGTTAGGAAAGCAAAGTTCAATGCAGACGTTGCTGTAGCGTTGGAAGACAATTGGTCCCTTTTCTTTGTCTCTTTGTTCTATGTCATCTATTTGGGAAAACGTATAGTTCTAGCATGTCACAAGAGTCCCATTAACTGTTTTCTCAAAAATGAAAGGTCCAACGTCTGATATACTGTTGAATACCTGGGAAGAAACTAATTATCGTTTAGACGGGCCGGGTAATAAATGGTGCTCATATAGGTATCAAAAAAAACTTGAGACGATTCTCTTTAATAATATATATATTTTATAACTATTATTTTAACTATACTTATACTAATAATACTTTAAATCAAGGAGTTCTTTTAGAAACACCCGGTATATTAATTGACAATAATTGAAACAAAGTACTCTGCTTGAAACAATTTTTCATTACACACCTCTTTATGTAAACAAAAATAGACGGCTTCTTGTACTGAACCATGAAAAACATGGACCTGAGTAGCGAGCACAAAGGGAATGCAAATAGGAACAATACATAATTAAACACTAATAGTCATAAATTATACATATATTTATAAAAAACATACAATACCGTTAAACAATACATCTAATTAAATAGCAAGGCACATTAAAATACTTTTACTCTAACACACACATTCAGGTTACCTAAACCAAAGATTATGTTATAATAGGTAAATTGGGCATAGATGGCTAAGGCAAAAAATCAACATAGTTGCAGCAGCCCAAGCACAGGTAGCAATGCCATCTCTCCCCTCAGCTCAACATGCTCGAGTTTGTCCGTTGTCAATAACTTCAATGTGACCAAATCGTGCGATTTTCGAGAACTAACAATCTTGCGGGTGCATTAGTAGAGTGGCTCTACTTGAGACTCTTAAAAGAATTTCCTTGCAGCGCTATCTATGCTTGGGCTGCCAAAATATGTTGATTTTCCTGCCTCAGTCATGTGGCATCTATGCGTAATCTACCTACTGTAACATAATCTTTGCTTAAACCTAAACTTGTAAATCTATCAATACATACAACCAGTTTTCTATAAGAAGCGGGATGTTTCTTCCACCTCCTTGTGAGATTTTCAGTCAAGACAGCTTGCAGACTACCACTATGGTATGGTATTGGCGTGGTTTCCAGGTGTGGGACTTGTATAGAACTGTAGGTGGGACTGGCTGTGTACATATACTCCACTTACGTTTACTCTCTGAGGTTAAATCAATTTTACGGACATTTTCCATTGTTTTTGAGTGAACAAAAGTACACAACATTTTGGGATCTAGAATCTGACCCCGTCTCAGATGAAAAGTAACCATAAACATAACACATAACATTAGTAAAAGAGCTGGCCTAAAAGTAATCAGCGCAAGATGACCAGTCACCCACCACCAAAGAACTTTTATTTAATTTTTCTTCTTTTTCCCTTGTTTTCCCTTTTCCAGTTACACTCGTTAGTTTTATAACAACTAGCCTAGAAAACAATACAATATGTACAAACACTTTACGAAATTAAAAACTATTAGAGAAATCAAGCACGGCCAGTTGATGATTTTCCCTTTGATTGGCTGTGCATAATATGTATTTTGTGTTCTCTGTTGCAGTTGGTTGGTCTGATTCACGACTGTGATTGGTTGTTCACTGCTCCGAGGGAGCCAATAGGGCTGTCTGGCGGCTGGTCAGGCAGTCAGTCAGTGTGCAACTGTCACTGGCCGTGAACGTGCTTGATTTCTCTAATGGTTTTCAATTTCGTAAAGTGTTTGTATATATTGTATTGTTTTCTAAGCTATCTGTTATAAACATAACAAGTTTAACAAGGGTTGGGAAAACAAAGAAGGTAAAATAAATAATTAAGGTTATTTGTTGGGTGATTGGTTAGCTTGCACTGATTACTTTTAGGCTAGCTCTTTACTAATGTTATGTTTTAGGTTACTTTTCACTAAAAGACGGAGTCAGATTCCATATCCCGGAACTTCTTGTATTTTATTCACTCAGAAACAATAGAAAACGTCGGTAATAATGTTTTAACCTCAGAAATTCTACAGTCGTCAACAACAAACTTCAAACAAAGAATTTACTCTCACAATCCTTAGACTCTCTCAATCTGCTAGACTCTCTTTAAATTCATAATTCATCATTCCACTGAATTTCTCTTAAAAGTATTTAGACTATTTTATGGTGGTTACAACCTTAGTAAAAACACTGGGTGTCCTCTCTCCCATCTAAACTTTAAACATGCGCTTCTGTACACATATTAGAGGTAATCTGAGCTACTATGTGACAATGGTTTTGCAACCACCAATAAACTTTAGGGTTAATGAAAATATGAATGTAACTTTTTATACCCACTGTTGAAATTGGATTTAATGTTTCCTTCTTAAAACTTCTGATTGCCCAGTACTTACAAAAAAAAAAAAATAGTAAAAGTATCTCTGGTGCCGCTGAAGAGTCCAATAACTTGAAAATTCGGAATGTTATATCTGTTTGAACAATGGGATAAAGGTGGTGGGGTTATCTAAACGTTTTAAAATACTTAGTAGCACGTTATTCTAAAACCCTTAAGCTGTCCTGTTAATCAAATCTGCTATTGGTTCTTTAACATTTTAAAAACTAAAGTGTTCGCAGCCACGATTGTATGCAAAATTGCTCTGAGTTCAAACAATCGGGCTTTGAAAGTTTAAATATCAGTTTTGACATTTGTACAGTCAAACTTTTAAAATGTAGAGCTGTTTAAAACGGCACACATAAATGTTATAATTTTGGATATTCATTATTTACAGATCTTATGAAGCCAATGATTTCAATTATGATTCATGATAATTTTGAATAATTCTAAGAGTTTAAAACTATTTTTCATTTGTTGGTGAGCAAGATGATCACATTTCAGGATCACAAAGCAATCTGATCCTGTCTTCAGGTGAAAACTGAAAAGTAACCTAAAACATAACACAGAACATTTAAAAAATGAGCTAGCCTAAAGCTATCGTAAGCTGACCAGTCGAACCAAACCAAACCAAACAACAAGTAGCTGTTAAAGTAAAAATACTAAAACTCAAAAAACTAATCTAGAGAAAAACCACATGCATAAGGCACACTAAAAACTTAGCAACAAGAAACAACTCAAAGAAACTCGTCCACAATCGGTGAAAACTCTCCGAAAAGTGACCGGTTTATGTTTTAGGTTACTTTTCACCTGAAGACAGGACCAGATTGCAGATCCTGAAACGTCGTTATCATCTTGCTTACTAACAATGGAAAATGTCCGCAATAATAGTTTAAACTCTGAAATTCTCCCATTGTCAACAACAAACTTTAAACAAAGAATTCTGACTATTTGTTACTAGTGCATATTTTAAAAGATTTCTTACCCCCAAAAAGTAGAAATTTTCAAAATGGCCATTAGTATTAAAGTTGTATTGTTGTGAATATCATCTTATTTGATTTACACATTTAAGAGTGGGCAGTGTGGCCAAGACCTGGAATTCCGTCCCATAAGAACAATGTAGAAACATAAATTTTCTTTGGACACCTCATGAGTATTGAAAGTTCATGAAATAATCTTTGTTTTAAAGTTCATTAAATGTTTTAATGACTCTGCTGAGCCAAATTTCCATTTTTCATTTATAAAATCGTGACAAAAACAAACAAAAAACTTTGTTTTTGAATTTTTGTATTTACAGTTTTTAAGTGTGGTCAGCAAAACCACTGCAGTACATTGTCATCTTGAAATAAACCTTAAAATGTGATGAAAATTGTAGGTGTGAGGTGTCTCAAGATAATGCTTGTTTTACATTTTTCTTGTGGGACAAAAACAAAATGTACGTTGCACTCTTAACTGACTGCTTGTGGTATTATCGTCAAGTGATGCTAATGCCTACTGCTACTGGCTCCATTATCATTATTGGTACCGGCACTAGTACTGGCTGTGCAAACACTACAGTCTACTTCACTTATTACAACATCGTTCTCTCATTTACACACACTCATGTTCATGTTCAAATGTTCGTTCTACCATTCGTTGAAAATGTTGTGTTCTTTCCTACTTGATGTATTCATTCATCTAAGTCTGAAAGTTCTCTCAAACAGAAACTCTGGTTGGATTTGGCATTTCTTGTGTTTGAATTTTATTTTTTTTACCAAAAACCAAATAATTAATTGTTTTTTTAAAGAGCTGTTTCTTTTGCAACTTTGTTTGATATTTATTTATTTTATGTCCTTTTTTCAATTGTAGGTATTTAATGAAATTACTAATAACCTAATTATATTGTAATTAATAATAAAAAATGACAGCATACTTGTCTTTTGTGTGGATTTAGATTCCCCCTCCCTTGCTTCAGTGTCCATTTTCGGTGTTCTGGTCATCTGGCTATAGTATTCGGCTTGGTGTTTATTACTATGCCTATAAAATAGTTACAAGTATGGAGTGGAGTTAATTTTTAGTTTGAGTTTATATATTTCTGACACCATAAAATTCAAAACTTAATTATAATCAATGTTGAATTAAGTTAGAGTGCCGTAAAACTGTACAGTCTTTGTGGCTAAAGGAATAAAACCTACAATGGTACAAACAATTGTTGACATTTCAATCTGCAGTGAGTGCATTAAAATGTTGATTCTTACCCTAGTGAGTTCAATGTCTGAAAATCTCGACCTTTTATTAGCAAAAGGTTATCGTCCATCTTTTAACTGTGTCAACGATAATAATAACCATGATTCAAATACTACAAATTAGTACGGCTCACAATCATTTAGAAAACTAAGACAATTTTTGTTTTCAAAACTTGTAATGAATACAAATATTAGGTACTTTGGTTGGTGTTCTTTCAAATAGTTTGCCGATGTTTGGGTGTTGGAATAGTAGAAGGTGTTGCTAGTAGTAAGAACAATCATATTAATTTTTACTGTATTGTAAATTATCTTAAGTAATCTGAGCTATTTGTGATGCTTAATGAAGGTTTTGAGACATGCCAACAATGCGTAATTTGGTGTACTTTGTTTTGGTACAAGTTGAGGAAGTTGGTATCAGGTGCGTTGTGCTAATCAACGCTGTCAACCAGAATACTCATGCTGATGGAAATTTTTTTGTCTTGTGAGTTCTTTGTTAGTGTGAAGGACAACTGAGTGGACTAGAACTATCGGGAAACAGTCCCTTGTCGCTTACTCGACACACCAGGTGATGAGTACTAGATACCACTCTGAAAGGGCTCTAAAGACTAGTATAGTTTTGTAGGTTTGGATACAGAGTTAATAGTTAGCCTTACTGATGGCCAACAGATGAAAATTTACACCTATAATAATAATTTCAAAAGCCCCTTTTGGTGATTTGCACTTTAGATTGCCAGTTCTCTAATGTGTGGGGTGGGGGTATCTCTTCAAACCAGTTCAAGTGAAACTAAAAGTTATTTTATTAAAATTGCCAAAGGCCAATCTAAGTTCACCCTAACACTGATACCAGCATTTCAAGGTACAGAGCTCCAAAACTTCAAGCCGTTGCTGTTTTCATTGATTCCTTTAGAATTAACTTGCTGCGTAGTGGCTCAATAACCAAGACACAATAAGATCTTTCTAAGTGGGTCGTCTCCTAGGTATAATCAACCTGGATGACAACTTGACAAAAAAATTAAACATATTTACCGAAGTACTTAGCAGTTTCTCTTTCCTAATGCTTTTCTTCCCGCTTGTCTGATTTGCTTGCGCACCTGTAGACTCAACGTTTGTGGGATCCTCGGGTTTGTCTCTTACTTTAAGGCTTAGAGGCTGCTGGTAAGCAGATGATCCTCTGGCAAATAATGTTCAGGTGTCAAATAGTAGGTGAGTTGTAAGAGAATAAACAAATATTTCTTAGGACCCTCCGGTATAAATATGGAGATACTTGATAAGTGCTGTTTTTGTTTTGTCTCTACTAGGTTTGTTGAACCAGTGGCTTATGTTGTCTAAGCTTGAATACATACCTGGCATATGTGTCCATGTGGAGCTGGTCTGCTGGATATGATAGTGAGTCACTGGACCAATGTGTCGTGTGTTGCAGCTTGCTGAAGGTCTGCAGGTCAGTGCTGCGTATCGTGTTTGTGCTTCTCAACAACATCTACTGCATCCCGACGTACGCAGTGTGGATGTTGCTGCTCCAGCCACTCAAGAGGTACAACCCTGACCTGTACTGGAGAATTGAGGGTGTGTTCTTCCACTGGCTGCTCGCCATGGTGTCCATGTGGAGCTGGTCCGCTGGATATGACAGTGAGTCAACACTTTGGATTTTGTTTAAAAGAAAGATGGACAGGTTAAAATTATTTTGTTGTCAACCCTGTTCTAGAAAATTGTTTTTCAAGAATAATTTGGTAGTTTTAAACGTTTTGTTAACCCTTTGCGATCTAATTTTATTTTTAAATTTTCATTAAAAGCCTACCATATGGGTTGCCTTGTCCCTGTAAGCAAAGTTTCAGCAAAACCGCTCTCTCTGGTACGGTGCATTACCAGTCATAGAACCATTCCTCTAAGCACGGGGATTTAGCGCCTCCCTAAGCTCAAAAGTGCCACTCGCCGCCTCACTGGGTTTGATGAGCCATTTTCTCTTCAGTGATCCTCAGCTGGTCATTGTGGCCCCCGCGCCTGGAATGAGTCAAGAGCGCACCCGGGTGGGATTGAACCCACGCTGTGACATACAAGAGCCAACTGTCTGTCACAATAACCACTATACCACCAGGCTTTTTGTCGTGGGCTGTCAAACTGGATAGGGTGCAACTGCGTGGTGGGGAGGGATTTTATCAAAGGGAAAAATCCCAGGGCTCCAGCATGGTACCCTAGTGGTCAATTACGTACGGCTGACTGCGCGTTTGCAGGTAGTCGCATCTTTTGCCAAGGTCTTTCTCGGTAAACTGATGCTGCTTATTTGTCTAAATAGACGCTTTTAAAGGTTTACTCAGCCGATGGTTGTTACTCATCACCGTTGTTGCTTTTGTATATATAGTACATATCTTGGATGTTAAGGGTTCATACAGTACAACGTGCTAAATATTATTGCATTAGATTTAATTTAATTTAAACTATGATGAACATGTATTTGTCAATTTCAAAACTAAAAGACTCCATAACATTACATACTTTTATTAATTGTAATTTACATTCATTTCTTTTGGCTAAAACTCGATGCGAGTTTCAAATTCATTACAAGTACAACAATCAATGTCAAATACATGCATGGAACTCGACGTTATTTTCAATTCCTACTCATAGAGCAAATGTTTACAATAAATCGTTCACTGTAAGTTCTTGTGGTTGTGGAATAACCCCAATGATTCTATTAGAACACTAATATTAAAAATAAAAATCGTTCTCGGTTTGGAAATGAGTTTAAAACTTCCATCTTACGGGATCATAGGGACTAAGGAGTGATATCCTTGGGGCTGTATATTTTTGTGCTTGGTGTAGACTATCACTCTTGCAAAAAGTCACGTGATTTTGTGTGGCTAGAAACTAGAATTTTTATTTGAGTGTACGATAATCATAGCCAATTGTCGTATCAAATATTTGGCGTTCATTTATTTTATCATTTCTAGTTTAGATTGTCATCTAATAAAATCAACAAATTTCAAGGAGTTCAAAAGGTAAAACATAATGAAGGTGTATGTTTCCATTTTACTGAGTTTCTAAAAGGGCTTTAAATTATTAGCGAGCGAACCTACTGAAAACAGCGATCGTTATGCCTGCCCTGAAGTCGTTAGCGGTTAGACAATATTTACCTCGGGGTACTCTGCGAACCGGTGCACTATGTAGTCCCTTAGCCTCCCTATTGCCTGTCCACCTGCGCCAGCGACCACACCGTCAAACTCACATGTGTGTTGGCGTCGGAGGTGGGGGAGTGGTAGTTTCAGTGTTCTCTGCTAGGTGCCGTTAGTGTAGGTAGTCCTTACATCAGAGACTGGGCGCCTATACTGGACATCAAGCGTTCAAAGGAAATAGTGTTTGTCGACCTATACTCGACACAGCGACCTGACCTCATAGGGTTAATAAATACTTTTAAGTTTAATAATTTTGAAACAGTTTAAGAAATTCTCTGAGAATATTTTTTGGAGTTTGTTGTTGGCGATGGTAGAGTTTCTGAGGTCTAAATATTGCTACAGACTTTTGTAATACAGTAGTTTGTTAGTAAACAAGAAAGACACCAGTAGGGGGTTCATCTTATTTCTTTTAAAAACTAATTGAAAAACATTCACAATAATATTTGAACCTTAAAGAATTTGTTGGTTCTTTGTTTGAAGTTTGTTGTTGACGATAGGAGGACTTCAGAAGTTGAACTATTTATTAATGCAGACATTTTCCTTGTGTGAGCAAAACAGATCCGAAGTTTCAGCATGCAATCTGATCCTGTCTTCAGGTGTTAAGTAACCTAAAACATAACACAGAACATTAAAAATGTCTAGCCTAAAGCTAGTAAGCTGACCAGTCAAACCAAACAACAAGTAGTTGTTAAAGTAAAAATACTAAAACTTAAAAAACTAGTCTAGGAAAAACCACATGCATAAGACACACTAGAATCTAAAATAAAACCATATTTACATTATCTTCAAAACAGAGGACATAAAATGTAATTTATTTGTTAAGCGCATAAAAGAGCTGTTCAAAATGGCGACCTTGACACAGTAGCACAACTGGAAAGACTTATTATTGATTGTAGAGATTTCAAAACAATTGAAAAACTCCTGAATCAAAATAATGTAGTCAGTTCCATTGTTGTTAGCTTGAGGAGCATAACAGGCAGAGGTCGGTAACACAGAAATTACAATTACTTTGTTGTTTCTCATTCGGTTTTCAAGGTTTTACATTTTTAGAAAAAATAAATGTACTAAATACTTGTACTGTTCTATAATAGAGTAAACTTGTTCTGCCATTTTGCTAATGGAAAATGGCATTCCAAAGTTTAGTGAAAGTCGGTGCATTAGTTTTATTGTCATAATTATTTTAGTAAAACACATCCACTGTTTATATGGTAAAATGTTATTGTTTGACCCAAGGAACATGTCTACAAAGTATGTCCATTCACTTATAATTGAAATTAACTAGAGATTTAAGATAATTTTACTAGTGCACAGTGATTAATTAACAAAACTCCTTTCGGAGCCTAAAACACTAGATCTTTAGCTAGGATTCCATAGTATGATAAATCGTGCTTTAAATTTCAACTCCCTATACTGATCAAAACCGTTTTTATCCTACTATCTAATTATAAACATCATAATCTAATTTCATATTCATACAAAACAACTACTATTGAAGCAATCAGGCCTGTGATTTGTAAGTAGGTTTTCCAAAGAATCAGTTGGACAAGCATGGCACTAAAGCCGAGAGTAACAATGTACATTTCCTGGCCAGTAAAGAAGAGCACATTGAATTAGCTTGTATAGAGAGCCGTGGTTAAGAGCAAGTCTGTGTGGGCGTTCTTTGCAGGTTATGTGCTTGGATCAACAGATCTTGAGTTGACTCACCCCCCACTACCCAACCTCCCACCCCGATTGGATTATCCTCTCCTGTCCATTGAATACCTCACTCACTCGTTAACTTTTACGAAATGAGAAACTTTTCTATCAACTGACTTTGCTTTATTCCTCGAATACTTGATTAATTACTTTGTATTTGTCACTGTCCGATATTATAGGTTTTGACGAGCTCCAATATTGGAAAGAATAATATAATTTTAAAAACACTTCTATGCCAATAAATTTTTATTTTTGTTGACTATCTTATCTTTTGGAAGCTAGGATTCCTTCATCAGGTCTAACCACATAATTAAAATACAAAAATAAGTAAACAAAACAAACCAAACACCATGTGGTACAAAACTAATTTCAAATCAAAGCTAAACTAAATTATTATGTGTTGTTTGAAATGTATTACAACTTATCTACTGAAACCTTTACTGAAGATGATATCAACATGTTAAATAAACTCGGACTCAATTTTAGTTTAGAAATGTGAAAGACAATGAACCCCTAGTAATTGATATCGAGACAATAATTTAACATTTTAATTATAATCAAAAAGATAAGTATAAGATCAGACATAGCTAAATCCATTGAGAACCAAAACAAAACCTATTACCACATTAAATTATAAACTTCAAAAACACTACATTCAAGTTCCAAAACAAAAACCTACATTACTTGAAAGCAGATAAAGGTAATTCTATATTAATTTTAAATAAAAAAAGAATACAAAACACGAGTCAAGAACATGTTAGAGAAAGGACTAAACAAACTTTGTAATACAAATATGTTAAACAAATTCAGAACTACCACTTCCGAATCACTAAAACAATCCAAAACGCTGATTTCAAAAAGAAAACTGAACTGCACCCAATTCAGTTTTACCAAGATTATATTATCTACCTAAAATATATAAACCAGTCAATTAAATGAAACCAATAGAATCTTCAATAAATTCACTAACATACTTAATCTCAAAATGGCTCCAAAACAACTTACCAACTTTAAAAAACTCATTTGAAACAGTGAAGGATAGATATGACTTTATAAACAATAGAAAGAAATTGAATTGACAGAAGTTATTTAGTTTCATTCAATGTTACTGCTCATTATCCTAATGTTCCAATGGAAGCCACTATGATTCTAGTTAAAAATGGCTATCTAACTTGCAACTGTCTAAAACAGAAATTCAAGTCATTGATACTAATTACTAATACAACTATCAATGAATCAAAACACCTTCACATTGAACAATCAATTTTATTCATAAATTGATGGGAACAGCCATGAGCAACCCTTATTGGTATTTTTATCAAACGCGTGTTTATGGCTCATTTCAAAATGTCAGCAAAAAAACTCCTCAACTTACTTGTAATAAAACTTTAAAAAATGTTACTTTTGACAAAAAAATGTTGCATGGACCATAATCAACCCCAATTCTGACAAACAAGTTGAAACGTGTAAAGACTCCTCAAGGGGCGTGAGCTCAACAACTACAAGTGAATAAAGTTTGTCATGTGTCAGAAGGACCTTGACTTCAAACGTCCATGACTTTAAATTTCCAGTTTATTCCTGGACATTTTTTAGAAGATTTTGTATGCACTGGCATTGAGCATATCATGAACATTTTGTTTCTCTTTGGTTATAAGCAACAAAGACCGTCCTTTCCAGTGATTCAATTCAAACAGCTTGACCGTCCATTCATTCTTCGTTCAAAGATTCAAAAATGTGTGTATCCTAACCTTTGCGTAGTGAACGTGTTTTGAAAGCAAGATTTTACCCTGAAGTTTTTTTACACATAAGGGAATTTGTCTCAAATAAAAGTAGATTCTAAAGGATAACACTTTTAGAGGAACCATTTTAAATAAGCAATATGGCTCACTCATAAAGACTTTGGCCGCCCAGTAGATATGTTCTAGTTTGGTAGCTTGATAATTACAGGCCTCATTACTCTCGCTCACCAGTTCACCCAAACGGCTTTACAACCTAGCGAGTTACGGCCTCTTACAAGTAAATGTTTTACAAACTAGGCTAAAGGAAACACAGACAGGTAAGCAAAGAACTGCAACGCAACTACCGTAGTTACGAGAAAGTAACAAGTTACTGTAGTGTAGTGCGCTGTGGGATAACAACTTTTATAAACTACTTGAAACTTTTCCTGCTCTAAGAAAACTATTATGTCTTCAACTAGTTGTTCGATATTGTTGCCGCTGCTTTCAACAATATTACTTTCAACGTTTAAAACTTTTAAAAGCTTCATATTACTTAAGATGTGAAGTGTTGAGTAGATTTTTCTTATTGTTTAATAACAGGTTTCCTATCAATCTTGCTCACTAATTGCCCTGATGAACCGCCTGTGGAAATTTTAGCTAAAAAGATTCCATTGCCAGGAATAATATTTCTACGTTATTGAAAAGTAATACATGTTATAATCAAAATCATTTTAAAATCACGTGTTTTAATGATTACGCTTTTTGCGACATCTCACGGCCTGTACTGAGCACCGACATTAGCAATTACAGACAAGTAGAGACTTGAAAACAGGAGCTTTACTGGACGTGTCGAGTGGCTAACGCCGATTATAGAATGTACTGTATATAAGTATTTTAAAAATATTACAACATTTAAGCTTAAAATTTAAAAATAAAATAAACAATATGTTTTTGAGGTTTAGCTGTCATTTGAATACAGCAGTTCTAAGTTGTTCTTCAACTCGTTGCAGAGTGTCTTAGCAGGAAACCTGTTTTTCAAGTTCAAAACACTGTTCATTTCACTGATCTTCACTGTCATACTTTTTCAATCCTATAATTGTGCCGCGTTACTTGTTCTTGAAAATATTGCTTGCAATCAGTCACACTTAATCAGTCATTTTTTCAGTAATGTCTATATTTTTCTTGATATTCAAGAAAGATTTTTGAGAATATGTGCTTTTTTATTTGTAACTAATTAAACTGCTGTAATCAAGTCGGTTACATTTAAATCCTTTGAAATCATTAAATATCTTGGCAATATTTGGTACTTGATTTGTATATATAGCAGAAACATTAAACTTAAAACTGATGCATTAATATATTCATTAAGGCCAGTTAGATATCTAGTTATTGTAAAACCTGAACTTCCTTGTATTTCTTTCTTAGATAACGATTTCAGATAAATATCAACTAATTTATGTAGTTGAATTCTTGTGTACAACTTAAGTCACAACGGACAACAGCTCTCAGTAAAACAGGCTTCAATCTTTCAAAAAAGAGAGGTTTAAGTGCAGTATAAAGAAATCTTCATGAATTTCATCCTCAGTCTATTTGCAAACATACGAGGGCTGTTTGATAAGTACCCATGATGTGTTTACATCAAGTATAAACCGTAAATTCATTTTCATATTGTCAGCTGTTACAACAACTATGTAAACAATACCTGGCTAATTATTGAGTCGAAAGTTTATTTATATTTTGAGAGCTGTTTAAAAAACAACTCAGGAACCTTTGCTAACATGGAAAAAAGAACTGTATCGATCTGTGATTAGACTTTAGTGTTTGGATGGGGAGAAATGTGAGTAATCTGACTACCTTAGATCCTAACACACTTACATAAGCTTTTGTCGGATCTCCTCACATTTTTTCCAATCCAAAAACAACAGCCTAATCACAGATTGATATGGTTTTTCCATGTTGACAAAAGTTCCGGACTTAATTTCTTAAAGCAGCTGTCTAAGTTCAAAGTTCTTAGTAAGAAATTTGTAACATTTGTTTCCTTAATATAAGATTATCTGTGAAGACTGTGATTATCTGTGGTGGCTTATGTAACCATTGTATATCTTGTACAAAAAAGGAGAAATTAAGACATTTATTATTGTTAAAACTGACAATATGGAAATGGATTTACAGTTTATACTTAACAGTAAACAAGGGTACTTTTCAAACAGCCCTCGTATGAACAGATGAAACCACTGAATACATGTCATGTATGATATCACGTTGTTGTTTGTACGTGTTACAGTCGTGGAAGTGGGGGACGACATCAGACTGTGCACAGAGGACCGAACTCTCGTGATCGCTAACCACCAGTCCACCGGATGTGCCGATGTTGATGGCAACGTTCAACGCTCGGCCAAACATCCTCCCCAACATCATGTGGATCATGGACCGTGTCTTCAAGTTCACTAACTTCGGCATAGTCTCCATCCTCCATGAAGACTTTTTTATTTTATCGGTAAGTGGTGCAGATCTCTTTTTTGATCCACCAAACCCTCTATTGGTTATCAACTAAGTTTATCAAAAGCCATTGGGTGTTTTCAAACCTCAACCGAGTCCTTCAAACCACTTAAACAAACTCAAAACTAAACTAAGTTCTTCGAAAGGACTTATGTGTTCTCAAACCTCCAAGTATTCCTTCAAACACCTTTGTATGATCTCAAACCTAAACTTAGTTCTTCAACAATGTTACTTAGTTTGTTCTCAAATGTGACTAAAAAGTCCTCAGACTCTACTCAAGAATAAGGTCAAGGAAAGGAAATAGGAATGGATAAGACATATCCTGAGGAAAGAAGAAAATGATGTGGTAAAGTAGGCCCAGACCAAGGTTAAAGAAGGCGTAGTAGACTTCGGAAAACTCGGAGGCGTACAGTGAGCAGAAGGTAGAGATTGCTGGCAAGATCTGAGGAGAAGCCAAAATGACGGCTCCCAACAGAGTGGGCTGGAGAGAAATGGTTGCTGCCCTGTGTTCCTTGGAGGAATACAAGGACATAAGTCAATGCTCCTTCTTTTACCAAGCAGTTAAAAAATAAAATAAATATTTTTCTCAATTACTGCCTGATCATGATAAACTGTTATAAATAATAACATTGTCGTTCTAATATACAATCCTGTGTTTGATTTCAGGGGAGAAACAACAGAGATGTTGCCGTAGTTAAATTGAAAAAACACATACGGGAATCATACATTCCACTAAATAGAAGACTCATGGTTTTGTTTCCTGAAGGTGGCTTCCTTAGGAAGCGTAGAGAAATTAGCCGAAAGTAAGTGAGACTGATAAGTACAGTAGAAACTCTAGGAAACGTAATCAGGGATGGGCAGGATTACATTTTTTTCTTTTGGCAGTAAATACCTTTTCTTGCTTGACTTTTAACCAATTTTCAGGCTAGATCAAAAGCAATTCACAACTGTCCTGGAATTTGAAACTAAAATATATCTTGTCATTATCAAATACAAATTACAATAATAATTACAGGTAAGCATAAAAACTCTGGAAAATGCAAAATATAAACAATCAGGTGTCTAAAAAAGGTGAAAATTGAAACCATATTTACTTCTATTTACAGTAGAATCTTTCTTAGCTTAAATAAAATTGTATTTAAAATAACCAAAATTGTATTCAAATAAATAAGTTGCTAAAACTGACACAGGAATGAGGTTAAGCTGAAAAGCTGGTGGCTAAATTATTGAATCAAGGGTCGGATTCAAAGTTGTAAAATGCAATCATTAAATGTACACTCCAACTAAGCCATTTTCAATCCATGAATCTCACACTCTTTGAGGCTCCTAAAATTAAGACCCAATATCACATTTAACTTAAAATGCTGCTGCTGAATTTATTTGTCCAAAGGTTTCAAAGATTCTTAATGAATGTATTTTGAATGATTGTAGGTATGCCTTAAAAAACAACCTGCCTGTGCTGAACCAGGTGAGCCTGCCGAGGCTCGGGGCCATGCAGGGTGTCGTGGACGTGTGTGGCTGTCACAGCGACAAGGTCTCGCCCAACAACAACACAGGTCAGTACCATCAACATCAACAACTGTAATAGTACATGGTCGGAGCCGTCAACTGTAATAAAACATAGTCACATGTAGACACAAACATAACACAGTGTCGGGAGGGAGATACATGCTCACTAAGAAGAATCAATAACACAGAAGGCAAAGTGCCTTTATTTTAACCAGTCACACAATACAATAAGAGGAAACAAAGTACTTTTAATGTTTACATTGATGGGGACAAGGTTAAAATTTGAAGGTCTTAGAAAATGTTGAAGAATGCCTATTATAATATTGGCTATAACTATTTAACCAGGAAACATTGTTTGAACTTTTGCCCCAGCAAAATGGGATTGGGGAGGTAGTTTGATAATTTTCTGTAAGGAAAATGTTGATGGTCAATTGGAAAGGTTAAAACAATCTTTGATCCAGATTTTAGCGTTCAAATTGAATGTGTAGCGTTGTATTCTTCTCTTGGTTTCTCTTGAGAGACAGTTTCCGATTGCGGGTTAGCAGTATTGAACAATGGATTGGACTTATTTGAGCTTAGCAGCCTGAGGCCAAGATCTCGGAATCTGTACAGACCTCTCATTAGGGCTCGCTGGATAGTCAGCGTAACATGGT
This sequence comes from Matsumurasca onukii, assembly GCA_018831715.1. Classification (NCBI taxonomy): domain Eukaryota; kingdom Metazoa; phylum Arthropoda; class Insecta; order Hemiptera; family Cicadellidae; genus Matsumurasca; species Matsumurasca onukii. The sequence goes on along the minus strand of CM032061.1, from coordinate 39,749,288 downwards.
CTGTGATACTGTCAAGCATGACTCCAAGAGTCATGACACTGTCTGAAGCAGTGAGACTAAGCATTGTGCACTTGCCTAGGTTCAGTTTTAGCGCATTTGATTCTGGCCATTCTGAAACGATCTGTAAATCATAATTAATTACCTCAACCGACGCAGCAATGTTTGCAGGCTCTTAGGACAAGTACAACTGACAATCATAAGATCCATAATAACACTAGTTGTTTGACGTTGACAACATCGTGTACTGTAATAACACAAGGCTGTTGTCGACAACATTAATAACTGTAATAACACATGACCGATATAAACAGACATACAAACCATCTTCAAGAACACCATTATTTATATAAATGTAATATATCTAGGAGAGCTCCTTATCTGATTTATAATAATTGAAGTTGATTAAAAAGCAAACAATCCAACTACTGTATATAATAATAATAGAGCTTTATTTGTAATTTGAATTGTACAAGTCATTGATAAAGACATACGCTTGGCAGTTTACCAAAGTTATATTAAATTAATGCAAACAATTGTATTGTTATTTTTGAATTTAAACTCAGGTGATGACACAATGATTAATAAAAAAACTTCTAGGAAAATAAAAGTTTCAAACTCAACAACACGTTGTGATTAATCCGTGCCAATTATCTTCAGTTAATTAAACATCTTGTTGAGTTTTGGTAGTTTTCCTAGAAGTTTTTGATTAAATTCTTCTTTTTTAATATGCTAACAAATTGACAAATTAAGTTGCATTAATAGTTTCTTAAATGAAATATTTTACCTAAATCAGGTGTCATGTAACTAATAAAGGATTACATTCAATCACGCCTTTAGCTTTAAAAAGTACATTTAAAACTTATACTCTGGTTATTAAAAATTAAACTAATGAATATAAGAGGGTTCTTAATTATTAATTCAAAGAATAAATGTTTAAATTTATTTAACAGATGCAATGTTATCATAGGTTTCACTGTTTTTCAACCTTTTATATAAAGGCTTTTGTATTGCATGTCTTTTTCAATCAACTACAATTAAATTTAATATAGTTTTAGAAAGTATCAAACGCTGCAGGTTCCTCTTCACAAGCAGATTACGGGAACGTGACTTTATTAGTGGTTTGTAAGTTGTAACACAAATTACTGAAAGTAGTGCAACAAAAGCCGGAATATCTATTAGTCCACCGCATTATCGCAGTGAGTCTGTTTTAATGAGAACAGTTCTAATCCGCTAATAACGGTCGCTACTTATCAGTTCACTGGCCTCGTGGAGGTTAATCAGTTTGTTTTCACTTGTGTCTTAATTTAGATCACACGTGAAACAAGTCTCATTTCACTTGCATATTCACTTCGTTTCAAAGCATTTAAGCTTTAAAGATTAAAACTGTCAATTGTTATCAAAACTCATCTTTCAAAAGGTTTATGATTCATAATGTCAATAAACCTTACTGTGCTACTGTGATTTTTTTAAACAAAAGCCTGAATTAAATTTTATCTTTGTAATTAGCTTAATGATTAGGTCCCAAGAATCAAACAATAATTTTAAAATTTTGTAAATTTCTTTAAACGATTTGTTTTCCAAATAAAAAAACATTAAAAGATCTTATACAATAATTCAACACCGACGATACTCTAAACCTAGTGTTTTATGATTACTTTATTTTATCTTATGTTTTTTTTTTATGATACTGTGACTTTTTGAAAGTTTTTTAATTAAAGTCAGTTTTGAAACTAAGAAATATCTATTGTGTTTATGAGTTTTAGTCTTATTTTGCTTAAGTTTCTGTTGTTAACATTGAATGTTTCAAGACGAGGCCACTATCAACGATGCAACAAGTGGCTGCGTGGAAAGTGTTGAAGCTAACTCTCCCGATAACTCACTAAAGGAGAATTCAGTCTCCAATAAAAGAGCAGAGGACTGTGAACAAGTTCAAAACCTGCCTAAACAAATAGGTCAGAGTATATGCGTATTCTGAATGTTGGTTTGCAGAGACCTTCGCTAACACAGTTCAACTCCTGGCAGTTTGATATGTATCCTCTTCAAACGCTTCACATGTTAGCAACCGGTTCTAGTGTGTTTATTCTAGTCCTTGCTTCCAGGTGTGAATTGCTTTTAGGCCTAACTAACCTGTGAATAAATATCGCTATCCCTGCTCTAGAAATGCTTACCTTTGTTCCCCAAGTTTTGATTCCTGTCAAACGGAATAGTTTGACCATTATCCTTTATTATTTTATTGCAAAAGTTTAATTAGTTTACATATTTTATTATGGTGATATTTGTTGTAAAATAATTATTTATAGTCTTTTTCAATTGCGAGACGCTTTGACTGTGCCTGCCATCACTTACTAACTGTAATCTAGTTCTTCCGCGTCAAAACAATTGTGACTGAAGTTGGTACTCCAAAGCAAGGGTGAAATATTTCAAACCAATTATTATGATGTTTTGACACTGTGTGAATCGGAAGAACTAGATTATACCTGTGGCACTGGCCGTGAAAGCCTTAAAGTTACATACAGTAGGAAGTCGATAATCCGAACGTCAATTATCCGAAAACGTCAAAAGTCCAAACGCCTTTCCTGGAAGAAAATGCAAAAAATATGTTTTTTGTCAAATACGATTTAAATATCACTAAGGATGGACACCAGAACAATATTTTTGTGAGCAAGATTAAAATATAAGTTGTTTGGAACTGGAACGCTCCATATGCAACAATAAGTTGTTAACATACAGAGTGGTGACTCACCCAACAGTCCACAGGTGTGCTATGTAATCGTGGGGTGACTCATGCAGTGTATTGTGGCAGCAACCTCCAAGAGCTATTTTTTAGCCGCCTACCCCTACTACATCCGTCCCTCCCTTTCCACTAGCAACACACTAGTCTGTACCCTGCCATAACAAACAGTGACGAGTCGTTCTTACGCTTAGGTACGATGTACAGTTCAGTTCGCTTTTTATTGTTTCGCTTGTTATCACGCGTGTGGTGTGAGAGTTTCTCCCAATGGCAACGTCAACAAAATTGAAAAGGAAACCTGTTTGCCTTACAATTCAAAATAAATTTAAGATGTTCCATAGGTCATGTATTTGCAGTTAACCTATTTAAATTGAATAAAATAACACAATTAAAGCACACACGTCTTTTTTTCCTTTTGTTTGAAAATCCAAACAATTTGTAAATCCGAACTACTCTTGGTCCCAATTAGTTTGGATTATCGACGTCCTACTGAATGTGCCTTTCAAAAAAACAAAACAGTAAAAATTTAATTTTAATGAATCAGAAACAATTTGGGGAAATCCAAAATGAATATATCCTACAGTGGCAACGTAAAGTTGAAATTCTATCATGCAAACCTGTATACTCTGTATGCTTTCTGTACATTGTTTTGTAAATACAGTAGCATATTTCTGACTGGTAAGAATACAAAGCGGACATGTTCGCTGGACGTATGCAGTCAGCAATGCTAATGTTAGTGTTGCAATCTCCTCTCACACAAGTCAAAGGTTAACAGTCAATCTTAATTTGAGTTGGTAATGTGATGAAAATTGCTCCATGTACTCAAGCCATACCATCCGTCATGGAAGTAGTATTATGGTTATTTTGATCAAGGTCTCTAACTAGACTGAATTGGGCAGGAAGTCTGCTTTACTGAATAAGTAGTAAAGTGCCTGTTAATATAACCAAAGATTATGTTATGGTAGGTAGATTGCGCATAAATTCCATTTGCTGATGCAGAATAATCATAGTTGCGGCAGCCCGAGCACAGATAGCTGCGAGGGAATTATTTTAAGTTTCTCAAATAGAGCCACTGACACGCAAGTTGGTTTGTTCTCGAAAATCGCACGGTTTGGTAATATTTTAAGTTATTGACATTGGACAAAGTCAAGCATGTCGAGCCGAGTTGAGAGAAAGACGGCAAGAGATGGCAGCTCTATTTGTGCTCGGGCTGCCGCAACTAGATGACTTCCTACTTCAGCTATGTGGCATGTAAGAGCAATCTACCTACCATAACATTATCTTTGATATAACGGTATAACCTGTGTGTCCATTGTGAATAAACATCACTTGCAAATTTCTTTACGGACTACACCGACACTGGGAGCGTACATCTAGCAGTATTGCCACAGTTTAACAACAAAACGGTCTTAATAAAAACATGCCACAAAAGTGAAACGTTCCTCTTACTGGGAGTAAAACAGTATTTTCAACAACTACAACTCGCTAAGGACTACTTGGAAATCATGTTTTCAACCTCAAAAATAAATAGTGACGGTGTGAAAAATGTGTTGGTACTGTTTTCAGGATTGAGTGGATTGAGTCTTTGTAAGAGTCGTGGTAACTCAATTTACTGGTTATGCTATCAAAAAGTATGGAAAGTAGAGAAATACTTGGCTTTTAATACTCTTTCAAGTTCTCTCTTTTTGTCTTGATAAAGACCCAGTTGACAACTTCTATCCAGACTTCCTGGTCAAAGAATGCTGCTTGGTAATAAGGTAATAACCCGAGTAGTGCTGAAAATTTGACAGTCTGTGTTCTCTTACGTGTCTCTACTTTATCCAGGTGAGCGTTGCTCTCCTTTCTATTCCTTTTTGACAACATATCCTAAGCCCAGTGCCCTATTTCCTCAATTTACTGGTTCGTTCCTTTTCTACAGCAGCTTAAAACTAATGAAATGTAATTCCATTCACAACATATATTTTTGTGAACTTAGAACAATTTGACATATCTGTTCAGTGTTCAATATATTTAAAACAAAAATAATGTTAATTTTGTTATCTCAAATGTAATGGCACAGGAGTGGCTTGCACTGTCAAACCTGTACGCCAACAGTGTTCCGGAACAATCTCGGCTAGGGAACATTTGTTTGTGGCCGAGTCCACCGGTTTCAAGATCTATGTATTCCATTGCTCACCATGGTGTTCTGGTTTCAGAGGAGGAGAACTGTCAGCTAAGGTGGGTGCTGGACATCACGATAGCGTATCCTGAAGGCAAGCCCTTGGACCTGCCTGCTATAATCTTGGGCTGGCGCAAACCCTGTCAGACATTCATGTTCTACCGCCTCTACCCCGGCTCTCAGGTACAGTGTAGTGTCTGTCGTGTCGATGTTAAGCATACAGCCCCACGTATGCTTTGTTGGATGATTGGCTTGACCACATGGGCCGCCAGCCTAGGAAAATCTGAGCTAGGCAAACTCGGCCTTAGCACTTTTGAGCTATTAGGCTTTTTGAGCTAGCCAACAGAGTGGGAAGGATGTGGAAAAGGGTAAGGAAGGGAATCGGTCTGCTAGCATCATGCTTGGGTGACTGGTTTGGCCTTCGACTATGATGGGGGTTGGCATTTTATCCTTAGCCACCTAAATCAGTCGTCTCAAAACTGCTTCACAGAGGTCTTCTAGATCCAAACTGGAGGCAACCAGTAATGTTCACTCATCAGTCAATGGACACTTAAGAGTGAATCTTATTTAGCGCACTTCCAGCTAGTCCCTCGTTTGACCCAGAAAGGAAATGTCGTACTGAGAAGCCAAAAACCTACCCATCTGTAGACATGATCCCTCTTTTCTGTGCCCCAGTATCAGGTTATCTGCATAGGTAAAAATACCAGTCAGTTTCCCCTGACAGTTGTACACTACACAGGCTTAGTAACCATGGGTCTCAGACAAAGAATGAGGTGGACACTACCGGATAGAAACTGAAGGAAACATTCAGACAGAGAAAATGCTCATAAGTTTTAGTAGAACAGAACTTTGAAGAGTGGTTTGCTCATAACTGATTCTTATTGGTTTCCATAGCCACCCACAAATATGGGGATTAATAGGCAGGAAACTCTTAGTAGAGAATGTGGTGAGAGTGACGAAACAGCCTCCATTAAGCTCCTTTGTTGAGTGCTCTTTGAAGTACAGGCAAGGAATGTTCTCAAACAATCTAGAATTTAGTACAAAGTAGCCTATGTCACACACAAACAACTTCTTTTGCAAACTGTTTTTGCAATAATCTATTTGTTTATTTTCATTAAATCACTAAATCATTATTTGAGATGCCGACCACTCTCATGAGGGTATTTTAAGGCAAATATGCGTGAAGGATGAGTGTGATGAGTGGTAGTAATGAGTTATGAGGTGTAGTCTTGTTACAAACTAAGGCAGACTCTTCCTTAGAATGAGTCATTAATTAATAGCCCATTGACCAATGGAAATACAAGGACCAACGGCTCAATGTGACTTCCGAACCACGCAGGTGATGGTCTGATATGTCTAAATGATGGTGGGAGTTGATGCAAGTATCATCAGATGATCACTGAGACTACCTGAGCCGCTTTAGACCTATATCATCCTCAAAACCTGACCTCCATGAAGCTGGATTACAGGACCACGCCACGAGTCGCAGCTGTGCTGCCCACATTATAATAAACTATAAAGTGTTACTAACACTACTCACTGTTGCCGTGGGTTCCAGATCCCGACACAGTCGGAGGAGCTGACCAGCTGGCTGTTCACGCGGTGGCAGGAGAAGGAGCAGATCCTCTCCGAGTTTTACCGCACGGGCGAGATCCCCGTGTCAGACTTCTGCAGCAACCCGCAGCCCCCGCAGACTGTGCTGCAAGACCCGCTGCGGTTCTTCCTCCTTCACGTCTTCTTCCTCACCTCCTCATACATCCACTTCCGCATGTTCACATTCCTCCTCGCCGCCTTCTGGTAGTCTCTCCGCTCTGTTCCACTCGCTAGTTTGTTTCTAAGTAAACGTTTGTACTTTACGTAGCGGTCGTCGCTTGTTTTGTAGCTCAGGGTGTCTGGCTCTAACTGGACCATTGTGGGTGATAATTTTAAAAGTTTAAAAGCATTACTCTTTCAACTACTTATAAAAATATGTTTTATTTTATTTTGAAACTTTTTAATTTTATTGTTATTTTTAGACGAATATTCTGGAAAATATACTTATCTTCTTACTAACTAAAGTTTGTGGTATAGACCACATTGATTGGCTTGCTGATGTTTCGCTCATTTTACTATGGAACATCGTCAGTGGACTTGTACTGAGGTGCTCTGCATGTCCAGGGATGCTTGTCAAATAATAGTCCACTGAAAATGTTTATTGAAATTGTTAAGTTAAAACGTCTTGACACACTTTATCATTTAGTAAATTCCAACTTGATGATTGTATCAGTTTGCTATGGTGAGTGATTAAAAAAAATATTTCAAGTTATAAAACAATTTAAAAAAATTTTGTATGTTTAAAACAGGATTTATTTGAAGGGAAATCCTCCAAAATTCTAGGTAGAAAATTGTACTAACTTCAAATTTTAAACATGATTCATGTTAGTCAAACATTGAGATAATCAAAAAAAAATTTTGTTTTTTACACAAAGTAATACACAATTCAATACAATCTTCAAAATATTTTGTATGTTACAAAACAACACTATTCGCCTGAACTACATGTCATTGTACAAAGAATTATTAAATAGAGTATATTGTACTAAAATTATAATAAAATCTTTTACAGCATGATTTAAACAGTAGCATTACTTTGTAGTTAATGCTGGGAGAATACCACTTCCAATAAGAAATAATGAAGAAACCAGATTAAAATCCAGGAAATATTGATCCATTTAATTTAAAACCCAGTTGACACCCTGTGCAGTTGAAAATTAATTTGCTTCAATGCAAGAAAAACAACTGAGGAAATATCAAAGCAAATATAATTGAGTGGAATGTTCATATTTAGTAATGTTAACAGTTTGAACTAGACACCCTGTAGGTAGATTGATTGCTCAACTGAAAAGACGCTTGTGTTAACAGGGTATTTTTATCTACCTCCGAAATCCCTCCTGTAACGTCTACAAACAAGGCAAACTCCAATTTTTGGCTTTACATCATGTAAATAAAGCTAGTTTTTTTGTATGATATTTTGAAAGTTTCGTCTTTTGTTCCTAATGTCTTACCTTCCTCTCCGCTGATCTGTTATAATGTGCAAGTTTACTTGGAAACAAAATACAAACTCAACGGTCAACACCTTGATCGGTTTTACAATTTACTTTGAAACAATATCGTAAATCAGATGTCCGTTCCGTTGTGTGTTTTGAAACGCCTTGTATAAGTGAACTAGAATCGCAGCAATGTACATAATATTGTGTAGTTTTGCCTTTGACATGTTTGTGTTTTATACGACTACAAATGTAACAGTTCTGCCACGTTCAGAAACTTGTTTTAGTAAGCATAATAACAATCAAAATGAACAATTTTAATACAGTGATCGCAATGATTGTTTTCTGTTCCACAGGCCCAGTCTTTCTACAATAGGTAATCATTTATATAGTACAATTTTCAAGTTTATTGTAGACTTGTTTTCCTCAATTTGTGAATATGTATACAGAAAGTGAATGCCAGCATTTAAGGCCTCTTTTGCCAGGATTTAGTTGTATTTTTGTTCATAGAATGTGTATGTAAGATTCTCGCCTGAGCGTTGGGGTTTTCATTATAATGGTTGTAATTCATTATAGTTTTGTACCAAATGTATATAAGTCATATTTTATGTATTTTGATTTGAATAAATATATTTCTAAATGCTTAGTAGTACTTGGTACAATTTCTTTTACGTTTCCAGTATATTTATTGATTGTTTTTCTTCATCGTTCAAAGCTTTAATTTCTTTGAGTTAAGTATGTGATCTATCAGACTGCATTTATAGATTCTTTGTATTTGTATACCCCACAATTTTTATAATGTTTTATGTTCATTAAAAGTTGAGTTAGATTATTTTTATTAGTAAAAATATATTTGAGTTTAGACAGTACTACATTTGTTTGGTTTGATTTCTCACAGAAATAGAACATTGTCTGGATAGATAAGGTTTTGATATGAGGGGATTTACTTTAAAATAAGTCTACTTTTTGAATAGAATAAAGAAACATAAACAGGTACATTGACTCTTTAATAAAGTACAAAATATTTAGAATATCTGTGTGCTTCTATACAAAAAGTAGAATATTTAAATGTAAGCCTGCTTCAATGGCAAGTCCTCAAATGTGTTACTTTTGTTTAAATGGTTTTTAAGTTTCGTTAAAAGTCTTTGGCAAATGAGTTTAAAAGATGTATAGTTTAACAATGTCAAAGACTCAGGTTTAACATGGCCGGTGACATGGGATATAGGGTCATAAGTGGCCAGCAGGAAATCTCAAGGCCACCGGCCATGCTATACCTAACGAACTGTACTAATTATTATCTATTTTTAATATGCCAATAAATTCACTGTAATTTTTACTGATTAACAATTTACCATAACTATGAAATATAACTTCAAATTACTCTTTGTTAAGTTCAATATAATCCCATTAATGGGCAAGAAGTATCTAATCACAAATAATATTAGTAAACTCAAAATTAAATGCTTCTCTTATCTGTTCCTGTTAACCAAATACTAGAAGATAATTACTTTTAATGTTACTATAGAGGATACCTATATCAAAACCTCTTTTTCCTGGGCCAATTTTGGGATGTAAAACTTAAAGCCTGCTGACATTTTGTCATAGCAATTATTTCACCACTACCAATAATGGTACCAAAGCCTACAAGTTTGTTCAGACAGACCAAGATTTTTTTATACTTGGTACTGAAATGTAGCTTTCCTTACTAATTCCCAGGTAACTTTAGAATTTAGAAAATTGCAAATTCGGCCCAAATGAAAAGATCTAACCTTTCCCAAGATGTACAAATAATTCTTACAGAGTTGCAGTCACGAGATGGTTGTATAGTTTCTAAGCTGTTTCTTCCGTTGTTCTTACAAGTTACATTCTAGTTCAGTGTCTTGTAGCATAAACTGTTATCTACTTCTTGCTGCTCCATTTGTACTGTGATAGGTTTTCTATGTTTTCTTTCATAATAAACTACTTATTGTTATAACAGCAAATATTTTTATGTAAATAAATAAATTTCACAAATATTTAATTTTGTATTGTTTTTGTCCTTACTTGATTGTTCTTGTTTAAAAGTTGGGTTGCTAGATTATTCATTGAATATGTATTTAAAATTCTTGACAGAAACTGTAGATAGTGTGTTGCTTTATAAGCCAATCCAAGCAGCTCTTTCTACTGTATCATATAGTGTGAAAAGTCAGGGCTTAGCTCGTTTCATACAAATGTATCAAATGAGCTATGGGCAATTCAAACCGGGACGGCTCATCTAAGTGCCAAAACATCGGCACAACAGACCCTTATTAATATTAACATGGTTCGAAGTGCCGACATGACGAACCGCCAACAAATTAATAAATTTAAACTGTGAGGATCAAAGTACCAACAATACCCTGGCACAACAAATCCTTATTGATATTAACCCTAGAACACTAGCCTACGTCGTTTTTACGTGTCCCGCAGCCATTTTGTAGATTTACCCCCTCCATAACCGCTAGGCACTCCAGCTTCTAGCAGTGCTTCTATTAGTCAGTCGCCCGTGAGACGGCGTGTGATTCAGACCGCTCCGCATTTCTTTGTTTTGGAGGTAAGTCAAAATCTAACTTATACCCTATAACAACACGTGAGCTTTACGTGAAAAGTGCTAGTTATACATGTTATTTATTACACGTAACTTTACGTGGTACTAGTTATAACTAGTGATTAACAGAAAGTTGTTTTTACTGAAATACTACGGTTTTACTACTAAAATTTCTTTTTGAGTTTGAAACAGCCTTGGCCTACTCAACTAATAATGCCCGCTTGTTGCAGATACGATGAGTGCTGAGCGGTTGTTAAATGATGAAATGATAGAACAAGCATTAGATGCTGACAACTTTAGTGAAGGTTCTATAAGTGAAGTGGATGAAGTTGAGTATGAGGACCTCTCTAGTGAAGAATATGATAGTGATGCAGACCCGAGTATTTACCTGGTGATGCCCTGGAGGACGATGAAGAAGAAGATAGTGATCTAGAGGAGAGAGCAATAATCAAGCCTATCAAAAAATATCGAATCTGACAATTGTCAGCGGAACCACCCAAAAAGAAAACAAAAATTCAGAAGAAACTTGTAAATAAAGCCGTTGTAAATACATGTACAAATAAACCTCAACATCTCAACAGAAAAATCCACAGAAAATGATGACGAACAAGGTCTTGTTATTGTGCCTGATTCGGATACACTGATAGGAAAGGACAATTTTGTTTGGACAACAACTGACAAAAAGATCATGGAAAACACCAGCTCAAACATTGTACATATTCGACCAGGACCTGTAGGAAACGCTTAGAGAGGCAACCACACCAATGGAATGTTTTAAAACATTTTTTCCTCAAGATATTTTAGAAAAGATATATTGTACACACAAATGAAGAGATTGCACAAAACGAATGAAGTATAAAAACAAACAGATGGAACACTGAAAGACATAGATATGGATGAGCTTCAAGCTCTTCTAGGGTTGTTGATTCTGTCAGCAATCCTCAAGGATAACCACTTATCTACAAGAGATATGTTTGATTCTACCTTATCTGGTGATAGGTATAGAGCGACAATGTCTGAGGGGATTTTCCTTCCTTCTCATGCTTGAGGTGAGGTTTGACTACAAGGGCACGTAGAGAGAAAGGAAAAGAGACCGCTTGCTGCCATCTGAGTTTGGGAGATACTAATTGACAACCAAGAAGAACCCGCAACTAGTTGGAAACCAAGCGTCACAAACCATGTAAATGCTCTTCCGCATTGGAACCTCGCAACGACAGTGTCTCCGCGATGGACAATTGGTTCATTAGTGTGCCATTGACCTTGCATCTACCGAAGAATGTCATCTTACTACAGTTGGTACAATCAAGAAGAATAAAAGAGAACTTCCTCCTGAGTTCAAGGATCCAAAATACAAAAGTCGAGGTGTAGGAAGCAGCATGTTTCTTTTCCATAAAGAGATTACAGCTGTGTCATACAAGGCTAAGAAGAATAAAGTTGTTACTCTGCTATCAACTATGCATCAAGGCTCATCAATCAATGAAAAGACAAAAAAACCGGAACTGATCATGACCTACAATGATACAAAGGGAGGGGTCGATTCTTTTGACCAGATGTGCAACAATGCAAACTGTGGGAGAAAAACAAAAAGATGGCCTTTATGTTTTTTCTACAATATGATAAATGTTGCTACAATCAACGCTTTTGTTGTATACAACCATAACTTCTACCGAAATATGGAATTGACGCCAAAGCTTTGTCACGGCAGAAGTTTATGATCCAGCTCAAGAACAGCTGACTCGCCCGGTTTCAGCTGATCAGGCTACCACAGCCAAACTTGAACAAAGACCTAAAACAAAGTATTGAGAAAGTTCTTCAGTTACCTAAACCGATTGTGGAAGGGGTTGACCAACAAGGTCCACGTACTTACTGCAAGTTTTGCAACTGGAAAAAGAAGAGGATGACTACAACTTACTGCAAATGTACCAAGCCCATTTGTAGGGAGCACCAACATCATACGTGCCCTGATTGTGCGTAGTGAACTTGCATAGAAACAGACAAACCTTGTTACTCTGTAAAAATGTGTTTTACACAATCCTTCTATAACACTGTAAAATAAAACAGAGTTTTCCTTTTCCACAGATTTTTAACCTTATTTAACCCTTAAAATGACAATTATTTAGTTGTTGATTTTTCGTTTTATAGGTTTTTTTTGTGAATATTTTAATACAAAAGCCAACTTAATGACAGAATTTTGCTTTAAAATCATAAATATTACATATTTTGATAGCTTTAGTACTTTTTTCATATAAACTAAACAATTAATACTTACTTCTTTATTAAATAAAGTTAGAAAAAAAAAACACTAATGACACGTAAAAATTACGTAGTGCTAGTAACAACGGAAAAAAGTTAGCACTAGTGTTCTAGGGTTAACAGGGTTCGAAGTGCCGACATGACGAACCGCCGACAACTACGTCACAGAGGCTAGCAGCTAATACTCTGCATCTTACGTTCGGTTGAAAACTTGAAATTAATGGCGCAGACAGCAGTGGCTTGTGATGCTTTCAAAGACCTTGTCTATTGCAATTTAGTAAATGATACACTTATTTCAGGCACATAATTACAATGTTGAAACAGGTTTTGTGAGGTTTCACAAAAATAGCTCAACTGTTGACAAAAAATAAAATCTTGTTTATTGAAGTCATGTGTGATGGTAAAAAATCTTGCCTGCATGACTTTGAGTTAATTCATCTTTTGTAACAGGATTAGTTCCAGACAAAATTAAAACTGCAAAAGTAATTCCTGTTCACAAGAAGGGGGGGACAAGGGACGTTTCAAATTACCGGCCTGTCTCACTTCTAACTTCTATCTCAAAAGTATATGAGAAGGCAGTATATTTGAGATTAGTACATTTTTTAGAACAAAATAATTTATTTGATGATGTCCAACATGGTTTCAGAAAAGGTAAATCTGTAATAACAGCGGCAGTTGATTTTATGGAGTCTATAATAGAATCCATTGATAATCATGATCAAGTTTTGGGGGTATACATGGATCTTTCAAAGGCATTTGACAGTGTTTGTCACACAACTTTATTAAACAAATTAAACAGTTTGGGTATAAGAAACACTGCATTAAAATGGTTCCATTCCTACTTAAATGATAGGAGCCAGTTTGTTGAAATAGTAACAAATAATAACAATACTCAGAATAATTTTACTTCATCAAAGCGCACCATAAAATGGGGAGTGCCTCAGGGTCAATATTGGGTCCAATTTTGTTCCTTTGTTATATTAAAAATATGTCTCAAGTTATTGTAAACCCAGTAAAAGTAGGTTGTGTCTTTATGCAGATGACTCAAATATAAAAATTTCAGGGAAAACCTCCCATGAATTAGAACTATCGGCGTTTTGGAACTAGAAAGCATAAATCAATTCTTCAAAACAAATCACCTCGTTCTAAATGCTTCAAAACTAATTTCATGACCTTCTCAACAAGACAAAATCGAATAAAATAGAACCGATGTTGGAAATGAATTCAACACTATTAGAACAGGTGACTCAGACAAAATTTTTGGGTCTATGTATTGATCAAAATTTAAATTGGAACAGTCATGTTGAACGACTATTAAGTCGTCTTAGTTCAGGACTGTATGCTTTATCAAGAATGTCTTTCTTCTGTAATTTAGATGCATTAAAAAAATATATTTTTCTTACTTTTATTCTCACTTATGCTTTGGAATTGCTTTGTATGGAGCAAATTCTAAATCAAACTTAAACAAAATACTTGTATTACAAAACGAGCCCTACGTGTATCATGTTACATCTAAAATTTGATGCATCAGTAAAGGCACAATTTGCAAATCAAAAGATTTTGACAGTGTATGGCCAATACATTTTGAAACTATATGTATAGCGAGGAGAAGGAAACTAATATGGAACCAGTTGAACATCATCCATATAACACTAGACATAAAAAGATATAGTTACTTTCGGCACAATCTAGAACTTTACAAGAAAAAACCTACTTCTGCGGGATCGCTATTTATAAAACATCTGCCTGCTGACATTAAAATGAACATTGTTTCAAAACTTTTAAAAAAGTACTAAAAAAATATTTGATAGAGATGTCATTATACTCTATTGAAGAATATTGTTATTAATAATGTATGAAATCGTGTAAATGTAAGTTTTGTATTTCATATAATCATGTAACTGTAATGTATTCTTGCATGTATTAAGTTTGCATGTATTCTTTGACACTATTTATTGTATCCAATGATACTGTTTTTATGAATAAAGATATTTTGAATTGAATTGAACCTTAGTGAACCGCGGCAGGTTTAATATCAGCAGATATCACGTAAACGGAAATGTACGATAGAAACACTTGTGACTTTATGACAAAAAGTAGGTCGGAGGGAGATATTTATTTCATATAAATTTGAATATGTTTGATAATAAGTATCAAACAATTTACATTAAAATCCAGATTATTACTAAAAAATCTAAGTCAACACTATAAAATATGACATTCCTAACTTTGCGATTTTTCCAGCAAAAACTGAGATGGCAAAAAATTATTTTTGAAGTTTTCGAGGGGTACAAAAATCAGGCTAGACGATGGTATTTTTTGTTCCTCAATTTGACGAGGTCGGATCCTGACGTGTTCAAGCAAAAAAAAAACTGATTTTCTCCTAAGGCCGGCCGCACACTGGATCAGACACGGTCAGTCACGACAAGTCATTTTGACTGATAGCGACTAAAAGGGGGTGTTTAGCACTATTGGCTATGGAGTGCCACACACTGCATCGAACAGACACAAACAGACGTCCAAAGACGTTTCCTTGACTGACGCAGCTCCCTCAAAGGACACGTTTAGTCAAAATGTTTAGACACTGTCAGTCACAGCCTCCTGCGCATGCTTGCCCCACATCCCCTCATTGTCACGTGATGTTTTCTTCCCTACTCGGTCAGCTGTTCACTGCCATTTTACTGCGTAGTAGTTTACCAAAGTTTTGAGTGCAGTTGGTTTTAGTCATGTCGTCAGAAGCCACGGTCGTTTACAGATGATGTCACAAACTTTGTGGATGTCGATAAATTGTTGGCTATTGTTCCTCCTCTTCAAAGTTCATCTTCAAGTTAGATTAAATACTTGCACTTAATACAAAATACAACAATCTGACTGACTGCTGGACTGGGAATGGAGGGAAGCCAGAGGACAATGTTCTCTACGGAGAGTCATGACTCACATCGACTAAAACCCCCACACACAGGATCAGTCAGAAAAGTCAAACAGACAGAAACGACTAAAGACGTCTAAAAGCGTCTTTGACTGAGACTGTCTGTGTCTGAACCAGTGTGCGGCCGGCATTACTGTTTATGTAGTCTGTAGATGCAGCGTTCAGATTTGATATGTCTAGGAAACTAATTGGTGCTCAAAACAGGAAAAGAAGAACAAGAAAAATTACAAAACCTCCTAAAATAAGTTCTTTTTACTAAAACTACAGTTCAGTACCTGCCAACGTTTCAAATAAGCCCGGTAAAAGTGAAGGTGTAGAACTACCGATTAGAACAACAATACCATTTAACAATATTAAACCACATGCCAAATTTAAAATTAATTTGTATTTCCTCAGGTTACACTGCAGTAGTTAAAGTAGGTCTACGCTCTTTTGATCTATAACCACGACAAAGAGATGCTACTGTGTAGCTCATCGCGTTATCACCGTAAATTAATAAGTAAAACACAAAACAAAAGTCACTTGATATTGAGTTTTTGTTGGTTCGTATCTTGGATGGGGGTGAGGGGCGCACTCTGTCAGCTGGCGGTTGGCGCTCGATGGCTTAGTTACGCCACTGATGAGGTGTAGTCAATTGTTACAAACTAGGGCCAACTGTTCCCCAGATTGGGTCATTAAATTAATAGCCCAACGACCAATGAAATGGACCAACGGCTTAACGTGACTTCCGAACCACGGGGAGTGGCCATCGTGAAAAGTTATCAGTTACCACTGCGCCCGGGAATCGAACCCTACACAAAAAGAACCACTTTATTAAAATGTTGCTTTATTAGGCTTTTTAGGTACCAAGCAGGTCAAACGACCGTATAAACTACTAAAGTACAGGCAAAATCAAGGTTCAAATCAGTTTTTGCTATAGTTCTTAAACTAATAAAGATACAAAATGTTCATATTAAAATTATCTTTACAATGATATGCAATTTTTCACGTTTTGGTCATTTTATTTATTTCAACTTACTGAAAAAGCAGTTTCTAGATAATTCTCAAACCTACGTACCCACTGACAACGTTCAAAAACGCGTGCTTATATGGCACTGGAGCAGACTCAATTATTTATTTATCGTTTTTTATTTATTTTCCAACGGTGATTTTTCCAAATTCAAAAAATACATAGTTTGAAAGCTAACAACAGTAAATGTTTGTGTTTATACTAGGTTCACAATAATAAATAATGAAATGATTAGTGTTCATATAATATGACCGTTCAGTTATTATCACTATGTACTAAACGTAACCCATATCTTGTTTGTAAATGAGAATTAATTTTGAAGAATAAGCATGAGTTTTTATAGTGCGTAATGCTGTATTATGTTGGATAATAAAAACCAAAAGCTCTACAAGCTACACGTCATTGGATAACTGTACAGCTGTGATGACATCTCTGTCCAACAACTAGTTATTTTTGCTGTTTAGACATTTCTTCCATTGACGTGTCTGCTTTCGAGCTGAAGTAATATTTCGACCTCTTCGCCTAATCGTTCGAATTTCCTTCGAATTCCTGTTGTGTTGGGATATTTGGTTAGTTTTACTAGAGTTACGCCGCACATCCTCGCTAGCTCTCAGGTAAGTAAAGTTGTTTGATCTTAAAATATTTACTGTATGTTCGCTTAGTTGTATGGCCAGATAAAAGTAAGCTGCAAGCCTGCTCCGTTGTATCTTATTAGTGTATTGTTTTATGATAGTAACCTTTCGTAGAAGGCTCTAATATCTATTATTTTGTACAACTTGTGAATCCCCTATAAATATAGTTGTTCGATAAACCCACTTGATCATTGGAATAATTGGCCTAGGCATAGCAGTTATGAGTAATCCTTTATCTGTCCCTACAACCGCCTGGCATAAGGCTCCGGAGTCTTGGCATTTACTATATGAAAAGAAGCCCAAAGCTAGATAGTCCTAGTACTAAGAGATTTTGCAACAAACCTTTAACTCATTCACTGCTACAATCATGTTTTCAACATGAAAGTTTGTATTTGATTCAATGTCATGTCACAATAGCAGCGAATGTGTTAATCTTTCACTAAAGGCTACCCTAATCTTTAAGAAGGCCATGTGACATAATTGATGGGTTAGTTGTAATTGTGTTACCAGTTCAAAACCGCTCAGGACCGGATTAGCCACTACTTTACGCTCTAGGCCAAAGTTCTAGATTGCGCCCCCTTTGGTGTTTTTTGTTGTTGAACTTTTTGCTATATTTAACTGTAAATATAGCGGTTGTGCCGCGACTGGTGACCGAGACTTGAGACTGGAGATTGCGACCAACACGTGCCTCGGGTGCATGTCCCTGTCTCTGCACATGCGTGAACTAGCGCTTCAAAGCTAGATGACAACATAGTCGTGTCTACGCAAACCACCGTCTTAACAATTTTTCTAGAGCTTATTTTGGAATTATTTTAGCCATTGACTCATTTTTAATTAATTAAATAATAATGTAAATAAATCACACAATAACTGTGATCGTCATTCTAAATGAAAAGGAAAAAGCAAATAAGTACTTCATACTTGCAATTTGTCGTACAGTACAACAATGTGTCGTTTTTCGCGACTGCCCCTCCCCCGCAAGCTTGTGCTCTAGGCCATGGTCTGGGTTGGCCTTAAATGGGTAATCCGGGCCTGCCACCGCTTTTGATACAGTCAGTACCAGTACTATTAACAGCCTTATTTTATGGTATTTGACTTTGCTTATTGGTAGAGTATTGATTTTGATGGCGGTGCCTGAGTTATCTTTATTAATAGGCCTATATTGAAAATAAAAATAAAAGACATCCGTGCAGAGAAATATTCAAATCAAACAGAGTAATTCAAGTCCTAAGTTTATATATTTATGAAACAATTCTTTACGTGGTAAATCAAAATTTGATAGTCATGACATCTAATCATAAATATAACACAAGACTAAAATTCCATTCAAGTGAACAACACAATTTGAAGCAATTTGAAAAAACCCCTATATTCATTGGGAGAAAACTTTTTAATACACTTCCAAAACAAATTCAAGATTTGGCCTTTGAAGACAACAATTTATTTTGAAAACAAATTAAAGAACTGGTTAATTAATGAATGTTTTTTACAACTTGGACGTTTTAAAATTTTAAGTATTGTTTATATCTGTTGTTAATGTATGTTTGTTATGTTTGTGTTCTTAACCTTATTAAAAGTAAGCTTTTTTGAACAAACTAAAATGAAATACAGACTTAGCTCAGATTGGGACTAGTCAAGTTTTCATTGGGGTCAAAGTTTGCTCTACTGCTCAATCAACAAATAGAGCCTAGGAAATGTCCGCCCATGTATGGTCAACTATTGAAGAATGAATGGGTGCTTGAAGAAAAGTACTATAATATCCGGCTCATACGCTGACGCCCTGCATTGTACTGCAACAACTGTAGCATTAGTTAGCAGATTTGGGTTGGTTGGGAGAAGTTTTAAAATCCAGCATTTTGCTATCTGACACTTTGGTGACGTTAAAGGTAAAGCCTGTACTATAACTTACAGCTTTCACGTTCCATGATTTTTAGCTCAAAGACATTGGGGCTCAGGGGGCTTGATTTTTAGCTTAAAGACTTAGGCTTAATTGGTGTGTTGAAAATTTATTCTAGCCCTACTACCTTTAAAAAGCTATTTGAAATAGTGTAGCTTTTAAAGTAATTGAATAAAGCAAGTTAGACTTTCCAATATAGCAGTAAGTCATTGTGAGTTTGTAAGGTAGAAGAAGTAGCCAAGTTCTAATTGTACCCTGATTCAATTTTCAGACATGGACCAGATCACATTGTACGTTGAGCCTACCCGCCAATTCGTCAAGGATTCTCTAAGGCTTGTCAAGAGATGCACAAAGCCTGACAGAAAAGGTGAGAGCTTAACTAAATTATCTTTGTTCTCCCTGGTTCTTAATAAACATGCACAGAGTTAAATCTATTATTAATTCATGTATCATATATCCATGGCCCAAAAGAGTAATCGGTTTTAGGATTATAATCAAGGCTTATGAGGATAATATTGATATTCCTTTGGTTAGGGGAACCGAGAAGGTTTAAAGTGCGGTGAAAGAATGGTTGGCGGCTAACTCCTTTTATACCTAAAGAGCTCTTCGAGACAGTAAATACGCTTGGCTAAGTTATAGTGCCATCTTATAAATACTTGTATATAGTCACTTATTTCTTATACATAATTTGACACAGTCTATCTTACCTTAATCAGTCTTCGACAACGGGATGGGTAATTCAGGTAGATTCAGTGGTGAACTATTAGTCTAGTTTCAAACTATGGAACTCAATGAGGTCGAGCTTATATATTTAAGATTCAGGGACAAGCCACCTTTCTCGACTTGTCTAGGCAAAACTTACTTTTAAAACTTCAAAACACAAAAATTTCATTAATGATGAGATTTGTTTTTTGCTTTCAGAGTTCCAGAAGATTGCCGTCGCAACTGCTATCGGGTTCTGTATTATGGGTTTTATTGGATTTTTTGTCAAACTCATCCACATCCCCATCAACAACATTATTGTGTAAGTAGCACATTTTTGCACATTGTTACATAAGAGAAACTTCAAGGATACACTTCAAATTAATTCAAAATATTTTCCAGGGTGTCCAGTGTAAGGAAATTGTGGAAAACTAGAAATTATAAGGGAATTTTTAATACACAGGAATATTAAGAATTGTGTAAAATTGTATCCCTTTATTCTTTTCGGGAAAACTTTGGAGAGACAGAGAGAGAGTAGAGAGGTCGCAAAATTTGTCACTGATACCAGCGGAAGTCTAGAGATTGCCGCAAACACTAACGAAAGTTGTTACTTTGTCCCGAGGGCTAATGGCAGTCATGATTACATCACAGAACCTAACAGGAGTCTAGATTTCGTTGCGAATTGTACCAAAAGTTGTGTTTCAGTCTTCCAGCACTATCAAAGGTCGTGATTTTTTTGCAAATTCTAACCAGAGTCTAAAGATTGCTGTCAAAATTGGCGGGAGTAACTATGACTCTGAACCGATCCCCACCCCAACCTTTATTTCTCTGGGAATAAAAGTGCAATTTTAGCACAGTCAATATATGTGTCTAAAGCTTTCATACAAGATTTTCCTGGACTCTTGATTTACCAAATCAGTTTTTCTAGCTTTAACTTCACAAAGTTGTATGTAATCCAGCATCTTGTGAATTTAAGCAAATTATCCCTCGGGTAGTGCCCATTATTCGTTACAGACACTGGTGGCAGAATTTCATGCAGTATTTAGTGTAAACAAAACGCAAGTCTGAATTAGATGTTCCAAAGTTGTTTGTGAATACGTTGATTCCAACCCGCCAAGGGTCTGCTTTATGCTTAAATGAGATTCACTTGTCCTCCTAGTTACAGTTATTTATCGTCTGTCATTCACACCAAAGATTATGTTATGGTAGGTAGATAGGTCATGGCTATGGCAGGAAAATCAACATAGTTCAGCAGCCTATTACAGATAGCGCTGAGAGAGAATTCTTTTAAGAGTCTCAAGTAAAGCCACGTCACAAGACGCATGCGCTAGATTCTTCGTTCTAAAAATTGCTTAATAGGTTCACATTTAAGTCATTGACATCGGACAAACTGCAAATAATTATGTGAGTTTTGAAGGTTTCTGGAAAGGATACCCTCAGAACACATGCATTATTAAGATCTATGGGACGATACTAAAAAAATGTATGTTGAAATTTGCATGTTGGCTAACACAGTCTCCGGGACTACACGCGACAACGAGCTTGAAGAGGCACAAAGACGATCTTGGCCTAGTAAACAGTGGCGTAAATAACACCCCCGCAGCCCCGCCGTGCGGCAGCGCAGTTTTACAGGAGCCCCGAGGGCGCGTTATAATGCGGTCGTTATATACTTGCTATGTGACTGCCAGTCACCAACAATCGGCGTCAGAATAAAAATTTAATTTTCATGATTAATAGTGGTACACTTTAGCAAGTACAAAATACCCCAAAATGATTAAACATTGTAAGCCATATTTGTTTGTTGGATAGTAAGTAAACATAGCTATTAGCCTATAGTTGTGTTTTATCTATGAAATGAATGATTTGGCATTGTGGCAAATCACATGTGCCTAGCAAAAGTTCGGGTACAGCAGCATCCCGAGATGATCATTACCTGACACGTCTCAAGACGAACTGAAGTCAAGGACACAAAGGAGCCGGATATGTATTTCCTATAAATGTGAATCTTCAGAGGGATGAATTAATCGATATACGTACAGTAATGTCTTATAATTATGGTTCAACTATCGACAAAACATTATTGTACTCTCTGGTTCGGTTAAATGCCTTAATATAAAAAATATAAAAATGAATGTAAATTCTGTTACATTTTTATTGTTATAAGACAATACAAAGAATACCTAAAAAACCTGTTGAAATTTCAATGCTACGTGAAAACAACGGCCCTTTGAATTACTTTATTTCTTACTGTTAATATTCACGGAACTCGTTAATTATCTAATTAACATTTTTTAACTATAGATTTTTGGATAGAATTATTAATTGGTAATGACACGAAAGTTTAAGAGTCAAGAAATCAACAAACTTATTAACTTGAACTAACTTACGTTATTAAAATAGCTTTAGTTAAATGTTTAAAAACTTATTTGTAGCATTAATTTTTAATTGTTATTTGTAAGTGAACCTCAAACAAGTTTTTAATTTACAAAATACTAAAAGCACACTACGTTTGCATACAGATTATATAATAAAACAAAATGTTAATTATATGCATGTTTTAAAAAGATTGAATAGGCATTTCAACAAACGAATCTCCAGAAGACATCAACCACTTAAGTAAAGGTTAATGGATTGAATTGACTTTGAACAATATCTAAACATTAATAAACAATGGTAAAAGTTGAATAAATTATATAAACTGATAGACTCTCCAGTCGAATGCGGTATTCGATTTGCTCACAAATTTGTCAGTGACTGAGTTCACCCGAGCAGCCCCGACTCTAGCCGAAAACCCAAGATGCGCTAGGAGTAGCGAATCCAGGGTCCATTAGATGTAGTGTATATGGGAAGTGGGAGCGGAAGTACTGTGAGATGGGTGAGGTTTGCAGCAACATGGCGAATCTTTGAGGGATTTGACACGCTTCCGAGCCAGTCAACACCAAATTTGTAACTGAAATGTGGTTTCTAGCCTATTTAAACCAATAATATCAAGTTACTCCTAGATATCTGGTATTTTAAATTTGTATTAAAATTGCCCCAATTCATCGCTGAATCGAGATAACCAGACGCCTCAGCAATGTGGCATCTATGCATAATCTACCTACCATAACATCTTTGTTCACACCAATTTGCTAATACTGGTTTGTGTTCTGTTACAGAGGTTCATAAGACTTCCCAAGACTCATTCTACTCTTGTCTCATACTGAGATGCCTGTAACTATAATCTGTACGCTACTTTCAACCATTGTTGTACTTGACAAATTTATTATTTATTTTATACGATTCAAATGTGTTTGTATTGAAGATTAAAATATTTCTGTTGGTGGTTTACACCTTGTGGTTTCTCTGTTTTCCTTTTAATTCTTTTCAGATTGTGGATATCGATTTTTGCAAATTTATTTTTAATATTTACAATATGGCACTTGAGAAAAAGCTATAATGGGATATTTTATTACTAGTTCTCAAAGGTAATATTTTTATGTTAGCTAGAATTTAAATACAATATTACGGTATCTACCTTAACCGAGCACGGTGACTTGGGTGTGGGAGACCGACTGAATTTGTTTTTCTAATTTCCGTCGACGGTTCTATCACTTCAAGTACCTTCCTTGTGGCTCAGTCTGCGGGTCTTACAAGTGTTTGAGGTTATGTTGTAGCTCCTGCAGCTAGATTCGGACTCACAGACGAAGTCACTTATCTTGTTATTGGTGTCTCAGAGATCACTTGTTTTGTACCTTTTGCTACCAAGTAAGTATACTTTTATTGCAGTCTAATCGTTTACAGCTAAAAATCAGTACATATTTACATTTATCTTTGAATAGAGTTTAAAACTAGAACTAAATAAGAAATAAACCTTTTAAAATTCACCTTTCTCAATGTGTTAAGTAATAAATTATTATCATAAACTAATTTAAAAACGTTGGACACTTTTATGACTATGTTAACATTTTTTATTATAACTGAGGTACATTCTCAATATATACACATATGGGTGTATAATAAGTGTATACTATCACAAACTAATATGAAAATTAATGATACTAATTTTAACATGAAGTTACCAGATTGTAAACCTTACAATAACTTATGACGATTACTTCTATACAGCTTTAATTATAAACTTAAAATGTAAAGCATTTTGAGATACATTTTATGAATTATACAGCTAAAAGCTCTTTTTGGTTACAGGCCATGGATTATGGATAAACACGAACAACACACTCAGCAACTACTGGAGTCAGTACCGTCCGAGCCAGATCTTATCGAGGACTTATCTGAAGATGAAGGCAAAGCAGACGATGAAATTGATCCAGGTGAAGAAGAGGACCACGTTGAAGAAAGGCAGCAAGACTCAGAGAGTGAGCAGTCTTTAGACTCGGATGTTGAGGACGACCCAACACAAAACGGAACAGGTACAAGTTCTTCCATACCCGTACCAAAGTCTGAATCTTGGATGCGACCATGGATGAGTGAATTTTTAGGAAGCCCACCAATATGTTCTAACCTAAATTAAACCTAATACGACCAATACAAGCATTTTGCAGTCTTCTAGCAACAATTGCAATAGTACAGAATCCAATCAATCCATTGAAAATACTAACACACTCAACCATCCCAGTACTAGTAAAGACACTCCATGGCCTAAAGGGAAGCCGAAATTAACTAACACAAGTTCTTTGAAGGTCCCGAACAATTATTGCAATAGTAATCAAAGTCTTGTAACTGCCAGGTCTAATGAAACTACTAGTAACAAAAGATCCTTTCCTAAAACCATACCAACTAAACGATATCTCTGCCAGGCCTCAACATTGATCCTAATGAGCCCGGGCAACAACTTAAGTGAAAAGAAGCAGCCAAAAACCCAGTTCATTACAGGCTCCACAAAGCAAAAGCGGTAAGTCCATCAGAATATCATAAAATAGTTCATTTGTCAATGGAAAATTGTGTTACTATGGCAAAGAAGGAACCAAATGGAATGACTCATCGAATGCAGTAGTTAATACTAGAGCTCGCGGAAAAAGAATATTGTCACACCTACCAAAAGTAAGAGCTCCTTTGAGTTCAGTTACAAACATAATAGACATTTGGAAAGGCTTTTTACCAATGATATGGTCGATCTTATTGTGAATCAGACAAATAAAGAAATAGATCGTGTAAAACAATTATATTAGGCTACTTATGCTCGTCAGACAAATGAAGCAAGTTCAAGCGGTGGTTGGCATACTTTTGTTGTCAGGAGTTCAAAAATCAAATAAGTTGAATTTCACCGATCTTTTGACTCCAATGGAACTTCCCTGAAATATTTAGACTAGCTATGTCGAGCAAGGTTCAGATTTTTGTTGAAGCACATGTCATTTTAACAAAGAGACCGACCAGAGAGGAAACAGTGTGATAAACTATCTCCAATCCGTGAGCTGTTTGATTTGTTTGTTACCAACTGCAAGAAAACTTCAGCATGTCACAATTTGTGACTGATGATGAGAAGTTGGAGGTTTTGAGGCGTTGTGCATTTAGACAGTATATACCTTCTAAACCTGCAGCTATGGCATCAAAATATTTGCCTTATGTGATGCGAATATTCTACACTGCCAACATGGAAGTTTATGTAGGAAAGCAGCCCCCTGGACCATATCAAAACTTAGAAAACACCGAATGGCTATTGTTGACAGAATCTGTGAGCCTATTTGAACAGGTCGCAATGTAACAGATAACTGGTTCACCAGCCTCCCACTATGTGAGAAATTGTTGGAGAGAAACCTCACTCTGGTTGGAACCATCAAAAAAAATAAAAGGGAAATCCCAAAGTTGTTTATTCAAAAAAAAGACAGACCTTGCCCATCCACTTTGTTTGGCTTCAAACCAAACTGTACCTTGGTGTCCCATGTACCGAAGCCCTTGAAAAATGTTCTCCTGATCTCATCTATGCATGATACTGGGGAAATAGATAATACTAAAAACCAGGATCATCATGGATTATAACAAGACAAAAGGGGGTGTCGATGTAGTTGATAGGCTGTGCGCCAACTACAACTGTGCCCGCTTGACGAGACGATGGCCAATGGTGGTTTTTTACGGCATGCTGAATGTGGCAGGAATAAACTCCCAGGTAGTATTTGCATTCAATAACCCCACAACCAAGATTGTGGTACGCATTTCTGAGAATTGCCCTAGACAGATCAAGAACCACTTGATACTAAGATCAAGTATACCTCATTCCTACCTAGACTATCTAGGCAAAATTGAGATTTGTAAAATTGAGTTGCCTCAGACCAAACAGAAGAGAATTGATGCACAATGTGTTCTTCAAGAAAAACAGAAAAAGTAAATACTGCAGGAGCTGTAAAAATACTTGTGTCTGCAAGATCACTGGATTGTCTGTGGCACTGTTAGGGGAGTTGTGACCATGATTCTACTAATTTTGTATCTATATATACTGTATATTGATTACTGTTTGTATTTGACTTTTTGTGGATTATATCTTCTAATAATAAAAGTTTAGTCTTCAATTGCACTATCAGATACAAAATTGCCGTTTAAACAATTTTATGATTTTATTTATATTTGGCATATGAAAAATGTGTATGGATTTTCAATCAGATACTATTTCAAAATAATTGGACATATTTTAAATTTTTGACTGTGTTATATATTTTTATAGTATTACTTTATGATTTCGATCATTTGGGAGTAAATCTTAACGGTTGGCATTCACATCTTATTTATTTTAAGATGTTTTAAAAAATAGTTATTGTAAAATGATATAAAAATACACATTGTTTTTGCATGCTTAAAACATCTAAAATTGTAAAACATAAGTCACATGTTCTATTAATAACCATACTAAAAATGTATTGTGTTTTAAGTCAGTTAAAAACCTAAACATTGGTGTGTGAGACCGAAGTCACTTATCATGTGAGAAAAATCCAAGTCAGCTCTAGGGTTAATATTTTGATAGTTTGGTTTGAGGCACGGATCATTCTTAGAAGGTGAATAAGCTCTTCAGAACCCTCCCAGAAGACCTTGTATATTGTAAGTAGTCATGAATCCTTCCTACATAATTCAGCTGACCCAAAAGTAAAAAATACAGTAGAGGGTAGTTTGGAAAAAGAACTATTCTCTGCACCTGCTGCAAAGTATCTCTGGACTTAAAACACTTAAAAGTGTTTATTTTGAACACATCAGGTTCAAGAAACTAATATTAAAAAATAAAAGTATTGTCAAACATAGTTGAGTAGTGCGATGGTGTTGAGTTGTGCAACATTGATGACCAGTGTTGCATCCCTCAACCGCAATATCTTACTGTGTCATTCTTTAGTGATATTCAACAAAACTAGTTGATAAGTGTTAAATTTCTTGAATCCATATTGATAAAGATTTATCTTGGGTGAGAGTGTTAACTAAAATTGCATCTGGAATTTTTCTTGAAACTTATCGTTGTTAGTATTTTGAGAACTGCTATTTCGGTTTAATTCATCCTCATTTAAATTATTGATTGGTTATGTATGGGAGCATGTTTACCATAAAAGAAAAGGCATGCGATAAAGCTAGATTTGAGAACCTTACTAAAACACTTAACATATTAACACTGGGAACATTTTGAAGCAGTTGTTCTTTAGACTAAATGTAATTTAGAAACTGAGCTAACTTTCATGTACATATCCTCCTCAGACCCATCACCACAGGCTACATTACCTTGTCTGTGTATATTGAGCCTGGGATTGAAGAGGTTAGTGTGAAGTGTGAGAGTCTCACCTGGACATGTACAGTAGAGTAGATATCTAAACTACTGTATACATGGTACAACATAATACAAGGTATTCTAATGTATTGAGAAATAATTTACACAGGCTTGGGTTTAACTCAAGCTGGAGTTAAATAAAATAACAAATTACCTGAAACATAAAAACTGAACCTAATTTGGGTATTTTCAAACAAAAATTAAAATCATATTGAATTAATAAATCATTTTACAGTGTGGGTGAATTTATACATGACTTTCAAACGTAATACAATTTGATTTAATATTATAACTTACAATATTACACCTCGACTCGGCCTGTCGCAGTACCATAGGTTTTATTACATTTTTATAATTTTTGTTACGTTAATTATTATTTATATTTTGTTTGTTTTTATAGTCAACCCAATTCTTTTGTAAACTGATTAATAAATAAATTGTTAACTTTAGCTAGTCCGGAACCAATAAATTGATGTTTGATTTATCAATTAAAAATAGCTAATCGCAATCCCTAATTGAGGTAGAAGCCTGTCGGCAAATCTTGTATTTTGGAAAATGCTCCTGATGAGTGGCAGAACCCCAGTCCAGTTATGGATCTGGTATATCTATACTACTTCCCTTAATATTTAAACTCAAAGCCCAACATCATTTGAAGTAGGCCCTACTATTAATCTAATTAACAATAAAACTTATAACTAAAGACATTTGAAGACTAAATGTTTGGGTTGAACTCGGGTTCTCTCACTTGCCAAGTGATTTTGCTGACTCAAAAATCGAATGGGGGACACCGTCTGCCCCACCTATTTATGCCCTCTTATAGGAAGTACTGATTCTGAATGTTCATCCAAAACACGTGTCTTTAAAATAGTGCCTTAAAATAAAAAAACTTTATATTTAAAGGTAAACATTTCAAAATAAATCCTCATGTAGAGTTTTGTAGCCATTCCGCTGTGCGTTAAAAATGATGAAGCTAAGAAATGACTTTGGCTCTCGTCTCTTGTACTGTAGAACATTACATTTTACTCTCCACTTAAAATTGAAATAGCCAAATCATTAAACTGTCGAGTTACAGTCTTCTGAAAGAACGGAGATTGTGCAACAGAACGGCAGCGCAGTGGAACGAATGTCAGTGAGAAGCGTGTGAAATGGTTTACTTTTATACTCACAAGTTGGCTCGTTGCCCGGTCCCCAGCTAACTCACGGTTGCATTGCCATTGTCATTCGCAAATTGTCGGTTTTATAATTCTGACAATACTATTGATATGTTGGGTTCTTTATAAGCTGGTTGATTTTATTTTGGGTTATAGAGGCCTTATGACTAAGTTTTCAAATTTTCGCAGGGAAGGGATTTTCAAGGGTAGCCTAATCTAAGAACCCCCAAACCTTCCTGTAGTGCTCAAAACTGTCAGAAAATGAGCAAGGAAAGTACTGATTGGTTGGCAAAAATAATTTTTCAAGTTGAGAAATTTGTTACTTCAGGCATAAAGATATGCCTAGTGAGACCTTTGATGTTACCCCTATCCATTACTGATAAGTTTGACAGAGATTTACCACCAGCTCTGGCAACTGTGTTTTTGGCGACAAAGGAGTAATTACAAAAATGTAGACAATCATGATAACATTTATTCACAAAATAAATTGCTTTAACCATCATTTTGATGGAACCGTCAAACAAAATGATTTTTGGTTTTGTATTACAAAAATGCTTTTAAAGCATTGGTTTTGGTTGATTTAGCTTATCTAAATCACTTTTGATTACAAAATACTTTACAAAGGTGTTTCTTATTCTTAGGAACAGAACAGTGTCCTTGAGGGAAAGGTTTTGTGTCAAACACACAAACATTTTATTAACCAATGGCATCTTTGAATCTTGTAGCTTTTTTACTACAACTAAAGAGCTCTCAAATGTTACAATACAAGAAAGTTTGATACATTTATTTGATTTCATTTGATTTACAACTGATAAATTTAAATGAAATCAAAAACTTGAAGAACATTCTTAAACGTTAGAAGTTGTGGGGTACAACACTCTAGCACCCATGTCTTTTTAAATAATATAAGAAGAGAAAAATTCCCAAGTTGATAAAAAAGTAAAAAAATAACCTTATAGTGAAAGTAATTTTAACAGTCCTCTGTACAAAGTTAAGAATTCTACACAAGACCTAAGTTTGAAACCTTACTTTGGTTTCCAAGATAGAATACAGCAAAGTTAACCACCACATTTCAGCTTGGAATGGTTGTCAATATTTGTAGATTTTAATGTTAAAGGAATGTTTCAGATATTTTAGAAAAGGGCATTTGATGGGTGTTTTATTAAAATTGAAAGAGTATGTGGTTTGTAAGCAGGACAGAAATTCCACACGTGCATAAAAACAAGAGTACAAATTTAAATTTTTCTGAATTTCCATTTCTTAATAATTTTATGATTAATTCTTAAAAGGTTCAATTCTTAGAACCATTTAAAACTATTGTGATAAAAATGTTAAACCATTTAATGTTGAACCATTTAAATTTTTCATTGTGATTATTCCACCACTTTTTTGGCACAAGTAGTACAATATTTCAAAATCTCAAAGAGTGGTGGTTCATAAAATTAACATAAATATCTTAACAGTCAACAGTATACATTTAAGGCACTTATGATGGCAAAGTTCGTAGAATTACTATATTACATAACAAGACAACATGGAATAAACAGTAAATATTACATGAACACATTAAAGCTAAGAGTTTTAACCAAAGTTACACAGAACCTTGTGCTTATATAAGTTATCATATGTACAATGCTCAATACTAAAATTATCACAAGTAAAATCATACAACGATAAAACATCTAGCAAAGTTACGGGAAACAGTCCTAACATAAAACAAAGTATTTCATCAACAAGAGATTCATCTTAATTGGTTTGTAATTGATAAATTATACATCAGCATCGATTGTACAAATCAAATTTAAATATTTTGTAATAAGTAAAAGATCACGGTTGGTTTTACCAAATTAAGTATTTCATTTTTTAATATCCGATATTAGATGCATATTATCTTAAAACATAGTAAAATTTCTGAAATTAGATTAGTATGATTAAAAGCAAATAAATAAAGGGAATATAAGTACTTAACCGAAAGTGTAAGCATCTTGATAGTAAACAGCTTTGGCAAACCAGCAGATTAAACAATAGTATACACAGCGAAGACTTGTGGAGTGTCTGTATGAGTTCAGGTACAAGAGTTGGAAATTTATTGCCTATCTGCTTTGTTTCATGTTGATCACATCACTTATAAAGCTAGATTTTCTTTTTGAAAGAAAATATTTAGACATTTGCAGACGACACAACACTGGTGACTGGTGTAGGTAACTAAAGAGGAGAGGTTAGGTCCCGGACAGACAACTGCCGTCGAGACTGGTGGGTGAGAAACCACTACTGAACGTGTCACTTTCCTCGTCGAAGTGTCTGTAGGAAGCCGCGGACGCGAGGTTAGGACTGTTGACAGCCTCGTAGCCAGGGGACACCGCACTGCTCATATCTAGGTTAGTGAGTCTACTGTGGTACGAGGGCGAGGGACTGTGGAAACTACGCATGGACGGCAGTTCCGGCTTGACAAACTGCTCGCTGGCGCTGGTCACAGTTTGGCAAGGGTATTGTTCCGTATACGAAGGAACATTCTCGACACTGACACCACTTCTGCAGTACGCTGAGGAGTCCTTGTTGTCAAAGTTGTGGTAGACTGCAGAAGTTGGTTCCATGGTGCCTCGGCAGTAGTTGTCCTCTGGGATGGGACTCTGGTAGGTCTCCACACTGGTCATCTCGACCCGTCGGTAGGTGAGGGTGGAGGCGGTGGCACGGGGGAAGGTGTTGACTCGCCTGAAGGTGTTGCCGCCCCGAGGGTAGGTCTGGTAGCTGCTTGACGGGTAGGAGGCTGCTATGTTCACTGGCGTGAAGGAGTCTGGGAGCTTGGTGCACGAGGGCCCGTGAACATTCAACATCTCGACAAGCCTTCTCCGCTGCGTCTCTAGCTCCTGGATTTGTGTCTTGAGATCGTGGTTTTGATTTTCAAGGATTTCTGATTCCTGGAAACATATGGTTTTGTTACTTTGTTGTTGCCCGAAATGAAATAAAGTCTGGATTGAACAGAGGAATGGGACTAGGTTTGGCTGGTCAGACTTTCCAAAGATCGACAGAAAAGGTCACTTGACCAACACTCAGAGAGCTTTTCTATAAACCATAAAGTAATCTGAGCAGGTACTATTCAGGAAGTGTTATTTAAATGCAAAAACCAGGTTTCTTAACTCAAATATCTGCTAATTATTATTACATGTTTCATGTTGATGATTTAGCAGATAAAAATTAAAAATTCAACTAAAAAGCGACTGAAATTAAAAAAATATTTTATTTATCCATTTGGCTTTTTATTTGTTTATGGGGCTATAATTATTTAACAACTTCCCAATATTACAAACTGGTATAGCCATCAAGTTATTAAAATGAAAACTACATATTTTCAATACCTTGAAGATGTAGTGTAGTGGGATTGGCATCTCGCCAATTGGCTCAAACAATATTTTGAGTTAGAAGAAGCAACAGCTATTCAACCACAACCTTGAGTTTTATCTTAAATTACCTTTCTGTAGTTAAAGTGTTTAAAATACTGAGTAAAGACTCATACTATTTAACTTAGCTGCGTCTGTTTTTATTTTGAAACATACAAATCCCAAAATAGTTTACCATTTATTAATCGCAGTACATTTTTCAAATAATCTCGGTATATATTTATTGCACATGGTGTCACTTAATTTCTCCTCAATTACTGCACATGCAATTTTGAATCTTCATTTAAGAGCTGCTGTACTTAGCATTTGCAGCGGTGTGCGCTTTATAAAGACTTGAATTACCCAGAAAATGTTTTAAGTAGTAGTCCAGAGGTTCTTCCCCATGATAAATTAGTCAATTTTGAGTAACAATTGGTAATTTTAGAAAAAAGGGTTAGAAATTTTGTTAAAAGTAGTACTTGTCAGGAAAGTTTTACAAACTACAAGTATGTTTAATACTATGGTTTCTTTATAATTGAATTCAATTTTCTTCTGGGTAAAAAAACAGTAACTATAAATTTATTTTCAATTGTACAAAGATTTTTGTGCTAATAAAAATAGAACAAAACAAAACAGGACAAGTTGTTAACTGACAAAATATTAATTAAAATGAAACAAAACAAACCGACTAGTAAAATACTTAAAATAAAATTAGAGTTAATAAAAGTATAAAACTACTATTTTATAACTGCAGGTAACTATAAAATATAATTGAACCTGGTGAAAAAATCTTAACTAATTTGGTTGAACCTGGTGAAAAAACTCTTGAATTTTGTTAAACTTCTCTATCAATAGAGCCTTAACTTGTTTGAAATGAAAGCAATAATTAAATTTTCTCTTGTTTAAAATATTAACAGTTCAGAACAACAATCCCTGAGAGAGCGGCGTGCACGCTGAAATGTTCATTTGTTTTCTTGTCATTAAGAGTGGGGGTAAAACCTAAACTGTATTCTAAAGTGTCATCTGAGGTAACCTGTGGAAGTTCATCTAGAAAAAAGTGAGAAAACTTTGTTTAAGTGCAAAAATAATGTCTCTACTATTTTCCAACACATTGGAGGGCAGGCTTATGTTTGGTAGAATTGTGACTTCCACAGTATAGTCTTCTAATGATTAGTACAAGAGGAAAGTGATCGGTGATCTAGAGAGGTTTGTGTCTCAGATCATTGTTTACGTACTTGCACTAGATTTACTGTTCGCTCCCGCTTCTTAAGTCGACATTTTGTTGCTGCGATCTTGTTTCGCTCTCGTCTTCGTCGTCTCCTCTCTTCGTCTTCAGGAGTCAGCTGAAAAACAACAAGTGAATGAGCATCATTCAAATATTAACAACTTCACATTGGTTCCAAGATATGTTATTGTAATCTGAAGAGGATTTCTGTTAAAGACCAAAATATACTTTAAAATTAAGAAAATAGTTTTATTTTTATTAGAAAAGAAGGTGTGCTGCTAATTAGCTTTCAATAATGAATGAACCCCTTCAACAATACCATATCAACAAAAACTGAAAGATTTAGTAGTATATCAAAGATTAAATAATGGAAAGTAAGAAATTTTTATTTGTCAATTTGGCTGATGTTAAGTTTTAAAGGTACAGCAGTGTAAGTTAAAAGAGTTCGGCTAAGTTAGAAGAATAGCTCTAGATTGGGATAGTAAAGCAAACTGTTATACTAAACAATATATCTTCATTCTTCAACACTAAGTCTCAGTTAGGAAAAAGGGCCATATTGTCTTTTAAAGATTTTAAAGCCACCTGCGATGTAAATTGTGAATTTCTTCAAAATAATTTTGCAAATTATATTGTCCAAAATGTTTGCTTTATTTTATACATTCTTCTTGTATAATGTTTTTTTTCAATTGTTACTGTTAGAGAGAACGTTTCATATACAATAGTCTGGCATATTGTGTATTCTTCAAGAACAAAAACAAAATATTGAATACAATACAGTAATCTATACAAAATTAAAAACATTGAAACATTCGGACTACTAATTGACTCAAGAGGGACTATACCTAAATTCTTAAGTGACATTTGGACAAACTTTAAATTAGAAAAGAAAGTTTTATTTGAAATTTCAACAATTGCAATCAGATCCAGCATCTAAATTTTAAGAAATCATCTGTATAATAATTTAGAAAACTCATAATCTTATATTTGAGTTTTTTGTGTTAAAAGCATCCTAAGATATAAGAATAAGAAGGTGTACATTTTTTAAATAAATGTTCTTTATATATATAGTGCAATTTTAAAAATATTATTTGTTTCGGTCAGATTTGTGTAGTGTCTTTGTGATATTAAAAATTAGTGTTTGCGACCTTAACATTTTAGTATTTAAAGGCAGATCTTGTTGAAAAATAAATAAGAAAATGCTATTTTAATTTGTATTGTTAGTATTGAAGTATCTACTTTCCATTAGTTAGAGCCATCAGAACAGAGTGAGAGGTTTAATATATGGGTTTCTTTAATAACTGTTTAAGTTTTAGTTAATTTAGCGAATAGTACAAGAAGTGCTAAAGCTAGAAATGGTGCAGAGAAGCACTTACCCCACCAGGAGAGAAGGGGTCATCATCATCCCCCAGGGGACATACCTCGTCAGTCCTGGGGTTCTTGAGGGGATCCTCCTCCCCCGCGGAGCAGCCTTGGCGACGCTTGCTCTGCAGGGTCAGCTTCAACCCTTCCTTAATCAGCTGGGAGCATGTGTGCTGCACACTGGGGGGTGACATGCAGCCCGGTGAGCCTGTCCACATAGAGAAACTATTGTAATTTACAACAAGGAACGTTAGAGATTACGACTATTTGCGCAGAAGTAATAAGCATTAAACGTCTTTTGGATGGACTTCTACAATATTTTAGGTTTGTTCATAACTGAACCTTAAACATGCGTTATCATATAATTTTTAATTAATTTATTTTTGTCAATTAACAATACGAAATTGTGTTGATACAAAAGTGAAATGTATTCAAAAAGTGGTGAAATGAATGAATAACAAGTGTGTGAGTAATGTACTATGGTTATTATCCACTGATAAGGAAGTGAGGGTTCTATATTTAAATCATCTTATAACAGGGTAGTCTATGTATAAATGAAATGTAAACTCCTTTAATAAAGTCCGCCAAACTTGTGTCACTAATTACAAGCGGATAATGAAAATTTATTTTGGGTCTGATATTTCCGAGTTGAATCTACTCGTAGTTTTAAATTCGGGTTAATTTTTTGCTCAAAGTGGTTTGCATTTGGAATTTGATAGTATTCGCAGTGTTTCAAATATCCGCTAAGTATTGAGGGCCTGCAATATTTTGGATATTGTATTGGTCATACGCTAAGTATTCTGTATTGAATAACCGATTCACTCTGAGGTTGGATATTTGTACATCACTAGTTGTCACATATTGAGAAAAAGCTTTTCTTGACAGATGGCCCTCCCAGAAACAGAACATATGTTCTGGGTCTGTCAAGGTCTCTCGAACACTAACATGGTTGCATGCTAAAAGGATACTAGAACTGATAGTATGTAGAAAACTACGTGAATGTTCAGTAATGCTTTACAGTTTTATTTGCTCGGGGGGGGGAGGCTTCTTCTGTTTCGAAGCTAATCACGTCACAAGTCAGTACTCACCCGAGGAGGAGGTAGAGGTGTCAGAGCCGCCCGGGGCGAGGATGCGAGCCGCGGAGCATGGGCGCGGTACTGGGAGTCGAAGGGGTTGGTCATGGCGATTAGGGAGTTGAGGATCTCCGGTGTGCGAGGGGTAGTGGAGTTCTCCCCCTTGGGGAGAGGGAGGGAGAGTAGACTACTCCCCCATTCCTGGTCCTGTGCCGTGGTTGTACATGGTCACATGATATCAGGTACTCGTTATAGTGTCACTCTATGGGTCTAGATGGCACTGGTAGCGGTGGGAGTGGCGGGAATCAGCTGATCAGTATGAACGGTGTTGCCGCCAAAAACCTCGCTTCTCTTCTGTAAACCGCTGATCTCTGGAACAAAAACAACTCGTGTCAGCTGCTTACTGGCATCGGTAAGAAAGTGTATTGCATAGACAATCATAAAATGCATTGTTGGTAGGACGGCATCAAGCTGATAATTTACTAAAAAGTTTGATATAAGTTTTGAAATAATCAGTGTTTACATCGTAGCTACATAGCCTATCAATGTACATGTAACAGCAACACTTGCTTTGTTCACTCTGCATATACCAGTACATACACCAGTCACCAGCGAGTATTATAGGACTTGGTATTGTGAATCTATACAGTCTTGACAGATCAAACTATATCGCGTTTGAAAATTGCAAGACACAGGGCACATTAAGTTCTTTAACATTCTGTTGCAAATTTCATTACTAAAAGTGTAATAAGAGACAAAGATATGAGATAAAACAGATTTTTCAATCACCTAAAAGCCCACACTATACTTTGGCAACACTGCTGTGTCGTCTGTATCATCGTTGATGGAAGTTATCAACGAGTTTGTTTAGATGCTCTATCGGCAGTGAAGAATTGGTTGGTACATTTCATACCCTCCCCCCTAGAAGATACTCTTTTAGTCTTAAGGCGCCCTTGGTGGTGCAGTGGTGATCCATCACGAGGAGATCAGACTTCAGAGCGAGATATACTACTAGATGCAGTTGAGTGTCGGCGGATGCAGATAGCGCCTCAGTCGACTTGTTTGAACCGCTGCCAGCAGAATCATGTTTACGCCGCAGATTTATTTCATCTGCCATTTCATTCTACTTCGTACATTTGGCTGTGATACAATCTTGCATTTCGTCTACTCGTGTGTACTGTACACTGGACCTTTTCGTTTTGTTACGATATTTTGACATAAGTGTAAGAACTAAATCAATCTCATCTGTAGATTCGATCAATTGGGTTATGCGATCAATGTATTTCTTCTTACATGATTTTCAAATGATTATCTCAAAAAATCAACCTAATTTTACAAGCTCAAATATGATTTCTGGAAAGTCCGACAACTCACCATAAATTTCCATTTAACTTCTCGTGTTTAACTGTGACCCATCCTTGTTCAATCATAATTTGTTTTCACATAGTTTATTTGCGAGCCATTAATGCAAATGTGAGTAAACTCAAACTATCCATGAAAGGGAAATCAACTGGATCAATTTAACACAATAAGAGCCTTAGCCTGCACCATGGTACCATAGCGGTCTTAGGTTTGAAATCCAGATTTTCCATAAAAAAGAGATTCCTTATTCAAGAGTATCTACATATAGTCACAGATCTCGAAACATATGAGAGTAAATAAATAAATCTTGTATTGCGAAAAAATATGTTATGCAATCGTCAATGAATTTTTTCACTAAAGTTTTCCATGGATTCTGCCATTGAAGTCTCTTTTAAACATACAGTAGCTATGTGATTAAAAAATAAAATGTATAACCGATAATGCTTCTCGAAACCATTATAATTCAGTTTAACATGTCTTCGTAACAAATGCTGTAGTTAGTAGATTGCGCATAGATGCCGAATGGCTGAGGCAGGAAAATCATCATAGTTGCGGCAGCCCAAGTACGGATAGCGCTGCGAGAAAATTCGTATAGTAGTCTCGAGTAGAGCCGCTGACGTACACGCAAGTTGGTTCGCTCTCGAAAATCGCACGATTTGGTCACATTTAAGTCATCGACATCGGACAAACTTGAGCATGTGGTGCAGAAGGGGGAGAAATACGGCAAGAGATGACATCAATATCTGTGCTTGTGCTGCCGAACTATGTTGATTTCGTTGTCTCAACCATGTGGCTCTATGCGCAATCTAATTACCAAAACATTATCTTTGGTTACATTTATCAGGAAGACATGCTCGACCGCTAATGTTTCTTCACTTTGACAACTTTAAACCATAACACTCTTTGTGTGAACGCTCGCGAACTTCAAATTGACTTTTGTAACTGTCCCAAAACTAGCACAGCACGGTGGCCAGTGAATTCGTGGAGCTCGCTCAGTCAATTGCAGGCTACATAATTCTCTTCCATCGACCCGTGCAAGAGAGCTCAAAGAGTTCTTTCTTCACTGGTAGCAAAGAGTGTTGTGCTTCGGCAAAGTTCGGCAGAATTCGTGATGACTCGACGTCGCAGCTGTCGCCTCATTGTTGGAACGGAAATAATCCTTTGAACCGATTTATCGAAGGCGAGATTCCCGCAGAAGTATTTTGATCCCAAGAATAGAACATATAAATAAACAAACCGGAGTTTGTTTTATTTTGTGCTTTTCGTTTCCAGCACTCGTTTGTTGGATTTGTTTGATTTTACGTTATATGATCTGGTTACTCAACATTTAACACTTTGGGAGCATATATGTTTAATTTTGACGTAATAACTATGTAGCCATCTAAATAGAAAGAATCTACGAGTGAAAAAGGCAGAATTAAAAGAAATGTGGGGGGAGATTATTAACTTACTGTATATTTTTAATTTGATACTTTGCTTTGAGACACCGACCACACTTAGAGGGTATTTAAGATGAATATGAGATGATGATGAGTGTTTTGATGGATGACGAGATGTAGTCTTGTTACAAACTAGGGCCGACTGTTGCTAGATTGAATCATGAATTAATAACCTAATGACCAATTATTAAAGTTGTATTGTTTTTTTTTTGTTTGAGTATGATATTCTTTATTTTATTCTTGTTAAAACCATGGCTGGTAGATCAATGTTTTACCTTTTGTAAGCAATTGTTTAGCAACGATCTA
Organism: Matsumurasca onukii; assembly: GCA_018831715.1. NCBI lineage: Eukaryota > Metazoa > Arthropoda > Insecta > Hemiptera > Cicadellidae > Matsumurasca > Matsumurasca onukii. The sequence continues at coordinate 39,710,355 of CM032061.1, read as the reverse complement.
TGATAAGTTTAGTTTACGACTTTATACAGTTAGTTCAATACAATTTGATATCAAATAACATTCGATGCAAAAATGTATGGTTAACATCATTTCCGCAAGTCAACGCGTTATGGTATAGATTCTTGAAGTGGAGATTATTGGCAGTTTATATCTAGTAGTTACTATTCTAATAGTTTACTATCTAGTAAGCGTTATGGTATGTTTACAAATAGTTTATTACAAAATATTCAGAACTTCAGAAGGCTACATTTACAAACTACAACAACGTCAGTTTCATCTCTCGCAGCTGCGACGTTGTCTATTCGACGCGTCCGGAATATTAAAGAGGAAATTCCATTTAATTGTTGCCTCCATTTTTACAATTCCAACTAATTTATCGGACGAGTGGCTCAATTATATTTACGAGGCAGCACGAGGGTCGCTAGGTCGCTCGACCAAAAGTCGTACATCTTGCATACAAACAACCTGTTTGGGCTTTTAGGAAATAACCGAATCAAAAAGCCTATTCATTCTGAAACCTTGAATGGGCTCGGACCATGTCGTATGTCTCCACTAGATACAGAAACTAGTTCTGGGAGTTATGGTCTTGTGTTGGACAACTAATGGCCATTTAGTGAGTGCCGTTTCAAATGAATCACCTTGATAACATAATAAACTGAGATTTTTAAGGCGAATGACTTGTTTAAATCATGGAAATCAGGCCGTCGGCTCATACTCAGAATGAGGGAAGAACTTCACACAAGAAAGCTGGATTTTAATATTTTGTGGGTAGTTGTCAGTTTGTTAATGGTTTGGGTTGAACGAAAGCGGACTGCTATTATTGGGATAAAGGATTTTTGTTTGAGAGTGAGTGAGTATATCCACCCTCTAACTGTATAAATACTTGAAGGATGTTTTTTCAAACTTTGTACGTTTGTTGTTACTCTAATCTCAGGCTCGAGTGCGCTACTGAAGTCAATCGGACCTTCCTTTCGGAGCAGCGACTCATTTCAGCTTTCAATAAATCATCATAATCTTCCAAACGTTTGCTTTAATTTCATACGCACGTTTAGGAACTTATGTGCATGACATGATGCGGGTATACTACGCATGGAACCACGAATATCCTGAACAGCCTTTTCTGAATACCGCCTTCCTCTAGCTGAATTTAGTTAAGGTTCTAAAAGCCAAGAAAGTTCGCTATTCATTGGTAGTTTCCTGTTTCCTGACTTTGTTATTTTTAGATCCCACTTAGTTATCTCATAGTTAACTAGAGCTGGACTTATTATCTCATAATAAACTAAATACGCAAACTAATGATACACAATCTCTGTGACGTGGTAAAGATACGAGGAGTGTTTGTCTGAAGTGAAGTGCTTCAGACTGATAAGAGTTATCACTAGACAATGGATGTGATTAGAGTGATACCACTCTTATCATCGACACCTTTTCATCACACAAGGATCTTCCGTAGACCGGCTGGCGTGGCGTCTCTGATTCTTTGGAACACATGAGATATAATTTATTTAACTAGAAAACAAATTAGATACATTGAAAGTACAGTATAACAAAATTGATAGATTTCCAATCAAAGTAAAGAACAAACGATAACGTCATTGATATGTATTTAAGAATGAAATCAAAGCCAAGATAAACTGATAACGTCATTGATATGCATTTAAGGATGAAATCAAAGCAAAGACAAACTGATAACATCATTGATATTTACAGGGTGAGTTTTAATTATCCCCTTCCCTTACTTTTGAAAAAGAAAATATTTTTAAAAACCTTTAAGGAATGTTTTTATGTAATTGTAAGTTTGTTTTGAGTAAACGTTATAGATATGTACCATGATACTCAGGCAAAGATATTCCTATGTCATTGGCAGTCAGATTTTTTACTTACAATAGTTTGTTGTCCTTTTTTAAGATTAGTTCATAAAAAAATACCAATGTCAATGTCGTTGTCATTTTTCATTAATTTTCTTTAACAATATATATACAGGGTGGGTTTTAATTGTCCCCCACCTTAACTTTTGAAAACAGGATATATTTTTAAAACCCTTTGGCGAATGTTTTTATTGGATCTTGAAGTTTGTTTTGACATATTTTGCGTCATCCACCCTCCACCTAAAACCGGGGATGGGAGGGCTCCCCAATTTTTTGAAATACAAATCCCCCCTCTTGTGGCACCTCAAAAGAAAGGGATTTTAATACAAATTCAACGACACAAAGAAACACTTTTAATCTCGGCTCGTTTTTTGTAATACCCATTTAAAGATGACAATAAATTAGGTTTAAATTGCTTCATTTCACATAAACCTTTTACGACAAACTTTAAAAAATTATTTTAGAATTTGTATTAAAATTTTTTTTGAGGTGTCGCAAAGGGTGGGGGTTTGTAATTTGGGGACCGGCCCCCGGTTTTGGGTGGGAGGTGGGTGACGCAAAGCATGTCAAAACAAACTTGAGGTTTCAATAACTCTAAGGATTTTAAAAATATTTCCTTTTCAAAACATAAGGTGGAAGGGGACATTTAAAACTCACCTTGTATATATTGCTGAAGAAAATCGATGAAAAATGATAACGATATTGACATTGGTATTTTTATGAATTAATCTTAAAAACAAAGGACAACAAACTATTGTAAGTAAAAATCTGACTGCCAATGACAGGAACATTTTTGTCTGATGTATCGTGGTGCATTTCTTTCTAACGTGCACTCTATGGTTGAAACCTAGCAGCATCTCTCGATGTAGGCCACAGAAATACGTTAGTCGGAAAAAGTCATAATTAGCAAACGTCCTCATTCCATAGGGAATTTTTTCAATTCCATAAGAGTTATGAACCTTTCTAACTTTGATACTTCAAGACGAGGCAGACTTTCAGTAATAAAAATAGTAGTTTGGCAACACTGGCTGCGCTTGGTATTCAGGACATCACGCGCATGCGTGGATAAACAGCTGATGACAGATAAAAGCGAATGCCAGATGAGAAGAGCATGTGACATGCGGCATGCCATCTGTGACTGTAACTGTGGAGTGTGGGTGACTAGGAAGCAAACGTGGCCACTGGACCTAGTAGTAGTGAAGTAGCTAGGCAGTAGGTTGCTTGAGACGTATGGTAAACTGAGGTCTAAATACGTCTGGCCAGTTCTAAAGAAGACTATAGACAAAAGCTCTTGTCAGCCAAAAAACTACAAGCTTTTAAAGGTCTCACAGGTGATTGAACGCGAAAAGCCGAGGCCGAAAGCCGAATCAAGCTGTCATGCTTGGGAGTTGGGGTCCATAGATTGCAAAGGGAATTCGCTTAACTGACGCCAGCGGCGCTTTAACGCTCAGCTGCGCGTCGGCGTGGTTTTATAACTGGTCACTATGCTACCACGCCAGACCTTCCTTCTCGAAAGATTTGAGTTGAGTGCTGATAAGACCTGTGCTTGTGTGTTTTCCAGTCGTGTCTTCACTCACACACACGCACGCACGCGAAACGAAGGAGGAATGACCCGTGATAAAATGGTTCGGCGGTGGAGAGAGGGCGGCTGGTAATCTGTAATCGGGCGGAAAGCTCGAGTTATCAATTTGCGCGCGCGCCATCATGATGATGATGATGATGATGGTCGAGGCTCGCGCGGCACGACCTGCCCCACATGACTGTGGTGTGGGCTCTGTGTTAGGCACGGCCTGTGTGTAGTGTCATCAACACATATCCCGCGTCAGTGATATGTCCCGCTTTCTGTCGCGATACGTTGCCGTTCACAGTACACATTATACGGCAAGAGACAAATACTAAAAATACAATCTCACATGTTCTCTTAATACTGAGAGGCCTGCCAAAATGTATTGTCATTATAAAACTGTTTTAATGCTAAATAGTAGATTTATTTCACCACTAGGTCCTACAGTGAAGCTTTTTGTTGCGAGCCCGAGTTTTTAACGATCGACACACGGCCGACCTCATGTCATGCCTCTAGGAGAGTTCCTTATTGGATTAACCAACTGTGTTGGTCTGTAGATGAGAATTTTGTTCTTGAAAGGCGTAATCAGCTATTCAAGAAAACATTAATTGGATTGTTACATTTACGTCTTTATCATTTCGAAGTAAACTAATTTTGTGTATTATATCTGAGAAAACTTGAAAAAGTAGTATCCCATTTAAAATCAACGCTGTTAATCAGACATAAACACGTCCTAATCAAGCTAGTCACCGCAGATTTAATGCGGTATTGTCAAAACAGCGCAGAGTGAAGAGTGGTGAAGGTTGGCGCGAAAGTCGCACGCCCGCACGCACACCCACACACGCACCCACGCACGCGCAGTGTATACACGATCACATATAAACATACATATAAAGCTACTCGTCATCCGAGACAGCCTACTCTGTGGACACGGCTGACTTAAGCGAGCGCGCCAAACCGGAACCCGCTTCCGGTATGCTAATTTGAGGTTATGTTCATTACTCTTTAAATTGCTGGTTTACAATTTGCGAAATGAAGTTTTAATAGCTTAATTGAACAGTTTATAGTAAAATGGAATGGAAGGTTACGTTTCTGCGGATTTCTTGACTACAGGGTTACCGCGTGTTTCGGCTGCTGAAGCAATACTTCACTATCGATATAGCTATAGTCTATTTTTAATAAATAAATGTTTCATCCCACAAACAACATAAATTGCATTGAAATCGTCAATTATTTTGAAAACCAAATGTTGTCATTCACACATAGGCCTACTGTCAATCATACTGGCTCATTCATTCGAATTCTACCCCTTAAGCATCCGTAGGCCAGTAGCCATTTCTCACTAGGTCTCCCATTGGTGTGTCTAGAACTCGTCTGAACTTTCATAAACCTTCTATTACATTGTTAAATTGGTAGCCAAAAGATGACAAACTTCCGTCATCGAATAAATAGCATTCACTTATTCTCCACTGCTATTGGCAGCTCAGCATTACCACTTGTAAAGGTTAACGCTAACTTGGAACGCTTTTTCGTCAAGATGGGTTTAAAGCGTTTTAAACTTCAAATCCTTGAATACATACCTTCAACATTTTCTGACGTTTTAGGATGTCTTTGACACTTAAACATGTTATCCTGTCATTGTCATTTAGAAGCAGTCTGTTATGTTTAAAATACGTTAATAGCCTCCCAATATTGTTTGACCATAATCACGATTAAGCTGTCCGTTGTTCCGACTATAGATGTAAATGCAGAAGAGCCATCGAATAATCGCTCTAGTGGGTCTGTGGGGTTCACACGCTTTCTCGTGTTTACAAATATTGCCAACACTTGGGTAGAGTTGAGAGTTGAGAGGCACTCGAGCAACGTAGAAACAAAGTTGAGGACTCCATTGATGCGCGGCTCTTCACAGTAGAGTTGGAGCCACTGTTCCCCTCTAGGACTGCGTGTAGAGTGTAGAGTGGACGTTGCGCAAGAGCCGTGAGATGCGCGGGTGCTTAGGCGCAAGGCTTTTACTTTGGAAGAGAAGATTAACCCGGCCAACACGCAGCTAAGCGCTGAAGCACCGTTGGCAGCAGTGAAGATTTTCCTTTGCAATCTGTTACTCTAATTCGCTAATTGTAACTAATTCGCTACGCTCACAGCTTCAGCTTTCGTGCTCCATAACCACGAGCGTTAAGAGGACGTACCCGCAGCCTCAGGTTTTCGTGCTATATTATCAAGAGCGTTACGAGGCTGTTCACTCACAGCCTCGCTTCGGCCTACGGCCTCAGACCTACGTGGTCTTTTACTGCAACTTTTACTACATATACTATAAAACGGAAAACACATTTCAAATCTCATCAAAATCAAAGTACTTATTCCGCTGTTATAGCGAAAAATGGTTTTTGCCGCCAAAATAAATTGTTTCGAATCGACTAAATGGATTTTTATAACTTTTGGTGCGTAGATAGTGTGCATAGATGCGCAGTACACCGCGTGGGTGCGCAGAGCGCAGTGCTCGCCCTTGCTGACCGAGGTCGGAGGTGGAGGTCGCTGTGGTCGAGGGCGTCCATCAATACTCAGGGACAGGTGGATTCGGTCAGCTGGTGTTTATAACGGCAATAACTTAAGCTCGATGTTTTCTTCACGACGACGATTTAAAGTGATTCCTAGAGTTATTCTTAGAAGAATAGTTTAAAACTTTTAAATCGTGGAATTTGTTTGTGCTGATTTAAATTAACAACCAGTACACGAAATATTAAAGTTTTATAGGTATGAAATGCGAGCGTGGAAATAGACGCACCTGAATATTTTATTATTATTAAAGATACCATGTCTTATTTTTTTATGTCGCTACAAATTTGTTTCGCTAAAAGCAGATTAGCAGCAGAACAGCACGAAATCTTCTAAAGAGTTCAACTTTCACCAATCCCCGGACTTGACATCATACGTGGAATAGTTGCACATATTTACCAGACAACTTCCGTCCTTGGGCGAACCACTGGACATCATTAGCATCAGAGTTTATAAATAATCATTAAACCGTTTCATAACGAAGAGGCTCGAGGTTCGCCAGCACAAGAAGTTTATGAGAGAATTAATGCTTGAAAACACGTAACGTTACTTATAACTAATGAATTGTTCTTGAGTTATTTGATCTGGATAAACCCAGTTAAATACAGAATTATATGTGCCAAAATGTAGGCATCTTCTCAAGTACCAATATTCAATACAAGTAGTGGTGAATTTTAATGTTTTATTTACCGACATCAAAAATAATAACATTGATTTTCTAGTTGGTCGATTCTAACACTGAACATAAATGTTTGCGAAAGAAATGTGTACGTGGTTTCTTCCGTCAATGGGATTTTTATGCTGATTAAACTAACGTAGGGTCATAATCATATTGAAATATTATTCTGTGTCATTTAATTAATGCAGTTGATTAACATATAATAAAGTAAATAAAACAACGCCTAAAACTGACCCTCCACGTTCGACTTCAATTGTGTATAAAGAGATTTTCTTTTCGAACTCTTTATAATGGTTGGTTCATATAAGATGTTACATAAAGAAAGAGGTAAACCCCTAACTTAATAGTTGGTTAGAATTTCGAAAGGTTTAAATTGTAAACAGAATGGAAAGCTTGTGTCAAATATAGGAAGATTCTTAGAGAAGTTTCTCGCACATAAAAACTTATTTTCTCCAAATCCAAATTGATAATATAAAATATAATGGTTTATGGAAAGAACTTAGCCAAGCTTCATTATAAAATAATGTGGTTGAAAGTATGTTTACAAATTGTTATTAATTATTTAACTTATCAAGAAAACTGACATAAGAATCGATCATTCAAACAACAAGATACGCACGCATAGACTAGGTTTGAAGTATCTTAATCTTATCTTTACAAATACAGGAGCAACATGACTGTAAGTACGAATATGATGTCTTTGTTATTTTGGGATATTAAGTAATTTATGGCTTTGCGCTTGCAGGTACAAAAAAATAAAACACCCTTGATCAAAATATTTTTAACAAACATTTTAAACTAAAAATAGGGTGTTTTATTGTCAAAACCTATTTTTATACACTATAACATCCCTATAATTTCCAAATTCTTAGTTGTATGTCAATCTCTGACGGGCATTTAAAATCTTAAAGGGCTATTACAGATGTTACATTAAAAAGTAAATTAAGTCCTCTTTTATTTAGAGCTATTCGAATAGATTATACTTTCTTTGCTGTATACACGAATAAGAACACTGTACAAATGTGTAGAGGTCTATATAAAGTGTTTGTTGTACTTTTATACATAACTATTTTGCAATACAATAATATTTTCTGTACACTTCACATTCGATATAAGAAATCCTTGGATCATTCTGATGTGTGTGTGTTTTTGCCTTTATCTTACTACGGTACAGAACATTTTCTCGCCAAGTCCTACCATCTGGGTTATTCTTCTCTAGTCAAGTGAGTCCAGGACGGTGACTCTACTCTAGCCGTGTACTGTTGGGAAGATGGGAAGGAAACTAGGAAAGGTTTGTCGAATGATTGGTGGGAAGCGACATTATCTTCAAGGTCACCAAACACAGATAAGACTCTGTTTAGACTAAACATCCGGTGTGTTGTCGGCTTTTGTGCAGGAATTAGCAGAGACCGATTTGCAATACATGTTTTATCATGTGAAATCTTGTATATTTTAAAATGAAATTATATAGTGTAATTCAATATCCCCGTTACAATATTCTTTGTTTTACTGAACTTTAAAAAAAGTAATAGATTAAAACCCCATAAAAGAAATTATCATCAAATTGTTCAGAATACATTTTTAAACGTTTTTACATTAAGTAACAAAATAGAATAAAACTCCTATAACCATTGGCAAGACTCAAATAAAAGTAATGCTTTTCTATTCACTAAAGCTTTGCAAATAGTTATGCATCCGTACAATAATTTCGTTATCATTAAACTCTCGTATTTTGTAAATAAATTATAAAGCAAGTAGTTTTAATATTCGCTTTAAATCGATTTAAATCCATATCTTTGATGTTCGTTGGCAATTTAGTGTATAATTTCCTCCCATCTTAGCCTATCACAAATTCGTCCAAACCTCGTTGAATTAGCCATTATTTCGTTAAAAAGCATTTAAAAATTAACACTTCGAAAGTTGTCGATGAAATATAACATAACACATTTAAACAATTATTATAACCAACATTATAGTAACCAATTCTCAAACTCATCCAAACTGTCTTGAAATTGTTCAAATAGAATGTAGAAATAACTCAAATAAAATAATTGCTTTATATTTTTAACTACTTTTAAATGACAGTAATAATACTGGACGCCGGTAAGGCAGTATAGGAAGGCGCTGAGCGGTGAATTGACTACAGGCGTGTATTGCGGGTCTGCCTTCAACGCCTTGCTTCCCCGTCCAACACACCTCTTCCAATGGCATCTCACAATTTGCCAATGGCACCTCTTCCATGTTTCCAAGTACTGTAGTTGCCCTTAATGACTTAGAAATTTCATCTTTTCTGGCCGATCTTTAATTGTTGAAAGATTTACTCCAAAATAAATAAGGAATATTAAATACTCGTAAATAACAAATCTACCGGTATTTTTAAAGGTACGTAAAAATAATATTCTAAAGGCAATTAGAAAATCATACGTAACCTATCTTAGTTATCAAACTAATTGATTTTAAAAGTGACAAACAGTATTTATTATTGACTAGATTGGAGATGAACTGCGAGTTATATAATGTACACAGATATATGATTTCAACATACTTTAAACTTATACTTTAAATTTTATTAGACTCGGCAACGTAGAAGTCAGTTCTTGAAGTGCTTTTAGTTATGATTAGTTTCATCAAAACTTAAGCTTTTCATAAACCTTTTCGTTTAATTATTTATTACTTCAGGATTTTGTAATAATTATTATTTTTAACGATTCATAATTGTACGAGTTAAAACAAAAGACATCATGCAAACAAAACAAATCGAAATAGTTGTGATTTACTCTCGACAGTACTCCGTGGTGTGAAGTTATATCGTTATATGAAGAAAGCTTATGGATTATGCTTATGGACTATAAGAAGGTCGTATGTTGTTTGGCCCTGTGAATGATGTGGTATGGTGGTATGTATAGGGATGTGGTATGGCTGTACCGTGGTATGTGTGGTATACGAGGGAGGTAGTACGTTGTGCGTGGGTATGGGAGGAGGAGGTGTGCGAAGGAGTTGGTATGTGGCTTGTGTGATATGTGAGGGAGGTAGAATGTTGTGTCAATGTGGGAGGAGGAGGAGGGAGGTGGTATCATGGTATGTGAGGGAAATGGTATATGTGCTTTATTAGAGGAGGACGGAGGTTGTATGTGGTGAGGAATGGAAGGAGGTGGAGAAAGATGATGCCATGGTATGTAAGGGGAGATGGTATGTGTGCTTTATTAGGGGAGGACGGAGGTTGTATGTGGTGTGGATATGGGAGGAGGTGGAGGGAAGTATCATGGTATGTGAGGGAGGTGGTGGACGGTTGACCCGGAGGTGAGGCTTGGTATGTGTTGGTTGATGAGGGACGTGCTCGGCCTACCAACTCACACAAGCACACTCTCAACGGGCGCGAGCACTGTACATGTGTACAATGTACTTGCTCGTACTTTTCAAAACTCCGCACACATACATAGTTACTTATTTGTGACTTTGGCTGGAAAAAATTATCAAGAGTCTACCGTTGTATAAATTATATGTTTTTTTAGAATATTTTCTAAAAAAGGGAACGTTTTTACACTAATAATACGTGTGTACAGCGGTCATAATAGCAGCAATGTAACTAATCAATCACGCTTTTTAAAGGCAAAGCAAACAATTTTGTAACAATTTCGTAAAACTGTTGTAAAAATATTCTATTATATGCCACGAGTCGGTTTTACAAACTACCAAGTGCCAAACGTCTTAATCTACGGATACGGTCGGCAGCAAATACACGAGTTAAACTGTTATCTGTGGTGTTGTGAAGCAACAGCTGTTGAGCCGCAATTACGATCAGCTGATTTATGTCATCCTACTCTGTGTCCGCTGCATCCGCGTCATTAGAGTGTACCTACTCTGTGTGCACCGCCCGCACAGTTCCGGCCTCTCAATGGACCGACAGTGTTGACTGCCTGCTGTCGGCATTTATCGTTCAATGAGCTGAGCTGCGTTTCATAATCCAGAAAATAAGTCTAAGTTAAGAAAGAAAGTCATTTAATGATAGGGCATTGCAATTTGATGAAGATTAGGCTCCTAATCTTGGATAAGCGTGTTGGTAAGGTTAAAAAGAAAAGGTGTCTGTATGTTATTTGGTACATAAATACGTACAATCCGTGGTCCGTTCTTAACCTAGAACTCCGTAATACTTAAAATTAATGCAGTTCATTTAGTGCTGATGATGATGATTACTGAATATATTGAATCTACATGAACTCGATTAAGTGTATTAATAGAAAACGATAAATTGAAAAGCGATAAGGTAAGCTTAGACGTAAAGGAGTGAGAGAGCCTGGAAACAAAGTTGAAGACCTTGAAAGTGTCAGATTCAAGTGATTGAGACAGATGAGCATCTAGTAAAGTCTGATATCAGTAACAAGTACAACGTAGTCTACCGCTAGAATACGACAATATGTCAAATAGCTGACCCATTTTGTGAACCGAATTGAAACAAACACACCGAGGTGATTTGGTGTACCTAGCACTCTGCCTAGCACTTGTTCTCTACCCGTAAAGAAAAGTGTATTTGCTAAAGGCACTCATGCACCATGATGCTTTTGTTTACGCTACCATATAAAAAGGCAAAATAGAAGAACAAATCAGTGAACATTTGCATTTTTAATGTAAGTTCCTTGAAATTCACAAACACTTTCATTGACCCTAAAAACCCGAAAATATCCTGGTTAGCTGATTACTCTGGAACTTCTCTGATTACGGTTGAAATAATCTAAATAGAGCCACTAAATGAATAATATTTTAACGCGTATAGACATTTACATTAAATCTATCGCAATCGTTCAGTTTTTGTGCCTAACATTTGTCGTTCATTCTTAAATCTAAAACCCATTCAAACATGCAGAATTTTACACTAACTCTCTCCCATACATTCGCATGTAACCACTCCCTAGTCAGTCATCGTATGCGCCATCAAATGCTTCAAAATCATAATTGTTTTGAGACGAGTTTTGAAATCCTTAAGTTCATGAACTACCGTACTGTGTTTGCCAGTTCGGTAGTTGTCCCTGCCTCTAGTGGTAACACTGTTCAAGAGTACCTATAGCAATGTCTTTATTATGTTCTAGAGTGTTTAACACATAAATCTACGGAACCGGAAGGCAATAAAAGTGTCCCTAGAAAATGACATGTTTAAATTGTAACACGTAGACCGACTCAAGCGTGCCAGACAAATCGGCCACTTGGAGTGTGATTCACTGGTTGTGTTCTGGCAGCACTATCCGCTCGCTTAATTAATCAAAGAGGAATAAATGCTTGCGCGCGCGTGGGCAAAGAGGAATGGCCGAGCATTGTTTGTGATACCGCAACCCACAGAGTATCTACAAGGCATTCACTCACATACACTGCGAACAATCTGTGGTTTCATGCATGATTTAAGAGTCCGTAGTAGTCACTGTGACCTTGAATTTCGTCCATAAGAGCAATGTAAAACATCCATTATTTTGGGACACTTCACGCGTACAGTTTTCAGTGAACTTAAAATAACGAATAAAAATGTTTAAAATGTTTTGGTGGCCCGCTGAGCCAAATGGCCTTTTGCTCACTCATAAAACCGTAACATAAATCCACAAATCAAAGAAATGTTGTTTTTGAATTTCTATTTTATACTATTAAAATAGTACAATTTTTTGGAAAAGTGGTCAGCGAAGTCATTGCAGTACATCTTTATCTGTCTAATAAAACCTTTTTCAAAAGATCTGATAAAAATTTTTAATTGTTCGTTTTAGTAATATCCAATGATTGAAATGAATATTTACAAACTATATATACCATATAAAAGAGGTTAATGTTAATCTTTTGTAAGAACTTCGGTTACATTTATAGATTCAATAGCCGCGCCTACCTTCACTGAAATATAATCGGAGGTCCTCATAGTGGATGATGTTAAACCTAACAACAACAATACACAACTGACAAATTGCAATATTTGTATTGAAACCCTGCGCATTGCAGAACCACTCGGCCAAGGCCATTGCGAGATGAGTTCTGCAATGTTATCAATAATCTGACCTTGCAAGCCACGACCCCCCGGGGGCTGCAGTCTTGCACGCCGGCCGCCGCTCAGTGCTTCGGATGTTACATTAAAGATGAGAGCGCAGGCGTGCAATCAGCCTCACGCTCTCACGAGAGCACCTCCGTCCCGAGCAAATACTGACGCCAATAAATAAGCCAAGGTAGCTGAGAAAACGTTTTAAATCTTATATATGTCGTCAAGCCATTTAATACGATTATTTATTTCGTAAAAGTAGTTAGATATTTTTCTGTAAATAAAATAAAGTAATTAATTAAAACAATCATGTGCAATTTGTAGGTATTTAACGAGTTTACTGCTTACTTTGTACATCTGTAACGACGTAAACATTCATTTGCAGATATGTAAGGACTTAACAATTTATTTTGCCGATATATAAGGACTAACCCTTAATGATTTACTTTGCAGATCTGCAACATTTTACGATTTACTTTCCAGATAAGTAACGACTTTTCGGCTTACTTCAAGTTGCAACTTACTTGTTCTGTTGCAACTTACGAACCATTTAAATAATTAAATACTATACTATGGAAGAGGTCTAAGTTTTAAAACGTGAAAGCTTTATCGTTTTAATCTTTGTTATCACACAAGTGCAGATTTTCAGGAATCAATTCAGGTCCATTCTGATTTTGAAATGAAGTAGACGTCTAAATCTCCAAAAGAAAGACCAGGTTTTCTTGCATTTTGGTAGAAAGGTGAGTGATTGCGCTCAGTGAGCTGTTGCGTTCAGACGAATGATCTATCGGTCACAATACGAATGTTACCTCCCTAACGCAATGTGCACACTAATGTAGATATTCATCTGCTACTGATGGTTTACACGAGGCGTGAGTCCGGTAGCGCTTGCAAGGTCTCTAGTCTCACGCTTGTATTGTCACGTGACTAGCTGCTAGTGCACGGTAGCACAGTCAGATGATGGATGACACGTCCGTGCCTGCACGTTGCACGTCCCGGGTGAAAGTGTGGAGGAGACGGGCTGCACTTGTATACGCGCGACTGTCACGTCAAACCTCGAGTCAGTGGTAGAAGATTGCAATATGAGATAGAGATTAGAGAACAAGAATTCAGTAGTGGTTCTTCTCGTTCCTAAAAGAATAGTATATTTCATCACTAGGTCCTAAAGTTACGCTTTTAATACGAGCTTAAGTTAATTAATAGAGCTATAGGATAAAAAATACTTTTGGATCGAGTGATGAACGATATTTCTCGTCATGGTGCAAATACTATTAAGAAAGAAATGTTTTCAATATGATAAAAAAACTGAAAGTAAACAGTGTTTTGAACTCAGAAGTCTGATTTATATTATTAGGAAGAAACAGCTGTTACACTGATTTACTATGTCAGTGTTAAAATCAAAACAAACTCGTTGAAACAGCTGATGTCCATGCCACAAAAAGATCATTAAAGTTATATTTTTCCCCTAGAGAGAAATCATCAGAACAATTCTTTATTTACCTAGGTTTGACACTTTAGCACGTAAATCCATGTGCCTAAAGCAGCTGTTTTAGAGTAATATTACAAAAGGTAGTTTCCACACTTCGCTGATACACATACTGACCCAACTCCGACATGCTCTAAATCAGGATTCCTCAAATTTTAGAATATCACGCCGACATTGTTAATCAATGGAAGTTTACGGACTACCGCGGTGTCGGGTCGGTATCCGGCATTAGATACAGTCGAACTCTAGTCGTACTTGAGCTCTAGAAGTAGGAAAGTAGTTTTTCAATCAAAAGAATAATAGGTAAATTATAGAAATTTGAAATTCACCCCTCCAAAGAGTTAGTTATTTAAACTCTAGTTGTGATTACGCAGCTATTTATGGTTTGTATTTCATGATTATAATTTCACAGGCTTGACTACTAAAATAAAACTTTATGATATGGAATAAGTAATTGGACTTTCATTTACCAAACTACAGCAGTAACTATAATACTCGTACTTGAACCAGACATACTGGTATATTTTGTTTATAAAGGCACTTAATACACAGCATTTCTATACAAATAAAGAAAATAGTCTACATTCAGCCAACATAATCTCGCCATCTAACACCACCAGTATAATGAAACCAGTGCAACAGCGCAGATTAGCGTCCGTCCACTGCGCAGGTTAGTACGCAGCTGTACTGCGCATGCTCCGAGTACGAGACTGCCTGGCGCGCCGCGCAGCCGCAATCAAGGTCAACAATCTCACGAGCTTTGCGCAACCTGGCGGCAAATATATTGATTTTGAAACCACTGAAGGTTAAAATCGTTTAGGTTGTCTTCGCTTGACACCTCCGCCTGTTCTATTATTAGCGGTTATGGTAATGATATCGATAAGGCTGTGGACGGCTGCCTGTATGATTGCGGGAGAGGAGAAGATAAGAGGTTATCTTGATTGATGGCCGTGGATGATTGGACAGTAATTAATGATGTGAAATGTCCGCACTGGAGAAATTGGGCTATGCTAATAGCACGTTTGATATTATTGATAGGTGTTTAATTATAGGTCCTTTTAAGTTTTTGTGAAACGCATGTTTGCATCTTTGAAGTCAAGGACACCTATTGTGTGCTTAATCATGAAGTCCCTGAATAAGGCAATGTCTTTGGCTTTTTCTTTCCATCGTTGGTAGGGTAGAAGCTCTCATTTGCATACAGCATAAACTAATTTAAACATAGATACAAGAGTTCTTGGTAAAAGATAACGGTGTTAATTACTCAGCGGAAATGGAATAATGACATCTAATTTGCAACCTGGCTGGGTCAAATTCTCCCGGATTAGGGTGCTTATACAATTTGTCACCAAAACCAATACAATTTCAGCCATATATTTTGCAAGTAAACAGACTAAACTGAAAGAATGTAAGTCTCCCAGATTAATTAGAAAGCGCGTTACTAAGTGAATCATTCTGTAAACACGTCTCGCACATTTAGTACTAAGAACCTAAACCAACAAACAATGTCGTGTTTCCAGTTCTAACCGGTTTGACCCAACCTGCTGCCGACAAAAGAAAAGCTCAAGCAATATTCACATCAAACACAGACCAAGCCCATTCACAGTTTAGTGTTTACTACCGGTTCTGAGGTTTATGAATATGATTTTTAAGTTGGTTTTGAGAAATATGACAACCTTTCTGACTCAGAAGAAAATAGTTATTCTAGTGAATTTTGTCGTGGATTTAGGCTTGAAATAGTTTAAATCGTATCAAGAGAACAAGTAAGGTAACTGTATATGAGGGGCCGGCCAGTCAATTTTCTGTGGCACAAGCAAACCAAAGAAAGTGTCACGAAAATATTTTAAAATAAAATTATCAACATGTACCAAATATGTTGAAAATTATAAAATCTAAATCCCCAAACCTAGTCTTACAGAATCTACTTGAATCCATCCAATTTTCGTAGGGATAATATGTGTTTGATAAGAAAAGGTTCATAAAAGATTCAACACGCTGAAATTAATTGCGCATATCGTTTATACCAAAAGCATTGATATTTTAAATTTGGTTTGTAGATTAATAGAACTAAAAAGTATAATGATCCATGGTACTTCATTCTCGCAATCGACCTAGGACGCACAATCCCTCTTCACGGAATCCAGAAAGATACAACAGAGGAAACAATTAAAGTAGGGACTCCAGGAAGGACAACAATCAGAAACTCAACACTTTTGCAGGGAATGTGAACTGTTAATGTAGACGATGAAAAGTAGGGGACCAAGACTTGCCTCGTGCGAGGTGTCCTCTGACATCATTGTAGAGGCACGCGCGAACATGAGTCTACTGGACACCGGGGGAGATTTCAGGAACTGCTGGGTCTACACGTGTATAGAAGCTGAAGGCGAAATTTATTGTCAAAGCATTTGGTTCAGTCGGTTTTGAAATTGAACTACTGTATGGGCAGGACAGTGGTAACGATCAAGAATTGGTATTAACAGTAGAGTTTCGTTTTAAGTGTAGACTCATTAGACACTATACATTAGACTATAAACATAGACAAGAGATAACTGTTATGCTTTCGCGGCCGGTGTTACAAGTATAATCTAGTTCTTTCGGTTCACACCGAGTCAAAACATCACATGCAGAAGAATTTGACAAAGCCATGTATCGGTAAACATTTTACATTATTACCCGAGAGTTATTCGAGAAACCATTGAAATAATTCAAATTGATAATACCATCTACAAATTAAACTCTGCAGAAGCTGGCAACCAGATGTTGAAAAGTCAGAACACAGGTACATCACGAAACATGCAGTGGAATTTTACAAAGTAAAGGTACTGGTAAACATTTTACATTATCATCCGAGATCTATTCGAGAAACCACTGAAATAATTAAAATGGCAACCAGTGCTGAAGAAGTCTTTTCGATAGTGTCACAGCCAATGAGAACATCTACAGTTAGCATCTTTGCTCCAATGGACGGTTAGAAATCTTGTGACCAATAGGATAGCATACCGCAAGTAATCTCAATTTCAGCCAATCAGTGGCTAAGATCGGACTCCACAGCGAGACCTAAATATCTCAAGCTAATTATGATGTTTCGACGCGGTGTGCATTGGAAGACCTAGATTATAGTTGATACACAAGACATTTAAGTTTTCACCATAATATTGAAAATTACTATCGTAATGTCCAATACCCCTAACTAAATAATGTCCTGACTAAATAAATGTTCTATTGTCATTAAATAGTTTGCCCACATTTTGTCCTGAGAATTAATACAAGTTAGCCATGAAAGTGTGACTGGTTTCTCTTCGTACGTTTATAAAACGCAATATTTTTAGATGTCTGTCTGTTCTAGTAAAACTCTGAATAGCAGTACTTTTCAAACCAAATTTTAATGTGAAGTTCAAATCCAAAATAGTTATCGTGTAGCTTTGCGATTTTATTTTCTTCAAATCTTGCAAGAAAATAATTTTTCCCCAGGATTCGAACTGCAGTTGATGAATGTTTCCACAGCTCGAGGCTAAAAGACGTCGGCGGAACGGAGAGACAGACGATAAATTTCTTAACAACGAAGAGAAGTAAATCATCCCAGCTGTCACAGAGGGCCCAGTGGCCCATTACAGCTGATTAGACAGACAGTGAGTGGATTGTTTATAGAGAGCACTACAGTCAGTCCGTACGCAGTTGACGGCGAATAGTCCATCGGGGCAAATACTAAAGGAGTTATAACCACGTTTAGGGCCGTTTTCATCAGCGGTTAGTGGAAAACTTATTTTTAGGTTCAACATTTTTGGCGTTGGTATTTAATAAACGTGTTAAATTTTAAAATATGAAAACAACGTTTGCAGGAAAGACTCAATAATTCATTTAAATACTTTGAACAAATGTGCAGACTGTATGGCGGTTGTTAACCAGCTTAAGGGAACTGAAAAACGGCCCTTAATCTTAATTTATGAATATTTTGGCGTAAAGCACATGGAAACATTGATTAAGTTCTATTTGTCGGTCTTGGAACGTTATCATTTCTGAACGAGCTTCTTAAGGACAGTTTAATTCATCGATGGTCGGGCGTTTTCATACTTTAATTTGAGACACCGATTAATTCCAGGGGTATTTTAAGGTGAATATGGGATGAATGGTGAGTGTAATGAGTGTTTTGGTGGATGATGAGTGTCCTTTTACAAACTAGGGCCTACTGTTCATCAGATTGGGTCATTAGTTAATAGCCTAACGACAAATGGAACTTTATTTAGAGCGCGTTAAAAGCACTAGAGTTAGAGTTAGAGTTTAATCAAGCGAGTATTAAGCGGGAGTCGATTGGGAAACCCGTTCTCAAACTGCGAGCTCGACTGGGCCGAGCCAAAAATGTAAAATACTTTTCTGAAGTCGAATCTAATTAAAGGAAAACAATACATATTGACTGACAGCTAAACTCTTGCTTGAGAGTTTATCTGAAATCTTTATTTTTGCTCATACTCCCGCCCGCGCAATTCCATCGATTGAAATCTAATTTCATGTAATCTTGTATTGGTATTTTTACAGTTCTCAATGGCTACTAAAATACCAAATCACAACTCTAAGTGAAATCGGCTTTAATTACATTTACAAAATGAAACTGCGTGTTAGGTCAGAGGTGAGGTGTGGGCTGAGGCCTGTGGGTTTGAGCGTAGCAAATCCCCTTGTGCAACCTGTCCCGGGCGCACTCTACACTAAGCTTGGTTCTCACGACTTTATTGCAAGCCCATTGTTCGCGCCATCAGTGTAAATACGTTAAAGCTGATAATGAGCCTGTTTGCATAATGGAATGGAGTCCCTCAAGGTCAGTACTTGGTCCTCTCATCTTTCTCCTCCGACGCAATATTCGCTATAAACCGTGCACCACTCTTGTAGATAAATACGGGGAAATTTGAATTAGCCCTGAATATATTCACAATGAATCAATTAATGAATCAATCATTATGAGGCATAAGTCATAATATCAAGTGTACTCAAGCTCAACAGATATTTAAACGCTGTAGAGAACACGCCAACTGTGAGTATTCAAAAACCAAGGTTGATTAGATACATTTTTGTCAGTCAGTTCTTTCATCCTTATAGCATCACTTTTTGAAATGCAGTGTGCAGTCTGACTTTAGCTTAGTGAACGTACGAGAACATTAAACCCAACCATAAAACTTGAGAAGTTGAACTATAAAACCTGAGAACCATCGCGTCGGCAGGACGAGGGGAGTCGACATCCCCAATACACTAAGGATGAATAAACGTTGGAAGTCTATAAGTTGAAAGAATGACAAGTTGGGAAAATCATTAACTTGAGTGAATAAAACTTTGGTAAAATACAAATTTAATACGAACAAAAAAATACTTTCTAATTTCCATACTTTAAAAGGTTAATCGTATTTGGTTTCCAACTTTGAGAATTTCAATTTTGGATTAACCAACTGAACTTTATATAGGTTGGGTGGTGGTAGATAAATGGTAAAAGTAAATTAGAGCCCAATTATTGGCAGCCAGTAAAGACCAGTGTTAAGCAAACAGTTCACAAACGACAATTTCTTGAGGATATTTTTGTTAGAAATCAATATTTGATGTCTCATAGTTTCTGTTCTGCGACCATCTTTTGGAAAGAGATAGTTGCTAGACTGTTAAATTTATTAAATAGAGGTAATAGGTCTCCACCGAAACCATCTGAAACCAGTGCGTAAATTTATTACTACTAAATTTATAAATTAAATATTACCCGGACCCCTCACTTTCTAACCCCCCTTTCACCAGTAACTCTGTAAAGTGTACCTTGTAAACTGAAAACCTCGTAAGACTTTCAAGAGACAATCTCACAAGAACTATTTTCCCTAAAGATTATCACAGAGGCTACAGATGGTTGGTAGTGGCTGGGCGGAACTCTCTCTAGAACTGCCAAGAGCCAAGGTCATCTGGGGAACAGATCAGAATGGTGTACTGGTGTTCTGGAGATGATGGAGAACTCCTTGACCCTTACAAGCGAGTCTAACTGAGACTGACACCAGTGAACACCAATTGTGTTTAATGAAGGAACAACATCCAGTTTAGCTGAAACTGTTCTTCGCAGTTTCTTGCGGATCATCTATTCAGAAAGTTCACCCAATGGTGTTACAAACTTCAGGAAAAGGTTGAATGGGTCAAAATAAAAACAGCCGATGCGTAGCCACAAGCACTACAGTGAATCCTAGAGAACTTCATATAAAGGGGTGAAAATTACACCGAGAGTGCTATTTTTGTCCCCTTTTTGACCCTTGTAACAGCTCTAGATGTCGCATTTTCGATCAATTTTCACGAAATTTAGTACAACAGTTCAGTGCGTAAATATTTAGGTAACGTTCGTCAACCGGCAAAATCGATCGATAGAATGTGGCTTGGGGATTATTCCCCCCAAAAGTATCAACTCCCACTGTTCATTGTATAACCTCCTCGTTTCTTTGACGTCGGTTACAAATGCACAAAATCAGTTTAGTCAGACCTAGATAGCGGCTGAAAATATATAGAACCTTTTTGTCTCACAAGGTGTTGATCGAAACAGTTTTGTTTAAGCCGTTGGTCCTGTTTTTTCTGGCGATTGAAATAATTAATAGATGTTTTCTCCATTAACTTTGTGGTAATCTAATTATTAGTTCTGCTATTTTCTATGGAAATTCGCAAGAAAAGCTCAACCAACTTTCTTACAACTCGGTGTGTCCTTTTAGCATTTTGTAACTGAAACATATTCTTTATTATGTCAATATTTAGGTTTGACTGAAAGTAGAAATGTTGCTGAGTGGTGCGTGTGCAAGCTTGTAGCGATGTGTGGAGAAGCTGGCGGCTAAATCCAGCCACACACTTAACCATCTCTCATCTCTGTTCTCGTACATCTGATCTGCTGCTGTTCAACGAGATAACATGAACCGTGAATAATTTTGTTGTTGTTGTAATATTTCTTTCAACACAAAAAATGTTTTGTTTTCTGAGAATAAATTATGTTTTACTAACCAATGACCCGATCAAGGGAACAGTCGGCCTTAGTTTGTAACAAGACTAGATCTCATCATCCATCAAAACACTCGTCACACTCATCATCATCATATATTCACCTTAAAAGAGTATTTTAAGAGTGGTCGGTGTTTTAAAGCTAAGTATCAAAGTATGAACCAGTAGATCCACCACTCGGCGAAGAGGTGGCCATAGCTCAGTGCTTCTTACCTAATTGGCCCGAGTTCAATCCCCCGGCGTTGCAGTAACAACTTTTTGCAATGGCCACTCCCTGTGATTCGGAAGTCACGTTAGGGCATTGGTAGTTGGGCTATTTAATTAATGACCCAAACTGGAGAACAGTCTGTACTAGTTTTTAACAAACTCATCATCATATGCTAGATTTAAAATTCATAGGAGAGTACATTCAAGGGAGTAAGTGGCCGGAAAAGTCCAGTTTTCTAATTAGAAATCGTCATCATACTTCAAAACACTAATAAAACTACCCATTTATCCCATATTCATCTAAGATACCCTCTAAGAGTGGTCTGTGTCTCAAAGTCTAGGACGGGACGAGTCAAAAAGTGAAACAAATGTACAACATCTCACATTGCCAGTTAAGGTATCATGCTTGAATCTCCCAGTACGGATTCTACATTTGTAAAGTCTAATTATATCTTTTCTGCTCCCTGATTATTCCCCTAATTGCTTGGATTGAACTCCAAAACATCACAAATCAGAAAATAAGTTAGTGTGATGTTTTATATCTTAGTTCAAACTACAAGCACTATAAGCGATGGAGACTGGGAACATACATGGCTTATTGATCTAGGGAAATCGTGTCTACGTAAAACGTGTTTTGAAAGATACCAATAGCTTTAACATAGAAATAGATGGACCTTTCTATGTTAACGTAATAACACCGGCATTTTCAACACATACAGCATGTTACATTTCTTCTTTGTTCCGATTTTCCCAGAGGATGTCTTAGAATCAAATATAACTAAATATCAGTTTCATTTACAACAGTTAGTTATTAAATTAGGAAGGATATTTTATCTTAAAATCTTTTGTTCAGTGATCTTACTCTTTACAGGATCTTCTAAACATGTGTTTTGTATACTTACTAGGAGAATCAAAATTTCAGTCTGAATGCAAACCAACCTGAAACACAACATCATATTGTTTAGACCGTTTGGTATAACAAACAAAAATACACGTATTAATTTAAATAACACAGTCAATACTTTCAACAGCCGTCTACAAACTTACAGATAAAAGTTGTCACCAGGTACAGTACATAGAAATTTTGCATAGGGCACACCTATCGTACCGGTCGATCTACAAGAACATTCCCTCATGATGCACAACAACGTACTTGCTGAGGGAAAGAAAGATCAACATAATAGTCCTGTAGAATGTGTGAAACGGATTTACAAAGCAATTTCTCCAGTGACAAGATTATCGGTGATTCTGTCAGTTTAAAAGCAATTCTCTAAGCAATAATGTGGCCGGTTGGCTTGTAAATAGGCCTATGTCCCTCGCCGCCTGAACCGTGGCGGTGAGCCAACTGTGATCCCATTGTTAGTTGAGAGGTTTACCGATACCGCGGTGTCGCGCTGTGGTAAAGTGCGCTTGTAAGTGCAATATGTGTGTCTCATGTGTCTCACATAAAGATATCAGTTGTAGACAGAGATTTCTTCCATCTCTCGGTCGCTCTTTTCTTTGTTATTACTCCATCTAGTTTCTTGACACAGGATAGTGCTTCTCATGTATTTGTAAACATTATATTTTATTGATCTTTCGACATTAGTAATAGACGTTGAGGAAATCTGTTAGTAACCGCAATTGTTACGTAGTTCACTCATCAGGACTTTACTTGTTTATTTTCAAGAGCCCCAATGATTGTGATACATGTTAAGATGTAGGCCTACTATTGCAGTAAACGCAAACTGTATAATGGTGTTTAACATTGACCATCACAATGATTATAAGGGTAACACATTTGTATTTAATTTATTCTGAAAGAGTGACGTAAAAAGTGTTATTTCATATTGATTGATCAAGTCTTTTTTATACTAATGTATAATGAGCAAAGCAAACGAATTTGTAACCCTACAATAAAGTAGTTTAGTTTAACATCAGGGTTTTTACAAACCTGCAGTTTTTTCGTTTTGAGTTATTGGAAGAATTATAAATTCTAACCTGAACATATACGAAATCATTTCACTTTCTCAAAAACGCAGGTTCGACTGAGAATACCTTTAAATATAAGCTACTTTCTCTCAACTGAACAAATTCTACTAATTGTTAAACATTCATAATGCCGGTGTTATTACATTGACATAAAAGTAGATAGACTTTTCTACCGGTTAAAGTGTTTACAGAGAAAGTTTTTAAATACAAAAACCGGTAGAAAAGTCTATCAATTTCTATGTTAATGAACAAATTCATTAAATCATTGAGATGAATAAGACACAGACAGAAGAGAGCCTAAAGAACGCGAGTCTAGCGGCAGACAGGGCTGGCAACTGTACAAGCCGCGAGATTATGTCAGATTGTCGGCTTTGTTGATCTAGAAGCCATCTGTTCCGCGCACATATGTAGCTTAGCTCTACATCTCTGTTCCGCGATACAAACGTTGGCAATACTGTAATGAATTTAATTTAACCCCAACTATATATATATATATTAGAATATTGTAGTATATACCCTTGGAACACTGTACAGATCAAATATAGGGGATTCGGAAGAAAATAGGCTTCCTTATTCATGCGCCTACCGATTTTTCAAACACCGAATTTGAAAAGCAATATTTCAAATTAGCTGATGTATTTATGCCAACTCGTATTTGTGAGACTGTTTTGTGTTTCTGCGACTCGACCTGTCGGAAAAGTACACATGGACACTTCAAAGTTGAATTTGAATGTTAAAATAATCAATTATCCTACAAAAACTTAGATTACATGCAGATATCTAGGAAATAATTTGGTGCATTATCATTAACAGGGATAAAATAGTATAAAAGTACCACAAATAATCCAATAATTAAATTTTATGTTTTGGCTAGGCCTTTCAAAAACAAAGTTTTCATCTTCAGGCCAAACACCAACTTGGTTGTTTGGTCTGAAGATAAACTTTGTTTTTGGAAGGTGGCTAGCCAAAATATAAAATTCAATTATTGGATTATTTGTGGTACTTTTATAATATTTTGAAAATCCAATAAGAAGCTGTTTCCAGATTAACAGAGATAAACACATAACTTTACATTGTTAGTACAGGGTCATAATAGGTTTATAGCATGTATTTATGTATGTACTATTAGCTTGAACCAAGGACCTTCTCCAAGGTTTTGGGGTAAAATGTATAGTAAATTGTTTTTAGGGTTCAAGAAAACATAAATAATACCAAATGGCGTTACGATATCCTAAATTATTCTCAGTGTACAAAACCCTCTGCAGTGTTCTTCCTGTGTACGGTATTTACTATCTGAATGCTTTATTTGACTGATTATTTACTGAATGCATTAGACTATAGTAGCCAGTGCAGTTTCCTTGTTAGCAGGAAAAGCGCTGAGGTTTGCTGTCTCACTCACGTGCAATTCTATGTGTCACGTACAGCACAGTGCACAGTGTGCTACGTGCTACGTGTGCACGTCAGGGGCTACATGGGTGGCGAGACGCGCAGTCTACTCTACTATACTCGTATACTGCACAGGCCCTATGTACATTGACACTGGCTCGCGTACATGAACGTTACAGATACAATACAAGAAGAAAGTATTCATGAAAACATCATTTGACACCAAAAACAAATAATCACCAATTTTTGAAGACAACATAAGCTTTTAAATAATTTCCCGATAAATTATGTGAGTGATGTGCTAAAAACTTCCGCTGCCGAGCTTATTTAGAGGGAAACGACAAACCACTGGCGTAGCCAAGTTTGCCAACTTAACCCTGTTATTTCACTCGAGAATTCTGGACATTGAATTTGCCTTGATCGGATCAGCCCGGCGGGAGAATGAGCGATCAGAGGCGCGTGATTGAGGCCCGGACCCCAGATAGAAAGTGTTTCTGGGTAAGGGCTGCCCGGAGGATGGGCGGGATTCCGCCCCGTGGCGCGGACAGGTGGTTTCGCAGAAAGTTGTGTAACGTCTGTTTACTTTGTGATTAGACAAGTGGAGCGCTGAACTGAAGGTACTGAAGGAATTTTAAAAACAAAGACATACCTTTTTAATACATGAGCTAGTTTAAGAAAACAGGTAAAGGTGTGGTTAAGCAGAAGAAAGCAAGAGTTCACGGAAACATCAGCACTTAAATCGAGTAAAATCTAAAGATTTTTTCAGATTAATTATTCATCAATCATTGAATCATGACATCAATTTGTAGCTCATTCAAGTTCGTCAGTGTTTTTTATAACTGAAAACATGTGAATTATATCAATACTGTATTGATATTTATTTATTGATTAAACACAAACGCAAGTGCAGTAGAAGCATTTTCATATTTCAGACGAGTTTTAAATATATCTCTCTCTTATTTGTTCATACGTCTGTAATGCCCGCTACAGCCCTCCATAATTCTGAAATACCCCACATAGCCCACCATACGTAGTCTACGCAATAACAACGGAGACCTATAGTTTAAAACAACATTATCTATGTTTGTTGTCATTTACATGAAACGACTTATGACTAATTCTGATCGTTATTCTGTCTACAATGAAAAGAATTGATGAAAATCTAATGGCAGTCAGTACAACCGTTCTATCAGGCCGATTTTCTTCATTTCTTTTGAATGAAAGATATTTATGCATAGATTCATCATCAAACATCAAAAATCGCTTAACTTTCGCCCTCTTAAGTTATACTCAAAAGGTTTTTTCATGTTTTCTTAGCTTTGTCCTGTCATACCTCAGGTTCTAATTTAGATAAATTGTTCGTTTTGGTCTAAGAACACTCAGTGAATCATGCTCTTTCATTAATTGTATCATTCGACATATTTAGTTACTTCTAAGAGGAGTTATGCGTGGACAAACGATTTTTGGCACTGTTAAGAATTTAAATTTGCTTGAGATAAAACATATGGGCAAAGTAAACATAAAAAATTATAACAATAACAGTGTTTAAGTTTCGAATCGCAAGGAAATACCCTAACTGAAAAAGTATAGTCATTAGCGAAGTGAATACCCAAACTGAGAGGTCCCAAAGCAGAACCGTGAGCGAAGCGAACGGAACTGAAGCCGCAGGCCGGAGTGGGGGTCTGGGGACGAAGCCCCCAGCTGGCCGAGGGCTAGTTTATTCTAATTAATTTGTTGTTATTGTTTTCTCTATCATAGTCACAATAACTTGTTAATATTTCTATAATTTATCTCGTTACCTCTGTTACCAAAAGCATGTATATAGTTCCTGATCAACTCATGTAAATCACCACGTTCTTTTACACCATTGTGTAAAATCACCGCCAGTCATTTATCTGTTTATATTTTTTAGCTTAAGCTTTCTAGTTTCTACTGTATATTATCTATTGTATCATCACAGTCATTCATTAATTTATGTTCTTCCTCTATGTATAAATGGTATAATCCGTTGGAATGAATAAATAAATCAAATAAAACATAAATGTTATTTTTCCCTCGAATCTTACAAATTAGACTTCCCTACATAAATTCCAACGAAAAGTCTGTGAAGCTAGTAAAGGTGACTCAGTACAGCTGAGACCACAGAGCTGTGGTAAATGGGAAAGTGTTCTCCACATTATGAGATAAGGCTTATCTAGGATCATAACTTGAGCAGAAAATGTGGCTGTGAATGAACACAGCTGTAACATGCGCATGACTAACTCTGGTTGAACTGGCTGAAACCAAACTGCTAGTCTCTCTCAATTGTTCAATGTTTCCCACTAACCACTGTGTTCGGGTTACTGCCTCATTTTCGATTTGCCAACTGTCGATGTTCTCATATTCAAAACATGTTAGTAACTTCAACAAAGAAGACAGCATTACGATTTCAAGAAACTGGAAACCAGTCCTGAATAAGTCTTTTCGATAGGGTCACAGCCAATGGGAACATCAACAGTTGGCATACCTGATCCAATGGACGGTTGACAGCCCTGCCACAAATAGGATAGCAGATAGCAAGTAGCTACGTTTCAGCCAATAAGTGACTGAAGATGGTATTCCACAGCGAGACTGAATTATCTCAAGCTAATTATGATGTCTTGCTGCGGTGTGAACAGGAAGAGCTATATTAGGCGTTTATCAGGTTAAAGATCGTGTTGACGTACTTTGTGTCACCCACGCCCACAAAAAAAAAGAATGGGGGCTAAACTTTTTAAAAGCAAACCCCACCCCATTAGTGGATACTTTTGAACACTCTGCATATTAATTAAGTTAACAAAAATGGACCGAGATACGATGTGGTATCGTTGTACCTATCTCATCTGTTGGTTGACTGAGTTGGTTGCAGTAGCAAGTACAGTACAGTAGGTGATGGAAGTGGGTACAGTAGGAAGTGTGGGTGTATGTGTACGTGCGACCACTTGGCAAGCCGGCCGAGTCAGCCACGTCACGTCAGTTTCAAGGTACACAGCACTTGGCTGAGCCGCCAAATGGCAACCGCCGTGAGAGGCCCCCCACCGACACACTGCACCGCTTGACACCATGCTTCGAGAGGCGATAATCTACAAGTCAAAGTAGGAAACTCATAATCAAAATGATACATAAAATAAATTTTTCATTACGAAAATGAAGTCCATTTGTCAGAAAAAATCGTCTTCGATGTATTCCGTACACCAAGGTCATTGGTACTTTGGTTTGAGACACCGACCACTCTAGAGGGTATTTTAAGGGGAATATGAGATGAATAGTGAGTGTGATGAGGTGTAGTCTTGCTACAAACTGGGGCCGACTGTTCTTTAGAGTGGGTCGTTAGCCCAACGACCAATGAAATTGACCAACTGCTTAACGTAACCTCCGAACCACGGGGAGTGGCCATCGTGAAAATTTGTTATTGCAGCGCTGGAAATTGAACCCGGGCCGATTTGGTCACTCACATATGAACAATAAAGACATTCATTTTTTTATTCAAATAGCATCTTAACTTTCGCTCTGCCTGTCCGTTAGTTGATGAGGCATCCTAGTTGTGGAAATTTGTCTGAACTGAATATATATATATATATCTAGAGACACTATTTCGAGTTTGAAAGCATGTTGACGAACCCCTCCCTGAGAAGACAAGCGATGATTGATTACCACTATGTGCTGAAAGAAGTTTTTATAATGAAACACTATTTTCATATTACACTTAAAAGGAACATAGTTGCTGCACTCCTACCTCATGAGTTCCACCGGTATTGCAATTATTTTGACTTCTGAATATGAACGAAACACATATAACATACGTCTTTTTTTAAACATATTATATATACATCCACGCTTCCATTCGGGAAATGAGATTACCCCTGATTAATATTTATATCTGATTCTGACTGTAACACGTTGTTGACAACAGTCTCCCACACGTGGTGCTGCCTGGTGGTGAGGATTAGCACCTGACACACTGCTTGCACTGCTCCCAGTGTCAGTGGGAGTAACTAATCACATTTCCAATGTATAACTTGACCCCGGGTCACTCGCCTTAACTGCTGCAGTGCCGCGCTCTCTCCCAGGCAACATATGGCACACTACTTGACGTGGAATCACCTATGTTGATCACGACCTTAAACATACTACTGTGCATGATTCCGAGCAGCTAGAAAATAAGAAATCGCGTCATCTTTGAACGTACACCTTTCAGTGCTTTTAGAGGGGTTTGTAGTCCTTTTAGGCGGACCGGATGTGATAAGACTTGCTCTACTCTCTCAAATATTTGTTGTTATTAATTGATATGGATACCACAAGAACAGACCGTTCAGTACGTTTTAGATGTAATATCATTTTATATTAAATTATAATATAGGAATCAACCCGGACGGAAAATTAAATCAGTTTATTTTGTTCAAAGTTTCTAAATATAGTAAGGCTGAGTCAAAAAAGTCGAACAAATTAGTACGTTTTCATTGTTTGTAAGTTCAATTGAAAGTCTCAGAACACTTGATAATATTTAAAACTATTGGAACTACAGTTAACAGCTAATTTCAGTAAAACCGTCATTAAAACCTTAAAGTAAATTAATGTCCATCCACAAATACTCTCCTAACGGTTGCGTTGTTCCTTTTCGGTAAATATGGGTTTACTTCATGTTCTGTTGACATTTATATGCATGAAACCCCCATAATCAAAGGAAACAATCAGTAAATTCTAAAAATGCCGTGACGATTGCTTGGAAGGGAATGGGTTGAAAACCCTCGCGCAAGGAGAAATAATTGGTAAAATTTCCACCACGTTAATTTTTGATTTCCGCAAATAAGGTCTCGAAGCCATGGCATGATTTGACGCAGGACTTTTTAGAAATGGCAAACCTGTCAACATATCGATATATCAGACTCAATATATCCTATATATACCGCAGATATATAGCTAGCATCTCTAGACTCCTTGACCGACTGACTGTTGAAGAGGTTTATATCGTGTTTCATGATGGCGACGTCTGCACAAACATCTTCTATTCAATGTTGAGATGCTGTAGCACTTTATACCTGTATTCTAATCGTGTTGTCTCTCCAGTGTGTTGTGGTTCCACGAGTGTTTGCTTTCTATCGATTGAATCCATCCATTGTTGCGCTGTTAGTTTTAACAATCTACTTCATGTTGTTGAACCCGAAATTAGTGAATGGCAATAAAATATGTTTTTCAGGTGAAGTTAGAACTGGCAAGTACTCTGTTATCTGTAAAGAGCGTTGATTACAGGAACACAAGAGGATTCAACTTTCGAGTTTGTGTTAGGTTTAAAAACTAATTCGGTCATCGACATATTTATGTTTCAATAAGAGATTATGGTCCGTGCAACCTTGACTTAACATCTTATGCTGTTGAAGGATTTTAAATAGTTGGTTCGGAAAACACGATACACCATTTGTCCATTTCTATTGGTCGTTATGCTATTAACTAATAACTCAATCTGGGCTCAATAGTCGACCTTACTTTGTAACAAGACCACACCTCACCATCCATCAAAACTCTTATCACGCTCACCCTCATCCACCTTTAAATACTATTCAAGAGTGCTCTGTCATAATTGAAGTATGTAATACAGTATAGGGTGATTTTAAGGAATCAAACAACTATACACACTAATTACTAGTACAGTATAGTTATAGTTTTAATAAATAAGAAAAATCATCAGGTTTTGTTTTATACTAATTAAAACCAATTCGTGAATAAAAATATTTTAAGCCAAACTGAGGGTTATTAAATAGTTAGCAGACTTCTAGGCGGCGTATCTGAATTTTTAACAATTAGTAGACTTCTAGAATTCAAATCGTGTAGAAAAATCAATATTGTTTATTCTTAGAATAATGCAGAGTTTTAAAGTTTGTAAATAGATCGTTAACGAATACTTTGATGGTTCCGTTTTATTATAGCCATAATTTAAGGTACTGTACCTTATTACTTGTGGTACAAATTATTCTACAAATGATAGTTTATAATTATAATACAAATTGATGTTTAAATATTGTAAAAATATGACTAACTGCTCATTGCTATTGAAGTGGATCAATTAGACTTAAAAACTGATAAATTATGCAAAAACCGTTTCATTTTTTAAAAACCAGTTGAAACCAATAACTATTATCTTCAACTACCCACCCTACGTAGTGGTTTCACTGTAGTTATCTACTCAACAAAGTATTGTAAAGTGCCAATAAACTACTTTACAGTGTAACGAGCCGTAAACAAACACTCTGCTGGTGCTTGTTCAGTTCAGATATTGCTGTGATATGAGACACAATCAAAGTGAGGCGGCGCGGCGCTTGGATACCTTATACGAGATAACATATAAAGGATTACTATTGAGTACCTTTTCGAAAATAATAAATACACAGGTTATTAGTGCAATCGTAATTTAATTTGGGAAGCTTAAGTTGTCCACACATTCTAATATTAAAATCCCGATTAGACATATATTTTCGACATACGGTCTCTCCCATTCGTTCAAATTGTACCACTCTAGGCCTGTAGCGTCAAAGTACTCTCAGTCATGTGTCTAAAACTCGTTTGGGTTGTAAAATACATTCCGTGAAATAATGTTCAGATGAGTTTTAACAGCTTCAGTTCTGGCGCACTTGTGGTGGAATTTGGCAACCTGTTGACAAGTTGAACTCTTACTTGAGAAGGTAAAATTACGTGAAATGCCGTTCTGTATCTCCCAGTTCGGTAGTTTCCCTTGTTTCTAGTTTAGAGTGAATGTCACTTTTCTCACTTTATCTTTATGTCACTTTGATTTAAAACCATACATAATTCTAAAATGTAGAGGCAAGGTAGTGTCAACAATTTAAAGTGTTTGAATTGTGGTCGGCCTACCTACCCATCACTGCCTTTTGGTTTGGACTTATTTTTTCTAGAACGAAAACTCCGGCAAAATCTGATTGCTGCATTTGTAGCCTGTCTAACTTGCGTGTGGTACAATTTTGCCACTGAGCGTTATAAGATTATCGGTGAGACTTCTATGAAATTTGCTTTGTTTTCAAATCCATTTGCGGTCAGCGCGGTCAGTTACAACAGACA
Source organism: Matsumurasca onukii (assembly GCA_018831715.1). Lineage (NCBI taxonomy): Eukaryota > Metazoa > Arthropoda > Insecta > Hemiptera > Cicadellidae > Matsumurasca > Matsumurasca onukii. The sequence continues at coordinate 39,678,564 of CM032061.1, read as the reverse complement.
AATACATATAAACACAAATGAATTTCAAACTATTTTATAAACTATGTTAATTTTCTGTAGACACTTTAGAACCCTAATAGATTGCATAGTAAATTCTAAATTAGTGGCTTTCAAGTGATCACTCATTTGCTGAGGAAAGGTTTCTCCATTCGTTTGCCACTAATTATGCAAACGACGCGGAGGCTTAACTAGGTGGTCCTTAAAGAGCACTTTGAAAGCAGTCACACAAACCTCGCAGCAGTACATGTAGACTATAACAACTGTCTCCTTGCTCCACACGTCAGTAACAGATTGCCGAGTTACTTACGCATGCGCGGTACAGAGTCATGTTTACTGCGCATGTCAAGTGTAACATTGTCTCTCGGCATGACTGGAAGTCCAGCTTTATCCCTTACAAGAGAAACTACTAGCTTGTAGGCTAATGTGGAAGGTGTGAGGGTCTCGTTAGACAGTGAGAGGTACGGGACCACCTCAGAAATTCGCTGACAAATACATCTAAAATAACGCTTTTTGAAGTTACTTAGATCTTCCGCTGCTTGAATGATACATAATCTTTAATCCAATATTTCACACCTAGAATACTGTAAAAAATACTCTAGATCATAATATTAAATAGAGTAAAACAACTACACTAGTTGTGTTGCCTTTAGCCTCATAAGAGTGAATGTTCCTTCCTCTTATTATGTCGCACATTGAGTTTTTACGTAAAAAAGAAACATGTTTCCAAATGGTAAGGCAAGTTATGTCAAAAATTTTAAATTCTGGCTGGAGAGAGTCGTGCAGGCAATTATTCAAAGACCTCAAACTGTTGACATCTCATTGCCTCTACAATTTAAAGACATGTCTCTTTTTCAAAACAAAATGCAATACAATAACAGGTTGTGACACTCACTCTTATGAAACCAGAGGCAGGGACAACTACCGAACTGGGAGACATTGGACGGTAGTCCATGAGCGCTTACCTTCTCATGCAGGTGTTCATCTCGTCAACAGATTATGAAATTTATTAGAAAAACGCACAAGTGTCCAAGGCATTTAAGGCTGGTCTAAAAATGTGTTGTCCACTCAATCTTTTTACAACGTAGACGCGTTTATGGCTTTTAATTGGGAGACCTTGTTACTGTCTGACCAACTAAAGACTAGAGTGAGATAATTCGAATGAATGAGATATAATGGAAAATGTTATGTATGTTGTCATGTATGGATGTTATGTGGAAAAAAGAGACTTAGATGTTAGTGTGAATGGAAAATTCACCAATCAGCTTTGCTGACAATTGACATGCATTGTAAAATGTTTGGCAATAAAAAAATTATTGATTTATTTGGAATGCACGGCTTTCTTCTACGAAGCCTTGCGATTGTTCGAACTGCTTTTCAATATTAGCTGCATGTCAAATGTATATTATAATTATTTTGTACACTTTGGTAAGTACTAATCGCAATAATTAAATCTTTAGATAAAGCGAATATTTTTTCTTAATCAGGCAAATTCCCTTCATCTTTCATAGGTGTTAAAATGCCTAAACAAGTATTGGAAAGGTTGGCAGTGAGTGATGGTTACTGCGCATGCTCGAGCCGCGGCTGCGCGCATAGTTGCGCAGTTCCGTTAGCGAGCGCTGCGCAGTGCGCGTGGATTTGAATACCAAATGAGCGCGAATACTTGTCCTAAATCAAGCAATCAGTCGCGCGCCTCGTGTAAACACGTGTTAACACACAATGCTGTGCTCTCAGCTGGGCAGATTGTGTGCTGTGTGATGTCTTGCTCGACACACAGCCTGTAGACACGAGGCTAGAAACGTACAGTTTACACTGCGGTTTATACTTGTAGGACTCAAAACAAGATTTTAAAACTTCTGAGCCACTAAATAGTTGAATTGCAAAAGCAGTGTTTTAAAACGTATATCAGGGTTAATAGATACGTTACAGAAACTACGATTCTATGTATAAAGCATGTTGTTGACGATGGTAGAATTTCTGAGGTTGAAATATCATTACCTGAAAACGGGATCAGATTCAAAATCCCGAAACGTCATGTTTTTCTTGTTCACTAAAAATTATGGAAAACGTCATTAGTAATTGTTGACTTAACGTGCTTTTTTACCAAAATGTGATATCATAACAAAAGTTACTTTCATTGGATAGCTACCGAACTGGGTAACGAAGAACGGTAGTCCATGAAGGTCGAATTATCAGGCAGGAGTTTATTTTGTCACGTTGCCAAAATTGATTTGAAGTGCCTCAGTGGCATGAGACTCTAGAATAAACTGTTTACAGTACACACGGGATTATGGCACACAACTGGGAGACTGGCACACAACTCACACAACTGGGAGACTGACACACAATTGAAAGACTGGCACACAACTGGAAAACTGGCTTCTAGTGGAATAACTCGAGTGAATGAAGCGTGAATGGGCATGTTATGTGTTTGAAAGGAACTCCAAGTCAGATGAATAGACAATTTACCTTACCAATGTGATGACGATAGTAAATGTTTACGCAATACACAATTTATTTATTTAACCAAACAAACAAAACACGGATTCTGTTCCAGCTTAAACCGGTCAGATCAGTTCACAAAGGTTTGGGAAATCGCTTACAGCGCATTCTGGTGTTAAACTGGAGAGATTAAAGAAATCACGAGCGATAAAAGTTTAACAGCTGACCGTGTAAAAGCTAACCCAGGCTCTTCAAGCACACTTAAGAGCCATTGTGTCACAACACAAGGTTTATATGTTGAACTTTGACTGTCCGTAACACCTAATTTTACGACTCTTGGGCAACAGCATTTATACTGATTTAGTGGCTTTTGCTTTAAATTCACGTTCTTCCAGAATATTCTGGCTTTGCAATAAATAAATAGGTTTCTATTCGATGTAAAGCTGAGCCTTGTACGAAATCAATCTAAAATGTTTTACTTCAAAAATAGCTTTATTTCCATGTGCAAAAGAATTGTGTGACAAAATAAAATATAAAACTATTAACAATAAATAATACAAACCCATTAAAACACTGTTTCCCTAACGTATTACTGGTACAAAATTACTTATGGAATATGTTGACACATTTTGAATATTTTGACTTAATCGCAGCACATTGTGTGAAGATACATTTATCTTCTTTAAATCTCGTATACACAATAAAACATATATGAACGATTTTGAATAATTATTTTAAAACAAAAAGGTGTTATAAATCTTCTTTTTTTAGTGTAATGATCTGTACACTACATACCCGACCAATATCATGGATAGGATATGGAGTTTTAAATAAGTATAGATGGCCTATGGAGTTTTCAATATACGGACCGCTTGTTATGTATTTCCCTGCTTATTTTGCAGTTAAAACTTAATGGATTAAATTCAAAACTATTTTGTCATAGGCTAATAGAAAATTCAAAGACAAACTGATACACCACGTGTACATAAAGTTCATGTTACAAAATAGCTGTAAGTATGATTACTTGTTATTGTTTAACAAATATTGGTTTTTTCAGGTTTCAAATGTGTGTTTCTCAATCTATGTACTACTATGCGCTTATCGTGGACCAAGTTTGTCACATAACGTTTGTAACATATTTCCGGAAAATGTTTACTTAGCTAGTATACTATTACTATAGATAAAAAAGTAAGAAAACAAGTGTTTGTTTTAGAAAAACCTCGAAATGATGCCTTCAAGAACTGTACGATGCCACAAACGAAATAGACGCCATGTTGAACAGGATGTAAAGGAAGTTAACTAGCTTTGCTTCTTTTGTGTATTCATTGTTGAAACTAAGCAAGAAGTCCATAAGAAATAGTTGAATAAAGCACACTTTCAGTACTGTTTATTTTGGCGGATATTGTATTAGTGTTTTCAGGTTTCAAATGTGTGTTTCTCAATCTATGTACTATGCGCCAGACTTGTCCTGAACAATGAAACTCAGACACATGGGACACACGTTGACTCCGACCCAGTCAACACATCTTGCTTGAGATTCCTTGATGTCCGTGCCGACACATGGGACATTGCTCATTATCAAACCTGTAAACAAGGAGCCGACACGCAGCTACACGTACATCACTTTCTCGAATCAAAGTCTGAATAAAGGTAAAGTTTGTCTTATATTAAATTTAAAAGCTTCATACAGCAAATATTATTTTTATTTTTAATATTGGCTTTGTGAAGTTTTAAATTTAATATAATTTGTTCGAATATTCTAGAGCTTATATATATATCTCAAAGTTTGTTTTGTTTAACAAGGCAAAGTTAGGACTACGATATCCTCTCTACCACTCAACCTCAACCTTTACCTAGCGACACCGCAAAGTCACATAACAAATTGATAGTGATGACTGCGGGGATCGAACCCGCGTCACCAGAGTATTGAGTTCCAGAGGCGCGCGCGACACCAAACCGTCACGAATCCGCTTGAATAATATTATTATTTAAAAGTTCTGTACTGCCAATGTCCGCTCTTACCTTTAAAGAAATATACAGTATTAACCTTTTGGAAATACAATATTTAAAAAGAAATTAAACTTAATGGAAAGTTAACTGTTTTGTACTTTTCATTTTTAAACCTTTTGTTAAAAGATAAAACATCGTTTTTAACTGTTTTCCAGACTATTCTGGACAGCATTTTCCAGACAGCCTCAACAGCTTTCGGATGGAAGTCGACGTAATCGTCACATGAAGACCTCAGTACTGTGAATATTTAGTGTTCTTTAAGGCTTGTATCGCATGAAGTGTATTACATAAACTTAACATATAAAAGCGTAACAATTTAAGCCGTTGACCGATTTTGTTTGGTCGTTGGGCTATTAATTAGACTCAATCTGGGGAACAGTCGGCCCTGGTTTGTAACAAGACTACATCTCATCATCATTCGTCAAATTTTCACCGAGCAACACCCTCAATGAATCGTCTGTGCCTCAAATCAAGTAATAAGTTCAGTAGTTTTGTTAAAGTTAGTTTTTTGAAGTTTTCTTGCGTTTTGTTTTTTTGTTGGTTCCACTTAATTAGGGGTTTTATTGGACTAAACGCTATTTTACACCTGTTTTCGTCCAATGAATTTTACCTTAAACGCAACGTTCTACACCGTTTAGGTAGAATGTTAAACTTATTTTAAAATTTCTATCACTTTCAATTCACTGTATATCGTTCACCACAGAAGGTGATCGAAGCACCTGATTCAGTACCGAATTGCAATTCTCTTGAATCACGCTAGCGTCGCGATGCGGTCAGTGGATGTCCGGTTGACAGAATGCAAGGATGGCGAGTGTGCATCAACCGAGCTCTGTCATTGGTCAACGATTCACCAATCACTTGTCACCTCCTCGACCGACATTACAACAATGCCAAACTGCCCATCACAACCACATCAAGCTTTCCTTTCCATTAGATCCGAGGAAAAGGTGTTTTAATGATGTATTGCTATTCTTGAATTACTAATTTAACGAAACGACAGAGTATTTAAAACTTTATTTGGGCCAAAGTAAAAGTTGCTGAATCAGGGGACATTACCCTGTATATAACAACCGATTGACTTAACATTACAATGAAAAATTGTCAAATAGCTAGTGTTTAAGATGAAGACATTAATGAACTAGAAGAGTATCATCATCAAACAAATTAAATCGATGGTTGCTGACCGACATGATGGGTCAACCTTTCGTATATTTGCTTCCATAGTATGAAGAATAATGCATAAATGTCTTCTAAAATAATGTATAAAAAACTATTAACTTTAATTCCATTGACACTGAACTCTTCAAAACTTATTTCGTCAACCAATAATTATTTATTGTGGAAAGAGCCAAACTGTTATGGCTATTATTTATTGGCCTACATTTGGTTTATTCAACTTTTAATAGAATTGTGAATGAAAACCATTCCTGTGTTATACTTTACACGCCCTCGACTAGATAATGTACGTAAACGATACAACCCTTTAGAGAAAGTCAATACTGTTTAAGTAATTTGATTGTTGTGATCGTATTCAGTTTTGTAAATAGTGTAATAAATAGTGTGTTTTAGATACCTTTTAGAAGAAAATGCCAATAGGCTTTCAAAAGTGGAGAAAAGAGGCTAGGACAGAAAACACACTTTGTATTTATCTTGAACAAACCTTTTTACACGAGAATCAGAATTTTATTGCCGTTGATCAAGTTTAAAAGAAATGAGCATTGTCACAATAATAATTTAAAATATTACAGCACACTGGAACTCTTTAGGATACACTTAAAGATTAGATACTTAAAGATACAGCTATTTAATAACAGATGAGAGATAGAAATTGATTTATTTATCAACTGTTATATGTTATCATATTGTATTATTCAAATCATTGTTACAAATCACTGTTGTTATTCCAAACTGCACCATTCATATTATAAACTGTCAGAAATGTTTTTGTCTACTCGTTTTACCTCAATTATTTATCTATTGTTGTCAACTGTTAAATTTTATCACATTGTTATTATTATTTCATTCGTCACACATATTTATTTCATTGTTATTATTATACACAGTTTCATTTATATTATGTATCATGTTTCAATCAAGTTATCATAGTTGTAGCACTACACTTCCTTTGATCGCATGTAAAACCATCTATTGTACCATGTATATATTGGCGATTGCCGTTTGTAATAAATAAATAAAATTAAAAAAACAAAAGGAAAAGGTTTTTATTTTCATAACCTTCTTTCATTTTTGTTAATCTCTCTTGTCGTAAACAGTTTTGTCTAAACAAAAATTAATATAGAGTGTGTTTCCTGTACTTCCCCTTTTCTTTTCCTTTTTTCCCTCTAAGTATATTTTTAATATTTTATATACATATAATGCACTTGTACCTTACTTTGCCGTTTTTATGTAGCTAAGGCAGTAATGTATTATTTTGTTTCTATCTGTCTAATTACAGTGGATAAATGTTGTGACAATGAGCTAAATTTTATTTAGGGGTTACGAATGTTTTGGGTTAAATATCCTTCAAGTGATTACGGTAAAATCGAATAACATATTCATACAACTAAATTCAAGCAGGCATAAAAAACATTTGAAGTATAAATCAATATGGTGATATCTTATCTAAACATGTATGGCCAGAATAAACAACGGAAACTAACGCCGGGTTTATTCGCATATACCAAACCGGATATTCCTGTGATAATATTAAGACCTTCTTACACGTTTTTTACTTGATAAAAGTACCACTTGTACCGATGAAATCAATAAACATTCACATTTTAGACTAAGTTTAACTTTTACTGAATATGGCGTTACTTTATTGTAGGATAGGTGTTAGCTTATCAACTATAGTAATAATTTTGTGTGCGCATAAATGTTAAAATATACTAGAATAAATGATAAATATGTCGAATTCTCATTTGCTACTTCGATAGCCCTAATAACAAAACATTGCCGGATTGTCAAAGGAACAATTTCGACTCTAAGACCGTTTGTATAATATGATAGAAAAACTAAATGTTGCCCATCGTTTTCTGATTAAACCGAAAAGGCTTGCAACGAATCATAGAAAGAAATAATTTCAATCTATGGTAGGCCTACTTGGCCATATGGAGAGCAAGATGACATGTTACACCTTTAGGCCTTTGTTTATGTGATTATGTGTATTTGAAGAAAGGCGCCTGTATATAATTCTGGGCACCGCTTATAACATAGAGTACTGCAAACAATGTTTAAAACTAGTTAATGTACTTAAATAAAAAATCTGTTTCACCGGAAGCATATAGAGCTGCTGCATATAAACTCTAAAACTTGTACTTTTGTCAAACAGTTATTAATATTTAATAAGGTTCTTTAAAACTTGATTTTCCCAAAAGAACATAGTACTCGAATCGTCGTAATAAGTATTTTGCTTGGCAAGGAAGTTTTACGTTTTGCTTTTATATGCATTGATGGCCCTATGCTTCTATTGAAAAACTTTTCCCATTTTAGTACGTCAATCTATTACTTTTATCATCGTTTGCAAATTTTCCCATATTAAATTCCCTATCTCGCCGGGCTCTATCCGGCAGCCTCTTAACATAAATCTAATGGCTCCATATATTATGGATAAAAAGCACTTTAACACCTATGTGTCAACGCTAAATTTTACGGTTAGGTAAACACAGATTATTTTCCAGTTAACAGATGTTTTGGCAATCACCTGTTCTCTATCAGCTGACAGTTGTAGCAGAAGCCACCGCCTGTTGGAAATGTAACAGCTGAACCAACCACAACACTCGCGACCACAACACCACATCGCACACACAGCACATCCGGTCCCAGCAACCTCCGGCCTCGCACTAACCAAACCCCGCTCCCGCGTCGCTGCGGCTTATATACCGGCTAAAAATACACACTGATGTCATCTAGCGGCGCTGCGATTGGCTGCTGTTGACGTAATGCTGGCCTCTGATTGGCCGAGCGGCGAGCCCACCGCGATATCAGCGCACTCTGATAACGACGCGGCCGGCTGTTAAACTGTCAGGTGTAACGTATTGGCGCCCGCCCGCCGTCATAGACTTTTTAATTAATGGCAAACTCATTAACGCTCGGGGTTAGATTAAGTATCGTGTGATATTTGCAGCGAGTGTTTGCTTCGTACAGATATTATAGGCTAATAATTGATCTGGGTGAAAGTGCTTTTGCTCAATCGTTATAATGGAAACATTTTATATTCTGTTAGGCTATGAGTAAATTATTGGCTATCATTCATTTTCATTATGATCTTCAGGTCAAGCGTTCATTAATACATAATTATAATAATTGATGATTAATTGTGTAGTTTATAAGAATTGGTTATTTAGAATGTATTTAAATTAATCGACTACCCTCAAATCGATAAATTGGTAGGTGTTATATCATATTATATCAGTTATTTAGTCCTTTTAACATAAAAATATAACAATTATATAAATATGTACAATAAATATATCTAAATAGTAATTAACAAATAAAAAGATAAACTTTGAAGTACCCTGTGTTTTAATTTATGTACACTACTATAGTTTCAGGCATTAGCCCATTATCAAGTGTGTATAAAAGTGTAACGTGCTGCAACCTTCATCTTTCAGAACATCTACATAAGTAATCTAATAGCACAACAGAAGTCATCGTTTGCAGATCTACAATCCAATCATTCTTATTCAAGTATGGACGCAAAATATGCAACATTTTGGGAAGAAAGGTGAACTTTTGACTGCAAAGAAGATCTACATATATAGCTACCTTAACAGACTGGCAGATCAAACATTCTCAACATTCTTCAACAACTAAAGAGCTTGGTTTAGATAACAGTTCATCACCTGCTTAGAATAATTTATATTTATATTCATATGTGTTTATTTTATACTTTGTATTTATTTTTATTATTAACCTAGATGTTTTAAACGTTACACTTTTATACACACTTGATAATGGGCTAATGCCTGAAACTATAGTAGTGTACAAAAATTAAAACACAGGGTACTTCAAAGTTAATCTTACAAATCTAAATAGTAAATATATAAAACAATGTTTCAAAACATTTAACTATGTAGTCATTATAAACATATAACATTAACCAAAGAAATGTAATACTTTCCATGATGAATATAACAGAACGCATGTATGTGATACCTTATATAAAGAAGATATCTAATATTTTTAATAATAAAATACATTAATAAAATAATATAATAAAATACCTGAGGTATAAAATACATTTAATTATAAATATATAACATTTGACTAAACGTATGTGATTCGTTTAGTGATAAAGATACTCTATAAAATTTAACTAGGGGTATGTGATACGTTTTATGATAAAGACATAATATTTCACTAAAGATATGTGATACGATTAAAGATAAAGATATAAATTTAACTGAACGTATGTGATAAGTTTAGTCATAAAGATATAACATTTAACTAGGGGTATGTGATACGTTTTAAGATAAAGATATAACATTTAACTGGGGGTATGTGATACGTTTAGTGATAAAGATATAACATTTAACTGAAGATATGTGATACGTTTAATCATAAAGATATAACATTTAACTAGGGGTATGTGATACGTTTTAAGATAAAGATATAACATTTAATTGGAGGTATATGGTAAGTTTAGTGATAAAGATGTAACATTTTATTGAAGATGTGTGATACGTTTTAAGATAAATATACTGTATATATAACATTTAACTGGAGGTATATGCTACGTTTAGTGATAAAGATTTAACATTTAACTAGGGGTATGTGATACGTTTAATGATAAAGTTGATATAAATACGTGACATTTACTTGGAGGTATGTGATACGTTTGATGATTGATAGACATAACATGTAACTGGGGGTATGTGATACGTTTAACGATAAAGATATACCATTAAACTGAATATACGTGATACATGTGATGATAAACATACAACATGTAACTTTGGGTGCGTGATACGTTTAATGATAAAGATATAACATTCAACTGAATATACGTGATACGTTTGATGATAAACATACAACATATAACTTGGGGTACGTATACGTTTAGGGATAAATATATAACATTTATTGGGACCCTTTTAATGATAAAGGCCTGACATTAATCAAGGAGGTATGGGATACTTTTAATACTAAATATATAACTGTAGGGCCTTATACTTCTAATACAATATAAGGCTGAGTTTCTTCACTCATAGTAGAGGCTTTTCAGTGCCAATCTGCGTGTCGGCCTGGTCTTTAATGTTGTAACTGTTTTACGCAGTCGGCCCTACGGTTCTTATTCAATGTTTTATAAATAACGTGGTTTTTCCTTTAAAACGCTTTTTTACAACATTCAAATGGTTTCTAATGTGAACAGTTTCCGTCTGTATTATACTTGTTTGATAATGCACTTGTTTCACATTGTCGTGTCAGCCGCAAGGGACGCTCTAACCTATTTCTAAACAAACACACAAACAGCATTGTTAGTCTAGAAACCACACGGCCGATATCCATCTAGGAGTCTAGATCGTGGATCCTCCCCTCACGCTCACTTGAGTGCACTATAAACCTTGACCTGAGTGTTGTATAGCAGGTCTGAGCTAGCTTTGGCATCAGCACACAAACAGGTTAAGAAACCACACGGGACGGACAAGATCGTGGATCTCCCTTCGCTCAACTTCGCCATGACAAGTTTGTGTTCGCCAGTGGTTGGTGCCAGTGAACATGAATATTTCTATGTCGCTTAAATAACAGGTTGATTATGTGCTTGCTGAGTTCTTCCGGTTCAGATTATAGTTGTGACACCGGCCGCGAAAGCAAGAGTTTTGCTGAGACGATTCAATTAGATTTAAAATCATTGTTGTGTTCTGTTAAATATTTTTATGTCGCTTACAAAATACAATTATTATGTTTATGTTTTACGATTGAAAAACTATTCAATCAAAGTTCACTTGACAACAATAGACAAATATTATGTTTATGTTTTACGATTGAAAAACTATTCAATCAAAGTTCACTTGACAACAATAGACGCTTTCATACTTATTGAAACAGTGTGTCGTTTTTAGACAAAACCGGTAATGAAGTCCATCAATTTATAGGTTGGTAATCATTCTTAGGTCCAAGCGACCAGACCAGTTTACAGTATTATATTTTAGGCTAGGTTTACGGTGATTTTGGGGGCTAAACTCGAATCAAAGTTCTTGTGTCCACAATACATAATTTCTTTTTATCCCTTACTAGAAACCTAACAAATTTGGAACCTTTGGATGCGCTTGGATACCTAACATTGGATCCTAAGGGATCCAAACATTGTTCTTCGAATGCTGAACCGCTGATGAGAGTGAAGTAAATGTTCCTCGCGTTATTGTTCACCACCTATGTGAACTACCCCAGGCTGTTCGCCACGCTTGGAGCATGTGACCTCTGATATAGCGTCACCTTAGCCTAGCTGCTCCCGCGCCTTAGATACAGAGCTCTTCTAACTCGTGAGTTTATACACAACTCAAACATGACTAATGCAAATTAAGTATTAAATGCTCAGATAAAAGTCTCTATCCCAGTTTGAAGCAAGACTAAAGATCAGGCACGATGTTACAATACACTAACACTACGTCACAGAAAGATCGATTTGACGACGGAACAAATGGTTTTACACTACGTTAGCTTTAGTAGTTAAATCAAACCCTCATGGTCGAAATCGTATTTACGTCGACACAGCTATACCTACACAGTTTTATAGTTCCACGTGTTTTAAGAATTTATTATGAGGATATAAACAATTGTGTGTTTCTTATAAAAGCATAGAGAACTCGAATTGCTTTAAAACCTGCCTTAACGCCAGTAAAAATATGTCTGCAAATGAACATATTATCGACAATTTCTTAAAATTCTAAGAGTTACTTATGATTATTTTTCTTTTGAATGTAAATAGGTACGAAGTATTTGCCCTACTTACTCTGATCGTGCGTTATAACTGGTGAACTACCGGTGTAAACTTTCAGTTGAGGAACCAAACTGGGCTCTGAAAACGCCGGAATAGGGGATTACTATGACTCTCACAAGGTAGCCAAACACTTATTTGGTTTCCGTTTGTCTATACATTGAAATGGATCCGTCGGTTTTTGGTTACTAAGTTTTCTTACACTTTGTAAAGTCCAAAACCGACGTTAAGAAAATTCCTGTCTGTCTGTATGTAAAACTTTTAAGCCATTTTGGAACTCCAGCCAATCCAATTTGGGCTATGAAAAGGTGTTTCCCCACCGGCACACAAGTAACTATGACTCTCACAAGGTAGCCAACACTTATAAGGAGAAGATGGTGAACAAACAGGCAAACTAAATGGGGTTTCTAAGGATGTATAGGAAACTTTGTTGTTTACTTTAAATTTGTAGTTTTATTAAAATATACACACAGCTATGTTAAAAAAGTCCCGAGGCGAAGTTAATATAAACTGTAGAGTTCGAAGCTCAAAATTTGTGTGCTTATATTATTAAGCTTCAATTGGTAATGTGAGATAAAAAATAATGGAAATTCGTTTCAAACATGTGGAAGTGGCAAGCGGATTGGCGTTATGGCGAGATTCCGCAAAGAATGTTTATTCTCCGAAAACGTGCAGAACAATATTTTGACCTTAGGAATAAAAAACCTTGTAGACTACTTTACATATCTCAGTTCAAATCTGGTAAATGTTTTGCAAATACTGAAAACAATATCGGTTGCAAGAATAAGTGTAAGTGTTTACGCAGTCCTCACAGAGATCAGCAGTTGTGATGGCAGGTAATTGTTAATTGCCTTCCCACACAATTACAGGGGGAAATTACCAATTACGATAACATCTTCTAATTGTATTCTACAGATCTGTAAATGATAGAGAAGATTATCGTAAACTGTGATTATATCCTGAACAACATTCACAGTTTACTCGTAAAATATTATAAATGTAGGCTTTGGGTATGAATGTAAAGGTGTGATACCTCTACATGTGTATGTTAAAGTACATAAAAAATAATGAATTGCGATATTTATAATTAAGTGAGATTGTGGCACAGTTAGGAAGTCTACGCTCTGTAGTTGTATTTCTGCGTAATACCTTAGTTTTAAATTAGATTAGTTTACAAAGAAGAGTTTTGAGATAGCTACCAAATGGCTCAACTTATATTATTGAGCTAATAAAATAAAGCTTTATAGAAGCATGTAGGAGTTGATATGATCGGTCACTTCGTCATATCATATAGTTTAAAAGCTGCACAACTGATAAAGGGTTGTAAATTTTGAAAATAAAACTTTATTGTTGGAAAGAAGTGAATTTGTTCAATTTTTTCTGTTAACATTCAGAATAAACAGTCGCAGGGCACTTCAGGAAATAATACAACATGTCGGATCAATATTACGTTAATTTAAAAATAATGAAATTAAAAGTAAATAAACCTTTATTTATTTTTAAAATGCAGTAATCTTTAACTAACAATACTTAAACTAACAATCATCATTAAACAATTATTAATATTTGTTTTACGGTTGTATTAAACGAAATTTGTATTATCGTACAATTCAAGAAATCAACATGAACTACTGCTGTAAACACATGTACACGTTGATCTTTTACTTTTGTATTTGTTCCTACTTTATCATAATACGGTTAGTTACTACTAAGCTTACTAGTTAGTAGTTACTACTAGTTAGTTAGTTACTCTAATATACTCATGTTATATTAGATAATGTGGTTATACCCAATGAGGTGGTGGCCATAATACACTACGGCCATAATATTCTCCAAATTCATAAATCTTACCAACTCCCTTGAAGATATTTTGTATGATACGTTCGATTTCAATTATTAAAAAGAAACAAGTAAAAAAGGTATTACCGTTGCAAAAAGTCTAGACTAAATGTGTTTTCTTCTCTTTCAAGTTCACCCAGACCAAAATTTTAACCCAGGTTTTGAATAATGAAATAAACTCTTCTCCTAAATGACCACGCAACTGGAATCTTGGGTATTTTCCGCACCAGTTAGAGTTCCAACTTGTGCATGACTTGACGCGCTCATTGCTTATCTGTGTCGCGAATCGTGTTTGCAAATCATCAGCTGATTGAGCGTTGCGTTTCTCGCCAACCAATCACAGCTCAGAACGCTCTTCTGTCGTCAAATCTCAGCTGATTACTGGAATTTATGAGCTATCTGCCATATTTATCTGAACTGAGTCCAACATTCGATCCGTTTCTGGTTAGGTAATCAATTTGTAAATATTCTACAATATCCAATCGCAGTTAATTTGTTCAAAAATACTTTCAAAATTTAAATCTTTCCACCTAAAATGTTTAGTAAAATGTTAAGAAATGTTTGTGTACTTTAGCTTATGTCTAATAAATTGGTCGTATGTCAGTCACAATACAACTTTACTTGTGTAGATTCGACGTTTACTTCAAACTGTTTACCCCCGTTGATTTTATGAATTTAATCACAAAAGTGCTGATCGTGACAATTTAAGATGGTTTAGAGTGAGTTACTGCTGGCGTGAGTAAATTTGTTTTGCAATTCGTTACTTTAATTACCGAACTGTAACTCTAGTTCGCTCCGCTCACGGCCCCAGCTTTTCGTGTTTAGTATTATCATGAGTGTTACACAATGTTCACTGAGCTCAAGCTTCACTTCGGCCTTTGGCCTCAAATTTACATATTCCTTTACTGCAAATGTCCATACGCATTACGATGGGAAAACTCATTTTAAATGTCATTATAATAAAATTACTCATTCCGCTGTTATAGAAAAATTAGTTTTTGGCTTCCATTTGTAATACGCTAAAAGGATTTTCATAGTTTTTGATATATCATAGGTAATCTCAAAATACACTGTAACAACTTTTTGGTGAACATCGTCCCAAAAGAAGATTTCCGGTAATTTAATTTTGCTATCTAACGAACTTGATCGATATTCTTAAAATGAAATGCCAATAGGCGTTTATATTATACTAAAAAACTACTGTGTTTCAAGTTTAAAGCATAAAGTGTTTCAAGTTTTTTGTATCTGAACTTGATTTATATATAGAAGAAACACTTAATTGATTTTACCAAATTGTATAGATATTGGACAAAAATACGACCTATGAAGAGCTCACACGTACGTAAAGCCTCCTAGTACATACATGCTCCAAACGTCTCCTGGATCGGGGCTCAGGATCTGTGCTCATCTCATGGTCCCAGTCTTACCACGCTGACAACATGGAATATATTCTTTTTCCAAAAAGAATTCTGTATCAATCATACAATTAACTAAATATTTCTGATTTTATCAACTTTCAAAAAATCAACTAAAACTAACACTAAAATCATTTGATGTTAATAAATAAGGAGACGTGTCCTGAGCTAGTTAACAGTCGGAACTCGTTGTTGACTTGTAGCAAAGGTTATGTTATGGTAGGTAGATTGCGCATAGATGTCACATGGCTGAGGCAGAAAAATCAACATATATGTGGCAGCCCAAGCACAGATAGCGCGCGAGATTGTTTCAATAGTCCCAAGTAGAGTCAGTGACGGCAAGTTCGTTCTTTCTCGAAAGTCGCACGATTTGGTCACATTGACGTCGGACAAGCATGTCGAGCCGAGGGTGGAGAAACGACAAGAGATTGCAGCGCTATATGTCCTTAAACTTCCACATGTGGCATCTATGCGCAATCTACCTAGCATAACATAGTCTTTGCTTGTAGGTAAAGTATACAGTGAACTGTGATAGTGTAAAGATGTCTTCACTCGAGTCCAGCAGCTCAGCTGCGCTCAACTACACTTGACTTTATGTCGCCATTTTATTGCCATCCTCATAAATGTGAAAGCGTTTTTATCATCGGCCTTGACAAGCGCGCTGCCCCCTCGCCTCGCCAACTTCTTCATCTACCACACACTACACATAACACACTACACACATCTTCTAGGACACGAACGACTAGAAACGTGGCTTCCAGTTTTTAAACGCGAATCAAAAGTTTCTGTTGTTGAGACAAACCATTTCTTGACTAAAAATAAAGGAATATTAAAACGTCGATCTGCGAGAAAAATGTATTAAATTGTCACATTATTATTGAAATCACAATAAAATCAGGAAACATTGAAAATGAAGCGTAGGGCACAGTCTTTGGTTATCTTCACGGAAATACTCTTATTGAAGAAGTGGCTAAGTGTAGAATCAAATATTTTGATTTAGAAACTGCTATTACGTCCACTATATGTTTTTCTTCAGGGTTTACAACTAAACCATTCGTTCTCTTTTGGATTACAAATGAATAAAATTAATGTGTAGAGAAAAGTAAAATTCAGTCCAGGATTATTTTTCTTCGTTAACAATATTTAGCTCTTTTGTACAGATGTACTCATCTAAAGGCAACAAAATTTCAACTAATATCGATTACAAATCTTTTAAATTGCTTTTGAACAGTAAGATTGTACGGTAACCATATTCTGACGAAATTTGGCATCACTGTGACGTAAAAAGTATATACAAGCTAATTTGAAGAGAAGGTTGATTTCTGACAAATTACATACATTCTGGGCTGGATTTGACTAGGCAATCTATGTTTTTCCGGTTTGGCTATACTCTAATACGAGCAACTTTACTGAAACCACAGATGAGGGCAGAAACACCTAGTTTCGATCTTGGACTGATAGTTTAATTTAGAGTTTGAAATGTTACCGTCAACAACCAACTTCAATTAAAGAATAGTTTAGAGCAAGAAAGACCGGCTGTCAAAAATAAACAAGTGGCGCACCTACAAGCATCAAGGCTGACTACGTGGAAATGACATATGCGAACAGATTGTAGCATTCAGCTGGTGATCTATAACGTACATATTCAACGGATACTCTCATACTTCATATATCGTTAAATCATATCAGTGTCATCAACTAACAACAAATCAGCGCACATATTTATCCTATCCTTGAGTAAATGTTGTGCGTGTTGTAGAGAACAGATGTTATCGATACACATTATCACTTAAACTCACGACACAACACAATAATACATTCCTTACCGTATTCTATTGTGAGTTGTGTGTATTTATACACTGTTACGTCATCGGAGGCTTATTCCTGTATGTTGCACGGTGGTGATCTGTGTGTGTTGGATAAATATCTTTAAAACAGGTAAAGTTTGTCTTGTTTGACGAGGCGAAGTTAGAACTACAAAGATCGCTCAACCTTTCAACCCCGACCTTTATCTAGCGTTACCACAACATAACTCAACAAGTTGTAGTGGTAACTGCGGGGATCGAACCCACGTCATCCGAGTGATGAGCTCCGGAGTCGCACGCGATACCAATCCGCCACGAGTCTGCTAAGACATGTATGTATATGTACAAGAGGTGACTGTACAGGTTTTCTGCAGTGAATCTTAACAAGCAGGAATAAAGAAAATGTCTGCATATACTAGTTTGATCAAAAATTGTTATAAGTGTTAGATTTCAGCCAAAACATTACAGTCATTAGGAAATTTGTATAACACATTCTTTTATGTCTTTGTAAGTATACTTTTGATTGCGAATACTAAGATGAAGATTTTATCTAACTCCTTAAAATGTAACATTAATATTCTACAATACCAATGATGATCCACTTCATATACAACGTTTCAAACTGTTTTAAATTACAAAAACCTCCCACGCAGGCCTAGTTTGTATAACGGACTATCTAGGTAATATCAATCTTTCTAAATTAATTTACTCTAGTGGTCGGAGTGGGTGCCTCATCTGTCTAAATTGCGTCTCTTCGCGAGCTAATTTGTTTAAAAGACATCAGTTCCAGCTCCCAGTTTCGCGCACTGGTTTCATCGGCCAGAATATATTGCACACTTACAATTTTAAAGTGGGCAAACCGTCTTATGTGGTAGACAGGCTAGCCCAGTATCGCAGTGCCAGTATCGAGTTTGAATGGTGTCGTGGGTTGAGTAGGCACTTACAACTTGTGGTAACGTCCTTCGTAGGCTAACTTCGCCTTGTTGAACAAAACAAACTTTACCTTATTTAGCTTGAAACATTCTTAATAGGCACACAATCTGCACAGAAAAATTATTTTACTAAAAACTAAACAATCCTATAATTACCAAAATTATTATTAAACATATCTTTATGATCAATAAAGAAACTAACCTCTGTTACGGGCCAGATGGAGCCATCAAGCGCGTGCTGGAGGCAGGGCCAGGGCCGGCCTCAATTGGCGCTCCGCAGCAGATAGGTCGTTAGGGCACTTCTTATCACCGTGGTTAGTGATAATTGATGTCATTGTGTGAAGCGTGGAGGGTTAACCGGTAGAGGTGTGGCTCACACACGCGCACGCACACGCACAGCTTCAACAATGGGTTTAAGCATTCGTCGCGCTCGACACCCATCAAGAGGTCGTTACGGGATTTCACGCTCCATGAGAATCCAAGGCAGTACGTCCCAGGAATAAATTATTGCTGGTTTGTGAGATTTAATGGTCAATGTGTCGCGGTGAGGTGAGAGGGCAAGAGTTGTCGAGTGTAAAGAAAGGTTGAATCTAGAAGTGCTGAAGACTATGTGTAGTGTCTGATCCAAATATAAGATTTTAAAGACCTCATGAAAGTTTTCCTTCAATGAATTTTAAAGCGCAAGATGTTGCCAATGTGCGTTTTCTGTTCCATATATGGTCTACTCGAAAAGGATGTGCTGATGCCTGACGATTAATAACCTCACTTATTCATTTTCCCTCTTTTAATAATGAAGAAACTAAGATTTCTTCCTGCTAATAGCATTACAACCTAGTCTCTCATATGCTCAATCTTCATCCTTTCGTCTATCAGGCTTCAACTCTTATATTCTTTGTACATCCTTTAGTTGGTCTTGTTTGATCTTCATTGTTGTGACGATGAAAGCTTCGATATTCTGCATTTACCCCTATCCTTCTAACATTTGGCCTACTGCTGTAAAACTTAGATGTAGACAACAAGATGTTGTGTTAATTCTTCTCTGCTTCGTTTCATTATCTTACAGCTGAAGAGAGTGCGGTAGGCGTCATCTTCATCCACTCAGTTGCCTACGTATCTACTGTTAAAGCTCCGTGTCCAGTGAGGGTTTGTGGGGTTATAGGAACCAACCTAGTCTACTTCTTATCTAAATAAGTGAATGGAGCTTTTCGAGAGACAACTAAAACTTGGAACGATCTGTTAATAATTTTGTTTCAGCCTTCGTCCAAACCACCCAGCGAAGACAACCATGGACCGTTGTATATAACTCTCGATTTGGTAGCTCTCCCTTCTTCCAGATCCATAGTGGGTTTCGGCTTTGCTACCTCTGCGACTTTCTTTATTGCAGTTTGTTAATATCTAAGTTTTCACAGATCTCCCACTGACCTTTACCTACAGCAGATTCTGTACTAGAAGTACGGCAGCCAGTCAGCCAGTGTAGGAGGTACTTGTGTGTTATTTTCCTGTCGATTGCTGTGTATAACAGAGTCAGAGGTCAAGGCTAGACTGGCAGGAACTTAGCCTACTCGATGTAATAGCGTAGCAACTGCAACTCGCAAATCAACAGATTACACGTTGTGTACTTATGCGACCACACGCCCTGCACACTCCTGTCACACAAGAGAGTATAATCTAGTTCTTTCGGTTCACACTGCGTCAAAACATCATTATAATTTGCTTGAAATATTTCGGTCCCACTGTGGAGTATTATATTCAGTCACTGATTGGCTGAAACTGAGATACTTGCTGTCTGCTATCCTATTGGTCACAGGGCTGCCTACCGTCCATTGGAGCAGGGATGCCAACTGTCGATGTTCTCTGGATACCATTGAAATAATTAAAAATTATGATTACTTTAACAAAGAAGACATTATTAAACTTGAAAGAAGCTGGCAACTAGTCCTGAAGAAGTATTTTCGATAGTGTCACAGCCAATGAGAACAACGACAGTTGTCATTCCTGCTCCAGTGGACAGTTGGTAGCCCTGTAACCAATAGGATCACTATATCTAATCTATAGTTTATTCTATATACAGTGCAAAGAATTGGTTTTAAACATTATTTACATAATTATATTTTGATTTTTCATTAGCTTCAAATTAAACTGCATGATTAATTATTTCCAAACTTTAAAGTACGTAATTATTTTCTCTAAGTATTGACAACAATGCCGTGCCTGATAAGTGACCAGATGAGTCACTTTAGCTTCTTGTTAATGGTTATAAACTCAGTATTGCAATGTATAAAGATGATAACAGGGTCTATCTTTGCTGTTTCCGGGTCACGAAGAGATGACCGCGAGAATCTATCAAGTCGAGAGATATGACGTCTTCGTTAGCGTTGCCCTGTAATCAACACACCATATAAGGACAGTGGTTTAATTATAACCTTTCATTAGTTCGTTTCGTTTCAATCTCAAACCACCACATAGGCCTTAGTTTGGTAAAAGTGTTAAATCAGTTGTCCTTCCACGGAGCGTTTGTGAAGTTGTATAGTAAACTTCTATACTTCTAAAAGCAATAACAGTAACTAAGCAATTACTTACTCGTACTGTTCTACTTCAACGTCTACTGTTCTATGTTTTAAATAAGCAAGTTAGTTTGATGTGGTTTCGTAGAGACAATTTACTTTTAACAGTAAAGAAAGAGTGGTCGGTCCGAGAGACCCACTCCAGAAAGATTGCACAGTTCGTGGTCGAGGATTGACCGGGGCAGGTAAAAGTTGCAGCGTCGTGGCCGTCGAAAACCTCATACCGTACCGCGTTAGTCATTAATGTACAACTTTCCTTTTTCTCGAAACATACGTTAATAATACAGTCAGAAAAGCTATAAATAATTAAATAGTGTTAATTTATTAGTGTAGTCTGTCTCCCTTCAACTAAAGTTATAACGTACTTCTGTTGTAATGAAAATCTAACCCGTAGGTAGTTTATAAATATGAATACGACTTTATCTATGGTTTGAAATCTGTGGATTTCTTGCGAACAGCCGACAGTTCATTGTCATAGTTCCTAGCAACAGCTGATTTTAGTCCTGAGATAGAACAGCTGGTGTAATGTCAACACCACAGCCAGCATCTTGTTAGTTGTTCGTGATTTGTGTTGTGTGCTGATATCAGTTATTGTGTGTACTAGGCCTGCAGTTTTCCTGAGAACTGGAGGAAGGTATGCCAATGCTTTGATATGAGTAATAAATGCTTTGATTTGGTAATTGGCAAAAACATACCGACAAAATTCGCTGTGTAAGTAACTAAGCATCCGTAAGTACTATTGGAGTCAGTGTGGGGTAGTAACAGTCAGCGAACTATGTTATTGTTCAGACTTTAAAGAAGGACCATACAATCTTCTCTCTGCCAAGAAAACAGCCA
Organism: Matsumurasca onukii; assembly: GCA_018831715.1. Lineage (NCBI taxonomy): Eukaryota > Metazoa > Arthropoda > Insecta > Hemiptera > Cicadellidae > Matsumurasca > Matsumurasca onukii. The sequence goes on along the minus strand of CM032061.1, from coordinate 39,656,784 downwards.
TGTACAGATCCTTTCAAATCATTCAACTTTTAACTTTCCATCTATTTACATTCTAGAAACACTCTCATTCGCTCATAGCCACCTTTCAGTTATCAATCAGTCTACCAGTGCTAGGTATCATCTCTGATACCTCAAAGTCTTCCGATTCCCAAACATTCATCTACATTTTTCCTCTATAAAGCTCTACAACGCCCTTCCATTTAATTTGAAGAACGATTACAGAAAATTCAGGTTAAACCTGTAATTGCTGTTAGCCAATAATGCCTACTACAGCGTCCGGGAATTTAATAGCGAGTCTCTTACTGTACATATGTAGATTTTACTTATTGGGTTAGTATTGTAAATGGGGTAACTATTGAGTATAAAAATATTGTTTTTTTCGACTTGGCTAATGCAAATGTGTGTTTGTTAATTTTACCCTGTAAACGACTATGACTTAAAGCGTTGAAAAGGTTTATACCAGGCTTCCAAAAGCTGTTTTGAGTTTAAATTTAGTCCCGTAGTAACTTTTCCAAAACTGTTCAAATCCACAAAACAATTATGTTTGCAAAAGAACTTCTAATTTCAAACTCATTAACACGTAATGGCTGTATTTGAAATATTCTTTATTTATACATGTCAAATCGTATGAGAAAACATACGAGGTAGGTTTCTTCCTCCTTATATTTTTCTCCTGCTAGAAAACATTTGAATTGGTAAAGTTGAGGGTTCGAGGTTATTAAAAGGAACAGTTTTAGCTAATCTGTTCATAGTTAGGCATCGAGCGGATTGTCAATTGTCCAGTGAATACAGCGGAGAGGGAGTTAAGAGTCGTGAGGTAAAACCATAAAAAGGCAATAAAACCTATGTTTAGCTGAACAATAGTGAATGCAGGATGTGACGCCAAACCATAAACCAGTAAAGCTTGAACCTTAGTTCCGTAAACGTAATCAGAAAACTCATAATGCAACAGTAATGCAGTATTTAAATAAACACTCAATGCAAGAGACCAGTTATTATTAATGATAGGAAAGATAAAATGGTTATCTAAATTAGGATCGGCAGATTTCCCCTGTCTAGTGCAATTATAATTCCGAAATGAACAAATTTAGTGACACTTTTAACTTCTACGAAATTCTGGCTGCACGAAACTGTGCCGACAAAAAAAGTAAAACTTACATTCAATCACCAATTTGGGGAAATATCTTTTAATAACTTGTAGAGTTAGAAGACCTCCACCTGTCTTCAACTTATGTTTTAAGTTTCGTTAAGGATGTAGGATATGAGTGTAATGTAAACTTTGTCCGTTGAGTAGGGACCACTACTCTGTATAATTTCTACTGTAGAATAAAGAGATATCTTTAAATATTGTTCGAGACAATTCTTAAGACAGTCCTTTTTAAATATTTAAAAGGTAAATAAACTTTCAGCAACAAACATTTTGAAATATTTTAAGTGTTTTGGGATTTTTTGGAAGATGCGCGCTCAGAGAATAGATCAAGTATAACATTGTATAATTATGTAACTTCCTCATAACCTTAAGAATTATTATCGAATTTCCATTGGAAAAATGAGATATTCATGGCGTTAGCATGGTAAGACCCAGGCCCGGGACCATGAAATGAGCAACAATCCTACCCTAGAACACGTGTTGAGTATTTTTTTCACACTTTATATACATTTGTGTGCACTCTCTACTTGTTGCATTTTGTCCAATTTTCATGAAATTTGGTTCAAATGTTCCTTTTGTAAATACCTCGGGTCAAGTTCGTTAGCCAGAAAAATCGGACCATCGCAATCGCCCATTTGGGGGGGGGGTTTTCTCAAAAAAGGGGTTTATGCTTTAAATACTTCCTCCGATTTGTATGATATAAAAATAAATATAAATGTTAGCATTATCTACTAATAAACCATCCATCAGTATATGAAAATCCTTTGAGTCGTTTCGAAATGGCGGCTAAAAAAGTGATTTTCCTTATAATAGCGGAATAAAAAGTTCTACAATTTTATTAAAATTTGTTATAGCTTCACAATATATTTTAAAACTTGCAGTAAAAGAATACATAAATCAGAGGCCGAAGGCCGAAGCGAGGCTGTGAGCGGAGTGAATTAGAGAAACAAATGGCAAAGGAAATTCGATTGACTCATGCCAGTGGCGCTTTAGCGCTTAGCTGCGTGTCGGCCTGGTTCAGTTCCAAGCCGGTCAACTGGTAACGTCCGTACCTCAGTATAAGTTTCTGTAAACGCTGGTGTGGCAGGATATGATTACTGAGCCCACGCGAGCGCCACACGCCCCTCTCCCCTCCCACATTCAAATAACACAATAAACCACCACAGCTGATCGCTCAATTGTTGTTTCCTGTTTACATACCATACCAACGTATTAGATAGTTTTGTAACTTTATAGATCTTGGTTTTGTGTAAAACTTTAGTTATATAGACAGATAAAGTGCGACAAGAGCTCAATTTATTGTCATTACAACTAAAATCTAGTTCTTCCGGTTCACTCCGCGTCAAAATATCATAATAACTAGCTTGAGATATATAGATGTCGGTGTGGAGCACCATCTTCAGTCACTGATTGGCTGAAATTTGAAATAATTGTCATTATTTAGCTGAGGATTATGAGGTGTCGTAGTTTTTTATTGAGTTGTATTATTTATATACTCGTACATATGTACCATTACATTATTACTTAGAGCCTTATGTTTCAGTGGAAATATGTTCTATTTACTTGCTGGATGGGCTTGAACGTCACAACTCTCTGTTAGTTTATCTAACAGTACTATAAAATAATTTATTTATAAAAGATTAAATGTGTTCTGTGTTTCCCAGTTCGGTAGTCCTCCCTACCTCAAGTTTCGTAGGAGTCTATGTCCATACCCCTTACAAGATCACTCATTCCCTTGAAAATAAACTTGTTTGTAAAATATAGAAACAGGATAGTGTCAATAGTCTCAACTTAATATTCGGAATGTGGAAAACATCGCAACTTGCGGAGTAAACGTGATCGATTTTCACCGAATTGATGTTGATCTTCAATGAAATAAACAAATCAGATTCACGTGTGTTTTCCGTTAATGTAGACGATACTTCTATGAAGCCAGGGAACCCTCTCCCACGTCCTTGGCTCTTGTCCTCACGGTGCATTGCTACGGAACACAAGGCATCATGCTGTACGGTCTGCCATAGCTCAAGAGTTTAAGAAACAAGGCTGGCAAGTAGTGGAAGAAGTGCACTGTACAGCTAAAGGAAGCTCTAATAGGCGGTTAGATATCCTAGCTTACAATTAAAAGATCCAAGACCGGATTCATTATTAACCCACAGTAAGATTTTAAACCTCCTAAATCAACCTGAAGAGGGAGATCTTGAAAAAAGAAAATATTTCAAAGCATGTGAAGACTACCTAAAACATAAATATCAAATTATTAAATTCCATGTGGGTAATTGGCCTAATGATTGGATCCAAAGGAATAATTAGTTATTTTGTCCATTTCTAGGCACGATTCGGCCTTTCCTCCAAATAAAAATGAAATAACCCTTCGAGTTTTAAAAGGATCCCATCAAATAATTCAACACCACATATATTCCAAATATATTAAACAGGAAATCGTCCATAGGGCTACTAATATTAACAATATTTATTATATATTTCGTCAATTATACATTAGTTACATTTGTTTTTTACTTTTATATTATTCTTTATGTTATATTGTTTTACATTTTACATATTTAATACATTTCACATTTTATGTATTTTTACTACGTTTATTTTGTAGTTGTGTACTGTGTCATTTTGGCAAAGTTTATTTAAATAAACTCAGTTTTGAAAATTAAAATATACTATACGGATCGGGCTGCGGAGTTATTCTGATCTTCGTCTCACGTTGCTGTTGTTGATTGGATAACTATCATATGTCAGTGATATGTCTACTACTGAGAATCATCGGCACATCGTGTCTCGCACAAGTCGTGGTACAAGCTTGTCTTCTCATACACATATTCAATTCAATTCACATCTAAAATACACACGCCGATCCGTGGCGGTTAGGTATCGCACGCGTCTCCGGAGCTCATCACTCCGGTGGCACGGGTTCGATCACCGTAGTTACGATTTAAAATTTGTAAAATGATCATACGCTAGGTAAAGGTTGAAGAGGTAAAGGTGGTAGAGAGGACCTTCCAGTTCTAACTTACCCTCGTTAAACAAGTCAAACTGAACATTTTTTCACACCATTTCTGTTCATACACTGTCCAAATCTCAAATAAATCCTTAACTGGCGGGGAATACACCGAAACAAATCGTGCTATGCTGATTACTATCAAGTGATAAAAAGTGCACTGTGGGAGGCTGGGAGCCCTGTTATCAGTGGCCACAGATTGCGCCTTGATGGGTAAAAACTGAGCGCAGCAGATGTCGTCTGTCAGCTGGGCAATGTGCATAGAGTAATGATCCTGGGAGTGAGAGTGCACAGAGTAAGTACTCCGTGGTCGTTGTGCTAATCATATAATATATTAATCTGAGCTGAAAGTCGTACGTATTTCAGCTCGAAAATAGTAACGGATCGTTAGAAAAGACTATTGTTTGAAACATGGAATACATTGGGAAAGGAGCCACACGAAATGGGTCTCGATACTTTTCACTATAGAATTTAGAAAAAACCTACAATAACTTTAAAAATAACCAAAGGAGTTAACCAACCTATTTTGTCAAAGCGCGTTTTAAAATGCTGTTCAAAGTTGTGGGCTTTTAAAACACCGGAAGGATTTCCAACATAAAATTAATAATAACGGATTTTATATCCCTATAATGGGATTTAAAACAAATCTAAAGGTTCAAATCACATTACAAATGAGCGAAGCAAGTTTAAATTTATGCATATATAGTTTTGAAAGAAATGCTCAAAACATGTTCTGGGGTAAGGATTGGTGCACATTTTTTGGTCCCTGGTCTGGGTATTACCATGAGGACGTCATGAATATCTCATTTTTCAAAAGAAATTTGTAAAAAAACCGAACGAGTAATTTTTTGATCAATTTGTTAAATGTAAAGACAACGTAAACTCTATGAAGACGCCTTGAGGGCCTTTAAGGGTGTGTGTATGTGGAGCGAGTGCACCTTTTTTTCTTTTCTACATTAAAATGTTTACGATTATAATTGTTGTATTGATTAAAATATACTGCCATTACTAATTATGACTCTGATAATAACTTAAATTTAACACACATGAATTAAATCTCTTGCCCGAAATCCGAAATGCCTGAAACTCTTTGCTCAAGAAACAACCTTTCCAGCTGCAAACTACGATCACTAGTTTTGCAACTACTGAATCCATCAGATGTCACCACAGACCCTCGACTCTCCCAGCTCACTTCACACCTAGCCAGTGACGTCACCGTCATTACAATTACAATCAATTACTCCGAGATGTGCTCTGAGTAAGTAATTGTAATGCGCTGAGTAATTCCCTGTCAGGAACACCTTTCACGCTCGCATTATACTTATAGGCCGCCATCTTTCTTGTCATATTTGCCACAGAGATTGTATATCGGTCCATTCTTGATGTTTATCACCGCGGAAGGTTAATGCGTTTTACGACGTGAGATTTTTCATTTCTAAAGGAGTGCTTTGAGAGGTGTGTGAAGATTGAAACGTACTCGTTTTAGAAATTGACTAGGGTGATTGTACAAGAAATAAACAACTCCGTAGACTTTTGAACAAGTTAATTTGAGGTTACCTGACGATGGCAGCTTTGCTGTTGAAAGGAGCCTCATAATAAAATTATAAAAATAGTTTTTGATTTAAATATTTTTTCAATTTTGGGACATTTGAAACATGCGTTATGATATGAGGTGAACGTTATTTACGTTTTGGAAAGGGATTGGGGAGGGACATGTGGAAGGAGTATGCATATGGGGGTCATATTTTACGGGCTTTTGAGTCGACGCAATCATAGGTTCAAATCCATTGTCTAACCCCCAGAAGTGAGTGCTCTCTGAGGAGGCTTTTTTCATCAAATATAAGTTCCTTGGTGCATTTTTATTTCAAGGTCCACCGATACCAGCTAGACCGAAATTAATCATTTTCTCTTTGAAAATTGAGTATTATTGCAATAAGATGAGATGCCAGCAATTAATATGAAATTAATCAGCTTGTTAATACTTATTAGCTTATTAATGCGGCTTATGGATGTTGTTTACCTCTTTAATTTACAATCACCCCGTACAATAACAAACAGCTCCTCGTGTATTTAAACATTTAAGAAAAATAATAGTTCGCACAAATAGAATTTTGCATTGTGTTTGTGGGTGAAACAAGAGAGGGAGTACACAAGTGTACACGTGTTAGGTTTCTACTGCGTCTATTTTCACGCACACACACAATGTAAACTGTACGCACACATTAATCGCTAAACGTCAGAGATGTCTATGTGTATTTGTAGCGTGTAAGTGTAGAGTTAGTCAAAACATCGGCCAAGAGCTTGTAGTTGTCAACGCGCATGTCAGAAGCAGCGTGTCAACCTCGTGTACTCGTAGAATCAGCTGAGACAGATACAACTGTGGACTGCTTATTTACCTAGCTGAAGGAGTAGGTAGTTATTTTGAAAGTTGGCATAGTAGGGTTGTGTTTTGTTATTTTCAATTCTAGTGAACCTCACAACAACTACTATTTAAACTTCCCAAAACATAGAAACCCCCGAGGTATCGAAAACCAAATGAATTTAGGGTATCCTAGTGAATTGACCAAATACTGCTCGATAGGTTTCTAAAATGATATTAGCCAGAAGGCTTATTTGCCATATCCAGTTATTGGACCAGTTATTTTTTCTATTTCTGAAACCCACCGAGCAGCAACTTGTTGTAAAAGCTCTTGATACCCTATAACAAAAATGTAACCGGTTATACTTGGAATCTGACCAGCTGAGCAGGAGGCAGCTAGTAGTATGATTGAAAATGTGTACACGTTCTAGGTCTTCACTCAGAAGTATCGGTGACTTGTATTTGCATGCTTGTTTCTTGAATGGATCGCATCAGAGATAAAAATATGCGCTTAATCTGTGATCACGTGCTTGGGGGTTTTCAAACGAAATCTTTGTCTTGCCTCCCAAATACCCAAATACTCTGAGTGTGAGACGTGGGTAATAATACTCTTAACGCATGTTCTAAAGCGAGTATCTCTAAAATGTTCAGCCGTTTTAAAGTTTAGGTGAAGGTAAAGAATTTTCAAATATGTTTGAAACATTTACTGTGCCCACTAAAATGTGAAAGTTTTGCGTCTTAAAAAATCGTGACAGTTGGGATCCTGTTTTCACTTCTGAAGTTGAGACTTGAAAGTAGAAATCCCTATTTTATTTCTATAAATTCCTCCTTTAAAGGTTCCTACGTTAAAAGTTCAACTTCCAAATGTTTAGTCGATTTGAAAGGAATGAGTGCAATAGTTACAGTATAGTGCCGTCTTGGCCGTGCGACAAATTTGACGAGAGATACATTTAAGTGAGGTTTGTGTTTACGGGAAACATGTGCGCCAAGTGAGAGGTGTACTTGCAATATCATCTTTGAATGTTGGAACATTAATGAAGACGGGTATCAAGTTAATGAAAGTTGGCAGTTCGGTTGATGGAGTTTTTACAACTAACGATGGTCTGATTTCTATATTGAAGATTAAAACTACATATGGATTATTGGGTCAACGTAATTGGGGTTTCAAGTGTGGCTTTTTAAGTATCCGGGGCTCAGTAAGTACATTTGGTAATGGTTTCCTCCAGTTTTTCATCCTCAGCCTGAGGAGTCGGTGTAGGAGACTCTCATGAAAGTGAATGTAGCTCTGCTGCTTGGTGTCATCAGTACACTTGCATCATCCGACACCCTTCACTCCGCACGGGCAGCACGGGTTATACAGAGCACCAATATACATATACGGGCTGCAACACATGCATGAGTGGCCGAAACATGTCCATCTACTCCTTGAGCTGACTGAAATAGTGGATTCATTTGCTAACGAGTCTAACGAAACTGTGACTACTACTTTGTATAATACAATCATTAACTGAAAACGTACAGCAGCTGAAAATGGCTCGTTGGATTCAAATGGAATTGTATATTTTGCATTTGATTTAGTATGTAAAATATTTTTTACATGATGTTAAACAAAATGTATAGGCGTTTGGGGGTTTCTTCGTTAAATGCTTGATAAAACTTATTTAGGTTCAAATAATTACTCATTTAAAAAAATATATATATACTCATTTTAAAACTATAGTAACTATTTATAATACTCGTAGCCTATAAAGTGCGGATTGAAGCTTCATTTTTAATACTTTACTTTCATATGGGTTTCAACTCTAAAAGTACTGCTCAACTTTTACGTGCTTCAAAGTAAATTTTTGTCAAAATGTAAACAAACAATGGGAAAATTGACTTTTTATTAAAATTTTAAAACTTGCCAAACGTTATTACAGTTAGCTTGAGCTTGGGTTGGGTTCGGTCTTGCTGGAGAGTCCCATCTTCAGTCACTGATTGGCTGGCATTGAGATACTTGCTGTCTACTATCCTATCGGTCACAGGGCTGCCAACGGTCATTGGAGCAGGGATGCCAATTGTCGATGTTCTCAATGGTTTGGCACTATCGAAAATACTTCTTCAAGACTGGAAGGCCATCTACTGGAAAATTCAATGCTGTCTTTCTTATTGAAGTGATTATCATTTTTAATTATTTCAACGGTTTCTCGGCTGTCTCTTTGGTAATAATGTGAAATGTTCGCCAATACTTTTGCTTTGTCAAATCCTTCTGCATGTTTCGTGTTGTAGCTGTATTCTGCTATGGCTGACTTTTCAACATCTTCGTGTTTTGTGTGTCTGTTGTGTTTCTGAACTCTCGTTGTCTTACATACATCTGCATTACGCATACGGTACAGTGTGTAATACATAAGCATTGTCAACTGCTCGTGGATATCCAGTATAGCGGGAAGAGCAATTCCAGATTCCGGCACGAACACTATAAGGGTAACCAGTCTTCAATCCACATATTACGCATACGGTCAGTGTGTAATACATAAGCATTGTCAACTGCTCGTGGATGTCCAGTATAGCGGGAAGAGCAATTCCCGAACACTACTCTTCAATCCACATATTCTAATTAACCCCGGTTCAGTTCAAGGCTCCACATCACAGTTCACAGCTATTCTCCATTCCTTCATCAACTGGAATTGTCTTCAACTCCTACAATCAATTATTCTATTGGCTTCGTTCACTTTTGCCTTCTAGCGTTTGTTTAGATACATGCGGCTAACTGTAGAAGATCAGTGCTGTATAATACTTATGCTCCCCTTGGATTTTTGTTAATCAATTGCTGGCTTGACATATTCTTCAATAAAAGCCCATTAGTTTAATCTTATTAAACCATTACAGTTATTTTTTATATTTCTTATTTTGTTGCTTACAATTTTAAAGCTGTGAACGTATCAGAAGAAAATCCAGTCTATATTATAGCTGCCAATAATCATCAAACACGGTTATTAATTAGCGGCCAGTTTCACTAAACTAGACTTCAGATAGTGTGGCTCATTAGTGTGCGAGTATTTATCGCCGTGAGGTTGGCAACGTGTTTCCGTAATCAGCTGCAGAGGTTGGTAGCGGTGTTCCTTGATCCCTAACCTCTGCAAACAGCTGAGAAGTAACACAACACGTTTCGTCTAAATGAACAGAGATAACCGACAACTTGCCGCGAGTAATTGGATAATATGTACCTGGCCGAGTGAAAAGTACGAGCAATGAACATGACGGGCAGATTTGGTTCAAATCATCGTCGCGTCGCCACTTTACTTAACCATGAACCAAAGAAGGTTCACAATTAACCAAAGAAGGTTTGTGGTAAGTTTTAATATATAAATATTTCTTTAACATAGCGTAGTTGTAACTGATAAAAATGTTCCGGCGAATCAGCTAAAGGATTGTAAGAATTAGTTAGTACATTATGCTGCATACAATTTGGAAATGATTCATGATTCATGGAATGATTCGTTTAGTTACATAAGGACTAACGTAGAGGAAGTTTACGCTCAATTTAAAGACGATTTCATAATACAAAAACCTGTTACGGAACGTACAGAACTGACAACATCGAACGGCTCTTAGATAGTCAACTATTTAAGGAATTTTAAAGAAACCTTATTAAATCTATTCGCACTGTTTAAATCTCATCTAGTCTAGTGGTTCTATTGACCATTTTTGTGAATTTTGGCTCTGAGCGTTCATCCCTCTCACAGCACAACCGATTAGCTTTGAACCGATGTTTAACGAGGCCTTAACGCTTATCCGAAGTTGGAGCCAAAACTTCCGCAATACGTACGACCTGACCTGATATTCAGGGGTCTGTTTGTCATGAAGTCACCTGTAGCCACTCATATCACTGTTACGTTCCCCTTGAAAGCTAAAGGGACGAAGTCTAGTGTAGCCGGATGGTAGAGTAAAAGTACTCGCAAACCAAATTGTATAAATATGACAACTTAAGAATGCAAATAGATAAAACTGTATTAAACTATAAATAATGTGAACTACTACAGAGACTAGGTGTCACTGAGCTATGGTTTACAATGAAAGCGTTAATGACAACTTCAATATTTGTGATAATTACATATCAAGCGCTAAATATTACCTAAAGTGATTCCATTTAAAATTTAAGCTAATGAAATAGTATAAAATTAATTTCAATTAATGTGTGGCTACTAGAATCGCAGGAGCTGAGAAAATAAAGTTTTGAAATAAATTAAAATGAAAAGAACATAAAAAATAGCGTTGGGACTAAGGTTTGGATTGAGACCTATCTCCCCAGGGGCAGCGTCGTAAAGGGGTCGGCAACTGAACCCAGAGGAGCTATGCCAATAACCTTTAATTACTTGACTATCAAGACAACCTGGCCATCATTGCTATGATAACAAAGAAGCAGTTCTGCAAGCAGTCAGCACAACCAAGTAATAATAATGTTATGAAAATGAATAAGTTGATAATCAATACTGAAGGTAAAAGAGATTCTTTTCTAACTGGCATAAAATATTAAATCCATGAAATTTCTCTCTATTGTTATATCACGTTCAGCACCAGGCTAGAGCTGGGGTTCTGGACTAGATACTGTATAGCCCCCATGTGGCTGGACCGGACAGACTACAGGACAATGTTCAGACAGACAGAGTAAGTGTTGGTATGATGACTATTAATTACCCGGTTATGTTTCAATTAAGCGCCACAGTTGGCAAGAGTGTCAGTGTACACTGTACAGCCCACACAATGCAACCTTACACTCGTACTGTATTCCACACTTAAACATTTCGGTAACAATTATTGATTATCACACGCTAAATATGAAAGATAGAAGTCCTATCGAAATGGTTTAATTTTCCATCTTTGTCTATCGAGGATTGCGAAAGACCTTATGGTGGAACTCACATCGTTGTTAAGTTGAAAATATCAACTTTCACAGACTCTAGTTCTTCCTGTTCACACCGCGTCAAAACATAATTACAATTAGCTTGAAATATGTCGGTATTGCTGTGATCATCTTCAGTCACTGATTGGCTGAAACTGAGATACTTGCTGTCTGTTACTCAAAATCAAGATCTTTATTGTCAATTAACAAATTATGCATGACAACGTCAAATATACCAAACATGTTTTATAATTAAGGCACAAATAAATTATTTGATGTAAAAAATAAATTACAACCGTATCATAATTTACATTAATCAAATTTAAATTTAAAAACGTCAACACGATAAAATTCCTGTTCAATAAGAAACAATTTTAGTTGTCTTTTAAATTTTAAGATATTTAATTCGTTTTTTAAGTTGAAAGGTAGTTTATTGTACATTTCTATTGAACAATGGAATGTCTGGTGCTCATAAAAAGTAGTTCTGTAACGAGGTAGGGCCAATACATTGGACCGCCGAAGATTGTACCCTGAAGGGGCACAGTTTGGAAATGAGCTAAGATTGCTTTTCAAAAACTAAAAATGTAAATAAATGGAAATGTTAAAATTTTATTTTCCCGAAATTTACCTCGGCAGGAAGCCTCTGTTTTAAGTCCTAGAACAATGCTCTCTTTTGAATTTTAAAGATTGCCCTCTCTCGAAAACTATCAAACGTACAGTACGTTGCGTTTGAAAGTCAACGTTTACAGACTTGCTTTCCCGTCATAAATTCATAATGCCAGTAATTAGTTAGAGATGTAAAAGACAACGCAACTCATTAAATTTCAACTTAAAGTTGTGGTAAACCCCTGTCTTTTACATTTAAAGAAGCATTTTTCACTCTGTCATGATTTCCTATCAAGCTAAACTGCCACGATCAAACGAGTTTGACAAGTAGCCTAACTATACTCGTTCAAGGAGCCAAGTCAATTTTACGATACTTGAGAACAATACATACGAACGCATAAAACTAAAGCATATAACTTTGAGTAACGATTTTATCTTAAGTGTCGGGTTGGAACAGCAAAGTTTAAAAGCTTACCTAATTTATTTACGATCCCTAACCTTCTGTTTCAAATCAAACCTGGCAGATAAATCCAACAAATTGCTCACTTGACCACTTTAAATCAGCGTAATTCACTCACTTAGTTGTAAAAGCGGTGAATAAATCACTTACATTTGATCAGATCATTGCATTGAGCGGTTTCGTGAGGCGTGAAGCGTGCAAGGGTTAACCTTTAGCGAAGTGAGTGTGATGGATCTCACACGCTGAGGCAGTGCTGAGGCAACGTGCTGAGTGCTGAGTGACCACTGCTGATAGTCGACACACGACACTTGTTAAACACAGAACACAATGGTGTTACCGATAGTTCGTTAAATGGGATATCAAATGGAACCGTTTTCCTGACACCACGATTAGGTTTTTATGTGATGTAAAATGCTGTGCTAGTTTCGTACGGTTTATATCAGGTACTTATTTTATCCCTTAACTTGTATAAGTTGAAAGTTGTTAAATAAATGCTTATATTTTAAGTACACTATGGAGATCTTAGAATACAAAACAACAAAAATACCAACCATCCTTTGTGCCAGGCGTTTGTTTTGTCTTTAAAAGTAATAAAAACTACAAACTGCTTCAGTTACAGGAATCAGTGTTTTGTAGAGAAGATAAAACATTTTTTTACCATTATAGCGTAGCCCCGAATGTAAAATATAATACGAACATAATAAACCGGGCAGAAATTGGTAAAAGGTTTAAGCAGTTATTCGAAAATGCAGCGTCATAATTTGTATGCGGAGATCTGGTTGTAAATAACAAATAATAGTCACATTTATTGCGTTATTGAATTTTTACAAAAAGCTCATCGTAACCATTCAATTATTTAAACAATTTGTTAAGAATATTGTTTGTTTTGAATGTACGCCCTACAAAATGAAGGGTTACATGGTATTGGCTCTCCTCAGAAACTTTAAACCTACCCACCAACTCTCAATACCTGAGGTGAAACCATCGATCGCTTAAAGAGAGGTTCCTTTCACTGATATCCAGAAATTGTTTGCCTTTCAAAGTTATGTTGTAGGAGAGATACTTTTGAAACTCCCTGTCAAAATAACTGTGCGCTGTAGAGCAGTAGAGTGAGGTGCTTCACGTTTCTGCAGCCGCAGCCTTGACGCGGTGTTCCTCAGGGATCAGTGTTGTGTTCACTGCTGTTTACTGTGGGAACTGAGCTCGTGACCGAGTCTGGTCCATTCAAACGTCTGCCATTCATGGACCGGACCATCCAACATAACGTGGTGCAACCACTCCGCCGTCACCGCGCCAGTAGCGAGCGCGTAGGCGCTATGAATGCGTTACATCATCTGAAAATTAAATTAAAAATCTTTATCGGTGGTGAAGTCAGGATTCCTGACTGTATTGTTATTACTATGTTATATTTATTATATATACATCTCCTGTCATGTTCATTTTTCAAATACAGTACTGTAAAAATTATCACTCATTACTATTACTATGTAGTTTTTTCACACTATTTATTGCCATCATATCTGTCTAAATCCAACTCTTCATCGTCAAACCGTTTGTGTTAATTTAGTCCCTTGTTGTTACCCATAACCACTCCGAACATTAAGCCCAGGCAAAAGAATAAGATGTATACAAAATAAAGTACCACAATATTCGGGGTGGATTGGACGAAATCGATATTTCTACCTATAATATAAATACTGTCATTTGTTCATCAAGCATGATAGTTTTTGGAAAAGGTGTATACCGTTTATAAATAAACAAATTCCTCTTCCAGTAATCCGGATTTTTCGCCACAAATTACATGATTGGTCAACTGTTGTTTTCAAATTAGTCGAAGTTCTTAAAGTTAACTCTTAGGCTTTCGCGGCTGGTGTCACAACTCCCGGATCACACCGCGTCAAAACATCATAATAATTAGCTTGCGATAATTCAGTCTAACTGTGGGGTACCATATTCAGTCACTGATTGGCTGAAACCTCTTAGGTAGCTTTAGCCAATCAGTAACTGTAGATGGTACTCCACAGCGAGACCGAAATATTTCAATCTAATTATGTTGTTTTGACGCTGTGTGAACCGAAAGAACTTGACTATAGAAGTTCACGGTAGAAGTTCATAAAGGAGCTTGTAATCAATTAAATACTCTTAGGTGCACCCGCTGCATTCTACATTTGTACCTACGTCACATCCAAATGGATTGTCTGATTCATTCCCTGATCACAGTTCATTATAGTCAAAACCCACAGGGTATAGAAACGTGCATCGTAGCAAACATACTCTTCATGCACTTTAGACGCGCACTAAGAAAGGAGTTCGAAACGTTTTAGCTCAACCGCCAATTTGCCAAACAAGGTCAAAATTAAATTTGTGTTAAGCTTACGTCCAATAAGACTTCGAGTCTTGCCATCCCCAGTAAGTAACAAATCCCCAGTTACATTCGGGAGAAAGCGGTGGTCTAATATAGATGAATTGTATGCCTCTCAGGAACGACAACACTCACAGTACAAAAACTGTGTGAATCTCTTCCTCTTCTTTGTGCGCGATCACCGGTCAGTCAGATGAGCGTATTCACTATTCTCACCTCCGCGTATGGTTTATGACTAGGCTAACTGAGGCCATGCGGTCGGATCCCACGTTTACAAAGGTTAGCTTATAACCCTCAGTACTCACTAATTCACACTTGCCAACATAACAACTACAACTAACAATTCTGCAAACCTTTAGCGCCCTCTTGACCTTTACTCAGCCCACTGCACTTTCCGTTGCACCTTCAAAGTTTCTGTGCGATTGCAGGCATAACTCACCGTGTGCTGTTTATAACGTTGCGTACATGTTAGGTTGGCATTTCAGTATTGGGTTTGGTAGTGTTTGAAAAAGGTCAAATTTAAAAAGGATTTTCCTGTAATTCAGTTTATTTTTCCCCAAACTTTTTGAGTTTTTCATAAGTGGAATCCATATAGTTGAAAATATTTACCGACATCCATGGAACTGTTAAGTTTCATTGACTAAACCCTACTCAGATGAATACTTTCAACGCTGGGATCTGATTTTGCGCGCTCCTGTTTTCCGCCTAACTTATAAACTCTCGTTGAAAGGGTCAAGTGGCCAAGATAGTCACATTACTGCACTCATTTGCTTCAAATATCGATCAAGAAGTGTAAATATATTCTTTAAAAAGGATATATTCAGTCCATCAATGTTCAAAGTCGGCTTTTGAAACGTCAAAACCTAGAATTGTAAAGTTAACTTTAAAGGGAGTGTTTCTCGCTAAAGTTTTAACATCAGTATAATTATGAGATGTCGTAGCCCAAATGTTATAATGCATTCCAGCTGTTAATTTTGAGTTTCTGTATTTATAAAACTGAAAATAGTGTACCAGTATTCGAAGAAAAGTACAGTGTTTACATGCAGCGATACCAACTAACCCTTTGGTAAACTAATAGAGAGCAAACACCAAAGCCAAGATTACAATATCGTATTAGTTTTCTTACAGTATGAATATTTATTTAATTGAACCTTATTACATTGATTTAAAAAATTATTTACGTAGCAAAAGTGTCATAGAATTGTGAAAGAATTATGATTTTAGTTATGTTTGGTGAATCGTAAAATATTGCGTATCCGATTCCAACTTTAAATTAAGAAAAATCGTATCCATTTATTATTTTTCTGATTCTCCTTCTCCATTCATCCGCCTCTACTCTGGTGTACTCTCGTCCCTTTTTCCTCCTATTTCCTTGAATTCTTCCCCGAATTATAACGTCTATTCTTTCCTCAAGTTATAACTCGATCGAAGTTATAACTTTATGACTAAGAGTACATCTTAATTTTAAAAGATGAATCTCTTGAATTAGTTGTCATCTCTTCTGTCTATATACCTAAACCACTTCGTTATCTTCTCTTCTGTTCAGTTTGTCTTTTCCAGAATTCTTATTTTACCCATTTTCTCCCTGTATAATTTTATTATTTTGTAAGTCTATACATCCAAGCGTCAACTCTTGTTCTTTTGATTAAATATCAGACTTCAACATCGACGTTGCTATCAGCATTACTCCCTTGTTGACATCTTCCTAATATTCTACACTAAAACCCAAATTACACATCATTACACTCAGTATTCAATTTGAATGGTGTTCATTTGAAAACTATCTATCATTCGATATCATTACTCAACCTGATTCGGCAAAAGTACGAAGCATAACAGAAATTTTACAAAAACTTAATACTTTGAATACATCATTTCTCTGTTTCTTTAATATAAACTCCCAAAAGGTGGGTTTAAATATTCGTGGCCCTCGTGGAAATGAACTGGTCCACTCTCTTGAGTCCGCTTATCCAAACCATTCAACAAGAATGTGATTTCGAGTCACTGTTGATAACTTGGGTAAAAGCTTTAGCTAATTCAATCTACAAGAGAAACATAACTCAGCCACTTCATGGCTCTAGGACAGAATATATCACAAAATAAGTTTTTATTTTATATCATACGTGTTTTTAATGACCCAATTATGTTTTATCATTAGCAATAACTGACAATATTTATGTTTCCGTTAAATAAAGTATAACAAAAAACTTCATTAAAAGCAGGCCTAATCAAACCTAAACTGCTACAAACCTAAAATTTACATAAGGTTTAAAGAACCATTTTATTTTATGCTATTGTTAGAGCTGAGGAAAACGATAATTGAGAATAGAGCGAAGAGCTATGAGTTTAGTTATTATTAAATAGGTATAATGTATAAAGAAAGGAAACATAGCACCCTGTAAAAAGATATGTATAATTATTAGCGCGACCGGTTTTTATGTTTTTTATTAGCGCTAATAATTATCAGAAAAAGGTTTGTTTCATCTTTCTAGCTGAAGTAAATCCGCTTAGGACGTTTTTTCGTGGCCACCCGGTATATAACAGCTGTTGTTTATTTTGAAATATAAACAATTAAGCTATATGGTTTCCTAGGACAGCTTATGTAGCGGTCCAACGTTAACAGTGACGGTGGACGCAACTAAATATTTAAACGGATGTTAGACAAAACAACTTTTGACATGTTGTTTATTTTAGTTGTCAAAGTTTATTTACGTATGTAGTAATGGACAAGCTAGGCTGTTTGTTTACAAAACAAAATATGTCACCAGGCAAGAAAACCCTTAACTAGTTTCACCGCTACTTTACGTCCGCCGTTCTTTAGGAAAACACTCTCATCTGATTAGCCTACATTGAAAACAAAACTCACCGTCATATTACAGCCGTAATGTAGCGTTCACCGCTTCTAGGAAACCATAGCTTTAAAATAAATTTATTAAACCAATCCACAAAGTAAATAGGACGAAACTTAAATAATGAATCGTAAAAATTACTTATACTGTATGTATAACAGAGCTGTGTCTAATTTAAAAGAGGTAAATGAAATCCTTTTATTCAATTGGAAATTTGCGAGAATTCACACTAGCGCGTCTGGCTATATTTGATGTTTAAATCGTTTTGTCTAGGCTAGCTTTAAATTAAAAAGATCAAAGGGGAACAATTAATGTAATTTGGTGGTGGGTCACCACTGATTAATTTTAGGAAGCTCATTTCCTAATGTTTGTGTTATGTTTCAAGTCACTTTTGCCTAAAGACGGATCAAATTTCAGATCCCGAAACTTCATGTTTTTTGTTCATTTAAAAACGATCGGAGTAATATTGCAACCTGTTGAGCTGTTTTACGCACCGGTTGCCTTCGTCATACTGGGACATTCACAATTTGACAAAGACCACAGTCTCGAGTTAACATTTCACATCACGTGATCATGTCTCGTAACACGCAGCTACATGTTTATCACACCTCTGGATCTGACATGCATCTCAATGAAGGGTGAATGTTGTGCCATTTCAACACTGAAGAAACATCACTGTAAAGTGCCATAAACTGATGGTTTACTGCTGGCTCATAATTACTTGTGTATAATTATTGCGCAAGGTGTTTAATGGTAGAAGAGTGTGTTTATTAATAGTAATAAAACAAGTTACCTGATGTATTTGTCCGTATGTATAGTATTTATCCGAGAACTGTGTCTTCCACAGGTGTACATTTCCATATAATTAAAACTAATGATCAGAGAGTAATAAAAAATTAATTATTAGTAGTGGTTTAATGGTTTGAAAAAGTCTGTTTAGACACGCAAAGCATCTGCTTAACGTAAGCGCAAAGTAAAATGTGCATATTTGGCTTTATGGATGGACTTTTATAGTTAGGTTTGTATTTTGGATATTCCATTGGTAAAGTATTGATTTTGGAATGTTGGGACGGCAGAAATCTCATCCTCAAGCAACCATTTTTCTTTAAACCAAGACCTTTGAGGTTAGAACATTATTGCGGACGTTTTCCATCGTTTTTAGTGAACAGGAAGAACACTACGTTCTGGATCTTAAATCTGATTTCATGTTCAGCGGGAACATAACTTAAAATATAACAAAACATAAAACAGAATCAGACCCTTACCGGTTTATGGCTTCGTACGTATAATATTCACACCTTTGAAAAATGAGTTGCATTCATATTAAATGTTATATGGTGTTTAGAGGTGGTACTAAACTCATCAGTCCTAACTTTTGGCTTACGGATGGAACTGTATTCAACCTAATAAATTATATAAAAGTAAACGTCATACAATCACAGTTTTTTGGGTTTTTGGGAGAGTTCTTGTTTGAAAATTAATATGTATTAAACGAAACACATCAGTGTTTTATTTATTAGGTATAAAGTTCCTATAGTTCGTAAGACAACATTGGGGGTAAATACTATTGAATCTATTGGTCCTAAAACCTCATTTCTTCAGAGCACTGCACTTTAATGTCCGACTCACACTTCTTCTTTAACTTATGAACAAAATGTAAAACTTTCCTTGGCCCACCTACAGCATTCCCAAAAGAACATAATTATTGGCTGAAAGATATATACCTTCTTCCTGTGGTTGTCCAGCACTTGGTGTCTAAAAATTTATTATGAAATTTTAATGAACATATTATATTGTTATTCATGATGCCCAGTTTGCAAAAGTAATAAATAGTCTACTAATTTTAAATGAAGACTTCAAAAGTTGTATTGCTAAAAAACTACACTTTCTTTAAAATTTCTGTTTTTAATTTTACTTGAAACCAACTAAGTGACACACTGCTATCTGCTTCGTGTTCTCAAATTATTTACTTGCAGAAAAATAACTTTAAACCCCTTGAATTGTACAGGAAAACACCAAACGCTGGCTAATGCAACACTTTGATCAGATTAGCATATTGATGTGGGAGCCCGGCTCAGACTGCCTGCGGATATACATTCAGTGAGTGTTACCAAAACTGTGGATATACAGGGTGGGGGCGTATCCCGGAGCGGGGGACCGCGCTGCGACTTTAGACACGCCGGCTGGGAGGTCTGGACGCCGTGGAATCAATTCACAACATTGGTACCAATAACACAGCCACAGTCCGACCTCGGGTTCAATAAGTAAATGGTTGTTTAGAACATGGAAATGAGAGTGAAAACTGGCATAATCGGAAACATCCGAGGTTTGAGTTCATTTGGTTCGTAGCTTTGGAAATTACTTTTCTGAGGAGCGGGCTAGGTTGTTCAACTAGAATCACACAGAGTAGAGTTAAACAGTGAAATTAAACCATTAACCATTACTTGGTCAAAACTCTCTTTGTTAAGTTAGTACAAACATACTAAAATATCAATCAATGTAATAGTTGAAAAGTATGACCACAGTACTTCTTTCAGCGATGTCAGTATACAATATACTTTAATAAACTTTACGTTCAGGATAAGAATCGTTAGGTGGTTTCAGTAGTTTCCTTTGTGAGAATGGATACAAAACAAACGTTCTAGGACATTTGTTAACAATTTCAAGGCGCCCCAACGTTGTTCAACCATCTCTAAGTTAGTGTGCTGTTGGAAAATATTTTACAATTCTATACAGTAGTCACCATTTCAAATTATGCTCGTATGTTTTTCCTACTGACAAACCCACTTCTGTAGTGTCGGAGATACAATATATTAGTTGGATTTTAAAAAGCGAAATAACGACTAGGGCGTTAACAAAGTGTTTTCCAACTCAATATTTATAGGAACTTTTCAGTTATTTACATAAGAAATCAAGCACTGAAGCTGTACCCAATTAAAAACACCTTATTATTACCGCAGTTAATAAACCAAGTGTACTGCGAATGATGACACTATTTCTACCAACAATATTGTTTTACTAAACACATACTAACAGCAATATTGCAGATCGATGAGCACAGTCTGGGTAACCCTACACCTACACTTAGTGGAAGTACTGCGTGCTGCGTGCTGATGGAGGCGTGGGTGCTGATCACCGATACATGCGTCAGCAGCTGCCTCAGCGTGGGAGCGCGACACTAGCGCTACTCGGAACTGTGGCCGAGCCAGACACTACGCCGCCCTCCACAGTTTAGTCTGCGAAT
This sequence comes from Matsumurasca onukii, assembly GCA_018831715.1. Lineage (NCBI taxonomy): Eukaryota > Metazoa > Arthropoda > Insecta > Hemiptera > Cicadellidae > Matsumurasca > Matsumurasca onukii. Next base: position 39,635,862 of record CM032061.1, on the reverse strand, counting down.
CTGCTGATCCGATTTCACTTAGTGTGCTGATTCGTTCCATCGGCGATACTGGGAAACGAAGAAGATTATGTATGCTCATATTTAGGGGTTCCAGAAAACCGTCAGACCGGCATCAAGACAATAGCATCAATAAACGGTCCTAAGAAGCGGGCGTTTAGCTCATAAACCATTTTTATATTAGATTAGTTCAGGATCAAATTGCTCTATCGACAATAGGGTAGAAGTTTTAAAACTATTCCTGTCATATGTCGCTAAATTTAAGGTTTACCTAAAGGTTAGTTGGCTATTTATCCGACTTCAAGCAGGAGGAGGCTACACAGTTTTACCTGTAAACTTATTTTGCAGTACTATTATAGTGATCCACTAGTAGGAAACTATTGAAATTTGTACAGTCATTACATGTTGAAAAAACTTAAGAACTGCTCACTACAATTTTAAATAACAAACCCATTTCTTTTGCTGTTTAAAGGACATAACGTATTTTGCAATATTTTTGTTTTAAACTGTTTCAAATAAACTTATTTCATGTGTATTTTGTAACCATGAAACCCCGAATCGCCGTGCACCAAATTTTTACTAATCAATCTTCATATACAAAACTAAAAGCTCTTGGACACGTAAATGAAGGCGTGGATTATTTTAAAACATCGGTATAACAATGTTGTCAGTTTGCGTTGAATTGAGAACGCTATGCGGCTGGAAGGGGCTAACTAGCAATGTAGCTACACCCGTGTACTGCAGGACTTGCCGTGATAAATATGCAGGCGCTCTACTCTATCAATGCAAGCACTACGAGTACAATGTTACCAGTCATGTATTTATAAACTAAGTAGCCACCGCTTTATGTCAGTTTCATTGGTAATTGTTGTAGGGGTGCACTATTATTAATTAAATAATATTAATTGATCAATTATTATAAACCAACTGAAAATTTTGGTAATTATTATACCTGTCAGAGCCTACAAAGACCACAAATACAATCCACGATATCTTTGTGCAATAGTTTTAAAAATTAAGAAAGGTTTTTTTCAATTTTAATATTACTTTTATAATGATTACGGGGTTTAATCCGAATTTGGCAAAACGCTGCCTTTCACTGAGTTTTCTATCTCTATATCTAATACGCAACGAAACCCAAAGTATTAACACTTTACACTGGGGTTTGTTGTGTTTTGAATGTACTATATGAGAGATTATCCAGATGAGCTGTTATGAAGGATGGCAAGGCTTACAAATGTAGTACAATTACCGTAAAATATCATATTATTACTTGAACGATCTAACTCACTTAGAGAGCCGGTTGTTGTATGGTTAACTATATGGGTTGACCGATGGGTTTGACTTAAAATAAGGTGTGACTTTGAAAATACTATATCCCTTCCCAAAAACTTGATTTATCGTTAAATGTACTTAATGACTTCGCTGACTAATTTTTCGAAATCCTGATTAGTTAGTAATAATATAAGGAATTAATATAAGACAATGTATTTGATGATTGGTTGGCGGGAGGTTTGAGGTTTGGTTGGTCCACGTCTTATAAATAAGAAAATGGAAATTCGGATTCAACAGAGTCACTATCGCGTTTGATGCATTTTAAATCAAATTTTATTTCATAACAATGCGATGTAAGGTGTTCCAAAAGAAATGTATGCTTTCTTACGGAGCAAAATTCAAGCTCACAGCAACTACTGCGCACTCTTAAACTTGAAACCGCGTTGTACTTGAAGATGCCACTCCTCCATTCCCAAAACGGAGTTGGAGCTGAATATTTAGCCCAATCACCTGTGTAACCGGCAATCCGGCAACCTCGCTCGCTGTATCGAATCCAGCGCCCCTGGCGGTGCGAGTTGTAGTTACAACGGCGTAGTTCACCTCTTCACCGCACCACCCACGCAGCGCCACTGTCTGCAGAAACGCCGCCAGTCCCGAGAGTAATGACAAGGCGGGCTGCGCTTTGTCTCCAGAAATTTGGATAAATGGGCTTCAGCAACACAACACTGGTCCAAGATGAAAATTATGCAGTTACTTTTATGGATGCAAAGCTCGTAACTCCAACTATTCAGCAGGTTGAAGGTTTCTCTGAAAGGAAGGGACAATGTCATATAGTTACTCAAAACTATAATTTGTTTATGTTAAGCATTTCATATAGGATAGGTTATAAGAAATTCGTCACGTTAATAAATTCCTGATAGACTAGTACCTTTCTGATATGGTCCACCTTGGTATTAACTGAGTCAAGAAAAGAACCTTATACTGTAACGTTAAAAACCACACTGGACGGACCAGCAGCTAGTCCCTACAAGAATTTGTGTTTACTCTAAACTCCATCATCCTTTGAGTAAACCAAAGTTAAAACTCATTTATATGTTTCATATTTTCCTTAATAAACAAGCGCTATGTGGAATAACATCAGGTAATGTGATGTTACACGTTGTCTAATCACTAGGTATAGAACACAACTAATCACAGGTCTACCGGTAGATACTGCACGCATTGTGTACGTGTGCACTGTGTATTGAAGCCTACCTCTACACTCTCCACCTGTAGCACTGTCACTGTTGCGTTGTGATCACTGATGAGGGTTTCGCAAGTGTATCTTTGATCACATCTTCTTGTCACGACAGGAGCTACGTGGACACTTTCCTGTAAGAGCAATCCGCACAAGTTATGAAATTTTAAACACTAATCGTTCATTTTTGCATTGTGAAACCAGTAGTTTTATGTATTTTCCGACAATACCGGAGTGATTTATCTCTAGAGTACTTCGTTAGGTAAGAATACGCGGTCAAACTTATTTTTCAAAGTGATAAATTCTTATAACAAGAAATTAGGACAAAGTTAGGATTCATGTAACGCCACAGTGTTCCAAAAGCTTTGCAATCGTGCATATAACACAACAATATATTACACATTTACTAGAACCATCTGACAACCACTAGAATAAATAAAATTAATTAATTAATGAACTTGTTTCCACCATATTTTGTAACAGCCAAACGAAGTGAAGCCTGGAGCCATCTCAGGTCATATATTTTTAGCTACCGACGAACCACGAATGAAACCACGACGAGCCAATCGGTACACCACTTACCGATCAATCTATAAATAAGTTCTCATCTAACCCGTGCGGCCTTTCCACGGCAGTTTTTCTTTCCACGGACGAAGTTGCTATGTCTATTAATAAATTAAAAGACAGTGTTAAAGTTGTATAGTTTTTAATAAACGGAAACCCTTTGTATGCAGAGTATTTACGCCCGTCACATTAGTTTACTAACATAAATCGTCATACAGCCTGGATAAAACTGGAAATTTACACTACTGCTGAGAATAAATTACTCAAGTCACTCCCGTTATATTCAGAACGCACGCCAGATGCGGCTACTTAGTTCATTAGACACCCGCATGGAGCGCTGGCTACATTATTGAAACAGATCTAACAGATAAGTGTGCTCTCTAATTATGAACAATTAACAGTCTTGTAGAGTCTAGATGCATGACAAAGATAGGATTTAATGCTCGAATTCAACTTTGGCTGTGAGGGCTTTAGCTGCAATAACAACATTTTCACGATAGTCCCTCCTCGTGTTTCAGAAGTCGCGTTAGTTCGTTGGTCCATTTAATTAATTTTTGGGTTTTAATTAATGAGCCAATCTGGGGGAACAGTCGGCCCTAGTTTGAAACAAGACTACATCACATCATCCGTCAAAACACTCACCCTTCATCCCGAATTCACCTTAAAATACCCTCTAGGAGGGGTTGGTGTCTCTAATAAAAAGTTAAAAAGATGTGTTTTATACTTGCTGGTCTTGCTATCTTCGCAGACATGCAACCTCTTGGAAACATGTCTTTGTTCAAGGGAAAGTGCGAGCTTGTGAAGCTGTAGACGTACAGTTTTGTGAAGCTAGAGGAAGGCAGAACTACCGAAGTGGGCATTACAGCACAAAAAGATTTTCAATCACAAGTGGAGTACACTACGTCAACACACTTCCAAATGCAATAAGAAGAAGTCATCCAAGCCAAACGTGGTTTTATAGGAAATCTTCCATTTTCACACATCACGCTCTTCCAAAGGTTTACAGTTCGATATCAGTAAATGCACAAGAAATCCTGCAACGATATAGATGATTCTCAACATTTTATTCATAACAACCTATATTTAACAATTTATTAAACTTGTACTTGTTGTCCCTTTTTTGTATGTTCATAAAATGCAAAGAGACAAATTTTGCTCCGGAGTAGTCTCAATATGTGGATTTATTTACACACTTTGAAACATAGTTTCTAGTGATATGATTGGTTTTGGTAGTGATGCAACCGTTACTTCCGTGTTTGATGATTTTATTGCGAAATTTAAGTACATTCTACGAGAAGATGAAATACCATAAAAAACGTAAGTTCATAATTATAAATTTATAGTTTTTGTTGATAACTGTTCTTAGTTTAATAACCTCTGTAGATTATATAGTATTTTGGGCTAATTCGATTCACAGTACTCCTGCGTAAAGTGATACAAACACAATGTGTAAATAATCCTATCTTTGATTGCTTTATTAATTTCAGTAGCAAGATGAACTAAGAACGAGAGTGAATTCCTTCGCCGCCGCTTGCGCCACGGATTTCACTCTACCGAGGCAGTAAACTCGTAATCACCATCACTCAGCGTAAAGCATTGTTTAAAAGCTAGGTGAAGTGAAGTGGTTTATATGCAGATCCTATTCACCAGTTTATGTGCTAAGGAACAAGATCAGTGATAATGTAAACTCAAGGCCACTTTGATAGCGGGAACATAAAACCCCTTGCATCACCGAGCACCTAGGTACTTAACCTTAGTACATGGAGTAACGCGTGCTTGCTTTTATAAATTTGCTTAACTTTTACTTTTGCTATTTTCAATTCAATTTTTTAAACTACGTTTTCTTTCATAGCTTAAAAACAACACACCCTCGTCAGTTTTAGTATCACAACATTCTGCTGAGATTTCCACGTAAGGGAAAACCGTCTGAAAACCTTAAAACCATCCTCCATATGACTGGGACTCGTGGCGTGGTCCTGTAATCCAGCTTCATGGAGGTCAGGTCTTGAGGATGATATAGGTCTAAAGCGGCTCAGATAGTCTCAGTGATCATCTGATGATACCCGCATCAACTCCCACCACCTTTTAGACGATCACCATCACCTGCGTGGTTCGGAAGTCACGTTAAGCCGTTGGTCCTTGTATTTACATTGTTCATTGGGCTATTAATTGATGATCCATTCTAAGGAAGAGTCGACCTTAATTGATAACTACACCTCATAATTGATAACTACCACTCATCACACTCATCCTTCACCACATATTTGCCTTAAAATACCCTCATGAGAGTGTTCGGCATCTCAAATAATGATTTAGTGATAAAATGCTAGAATACTGTAACTTAAAGCATGCTGATTGGTCTTTAACCGATTTCAGAGGTAATGTTTTCACTTTCCGAGATATACAAGGTAAAAGGTTTGAGCAACAAAACTATTAATTACATGTAGAAACGTTTTCTCAACAGTTTCTTCAGCAAGCACGGGCTAAGGCAGAGTTCTGTATGTTACAAATGTTGAACAATTCATCTCTTGTGGCGTGTAATTAGTCAGTGTGTTCTCACTTCTCTTCCATCAGCTGATTATGACGTCACAGCGTATTCACTTTGCTGATGAGCCAAGTAATTGAGTTACCAGTAGACGATCAGCTGACTGAGTGTGAGAATAGGTCAACAGCTGATTAATGTGTTGTAATTATAAGAGTATACAGGCTGTTACAAAAGTATCGTCTTAAGAGGCGGCCGAATAGAGCCCGAACGGCGTTCAAATGGGATAGGAAATTTAACATGAGAAAATGTGCAAACTGTGTGTTTCGGAGGTTAATGGACTAAAACGTGGAAAGTTTTTTCTGGAAGCATAGAGTCATTAGTGCTGATGCATATAAAAAAGAAAATGAGATTGGTTATAAAATAGAATTTTAACTACTGAATTTCAAGTACTATTTTCTTAATGAAAATCCAGTTTTTAGTTCAGAAGTACAGAATTAATTTGTTGACTGAAGTAAAAGTTCTAGTGTTTATATGAAGCAGCATCAATAGACCTATGCTTCCAGAGAAAATGTTTCACATTTAAGTCAATTAACTTTCTTAAAACGTAGTTTGCAGTTTTTACCCCATTTTATAAGTGGTACTCTGAGTTGGACCTGCGGCCGCTCTATCCGCCCCCTCTTAACTATATTATTTGAACTGCGCTTTAGTGCGGGTATTCTGAGATGTTTTCTGAAGTGTTTGGATCGGTTTGTCTGATAGATTAATATTCAAAGGTTGGTGATGAACTCCCTAGCTAAAACTCTACACTGTAAAAGTCGTAAACAGACAAACCCGATGATACCCTGAAAGATCGTTTTATAATCCCTAGCGGTGGCCTATGCAACATGTACTGTACTATGTTTGCGCAAAATATTAAAATTCAATTTTATTATGAATTATTGGGTGTCAAGAGTAGTGCAATGATACAATCGGGATTTTTAAACCAGTTCAATATTTTGTCTACGCCATTTTTTGATCCTTTGGCAAAATGACACGATCTAGAAGACCCCAACCAAGAGGCATGCGCGACCCTGATCAAAAGATAATTTAGGGGACCCTGTATAGTAACATGTACCAAAACACGTTTAAAGAATTTGCCAAAGCCAAGGTAGGAGATTGAAATACCGTGAACAGTTAACTAACTATAGACAATGCTAAAGGTAGTTGTCAAAAGTCATACCTTTGAACATTTTGAAATTGAGGTAGGTACTGAAAATCCAGTCATGATTATTAATCTACTCAAACGCTTCCTTGTGAGTTTCACAATGGTTTCAAACCGCACAGCATCTTCGGTTCGAATTGGCTATCGGGTCCACCGTATAATCTGATACCAAATAAGTCGCTCTATTAGAAGAAGAGCTTCTGCGAGGGGTATCACGATTGTGGGCGATACTAACGCCATCTGTTATCACGCAATCGATCGTGGCTCGACCATTAGAGAACAATCAGGAGTCTGGTACTGGAGTGGTGTTCCTCTAGGCGACAACCAAGATCATAGGGATAAGACGCAATTAAGTTTTAATTAACGCAATGAACACGTTTATCAACGTGAACACGTTTATTTGTGCCTATTAACATTGGAAAGACAAGACAGTCAAGGCACTAAAGGCGCCGTGGTATAAATCATTTTATTAAACATCGTGGTTTTGACTTTAACCACACAATCAATCCTACGATGAAGAATTAGAAACCACAGAAACAGCCGAGGAAGAGGTCAAGGAGGACCGATTATCGACAAGAGATCGATGCGTGTCAGATCGATTATCTGGTCGAAGACGAGTAATTAATAATTCAGCAGCTCATTCTGAGGTTGTCTTCGTCATTAGCAAATCAGCTGGTTTGTGGGAGAAATAAACACCACCACCTGTTGATGCTATCTCGTCAGCTGATCTTTGTTTGTTTACATTTCCAGTCTGAAAACACGGGCTCGGTTGTAAGCGGTTCTGTAAAGATGTTTATCGTTTTCATCAAGATTTCGACTGTGGCACATTTAAATAATGGTTACAAGGAAAGTTTCCGTTGTGGGTCTCTATTCAACTTTATACAAAGCAAAATAATAGTTTGAAATTTCTAGAAACTTTACTGAATTCTGACTTAGAACTACTAAAAAGTAAAAATTTTACTTTCGTTTAAAATTGAAGTACTTTGGAAAACTGTAGTTGAGGTAAATATGTGGGCCTAGTTACTTTTGACATCTATACATATTTTTCATTTAAAAGCGAACCTTTTACTAAACTGAAATAAATTATTAAATTATGGCACAGACACAACCAAAGTACACAAGGATGAAACCATTCAAGTATGAAATGACAAAGAGGAGAGAAATGTTCAAAGCAATGAATGCTAAACTGGAAGAGCCTTTGAGAGTTCCTATGGAAGCTCAGCCTGACACAGTGCGAGAGTTGGTGTCTCCGGCGTGCTACAACAACCTGTGTCCAATGCTGGACCTACCCTCAGGAATGCTGACGGAGCTAACGGCTACAGAGTCGGTCAGCACCATCATATCCTTCCGACCTGAGGAGGGGAGGAGGTTCCAGACATCCAGGTCGTCCACGCCACAGCTTCCTTGACAAGTGACAAATCTGAATCCTCTGGCTACTCCCTAGACGACACCGAAACCGTATCGGTAGGTCCACTGACTACGGAAGCTGAGGCTGAAGAAGTCGACATATTCAGTACTGAGACCAGCATAACTTCGGAAAACTTGGATGCCAGGTCTGATTTTGTCGAAGTGGAAAAACCTGTGATTTACAATAGAGAGTTGGACAGAAGTTGGAAATCCGTCCTGAGGTTCTTGGACGGACCGGAAGAGGAGGTCGCGACCTGGAGAGTCAAAGAGGTTAGAAAAGCGAGTCGTCTGGAAGAAATGACTCTGGAAGAACAAGGAGACTACCTTATAAATAAAATAACCCAAGATTTCTGCGACTGGGTGAAGAAAATCGGTGGAGATGAGAAGACTTTCATCAACGAGGAGATTATCAAGGAGCTGTTCCAGATCGGGTTGGACAATCCGGCGTCCCGGGCCGTCTGTGTCAAAATGCGTGAGAAGCGAGTACTCAGTGACAATCTAGCCGGATTCCTGCAAATCCTTGAAAAGTCCTTCCACAAAGTTCTAGCTTTGCACCTTGACTGGGACGCTGAAGTGGAGCAGAAACATTCCACTCTAGAAGCTTTCGGAACAGGTCTACCGAAAAATTTACAATTTAAAGTTCCTGATAACAAAACTGCCGAGACTTGGTTGGAGTGGAATAAGCTTCCCGAGGACCAACTCAGTTTTGCCGATGTGTACGGCACTATCAGAGACCTGAGGTCGACGAGAGAATACTGCAAATGGTTGCTCACTCATCCAGAATATAAGAAACCTCAGTACTTAGTAGACAAGCAGATGTTTGCGGAAACGACTGCGGATTCTTTGTATCTAACTGATCAAGCTCCATACCGAATGAGTCCCGACATTGACGTCAGGTCAACTATCAGCACATACGACTCAGCAGATGAGCAAGAGTTTAAGCCTATGATATCAAGGGTTAGTACAAAAAGGTCTATGCAACCCAGATCATCTTATGTTCCGAAGGGTTCGAAAGTATCTAATGCAAAGAGTACTGGAACTGTAGGTAACATAGGAAAGAAATCAGTACGATTGATTAGAACGAGGTCAAGAAAATCTATTGCAACCCAATTATCTAGACAAATAGAAATGATACGCTCAAAAACAAGCAATTTGAGTCAAATTGGTTCAAAAAGCTCAACACATCCTTCAAGAAATTTAATATGAATTAATTACAAATGTTTTCAATGTTTACAAATGTTACAGTATGTTTTCTGAACACTGTATTTTTGGTTTCTAAATATAACTGTGCAAACTACGTAATATACACGCTGATAAGTCGTTTTGTTTTTGTTGTACTGCCTGAACACAATGATGGTGTTTCCCATATCTAATAATCAATCCCTATACTATAGGGATTCACTGGATTATTCACGACCTTTTGGTGCGCTAAATTCGTTTTAATACCTTGATTCTTGTAACCCTTTTATTAAAAGACTATATGCTGTGATTTCTTTTATGGAAAGGTAATCACCACGGAAAGCGGTGAGTTTGTATCGCCATCACAGTCGAGTAGAGTAAGTTTAGTGACACGGCTATTGGCGACAAGATTACCCTGTTGAACGCTATCACTGCATCGTGTGCCTAAGAGCACTTTGCAATGCCATGGAAACGGTAATTGTTTACTATTGCTTGGTCACCGGTAACTCTGTTTTCTTATTGAGATATGTTATCAACCTAGGATTACTAACTAGAGATATACTGTTTGAAAGCCCGGAATGACAAGATCTCAAATTGTTTTTTGAATTTCACAACACCCAGACCATTGAACGTACGTAGTGTGAAGTGCGAGGTACAGTGCCGTGGAACGGGAACAGGAAACACTATTGAGTTAATCATCTTGCGGAATTCATTTTTAGACGAATCCATCCTGATTATAGGCCCAGCTGTTTTACGCTATTTTCACAGATAACGCGTTTCTGCAACGGCGAAAACAGTAGGCAATTCAAACCCCTTCTGAACCACCACCAGATTACAATCCTAAAGATTCTTCTGAAGACTACTTTTAAAGTAAGTAACTCATTTTTTACTTTCCGGGCTTTATTACATTGTGCATTGACTATTTTAAACATAAATATAAAACATATCTCAATACGAAAACAGTTGCCGGTGACAAAGCGATAGTAAAACATGTGCAGATTTCATGTTTCAATATGTTGACCGCGGTGCCTCGGTGAAAGTGTAGGTTTTAGGGCTTTCATCGCCAGTGATGTCTCCAAACCTTGACCTTTCACCAATATGAGGCCCAAAGGAAAATATTGTTTTACAAATCAATGGTGATTTACACATGAAAACATTCATCAACATCACAAGTCTAGTGCTCATCCTGATTTGTGACCCAGCACAAATTTATGTTTATGCTATTGTTACCTTATGATTGTAAGACTGCTATTCTACCCCTATTGTTGTCAAGAATCATGATCAAAAATATCAGGATTAATGCTACCAACTTTGGCTGACTAATTTGATAGCAAAACAAATCTTTACTTCTTTACTCAATGGTGAAGGTACAGGGAACATTTCAAACCATTTGGATTGGGACTCGTGGGTGGTCCTGTAATCCAGCTTCATGGAGGTCAGGTTTTGAGGATGATATAGGTCTAAAGCGGCTCAGATAGTCTCAGTGATCATCTGATGATACCCGCATTAACTCCCACCATCGTTTATACATATCAGATCATCACCTGCGTGGTTCGGAGGTCACATTAAGCCGTTGGTCCTTTTATTTCCATTGGTCATTGGGCTATTAATTAATTACCCATTCTAAGGAAGAGTCGGCCTTAGTTTGTAACATGACTACACCTCATTACTCATTACTACCACTCATCACACTCATCCTTCACCACATATTTGCCTTAAAATACCCTCATGAGAGTGGTCGGCATCTCAAATAGTAATATAGTGATAATACTATTTTCTTTTTCCCCTCCTCTGAGGTATGAGGTTGCTACTGCCTTGACTGGCGGATGACCCCAAGACTAGTGTTGATCTTTGACCACCGTTCTTCCAGGCGAAGGATATCAAATTGAATACGCGTCTGGTAAATGCCGAACACACCGTTTAGTATAAGGCTATTGGGCATATAAATGCAGATTGCATTATGAATGAGTAATGTTTGGGCATGTTTGGTGCGAGAACGGCGTGAAATTGATTACAACGCCATCTGAGGTGTCAAACTGAGAAATAGCGGCAACCGAGGTCTCTGCATAAGTGGGAACAAGATGGCGCCGGACAAATCACCGAAATACATCAACAAACACGCAGTCTTTCACTTTTGTGGTGGATTTTAGAGAAACTCGGTGTTCGAAGGACATGATGAGACTGCATAGCTTTACCTGAGTTGAGGAGTCTGTAAGTTTCACTCTCTAACGATGCTTGTGATGTTCTTAATTCAGACTTATACTCTGTATAGAGTCCAAGGAATCAATAGCTCAACAGGTATATACAAAGTACAAACAGTAATAAGCCTCACCATTCTACTTATGAGAAAACAGCAAAGGGGTAAATGAAGTTTGTATACTGACAATTCAATGTAATGTTTCAGAGGCATGACCTTAAAACAATATAGGTTTTCTCGACAAAATCCGTTTATCCTGTAATCATTAGGCCTGTTAGAATCTAAGAGAATTTCGTAAATGTAATGAATGGAACATCAATAGTATATTCGGTGTTTCAATATTCACAAGGCAGTTCAAATAGTTTGCGTCTTTCTTTTTAACGCATCCGTACATTCAGTTTTGATTTCTATCTCGCCAACATGATGACTTGAAAAAACTTTTACAGAGTATATAGTTAGTTGTAAGGCTATTTATAAGGAAACTTGTAATATTGTATCCATTTTCAGTGTTAGTCGTTCGTCAACCATATTTATAAATCCTATTTATCACTCCTTGCATATAACTTACAAACTATGATAGTCACCATTAACAGTCTTTGTTATTTGGTTCATAGTAATTCTGATTTCAAGACTTTACAGACTATTTTAGCATGTAAATTATACTAAGTTATACCAATGTAAACTGGCGTTTGTCGTGGAAATAAATCAGTAAATAAATAAAAGACTCTTGGATGAGTTACTCTTGGTACTACAAAGTGGTGGTTCTGATAGTTTAGAAAGACTCTTCAATTCTTTAAAGTTTGTTGTTACGGATGTTTTTCATCATTTTTGAGTTAGCAAAAAGTACACAAGGTTTCGGGATCTGAATCTGACCCCGTCTTCAGGTGAAAGGTTATCTAAAACATAACATAAAACAACAGTAAAAGTGTATATAAAACATTAGCCTAAAAGTAATCAGCGCAAGCTGACCAGTCACCCAAAGTTTTAAGCATAACATGCTAAAATTTTTAAAATAGTTTGAAAACATCCATAAACAAACATTTGTATTTACAAGTTTATAATTTTTATTTTTTAATAATTTTGAGGAAAGTTTCCCTTGAAAGTGTTGACGAATGAATAAATTTTTCCTAACAAAGGAGTTAAAATGACTAACCTGATATATGTACTAAGTTACAAAGTTATATACGAGTACTAAGTTAGGTTCCAGATCCCAAAATGTCGATTTTTTCACTCAAAAACTATGGAAAACGTCCGTAATAATATTTTAACCTCAAAACTCTTCAACTTACATTTTCTTTTTCAAAATCACATTGTGTTTTTATCACTTTCACGTGACGATATCACACAACTCATCTTAGATCGAGGAGTCTCGCGAAGCAAGCGATGTCCCCCCTCTGGCTGCGGTAGGCAGGAGACTAAAGCAACGCCATTAGCTTTTACTGCAGACTTACCGTAAAGCCGAGGTAATGGGAATAGTCCAAGCTGCTTAAACCGATTACCCAGATCCTGTTTGTCGGATAAATTCTACCTTAAGCATTTTAGTGCCTCTTTGCAACTGGTTTCTTGGCAAGATGCGTCGTGAATCGCTACCGGCTTATATAATACACTTTGTTTTGTTGGTACAAGTGTTAAGTCGATGAAGTATTTTCAAACAGTCAATGGACATGGAGATAATCAGAGTGACGTTAAAGGTCCATTTCAGTGGGCAACTCATTGAAAGCCTGAATTCGTCCGCCCAAGGAACACACGACACCGCGCACGTAACAACTGGCCAAACAACGGATGTCTTTCAACTAATGCGGCCAAACTGTCAAACCAAGCGTTTTTTACCTTTCAAAATAATTTTACATGAATAAAGATAAATATTTGGTAACTAGAAAAAGTGTCCGACACGTGTATAGAGCCCGATTTATCATAAGTTGATAGCTCCACAAATAAACTTTAAAACTGTCTAAGTTTTAGTGTTTTTCAACTACATTGTGTACACTCAAAACGAGCAATTTCGAAAACCCGTCCATACGCGTGTAGGAAGTTTCTTAGCTTGGGAACGAATGCAAATACTTAATGTCAACTTGTTTTAATGTCGGCGCATTTTGGGTTATCGCAGACCCTTGTATTGAAGCGTTGCAGCGCAGCTGAGAAAGTCATAACATTTAACACTTTAATACAATAGGACACAGAAATGCACTTAAAGATAAACTTGTAGAATAATTTAGTTTTTCCTTAAGGCTTAAAATAAATTTAAGTCTACCGATATCATGATTCGGCCAATTATTTTGACAACTGAAATACCTCCAAATCGTGGCTGATAAGTCCACCATTATTATTCTGTAAAACTTTCAGTAATCACTATTTGAGATGCCGACCACTCTCATGAGGGTATTTTATGGCAAATATGTGTTGAAGGATGAGTGTGATGAGTGGTAGTAATAAGCTATGAGGTGTAGTCTTGTTACAAACTAAGGCCGACTCTTCCTTAGAATCACATATCTTGATGAGCTAAGTCTTATTAGACAATTTAGAATTAATGAAAACTGCAAACCGTCTAAAATAAAACTTGTATTGTCTGACGCCTTACAAATGCATTGGCATTTATCTAGTGTCTGAAGATAAATGCCAATGCATTTGAAAGGCCTCAGACAATACAAGTTTTGTTATTAGACTGTTTGCAGTTGTCATTAATTCTTTCAATAATCTATTAGAATCCAGCTGGCCACCTCCATCATAATTATCATATTATGAATTTGAAGAACTCTTCATGAGATCTTTGCGTTACCCTCCCTTGTCAGGTAATGCTTGAAGAAGTTAACTCTAGAGAGAACCTTGACCTTGACCTGGTGAGCAAAGGTGACATCTGCGAGTGTGATCTCACAAGGCGTGGTTCACTTCACACTTCACACTGTCCTGTCACCAAGTAGAGCACAATACAGGAAAGTTCAACCACAGCTCACAAGTCCTGATCTGCCTAACATGACACCTTTCCATCGTGACGTATAGAAGTTTTGAGGCAATTGTCCGGATACTGTGCATTTCACTATAAATCACTATTTGAGATGCCGACCACTCTCATGAGGGTATTATAAGGCAAATATGTGGTGAAGGATGAGTGTGATGAGTGGTAGTAATGAGTTATGAGGTGTAGTCTTGTTACAAACTAAGTCCGACTCTTCCTTAGAATGGGTCATTCATTAATAGCCCAATGACCAATGTAAATACAAGGACCAAAGTGACTTCCGAACCACGCAGGTGATGGTCTGATATGTCTAAACGATGGTCTGATATGTCTAGTTGATGCGGGCATCATCAAATGATCACTTAGACTATCTGAGCCGCTTTAGACCTATATCATCCTCAAAACCTGACCTCCATGAAGCTGGTTATCACGCCACGAGTCCCAGTCAAAAGTACTGATGATGGCGTATCACGGAGTAATCAACCCACACCTTTTCTACGGATTAGCTTTCTGCGGTGGGTGCTCAAAACTCAAAAGTTATCATTTTTGAGAAAACACTCCGGACCATTGCAAAACTGCAATGGAGATATTTAAACGATTTAACAGTTTTAAAAACATAATTTGTTGACTCTATTTTGCTTTTATATTTCAACCCTGTTTTTTTATCGTAGAGTGGTCTCGTAAAAGGAAATTTCGTTCACTCTTACGAAACTAGAGACAGAGAAAATACCAAACTGGGAGACCCGAAACGGCAGTTCATTAACGTTTACTTTAAGTAGGAGTTCAACTCGTTCACAAATTGCCAAATTCGATCAATAGTGTCCTAGAGCTTTTATCACTTGATTGAAAAATGTTTTTGCCACAGAATCATTTTACAATACAGACGAGTTTATGGAACACACTGACTGACTACAGGGCTAGAGCGGTACGGTACAATTCAAATGAATAAGAGAGCGTGAATGTCAAAATGTATGTCTGATTGGGATTTCTATCTTAGAAAGTGTGGTTAATTTTAGCTGTTCAAATTTCAAATCAAATGGCGCTTGGATAACTTGTAAAATGTTTACGCAATAAATAATTTATTTATCTCTACCTTAAAGTGAGCATATGAGTAAGGTGCATTCTAAAAATCAAACTAGAAAGAGGCCAGGTCCCAAATCATCAGCACCTCCCTCGACATGCTCAATAATTTAGGCATATCGTGTGAATCAATTACATCCTTTTTGAATAAATTACAATGTGAAAGACGTATAACTATCGATAAACCCCCACTTTCTTGATAGGCAGCCAGTTGCAATAATAACAACTACGCGTAGATCATGACATAACTTGAAGTTAAACATACAAGTTTTCTTAGTATGCTTCTTGTGAGATTTAACTTAATTTGTAATTTGTACTTATAACTTATTTTAAACATTGATAACCATGTAATTTTACATTAGTTGAACTCTTTATGAAGTCAAATTATGTAACGAAATAGTATTCCCGTTTCCACTCCTTTTAGTTGGTAACCGAAGAAAATTGAGTAACACACCACGAAGAGTAGGGTCAATTAGGCCGAGAGACAAATAGCAGACGAGTTGAGCCACAGAGTATACTGACTGCATAAACAACCGGTCAATCAGCTGGTAGGTTAGATAAAACAGCTGATGAGAACAGGTAACAGTGTAAATAATCTAACAGCTGATCTGTAACTAGTATGCTGTATACTTTACAGAAGCACGTGGGGTTAACAACAAGAAAGAGGCTTGTAAAATGAGAGGAACTCCTTAATTGTTTTTGGCATTGAGAAAAATTGAATACGTTAGTTCCACTTACCAATAGTTTCTTACTTTATCAATAGTTTAGTTAGATTGTCAGTCAGAGTTCTTGCAGAAGAAGATTCCTGCGGGAGATTAATGATGGAGAACCGAACCGAGCATTCTTTCCGTGATGTAATGCATGCAATTACTTTTGTGCTGTTGACAATAATTGATTAAATGATGATTAATTGCAGAGTCTGGTTCGTCTGTCCGCAAGAAGAACAAACTCCATTGTGTTCGGGGCGAGTATGTTTGTAGAGTTCATAGATCACATTCGCTGATGGTTCTTTTCTCGGTCGACAAAGTATTGATAGCAGAAAAGAAAGCTTTATATTGGCCCTGAAGAGGAAATTGCAGGAATAGTTTTGTAATACTTGGTAGTTAGGGTCAAAAGCGTTGGAGGAATTGTTTGTTCTTTCTGAAGAATGTTAATACAGCTGAATCTAGAAAGTGTTTGAAAAAAACGAGTTATTTTTTGGAATTTCTCCCTGAACGAACGTAATTTTATTTTACCAATAATAAAGGAGCATAAAATATTTGACCAGTTATACTACCTTATGAGAACAGTATTACATCATGAATTGACTTTCAACCGTATCTTTTTACTCCAGTATTATTCTAGAGACAATTCTTTTTTAAAGCAGCAGCAATATATTCATTTTCTTTTGTCAACATAAGCAGAAGATCTTTTGTCAACAATTTCTAAGATGCATTCACCATGACCTATCCCATATCCCTTGACCTCGGAGACACCGGAGAAGCTACACGGGGTCTCTCCTGAATAACTTAATCATCAGTCTGGTCTAGCGTGATCACGGGTAATCACTAATCAGTAATCAGTATTCTCAATGCATGTTGTGTGTGTGCAATACTTTCTCTCCCTTCTCGGTATCGTGTCGTCTTGGGAGGTTTATTGGTTATAAAATGTTAAATATAAACATTCGCGCGTGTTTATCACGGAAGAAATAAAATTCAAGTTGATTTATGATTGTTTATTGATGACATAACTTTTCATACCGTACAAAAATCGAGTTTTGTCTATACATTCTAAACATAACACGTGCCTTTAACTTCATTAAAAAAATTGAGATTGGTCCAAGTTGGTTTCATTTCGAAGAGAAAATCTATTTCTAATAAATTTTAGACAAGTTTAAAATAAATTGGAAAGTCTTGAGTGAGATTTATTTAGTTGCTTTCAGATGAATAAGGTTTTCATAGATAAATGATGTCTTAGTATTTGCTTTAATAGTAGCTGATTTAATGGAATGTTCTACTTACAAAGCTTAAACTATAATTCACGTTACACCAGATCTTATATTTTTCTACTTATTCGTAGACAATGCCTGGGGACTAACTCTTTACAAACTTTTGACTGGTCCATCACTTACACCATTCATCAATTTTGTGATATTGTAGGCCTCATTCGGCTGGCATAAGAGAATTGTCAAATCATTTGTTCAAGGATAATATTTGACGTGTTTCTATTTGTTTGTAAGAAAATATCATAACAAAATCGCACTTAAACACAACTTCTCATTTACACAAACTCGTCACAACTGCCCTCAAGGAGAGCTAAGTCACAACTCACAATAAAGCAATTGCTTGAAACATTGACTTTCGTGAGCCATTGAGGAGCTCGTGGATCTGGCGCGATAAATCATCAACAAGTTGTCAATATTGTATCAGATGGTTTGTCGCATAGCTCAGCAATGGACACGACAGCGACCTTTCCTCCGCGCTGCGGTCGTCCTCAGGCGCTTCGTTAACCCACTTGCAGTCATTACTGCGCAGGTCCGGCGCATATTTAGAGCGTCGGTGGTGCTTGGTAATTGTTCGATTAAAATGTCTATTAATACCTGAGATTGTCTCGGCGCCGCGCGCGGCTTTCTCGAGTTAATGTGAGGATGTTGTTTGTTGATTGGTGCAAAGTGATTTACGATTATAGTCTTCGGGATGCTGAGCTTTTAATTGTACAGTGTATTGTTTTCCCCGTTTTTAGAGGAGATACTGAGATTTAAATATTATTACGGACGTTTTCTATCGTTTTTGAGTAAATAGCGTACACGACACTTCGGGATCTGGTATCTGACCCCGGCTTCAGGGAAAAGTTACCTAAACATAACACAAAACATTAGGAAAAGCGCTAGCCTAAAAGTAATCAGCGCAAGCTGACCAGTCATCCACCACCAAATAACCTTTTGTTTCCTTAAACCTTTTAAATTGTATTAAATTTTATAACATTTAGCCTAGAAAACAATAATACAACATGAACAAACAATTTACGAAATTAAAAACAAATAGAGGAATCAAGCACGTCCACGGCCAGTGACAGCTGCAGACTGACTGACAGCTGGCCAGCCGTCAAACAGCCTCATTGGCTGGCGCCTGGCTCGGAGCAGTGGCCGACCAATCACAGTCGTAAATCAGACTGACCAACTATAACAAAAGTTGCAACAAAACCTTATTTATGCACAGCCAATAGAAGAGAAATTCTTAAAGTTTTATTAATTGAATCAGGTTATGCTAACGAAGGATTTAAAATGATAAACCAAACTTCACAGATCATTGCGCAATCTAGTAAGTCTCGAAAACCTAGTGAGTCAGCAAGATAGTCATCTTTGTGTTAGTCTGTATCTAGTCCATCAATTATTTCAGGTTAAAGATACCAGCAGCCATTATTCCCTTTTTGTTACCCCTAACCACCCCGAACATTAAATCCTTTTTTCTCCAAAAGAGTACAAAAAATCGGGTACCACTAAAGTAGGAGTAGGGGTGGATTGGATGAACTCACCAACTATTTTTCAATTTTCATGTATCATACACGTGCTTGTTTTTTCAGCTCCAGACGATTATCTATTTATATTGTAAAAATGAGTGTTTACCGTGAATAAATAAATTAAAAACTGATTATAGGCCTAAGCTGATCGTTAGGTTACTCATAAATGTGTAGGTTTTTAGGATAGGCGTCTTACACTAGTTAGGTATTATCATTAAAATTATCTTTTTCCTCTAAAATGATCCTTCCCGGTAGAAAAATATCATCAGCAAAAATCTTTTCCCTGGGAATGAAAGAGCAACTTCAGCTCGTCAGTAAAAGTGTCCAAAGCAGCGGGTTTAGAGCAAAATTACAAAAAAGCGTTGTTCCAATTTAGTTATGCTGATAAAATTAGATGTACAGCTGATTTAAAGTTCAGCAAGTTAACGGTACTTGTACACGAATCCACCAGAGATCGGTTGGTAGCCCTGAGCGCTCATTGTTAAACAGCTGATCCACTCACACGCTGACAACGTACAGCAGGATCTGTGCCTATCTGTCGATCTTTATTGCTACTCAAGTAAAGCGGGGGTTTATGCACATTTGAAGTGCAACTTTACAACCTCTTAGTTCCTCGGTGCGTTTTATGTGCGTAATTAAAACGAACATTGTACCACGCGTGTGGAATAGTTGAGTAGAGGAACCTTGGCACATCTTTGAGAAAATTTATCTCAACCGTCAAAATTACCATTTCAACAAAAACGCTAAAACTGCCAGTTCATACTCATATTGAAGTCCCATTTAGGTAAGACATACATCAGTCCACTCACACTATTATATTGCATGAGAACTATTCCACTTTCCACTACATCCCTGACTTCGGTAAGTAAGAGCTTGTTTTTCTAATTGTGAGCCTTAACCGTTCAGTTGTGAAATTTACCACAAATGCTTCCACGATCAAAGCGGTTTTAGACGAGATTTAAATGCATTGGGCGTTAGGACATTTTTAATCGAGTTTAGTAATCTGTCGAATAGTTTAACGCCTATCTAAGAAGGTTCACGAACAACCTTTCTGTGTCTCATTCTCATAGTTCGGTAGTTCTCTCTACATCTAGTTTCATGATAGTTAATGTTACTTCCTATAATGGATTCGAACTTTGCTTTGAAAAAATAATATGATTCCGAAATGTAGAGGCAGGGGAGGGTCAACAATCTCACGTTTGAAAAGCTAAACTTACCTCCTAGGCTTTCGCGGCCGGTGTCACAACTATAATCTAATTCTTCCGGTTCACACTATGTCAAAACATCATTATAATTTGCTTGAAATATTATGGTATCGCTGTGGAGTACCATCTTCAGTCACTGATTGGCTGAAACTGAGATACTTGCTGTCCTGCTATGCTATTGGTCACAGGGCTGCTAACCATCCACTGAGCAGGGATACCAACTGACGATTTTCTCATTGGCTGTGACACTATCGAAAAGACTTCTTCAGGACTGGCTGCCAGCTTCTGGAAGGTGTAATGATGTCTTTTTTGTTGAAGTTATGATCATTTTTAATTATTCCAACGGGTTTTCGGACGACCTTCTGGTAATAGAGTGAAATCTTTGCCAATCCTTTAGCTTTGTCAAATTCTACTATATGTTTCGTGATGAAGCTGTGTTCTGCTGTGTTGTTCTGACTTTTCAACATATTCTGTTTTGTGTGTCTGTTACAAACGAAACATTAAGACAGTTTTCAAGCCAGCTATAGTAAATTAAAGAACTTCGTGACCTGTGAAGGACCAGATACCATTGTGCACGCCGGAAGTCTACGAAATCTCCTGCAGTTTCGGATCGGTATTTATTGGCGAGACAAAAGATGAATTCCAACGAGAGTACAGGAATACATCAGATACACAAATCACGTGTACATTCGTGGTTACAGAGTTTGGGTATTGTTCAAGAACAATTTCAGTGTTATTATCAGAGTCATGCACTTTGATGATTCCTTGACAAGGGTTAACTTCCTCCATGGGTCCACCACTGGTCCTTCTTATCCTCTTCATCCCCTCTACACTTCTTCTCCTGCTTCACTCCTCTCGTTCATCACCTGGACCTTGACAAGACAAGGGTGACGGAACTGAGGAGAGAGGTGATATATCTTGCAGAGTCTCGCGTGAGCTGATGCGCATACGCCAATATAACAATGACCATTATACCCAGTAGATGCACGGACGCAGTATTGTAATCGAGTGAGTCACTCCCGGAACCGGAACTCGAGGAAGCGCAAGGAAATGTTTCCTCTCGTCAGAGAGGATCAATCGATATATTTTAAAAAATTTGATAATAACAATATAAAATTTTATTTGTTGATATTTTTGTTTATACCTCGGCGGTCCATGTCTTGGCCCTTCTCGTCATGCAGCTTAAATAAAATGTACTAAACTACCTTACACTTAAAATGAGCAAACGTTTGGATAAACTTTGCACTTAAACAATAAAAATCTTGGAGTTTGAGTAGTTTGTAATCGAGTGAGTCACAGAGAGGATCAATCGGTATTTTAAAAAATTTGATAATAACAAAATTTTATTTGTTGATATTTTTGTTTATAATATGCAGCTTAACTGGCCAAAACAATATTCAAAATCGTAAATAAATTATGAGAACGGTGCAGCTGTAATGTATCTTTATGAAGTTTTGATAAGTCATAATTTTTCAAAACAACGGTGAGAAGAAGGTAATTTCTTGTGGACTCTCAAGAACCATTGGAAAACGCCGAAACGTGTGTTTCTCTAACTATTTGGCTTTATCTTTGTCTTTTGCGTAATACTGTATTGCCAAGATCGTTTGATTCACGAACGATTAAGTAAAAGTACAATATAGATTCATTGAATTTGTATTATAAAAATATGTTATATCCTAAATGTTAATCGTATTTTCTAAAAGAAAACATTAGAGTCGCTTTTATACAGTCCCCAGATTTTTGTTTTAAAATACGTTAAAGAACACCCACCCACGTTACCCGTATAATGTGATGGTGTTCAACTGTTACTCAAGTAACTTGTCAATTCAAGAGTTCTGTTCTTTTCTATTTAAGTTAATTTGAATTTTGCCTTGTAGTTTTCTCTCTAAGTGTTTCTACAATCGATTTTAAGTTTAGTTCATTTTTATTTTATTGAAACATTGCGCTGTATATATCTATGTATTGAGGTTAAGTGGAAGAGAAGACTTTCTATTCCTAACTTCACCATTTTTAAAGACGTATTAGATTTCAACATAACTCCTACCTCCGCCTAGTTCCTGCTAACAAGATAAGCAGCAATGTTTAGCCAATGAGGCTCATTATCTGTACGCCATCTGTTGTCAGCAGTTTAAAGGCTAACAGCTGTTTATTGTTTAACAGCTGATTATATTTGTTCACGGCAAAGTCGTGCTTGTGATGCATCCAAGATCATATGTTGCTGGTTTCACGCTTCTTGTAAAGTTCAAGGATGCTTGTATGACTCATGCAGCCTCTCCTAATTGCCTTTGTAGGTTAAGTACGCCTCTTATGTTTATTTTATGGCGCGAAGGTTTTGAGATTCTATAAGACAATAACTTAGGAGCAGCGTGGAGTTTGAGATTCTATAAATGGTTGTTACAATAATTTCTGAGCTCGCTATGTCATACATCTGAGCTTTTGATGAACTGACAACTTTTGGAACCTAGGTCATTCACCCTTTTCAAAATTTTATTTGTTTTAAAAAGTACTGTCACACACTATAGGGAATTGATTAGCTGACCGGGCCCTGAGAGGGTAGGTTGTATATGGGCTAATGGAACACTAAATCACTATTTGAGATGCCGACCACTCTCATGAGGGTATTTTAAGGCAAATATGTGGTGAAGGATGAGTGTGATGAGTGGTAGTAATGAGTTATGAGGTGTAGTCTTGTTACAAACTAAGGCCGACTCTTCCATAGAATGGGTCATTAATTAATAGCCCAATGACCAATGGAAATACAAGGACCAACGGCTTAACGTGACCTCCGAACTATGCAGGTGATGGTCTGATAAATCTAAACTATGGTGGAGTTGATTCGGGTATCATTAGATGATCACTTAAGACTATCTGAGCCGCTTTAGACCTATATCATCCGAGAACATTCCAAAAGATATTCAATGGAAGGCAGATCAACTAGGTTTCCAAGCCATAGGCAATAAAATTGTCAGTCATGGACGTCTCTAGATGCCCGACAGTGCCACTGACCGGTTCATTATCTCGGGCTACAAAATCTGTCCCCGCCGACACTGATGACAGTAACAGTATACAAAACATTGGATAACTCGTTGGATACATTTTACATCGGTTATTATAAATACTCTAAGTAAGTAGTTGCGTTTTTCAACACAACATTTCAAAGTAATGTCCTGTTTCCAACCGAAACTTGTATTTAATGCTTGTCACATGCATTACTGCAGACGCCGGCCTTGACTGGCAGAGAGAGGCTAATGCAGGTTTTTACTCTTGCTTTTAGGCTCGTTATGTCTTGTGTGTTTTGCCTCAACCTTCGCCACTTCAGCTGTCCAAGTCCAATGATGTCGCCGTCTTGGCTAATGCTTCCTAGCTGGTTTTGTCCTAATCAGTAATCATGCTTGTAATCCGCAGTTAGTAAACTGACAAATGTGATTATTTTACATGAAACACAGTTTCACTGTTAAACCCGTCATGGGGGTCAAAGTTATTATTGCTGTTTTAGACATTGGTATGTGTAAATTTCTGTTTTTTCTAAATTGATTAAAGTCGAAAATGGATTGGTAAAATTAAATGAACATTACTTTAGAAACAAATCCTGTTCGCCAAGGCTGTTTAGGAATCAGTATAACATGTTGTAAGCTACGTAGATTTTTCTTTTTATGTAAAAAAAACAATATTATTTTGTATATTTTGTTAATACAATTATTTAATTATTTATTATGTAGGGAATGATTTTGCTCGTTTTTTCTTAAGCTTGAGGATAAGGAAGGTTACTCTACACGAGGCTCTAGATTCATTGGTGTACCTGTTACAAAACATAAATATTGTTTTATACCATACTATATAAGCTGTTTTCCAACATTGCAGGAAATATTGAATATACACTTGCTTGTTTTATAGCAATAAAGGCCTAGTTGCCCTATTAGTCACGTGTTTGGTGGTTGGTTCGAAAAGTACAGCTTAACAGAGGTGTGATCAACGAAAGCACGAAACTTTGGACACGATCAAACTGGTTTGTGAGTAGCGTGAAAAGAAAGCGTATTACAAATTCATTTGAAATTGTACAATTCCAAATCAAGTACTGTACAGCGTTAGCGGCGTGTTTTTATTCCACTTGTTAGCGAATATCCTTTGGAATAATGAGATATCCATACCGTCCGCATGGTAAGACCCGGGACCGTGAAATAAGCACCGATTCTGACCCCAGAACACGTGTTAGCATTTTTCAACACTATTATACATAATAATGTATATACAGGGTGTCATAAAAATGTTAGCGCGCTATGCAGAACCAAAATCTACACACAAAAGTAAGTCGAAAATGTCAAGTAACATTTTTTATTTCGGCTTAATTTAGCCGTAATCCGTATTTTGCAATTTTTTAAAATAATGTATAATTTAAAATCCCTTTGAGATAGTTTTGTGAAGTTGGGAAAACTTGTGAGAGATAGTTCTAGAGCCTTAATTCCTAATAAGTGTGAACATTTGATAATATTATCAACACAATGTTTTTTGAAATTGGGTATACTAATTTGTCTTCCTAAATTTCAAAATGGCGACCATTTCAAATTTTCAAATTCTAATGGAATCAAATTGGCATTTTACTTTGATCTTTAAATAGCCGCCATTTTGAAATTTGATAAGTTATAAAAAGAGTTTTAGCAAATAATATTAGAAAACAAATAAGGTTTATACCAAGTTTCACAAAAATATCTCACAAAAAAAAATTTTGAATTATTCCATATTTTCAAAAATTTACAAAATGGAGGATTATGGTTAAACTAAGCCGAAATCGAACAAATGTTATTCGGCATTTTCGACTTACGTTTGTTTGTGAAATCCTGTTCTTCATAGCGTGCTACACATTTTTGTGACTCCTGTATATGTGTGTGTATACTCTACAAGTCGCATTTGTGTCCGATTTTCATGCAATTTAATACAAATGTTCTTTTTGTAAACATCTCGGTCAAGTTCGTTAGCCAGCAAAATCGGGCTACTGGAAGTAACCTTTGGGAAATTTTGGTCAAAAAGTGGTTTTAATGATCTAAATAGTACTTTAACCACTTAAGCTTTTTTTGAAATTTAAAATAAACATGTACAGTATTTAATAATATCCATCAATGTACTCAAAATGGGGCCGAAATGAGGGCGTGAACGGAGCGAATAAGAGTAGCAAATTGCAAAGGAAATTCGATTCACACATGCCAGCGGCGCTTTAGCGCTTAGCTGCGTGTCGGCCTGGTTTATTCGCAAACCACAAGTTCTCAAGATCCTTTGGGTTAGATGCTGTTATAGCGCAGACAAATACAGCCAACAAGAAACCTATATAAGTTGTCCTTCTATTGCGTATACATGCGTGTCAAGTGTCGTGTAATCGTGGCACTTCAATTTGCTCGATAAATTAAGTTTGATAAACAATACTTTGGAACCCATTCAAATGTAGTTGTTTACGTCTTATAGTTACTATTGTTTTTACATTATTTTTTATCTCGCAATGATTAAATACGTCACGTCTAAACGTCACTAAGAACGCTCATCTCACAGTAACAACGTCGCCACTGTGACGATACAGTTATGACGTCAGCGTTGTTTGTAAACAAACATGTACGAGAGTGACGTTGTGTTGACTCGCCCACCGTGACGTGTTGACCATGACGTCACATGACGTCCAGTCTATTCTCGGCCGTGACGTGCTTGAGGGTCTCAGTTCCGGCAAGCCTACAGCAGTGCAGGTCTGTAGGTGTGACTATACATCACCTCACCTCACGTGTGACTGTGACAATATTGAGTTATCTATGCAGTACTGCGTGCTCGTTTCACACCCGAGGGTGGACAGGCAACACGCAGCTGGCTGTCGTGATTCAAGTGGATTACTCAAGAAGCACGTGAAAAGCAGTATATGAAAACATTTTTTTTTTGTTGTCAATACAATAATTATTGTGTGACATTAAAAAACAAAAAAAACAGTAGCTAACAATAAAAATATATATAAAAGAAGTAAGGTAAATTCACCATAAAAGCTGAACAAAAAATGTTTGCTGACCACCAAATAATAATATTAATTTAAAATAAATAGATAGATAATAATTTTGGAGATGTATTATAGGTCCATAAATTCATCTACACTATAAAAAGCATGTTGGACCAAAAAGGATTTTAATCTGGCTTTAAATGTGTTCATATTTTGTATACTTTTAAATTATCTGGCAGTTTATTGTATAATTTGGCTCCAGTTTGACGGGGTATTTTTGAACAATATTTGTTCTGTTAATTTCAGTTCTATATTTATGACTATTTCTAGTCGTATAGTTGTGAATATCACAACCTCGAACTAAAAGATCACTTTACAAAAGAATATTATTGTTTCGTAAATATAAACACAAGGAAGTGTTAAAATTTGTAGTTCTTTAAAATAGTCTCTACAAGTCTCCCTGTGACCTAATTTTGAAATTATTCGAACTGCTCTCTTTGGAGGATAAATATTCCAAGTAATTTATGAGCAGAACAAGATCCCCAGAAAATAATTCCATAATCAATATATGGTTGGATTAGTCCATAGTAAGCCGTTCTCAGAGTACCTAGCCTACAGTGTTTGCAGAGGTTTCTGAGAAGAAAGGTTCCAGAGGAAATCCTTTACTGATATGTTCAATATGGTTGTCCCATGAAAAATTACTATCTATATAAATACCTAGAAATTTAGTATAATTAACTTCGTCAAGTACATGATCATTGATCATATTTGTCGGATTGCTACCAAAGTTTGATCTTTCCAAATTAAAATAAATATATTGATTTAGTATAATTTGTTTTAAGGTTCAAATGTTCAAAATATTGTGTACAGGTGTTCACACTTTCAAATGATTCAATCTCTAAAAGTTCTGATGATTGAGAAACAATGTTGATGGTAGTGTCATCTGCGTATTGAATTAGTTTAAAAGATTTTTAATTATTTTAACCTTTAAAAGACTCACCGCAGGTCAACTTGTACAACCTCTTTGTATCTTTGAAGCCTGTTAAAAAAACGTCGATAATTTGTAGCCACAAGCGCTATTGTGAGTCCTAGTGAATTTCATATAAAGGGGTATACTTACACAGTAATACTAGAAATCATTCGTTTAGCCAAAATACTCATCGATGACAAACGTATGGAAAGGTAATATCACAGACAACATACACTCTGGGTTTTCTGTGGTAATATTCAAACAGGTGGAATTTATTTAACAAACTAAGAGACACGTACAGCCATTACAAATATTTAACTCTATAAAAGAATGCTTGTCACGCCACTACATTACTGGGAAGTTTTAAACCCGAGTGTGTATAGTAATTAATTTGCAAACTATATTTCAAAAATATAGATTGCCATTACTTTTCATCATGAGTATGTGCATGAGTATGTGTTCTTATATGAGTCTTTAAACTACTTCTTGTGTCGTATAAAATGTGCCGAGATAATGTGTGTTATTTTACGATGCAATAGTGTTTTGTAAACCGTCAGAACGGTTTGAAAAGGGGAAAAGAACGGTGAACAATTTTTGGTTTGTCTAACGTCTTTATTACTAATGAGTCTATAACTATGTTAAATAACGTTAAACTAGTGATGTTTATTTTTTCATCCTATTTCCAGTGTTTGCATTTTCTCCCATGCGCATAGCACTAGACATGTTCATTAAATGTTTAACGCTTTAACCTTCTGCTCTAAATATCTGTTTAGCCACGTATATTGATTTAAGTGATGGGAATTTTTGTGGCTTGAAATACAAATTTGTTTGGTTCGAATCATGACATGTAATCCCATCTTATTAATTTATCTTTTGTGTCAATACTATAAATCCACCTCGAAAGAAGCCACCACTCCGGATTAAGTCTCTACCTTTTAAATAATCCCAAATTTTGATAAAAATGTTGGACTTTAAAACTTAGACTGAAGACAATACCGCGACTGCGCACTCATAACACCGACCCTCTTATCACTGCGGCGGCGCTCTGTCTGCCATATCGTACCGGAAGTAGCTTCTGCGCACGCGCCACTACAAGCCGACTTCCGGTCGTCTAACTCAGAGGGAATAGCAATGTGCAGTCTCAGCACTGATATAGAAGTGTCGATAGTAAACAGTAACTGCTGAATACGTGCGTGCAAGGGATACTTGAGCAAGCTAGCCCGAGGAGCTCTTGGTGGAGACGTTACTGCAGGAACAAGAGGTGTTCATATCTTGTGAGGAAATAGCTGCCAAGTTTTGAATGATTTGATTGCACAAGTTTTCGTGTCAAAAATGAACTGTTTGATTCTATCAGCACCCACAAGCTCACAGCCGTAAGTCATATGGAACTTGAATAGCTTTTTAATTACTTGATTCTAGTTGTGTCCCGTTTTAAATCATTTGTGCCCGCCTTTGTTTTTTATCTACTTTACAATATTGTTTTGTGTTAACCCATTTCAAAATGTGTTAGTAGTTGACGAAGTGTGGCGTTAAATAGGACCTTGCAACGCGATCAGTCATAATCTCTTGGAAATAAAATCCCGTATTGGTTTTTTGTTGTCATTTGTCTTTCCGTTTCAACAAACCTACTTTTTTGGAAAGGAACGACCGATTGATTATATTTAACTCTTAGGGTTTTGCGATCTGTGTCAAACCATAACCTAGTTCTTCCGGTTCACACCGCGTCAAAACATCATTACAATTAGCTTGAAACTTTTCGATATCGCTGTGATGTACCATCTTCAGTTCCTGATTGGCCGAAATTTAGATACCTGCTATCTGCTATCCTATTGGTCACAGAGCTGTCAACCGTCCATTGGAGCAGTGATGCCAACTGTCGATGTTCTCATTGGCTGTGACACTATCCAAAAGACTTCTTCATTACTTTCTTGAAGAAGTCTTTTCTATAGTGTCACAGTCATCGTCAGTACTCTTAAACTAGAGTAGTTTACACTACGGATTGATTCCCAAACACTGTACTTTACATTCAAAATAAACCAAAATTATAGCTTCATATAAGAAGGAATTCCCATCTCTCTGAAGTAAACATAAATAGTCTCTCATATGCACGACATGTCAGTTGTTTATATTGCCATCTTGGGAACTCAAGAGATTCTTCAACTCAAACAAGCCCCGAATGAGCTTTCTACACTTAAAACCCACAAGAATTATTCAAATGAATCGCTCCTACTAAACACCATACGCTTGCAATTGCTGGTCACCTTCAACTTCGACCTTCCCTCGCCACTACTTCTAGGCCTAGGCGATGATTACTCACTATAGTAGTCAGTAGTGACTGATTCCATTGTCAAGGTCATCCGGATCAGTTGTGAGTGTGAGTCCAGAGATGCACTCGTCCATGATGTCACCTACACAGTGTACGTACTCATGAATGAAGTAGGAGTTGTGACGTAGTGACCATCAGCTGTTCTAGTAGTGAGTCATCTGACTGTAGTGTTTGTTGCAAATACTTAATGGGTATATTTAGTACACTCTTAGTATTTATTTTAAGTCTTAGTTATCATGTCTTCGTAATACTCCTGGAGGTCTCAAAACGCGCTATTTGAGAAAAGCTCATCACGGTTAGTGGTCCACCGGATAGAGCTGAACCGGCCTCTATTTGGGGTACAGAGTTCAACTTTGGAAAATTTGCAAACTATGATTCAAGTTACCAAACGTAAATACGTAAAAGGAAAATTGATCAAGTGGCTATTAACACGCGGTGGCAAGAAACAGCACTAGTTAGCAAGTGACAGTAGGTTCTTCCGTAAGATGAAAATCAAACATAGACAGTAAAACTCTGTTAGGGTACCCACTATCACCTTCACCGTGTGCGCCCAGTTCCTTTCTAAGTTGTACAAAAAATCAATAGTCTTTAAAAGTTGTCATTCGTACATACAGCAGTGCTTTAAAATCTCAAAGCTACAGCAGAAACACAACATCTGATAGTGTCACAGCGTTCATGACGTCATCAGTTAGAGACCGAATGAACTGGCAATTATGACGTCGAGACAATCAGCTGACTGACTCAGTGGCAATTATAAACCAGGCATCAGCTGATAGATGCACGTTGTGAGTAACGGGGTGATAGTGAGTAGTCACTGCGAATAAAGGGAGTGGTTCGGGCGGATTTTCTGGAAAGTAATTATTGAATGGCATTGAAATGATGTATTGGTTGGCTGTTTCTTTCAAAGATAGATTGTGGGAATTTAATATCATATTTGAGTTCTTTTGTCATAAATAGTGGTTTAAATTTTTCAAATACTACCAGATGAATGACGAGTGTAATGAGTGTATGTTGGGTGATGAGGTAAAGTATTGTTACAAACCATACCCGATTATTCCCCAGATTTAATAGCCCAACCACCAATGGGATGTAACTACGGCTGACTTCCGAACCACGGGGAGTGGCCATCTTGAAAAATTTGTTGCTGCAGCCCCGGGAATTGAACCCGGGCCGATTTGATACGAAGGGCGAACTATACCACTGTGCTACGCGTACCCTTTGTAGTTACAATATGAAGTTACCGACAAGTCAGTTGTTTATATTGACAACTCTGCAAGTAGTAGAATGCGCAATGCTCAAGTAGTATAGTATGCTAGTAACCGTACAATGCGCAAGTTCAATGTCTACTAATTCTAAGGCCAAGTGGTAGAGGTATCTTCAGTGGATTAGATCTTCCCTCTTTCGTACAAGTACAAGTGAACAACCATCTATCAACTAAAACAGAAATAAAGTTTGGCGTTCCGCAAGGTTCTCGGGCCAGTACTTTTCCTGTTATATGTTAATGACCTCAGTAAAGTTGTAAATCCTTATAGAATTTTCCAATACGCCGATGATACTACATTGGTTTTTTCATCTGAGTCAACAGATGGTCTTGAAGTGTCTTCAAATATTCTTGCTAATGTATGTATACAATACTTTCAAAATCTAAACCTGTTTGCAAATACAGTATTACAAAATCTAATATTATAGGTTTTCAGTTAAACTCTTGTCCAACCACAACCAATTAATCCAAAAGTTGTCATTGACAAATACTCTCTGGAAGAAGTCAACTGCACAAAGTTTTTAGGCGTGTATTTGGATAATAATTTGAATTGGGATAGTCATGTAGAGTACATATGTATAATAAGCTTTCGTCAGCGGTACAATGCATGGCAATCGTCAAAAAGGTTGATTTATGGAATTTTCCATTCAGTCTCATATCTATCGTCACATCTAGAGTCAGCTGGGATTGTCCATTGGCTCCTCTATAGAGGAGACAAGTAGACAGTACATGTCTAGCTTCCAGAGGCACTATCTACAATTCACTAGACAACTGTCGCGTCAATAATTATACTCGTACTAAAACTCCATTCAACCAATTTTAGTTTCCTGGTTAAAGTAATCCATTGATTTGGAAACAATATTTATTCCGGAAACTATCTTCTTTTATATCGCAGAGGCCTTAAATTGTTGCTTAGTTCACCTGTATAATCACGCTAAACGGCACGTTTTACAGCTCTTATGCCGCTTTTATTCCGCACTGCATATTTTATGTCACCCTGTATAAGTCCCCATTAGCATCTAATTATTGGATGAATATAAAAAGTAATTTTGAAATCAAGAAATGATCTACCAAAAATGTTCTAATGGTAAATATTACTTATCACATATTACTTGATCATTTATGTCAACTTATAAGATACGAGGAGCTAAAGAGCGTTGATGGTTCGTACATGGTAGATGATACATAGGTGATGATACATGGTAGATGATACATAGGTGATGATACATGGTAGATGATACATAGGTGATGATACATGGTAGATGATACATAGGTGATGATACATGGTAGATGATACGTAGGTGATGATACATGGTAGATGATACATAGGTGATGATACATGGTAGATAATACTAGATGATACATGGTAGATGATACGTAGGTGATGATACATGGTAGATGATACATAGTGATGATACATGGCAGTAATCATAGATGATACATAGACGAATTTCTAGATACAATGGTAGATGATACATGGTAGATAATACGTAAGTGATATTATAGAGGATGGCCTATAGATATGATATAGTAGATGATACTGATCATCTAATGATACATGGTAGATATGATACATAGAGTGATGATGATGACATGGTAGATAATACATAGATGATGATACATGGTAGATATTACGTAGGTGATGATACATGGTAGATATAATGTAGGGTGATACATGGTAGATGATACATAGGTGATGATACATGGTAGATGATACGTAGGTGATGATACATGGTAGATGATACGTAGGTGATGATACATGGTAGATGATAGTTGATTGGGACTCGTGGCGTGGTCCTGTAATCCAGCTTCATGGAGGTCAGGTTTTGATGATATAGGTCAGATAGTCTCAGTGATCATCTGATGATACCTGCATCAACTCCCACCATCGTTTAGACATATCAGACCATCATCTGCATGGTACGGAAGTCACGTTAAGCCGTTGGTCCTTGTATGTCCATTGGTCATAAGCAAGTAAACAGTGGATATTATATTAAACTTGTTTCCCTTTTCTCTACTGAAGATTCCGGTTTCATCTCTCGGAGTACGCGAACTGCGAAGCAGACTGCAGACTGTTGCTTGAGTCTCACACATCGCCATGTTTCATCTCTTATCCAGATGACCTCTGAACTCTTCTCCCCTCCTCTCTCCTTTCCTCTCGATAGTCGATGATCAAAACACGTTTATTTATTTTCCTCCTGTAATTATAATCAAATAATTATTTCGGCTGTCATATCAGATAGCCTTCAATTGTTCGATTGGACTGCTGCGAAACAACCACGACGGAGTTTTAATTACTAATGAGTTCTTGCGTAATATTTCTGTAGGTTTATACTTAAGACGGAGCTATGGTTGAAATATATTAAGGACGTTTTCCATCGTTCTTTTTGTCGACTCCGTCTTCAGGTGAAAAGTAACCTAAAACATTAGGAAAAGAGCTAGCCTAAAAGTAATCAACGCAAGCTGACAATTCACCCACCATCAAATAACCTTAAATTTTTTCATAGAAACTTGTTAATTTTATAAGAGCTATCCTAGAATACAATACATTTACAAAATATTTACGAAAGGTCACATTCAAACATACATTGTGTTCATTCGCTCTCTCCCATTCATTCGATTTGTTCCCACTCTAGCCTGTTAATCAATGTGTTTGTTCTAAGTTCTCCCAGTCATGTGCTAAGAACTCGTCAGTACTGTAAAAGGTTTCTGCGATCAAAACCTTTTTGAGACGAGATTTGAACGCCTTGGTCGTTGCAGTACTTGTGAACGAATTTGGCAACCGGTTGACAAGTTGAACTCCTTGCCTGAGAAGGCAAACGCTCGTGAGCTTCCGTTCTGTGTCTCACAGTTCGGTAGTTCTCCTGCCTCTGGTTCCATAAGAGTGATTATCACTTACTTTTCTTTACTACACGTAGACACCTTACATTCGATAAAATTGCACAATTCTAATAAATTCGTCGTATGACTGCGTAGTTTTTGAACAGTTTTTGCAAAAAAGTAAAGAGACTTGTAGAAGCGATTACAGAGTGACTAGCCGATCGAAAACCTGTAATATTTTACGTCTGTGGACTACATTGGTTGGTCACAGACTACGTCACTTTTACACTCGTCCTGTGCACACTTAAATACAGTAGTTACAATATCAACAGAACAAGATTACGAACAGTTTTGCACATTTGCAACCTTACAAGTGTGCAGCTTGAAGCATATTCTTAAACTATCTAGCGCACACTCATTTAATATCAATTTACATACTCAAATAAAAGTCCTAGATTTTAACACATTTTATGAATTATGTTCATACAGATTTTGGACAGCTTCCAAGACAGCGTAGCTCGGTAGCCGTGGGAAATAGAAAGTACTCTTTAAGGAGAGGATAAATATGCATCTGCATTATTATATAGCCAGAGTGAGGCCAAGGTTATCAATTGTTATCAATATCGTGCACAATAGATAGTAACTGGTTGCCTCTAGCGCTGCGCAGTGGTGAACAATGCAACTACTCTGTCTATCGCCAGTTTACACACTAGGGCTCAATTCAGAGGCTATAATGAACACATTAATGGCAGCATATTGCACAAGTTACAACGAGTAACCTTCACCGACTAGATCACCCATTGTCGGATACGGAACCTTTGCGGAACTGGAGCGCTATTGTCACCTAGATCTAGAACTTTGCGTACTAGCACAGAGAGTAAATGGTACGCAGATGTCAAATAGGATAGGGAAGGTATTTGGTTGTTCAACTCATCACCAAGCGTGGCGCTATAGTGTGCGGATATTATAGCCGTCGGGGTAGAGTTGATACGAGTAGAACACCACGGTGAGGCACATATGTAATTAAGTGATATATTTGGTGATTAATCTAGCCTTTTCCTAACATCGAAGAAATGGACGTCTGTTAAAAGTTTCTATTGTCTTTGCTACTTACTATTCGGGAGTGACTGCAAGTCCATCTGGCCCCTTGGTGAACTCGTGGCGTGGTCCTGTAATCCAGCTTCATGGAGGTCAGGTTTTGAGGATGATTTAGGTCTAAAGCGGCTCAGATAGTCTCAGTGATCATCTGATGATACCCGCATCAGCTCCCTCCATCGCTTAGACATATCAGGCCATCACCTGCGTGGTTCAGAAGTCACGTTAAGCCGTTGGTCCTTGTATTTCCATTGGTCATTGGGCTATTCATTAATGACCCATTCTAAGAAGAGTCGGCCTTAGTTTGTAACAAGACTACACCTCATAACCCATTACTACCATTCATACCTCACCACATATTTGCCTTAAAAAAATACCCTCATAAGAGTGGTCGGCATCTCAAATAGTGATTTAGTGTCGGAATGGTATTGCGCGAAACTCAGAAGCACAGTATTCCGGAGGCGTGGGTTCGGTGCCTGTAGTCACAACAACAAATAACAATTTGTCAAGTGACTTTCCGATAGCAAGAAATCAAGTTTATTCAGCCATAGAACTAGAACAGTAATAGGCTAAGTCATACATTAGTGCATAAAATGTTAACAATCTTCTTCTTCTTCTTGCAGTAAAATATACATGAAATACCACACCATGCAGCAAAAATCGCACCATACAATCGTTAATAAACACACCACGCAAAAAAGGTCGAGGTTGAGTGGTAGAGAGGACTTTGTAGTCCGTACTTTGCCTCGTTAAACAAAGCAAAATTTAAAGAGGGAACAATATTGAAAAGATTAACTTAATTTAAAAAATAATTCCAAGCCAATATGACATTTTTAAATAACTTTACCTTCTACCTTTTTACCCTTGAGACCATGACCCTTCTGAAGAACACTTAATATTTAACCTTTAAAAGTCTCACTCATGTTATGGCTCAGTGACTAAAACATTATGAAAAGTGTTCTCACTGTGGTTTGGCAAAGGCTTTACCTCAATACAATTGAGCCTTTCTCATTACTAGATTAAATAATGCATTTCTAGTTTCTTTATCAGGGATTCAAATTTGGCATTTCCATAGACCTGGGCAATACAATATTCCTGGTCTCCCGGCTCCCCACCTCAAGACTAAGGTCCGGTTATGATCAATGATCAATGAGTCACGTGATCAACGGGCTTATCATTGACAAGATCTGGTGCCCATTGGTATTCACTGGCAGCACTGAGTGAGGTGCACAGCTATCTCTAAACTGCCAGGAGTGGAGTGTGACCATCATATCAATCACGGGCACTGGACAGTGGACAGGGGATCACTGATAAGGATCTTGAGTGCGAATCTTAGCCAGAAACACGTCTTGGAGGCGGATCTTTAACTTGTCAGAGATTGAAGGTCCTTCTAGAAAAATTACGATTTGTATAAAAGCGTTAAAACAATAGAAGGCCTCTTTGAAAGTCTTTCTATCAGGTCATAGTCTGGTAAGAGACTATGGTGGGTTTAGTAATTAAAACTGATTGAAAGCGACGTAGTATACATTTACGAAAGTAGTTTAAAAACTTCCGTGACAGACAAATTACCCAACGTTTTATTGATGGTGGATCTGCCTCCAAACCAACAATTCAGCTCTCTAACTTCTAAAGGAGAGATGGCTAGAAGAGAGGCTCAATTTCACAGGAAAAATGAAAGTCCCTAACTGGTTTTAGTGATCCTGTGTCAATTTACCTGTACGGATTGAATAATTTCAAATTCCAGATATTGGTTTTACAATTCTTAAATTGTCAAAGTCGTATACAAATATGCACGCAACTCGTACATAGTCACGATCCTGGCGTTGAGGGAGAGATAGCAGTGTAAGTTAGCAGAGTCTACCATAAATATGATCAAATGTCTGTCATTTGTACTTTTGTTTTCCTGGGAGGGCCACACACATGGGGTGAAAACATTGTGGAAAGCAATAAAGTTCTCAAAAACCCCTGCCTTTACAGTGAAAGTTGTCTGCAAGTGAACCATTACTTTTTAGCTCCAAAACTACTGTTGATTTTTCGTTAAAACAGCCTAACAGTGCGTAATTTTGCGCCGAAATTTAGAAAAGCTTTCCGGGCAAAAGAGCCTCTCTCCGACCTCTGCTCATCTTCCTTTCAGCAGAGTGACATACTGATTTCACCATTGATCCCACCTCCTGGAATCAGCTGGTTACATACCGTCCAGCGGCTTACCTTGAGCTGTAGACACGCCTTTTACATCGTATTCAGATAGCCTGATAAAACAAAAACTAGAAATCCTGTGATTATTTCGATTACGAGGTAAATACTTTTCAAGTTTAGATTACTTCCACCCAACCAAAACGATTTCTCCAGCCTAACAGCGATCTGTATACGGTCGTGTTGTACCCGACCTCCTGCGGGTGGTTATGTGCTATGTGTTGTGTGTGCTATGGAGTTATGTGCTATTGTGCACACTCTTGACAAGCTCACAGGGTCGTGTTATGTCTCATTCAGTACCCAGCTGTAGCTGTACTGAGACGATTTGTTGAGTGGTTCTACAGCTGTTGTCCCGGATTATATCCGAGAAAAGTGGCTATTGCATGAAGTGGCTCTTTCCCAAGTTTCAAAGCGTATTACAAGTTTTAATGACAAGGTTTTTGGTACGCGTAAATGACTATTTGGAGTTAACTTTCCTGTTTAGTTCTGAAAATGAAGTCAAAAATTACTAGGATGGTAGGAAAATAACGCAATGACTAAGCTCAAAATGTGGCAGATGAAATAACCAATAGAGTTTACTTAATTTCCATATTTCCCTATACTGGGGTTTTCGCTGGTTTCGCTCAAGTTTCTAAGGTGGAATCCGCATAATTGTTCAGTTGAAAACTGCGACTTTCATCTATTGAATTCAACGAGTTGTCAACGTCGATTGATGTAGCCTCCACGTAGATTATAGATTTTTTTTTTTTTTTTTTTGTAGTGTAACCGGGTTGGAAATCTGTTTTCACGGAGTAGTGTGTCTGGACACACCACAAACATGTTTCCCAGTTCGGGAGCATCGCAATCAATGCTCCAGAAACTCGATGGCAAGGCCATAGTTGTGGATCCGTGTGTATTTAAAGTTTCGCACCGCATTTTTTGAAAACCAACCCGGTGTTCTCAACCCCCGACAAGTGGGGGTGCAGTGGACCGTTACAGTTTGCAAGCCCCATGAACTGTGGCTGAAACATAAGTACATGGCATAATGCTAACTCCACTTACTTGTGTTTCCTCAAGAAACTCGATGATTTATCTCACAATGATCTGCGTAATTATCACCTAACCTTCAGTCGTGCCAGGGCCCTGCGGGTTAAGAGGTTGATCGAATAGTAATTCAAAATAGCCCATTTCGATACAAAATGTCTGCTAGTCCGCCATGTCAGCTGCCAAAACTGTATGTGTCAAGGGAAATTATTTCATACCCAGCGTATTTAATTCCAGAAACATAATTCACCAGAGCTGCTAAACTCCACTTAGCACTTGTGTTTCCTGCTAGACCTTGATTAGCTGTTACAGACGGGATTGATTCCGCACGGTCTACAGATGATTTATCTCACAATCTAAGATGAAACTGCCTTCGCTCTCGACGTAATTATCACAATCACGGATAAGCAACTTCAGCCTCGTGCCAGATAGGCCCTGCAGGTTGTGCAACCTAGGCTAACTAACACTCAGCCTCAGCTCATCAATGCATAATACACTATATAAACACGAGTCAGGGGTACCACTACAACGGGTCAGATCTCAGCTACGTGTGCGGTTTATTTGTGGCCAGTTTTTGCATACCGACATGAGCATTGAAATCAGCGAAAAGATTTGTATAGCTAATTGTAGAAGTTAGTGGGTATTAGATAACGTGCCTCCTATTAGTAGGACGTTTAAAAACTAGTGGAAATAAATTTAAGTTTAAACCAGAACCATTTTTTAAAGTCTGTGAAAATACGTGAAAGAAATGTCCCGTATCTTAACTTTTATGCATTAAGGCCGCATAACGTGTAATGTTTGTTCACCCTGCGTTTGTTACTTTTGTGGACCTTATGATCACTTGTAACATTTCGGTGAACAAAGTATACAAAATTAAGTTTTTTTAAATCCCCAAATAAAATACGGGGGAATTATTTTACTTATACTCGTATAGGCTGTAGATGTCTATAATTAAACTAGTTAGACGTCTGTATACAGCATGACAATATCACGATACTACCAAAGAATAAGCATTACTGTTATAATATGCTTATTCTACGATATTACTAAGGCTCCAAAGGCTCAGAATCAAAAATACCAGCCCTGCAAGGGTTTCAGACATTGTCTTTTGCATAATATTTATTAGGGAATAACCCGTATACAGATTATATGTATACAAATAATTTAGAAAGTCCTTTGTACTTTGGTGTTTTAATGTTGCTCAGCATACTCTCGGGCTTGTTCGTAATGAACAGTAGGTCTACTTATCTGTCATGTATAGCGAAGTGGCCTATCCAAGAGACGTAGCCTATCTATGGAACAGAGGAGTTTGTAGAATTTCATTAGGAGTGCATAGTGCCTGTCGGCCATTTTGTTTTGTGTCCTATAAGAGCAATGTAAAGAGAAGCATTTTCTGGAAACACTTCACGTTTACTTCAGTGGCTCCTCCGAGCACTTTTTTGACAATTTTATTATTTTACTAGTGAAAACAAGAAATTTCAATACAAAGTTTCTTCAATTTTTTTTGTGTTTGTGCCACGGAATTATAAATGCAAAAATGGAAATTCGGCTCAACTAAAACATTTAATACACTATAAAACAAAGTTTGTTTTATAAAAATCCAATGAAAACTGTAGTTGTGAAGTGTCTCAAGAAAATGCATGCTTTTACATTGGCTCTTATAGGACAAAATTCTAGGTCTCTAAGCACCCTTAAGACTAGGGAATAGAGTTAGATACAGTTCGATTTGAAATGAGGGAGTGACTGTAAACGTTGTATGAGGGAAAGATATTTTGATGTTAGAATTTAACAAAAAACATTTTAGTTATCAAATCGATGTCGATTAGATCTAAATGTCCATGCAATAAAATATTTATTTATCTTTCAGATGGGCTACGTCTCCTACGTTGCCTAGTTCTCGTAGACACCCAACGACCCACTAGGCAGATTCAGACGGTGCCACATTGTTCCCCTAATCCAGGAGATGGCCACAGTGTTGGCCGCTAGAGACTTGCCGAATTCACTGATCTCGCACTCGAGTGACCTGATGGAAACTGGTTGTGGCCGAACATTCCAGCTGATGAGTGATCACTGTGAGTCACTCCCGGACCTGAGTGACGTAGCAGTAGCCGAGCAGTCTGCGTCCAGTGTGGATACATGGCGGGTCGTCCAATGAACACACGACACTGCGCAAGTAACAACTTACTAAAAAACAGGCCTTCTTTCAACTGATGCAGCCTATTGTCAAACCAAGCGCTCGCAGGGGTGTACGTTGGCCCGTTTTTCACCTTTCAAAATAATTTTTACATTCATTCACATGATATATTTGTACAATGTAAGAGTTCTTTGAAAGGTGAAAAACGGGCCGCTGTAAACCCTCGCATTGCACCCTAAGCGTCGCCGCGCAGCTGAGACATCATGGTTTCTCCCACGTTGCTCCGGCGAGCTCCACGACGTCTCGAACTCGCAGGCAGACATCAGCGAGAGGTCGAAGGCCGAAGTTCCCGACACAAGATTAATGGTAGCTAAGACACAACCTGCAAAACCATTCCTATTGTATTGTTCATCATTCCCTCAAGGTCCACGCATGCCGGAAAACAACAATAATTAACATTCGAGGATTTCAGTGGTGTGATTCTTAAACAGGGAAATCAACCAAGGTTCAACACTGTTCGGTTGCATTACAGTATATAAACAGTCAAAAACAAAGTAGAGTCGATTATACCAATGAAGGTTTCGTCACGTTCAACCATTGACTTTATACCGGGTGGCCACGATACAGTGTCCAACAAATGTGCTACAAGTGCACTACAAATGTTTTGGTTTTTATACAAATTTAGTTCCATATTCTGAATTATTAGACGTATTTGAAGTTTCTAGCTTATCCAAACGAAGTCAATTAAATTCCTTACTTTTTCTATATAAGTTATTGCATGTAAGAACGGAAGATGATAAACTTGTATCGCAAAACAAGAACCAATCTGGGTTACTATTCACCTCTAAATAATATGTGTCGGCTGTATAATTTAAACAGTCTTGAAGTCGATATTTTTTGCGATTCGTATAGTAGGTTCAAATATAAATTGAACAAAAGTATACAACACTTTTAACTCCCCTTTCATAGGGCTGGAAGGCTTGCTGGTTTCATGTTTTATGTTTTATCATGTTTTTTTTAATGTTTTATAGTGACAATTATTAATATCTTTTATTTGTTGCTCGATTTTATTATGCATTCTATTTATACAATCTCTAAATGTTGTTAGAGTTATATTTAATAATATTTGTGCTATTTTCGCCTAGTATATGGTTGGATGATAGATAGCTATTTAACAGTACATATCCTATAGTTGTTTATGCTGTATTTGTATTTAATTATGTATTATGCATGTAAATATTTCATTTTAACATTAATGCTTTGTGTAATTGGCTAACGCTGTATAAAAGCATTAAATAAAGAATTTTGAATTTTTGAATTTTTTAAACGGATTGTAAGAGTACAATTGAATGGGTCCTCCGTATAACGTTCTAACTGACAAAAATTACATTTTTCAGGAGGGCCAAAAAACTGTGTAAATAATATTGCACTCAATATATATAAATATATTTTAAATGTTAAATTTTATGTTCTAATAGCCCATTTTTTAATTGCTATAAAATTCTATATCTTAATTGAATGAGTCCTACGTACAACGTTCTAACTGACACTTTTTTCAAAATCGATGTTTTAGTGGAATAACGTTTTAATTGGGATTCTAAATCGCGTGGTAAACTTTAATTGTCAAAATTTTCATGTTGGTAGCCTTGAACAGCTGGTCGAAGTGTCGGGAAATACAGCTCCACCGTGGGAATAACGTTCTAACCAGCAGAGATGTCGTCTGACTCGAGCGACGTTATGTCGCCAAGAGATAGAAAACGGTTAAACCAGGGCAAAAAACGGAAATGAAGTGTAACAGAATGGCAAGAGGAGAAGAGAAAAGCTATGAGAAATTCCGGACAACCATACTTTTCTAAAAAAGAAGCACGTACCCGGAAAACTTCCACTTGCAGATGTAATTAGAATAACGTTTTTTCTACAGACGCTGGTGTGCTGCGCAGTCACTGCCTAGCGCACTCTGTTTCTATACTCATTGAACACATAGGACTATAACGAGCGCATACTTATATTGAGAACAACGTTTTAACCCAACGTCAGTGTATAATATTAGTAGAATAACGTTGCAACCTACGTTAGTTAAAACGTTATTCCCTTGTTTTTTGAGGTAAAAGTCTTTGTATCTCTGCTATAAGTAGCAATTATTAGAGCTAGAACAATAAAACAAACTATTTTCTCTGGAAATCGTACATGGAGATTTCAGAAAAAATATTTTTAGATTCTGAGTATACAGGGTGTGACAGTACTGAAACTCACAGGGTCAAAACTCGAGTTTTTAAACGCAAAGGTGGGGCATATTGTACATAATTTTAAACCAAATACAATTTCCGACATTTTGACAAAACTGTTTTTATATGTTGTCCCGTTACCAAACTAGAGTTATAAACGTGAATCGCATAAGCTTTTACGGGACGCTCTGTATTCAAATGATCAATTCGATTAAATATTAACTCTGTATTAAATATTACAGAATTGCATTACCCAATTATTTGAACACTTTCAGAGCATTTTAATGTAGGTCGGTTTGTGAAGTCGGTTCAATTATTTTGTTAAAAAGTTTTTATTAATGCAGTAAATCCAACTCACGTGAGCTACAATTTTGTCACCAGATTTTAATAAAGTGTGCTTTTTCACTAAAATTTACATTCAACACAACTTCGTATACATTATTACAAACATCTCTCACTAAGTGTAAGTAAGACGTTACATCGCCTCAAGAATTAGTAATGCTAGCGCGCGTGGCGGCAAGCCTAGGCTCTAATGACAAAACTGGCCTGGGTCTGTAATTACGATGCTCGCCGCCACCGCCGGAGAGCAGCACCTACCGGCCCCACCTAACCTAACCTCACCTTCTCATGAATAAAACACGTTCAGAGTACCTCCTAAATGAGACTCGCAAGTGTTGTTTTGAATTGTAAACGTGAAACCTTGCCGTTTGGAATGTGGATGTGCCGTGTGTGATTTAATTTTCAGTGGTTTCCTAAGTCGGTACATTCCTTTGGAATTTTTCATGAGATCCAGACCTCACGTTTGTTTGATGGTATCGGGACATCTGTTTCGGCTGCGGCACCTGTGGACCTGCTGACTCTTGTGATATGACATCAGCGGTGTCAATTAAGCATGGTTTTAGTGGATTAACACTTGGTACTGAGGCAAACTACTTAGTTGGGAGAAGGCAAGTCAATAATACTTCATCTGGTCAGAAAGGCATCGCTCACGGAGTACCACAGGGTTCTGTGATTGGAGCCTTACTCTTATAACCCCTCTAGACCAAGCACTCCTTCAGCCACGACTTGAAGGTCTTCAGGTCTAGACCGCGCACTTCCTGAGGAAGAGTGTTGTTTATCCTCAAAGCAGAACAAGGTTAAGACTGAGCTCTGCGTTAAGCTCAAGCGACAGCGAGGCACATCCAGCATGACGCGTTTCACGGCTGTATAGTTCACTACTCACGCCATAACTGACAATGTTGGGAACCTCCTGGCTAACCACCATAAGTATTGTCAATTCCATGACGATATGCCCGCAGTGCTCGAAAAAATCAGCTTCACTGAAGCTCCTCCATTGCTTCAGTCATAAGTGCGCAGAGAAGGATTGAGTCTTACCATTGACTTTAAATATAGGCTACATTTAAAATCAATGGTCTTACCCTCATTCAAATTGAGCTTGTTGATCGTGAATTATGTTGTTAAAGGAAATTTTGTGCTTCAGTCCACAATAGTGGAATGTTGTTTCCGCTGGAAATTAAGGTTTAGTCTCTAGAAGAGGTAGCGTATAGTTGGTCAGCCGAAGATCGT
The DNA here is from genome assembly GCA_018831715.1 of Matsumurasca onukii. NCBI lineage: Eukaryota > Metazoa > Arthropoda > Insecta > Hemiptera > Cicadellidae > Matsumurasca > Matsumurasca onukii. The sequence goes on along the minus strand of CM032061.1, from coordinate 39,592,006 downwards.
TCACCATGGACCAAGAGAAGGGGTCCAAGTACTAGGGGTGCCTGTAGTACTACGTGGGCAATAATCTTAGGCTAAAGGAACTAGGAAGTGTTACTGACTGTCACCAACTATTATTTTCAGTCAATTGGTTTGCTACAGTGTCAAGTGTTAATCCACTAAACCTATACTTAAACATTTTTAGCCACCATATAATGTGACACATCACCGTCGAAAGCCTTACTCAAGTTACATAGTCTTAGCAAGACTGAGTCTTTTTGCTCAAAAGTTATTGTTTTCATACGACTCAGAGTACTGTAGTAGTGGAACTTCCATTCCCTCAATTTATTGTTCGTTATGTTCTAGGTAGCTACTACTATTTGACTTTTGAGTACTATAGTGTCTCAAAGAACTTGGAGATGGTCGGAAGTATTGATTTTAAAATGTTTATTTAAAGTCAATGATGATACCTCTAACACGTGTATGGTTAAACCAAGATAACTATTTTAACTAATTACGACAACATCTAAAACTGTCTTAAGAACTTCACTCGACAAACCATTCGTATCTTGCCTATCAGAATAATTTAATACTTAACATTTAACATTTTAACATTTTTATTGTCATTTGTACAAAATAATATATTGTGTTGACAATACTTTTCATCATGCAGTAAAGAATATCATATTAACTCTCCAGATTCTAACTGTCTAATGATATCCGTGTTGATCAGTGTCGGTAAGTGTGAGTGAAGGGTCAAGCTTTAAAACAGACTAACTGTTGACAATGTTGAATGTTGTCAGCAATCTTTTCAAAATAAATATTCATATCACCGGGACTAAAACGCACCAAAGCCATAGGTCCTCATTTCCTCTTCACGTTTTTTATAGGTCATGCGGTCTTGCATGTATTTGGGGCTTGGTTGATAAGAGTTACTATAATGGATTTTTCTTCCTAATTCAAACACAGCAGTCTCTTTTAGCTTTAATGTATAGACTATATTACGGTACGTTTTCAGAAGGAAATGTCATCAGAAGTTTGTTTTTAACGATCATTTAACATTGAATGAGTCTATTTACTCGTACCAGGCGTTATTAAGAAACACACAGAAGTGTAAAATTCGATTATAAAATGTACGGCAGAATACAGGTAGTAAGAAATGCTTTATGCCAGACAAACGAGCCCATCTGCGTCCACCCGTTTCCGAAACTGCCGAAAGTAAGAAAATAATATGATTAATAGATTATCCCTTATACGCCTTGTCCTTCGAACTTACAAAGCCCGGGTATTACTTGTGGATAGTCGGACTGTCTTCTGTACTTTTGTGTCTTTTGTGTACTTGTGGACTGTCTTCTGGCGTCAAATATGCAGACTATTTTCCTGTGACTATTCACAAGTGAGACCTAAGCTACCCTTACTTTTTCATAGGTAACCAATCCTACAATTTTTCAAACGCTATTTTACACATACTAACATTATTATACTTATTGTATCATATTCGACATTCATTGCGCATTTCATTTATGTGCCATCATTTTCATTTGCTCAATCTAAATTAATTTTGTATATAGTATGTAAAAACCAGCTAGCTGATGATCTACTATGTAAGTTCCCACTGGTCTGTTCGCAGATATGATGAATCAAGGGAACAGAAACAGACATGAAAAATGAGTAAACTGTAGAAAAAATGAAGGTGCCTAAACCCGAACCAAACTAAAAGTGAGCGTATGTATTTATACTACGGAATAATCGTTGCAAGTATTCCAAATTTAAGAAAAAGTACCAAACCGCACTGTGTGATCAGACACAATAATAATTTACGTATTTGTCCGACAGTACTCCCAATCACCAGTTTATGCTTGTCAATCGGTGAGTCCTTCTATAAATTGCTAGTCACTAGTAAGCCTAGAATCTAGATGTCTGAACATTCTTTATCGCGTTGTAAACTATCTAATACTACTTTGCGTTGTGTCTCTACTTTAGTGTCAAAAGTCTAACACAAAGTACAAGTGTGTATTATAGACCTAGTAATAAATATCCCAACTTGTGACTGAATTTGTTACACAATTTTCTAAGTATTTTTTACCCAATCTAGGGAACAGTCGGCCCTAGTTTGTAACAAGACTACACCTCATCATCCATCAAAAACACTCATTACACTCACCCTTCATCCCATATTCACCTTAAAATACCCTCTAGGAGTAATCGGTGTCTGAGATCAAAGTACCGATAAGACCAGTGTTTATTCTAGCATTGGCTCAACGTCCCTAGCATAACAGTACCAATATGTATAACCACCACGTAAGGCTACAAAAAGTATCTTATTGTAGGCCTAGTTCTTTATTTATTTATTCTTTCAACAGTCTAAGCCAATACATAAATACAATAGTTTATAAAATACTAATTGTTCAAAAATACAAAAAATAGTTGATTATTCTAATTAATTCTCTTGGAAAAATTCGACCATCTGGGTATGTGATGTTCAGCATGAAACAACTACTCTAACGTTGACATTTAAAAACTCAACTAAGCCTAGGCTGTTCAATTTTTTTTCACCTCAGTTGAAGTTTATATCTTGATTAAAAACAAAGGAAAAAGAGTTTGGTTCAAGATCAAATCATTGAAACCAAACTCAACTAATTGAATTTGAACTTAACCAATTGAATGGAACACCACTTTGGAACTAGCTTATTAACAGTCTTGAGTTTAGTTCAGGGTTTGCCCTCAACAGCTTTAGCTGCACACATTCTGATCTAGGCCCACCGAGGAAACAAGCTTGTTAAATGTGTTGACATCAAAGCTAATTTTTACCATACAATATTTTAAGTGATAACATTTTTAGGTCAAGATTCCAGTAAATAACGGATTCTGATGAAGTTGAAGCAATGGATAGAAAGTCAAAACTAAACAATCAAAGTGTGGCGGATTCCAAACGAAATGGGTAAGAAGTACTTGTGTGTTGGTAAAATTACAGAACAGTGACTTTTGAATTTTTAGCACTTTTCTAAGTTCAAACCTTCCAAAAAGTCCATAAAACGATGTTTTAACTTCAGGAAAGTTGCGGAAACCATTAAAAACGATGTTTTTACTAAAAGAAATAAACTAACTTAAGCTAACCTAACTTCACGATAATACCTTATTCAGCCTTTATGTTAATTTGAAATGGGTGACAGAGATTGTCGTCTGCTACAGAGTGCCGCGTCGCGTCTTCCGCTCGTAAAATAGTCCCAACTTAAAAGCCACTTTTAAATATGTTCAACATAAAAAATAACCTAACCTAACTTCACGATAATAACTTATTCACCTTTAAGTTAATTTGAAGTGGGTGACAGACTGTCGTCTGCCACAGAGTGCTGCACGCACCGCGTCCGCGCATCTCCCGATCGTAAATATTCCCAACTCTAAAGCCAATTTTAAATAAGTTCCGCACCCCAAAACAAATTTTTATATGTTTAGAGGCCTCCTCCACATTGTGCTAAATCAGTTTTAGCTCATAAGATTAAAAGTCACTGTTCTGGACCTATAAAACACCTGTAAAATACCTGTTCGTTAAATGGTTTTTAAACTTCATAGCAAATAAGATTATCATTAGTGTGATCTTTCAACAAAACACTTTTATTGTTTCTGAACGTTAAACAAATGTGAGAGAAATGTATTAACTTTAACCTTTTAATTAAATTTTCAAGAACTCTAGCATCAATACAGTTCCATTAATCATGCTACTTTAAACCTCTTGTTTAGATATTCAGAAATGTATTTCTGTAGTTGTACTTTTCAAGTACCGGAAATTAATGCTGCACCAAAGTAATAATAGTGTACATGCCAATATATGTAGGCTACATCGGCACTGAGTTGTTCCAACTTGTCAGCTGTCGTTTTCTAATTTATCCTTTCATAGTCTTCGGAGTTTTAATAGCTAACTACAGTAATTACATTCTAAAATTCTAAATTTGCTAAATTAATATTTTGTACCAGAGAGGAAAGAGTTGAAGATGCTTTGAAAAAGCTCCATCAGATGGATTGGATGAGGAATAAGAAAGACCCTCATCATCTGGTCAGGTGAGTATCTTCTGTGTGACGGGAGATGTGCGAGCAAGCAAGAGTATACTTTACACTGCCCTCGCTTGTTTGCAGGCTACCTTATGTCCCCCTTGTTTCAAAACATGTGTTTCAATCATTTGAACCACATGTTTACAAACATGTAAAGTATAAACTTGATACTTGACTCCATGTTAAAAGGTTTCTTTTTTTGTTTTTGTCCTAAGGAGCTATTTCTTTCTTTCCTGTCTTTACCTCTTCCTTTGGGGGGAACTCTACTTATTTGGTGGGTGGGTTTTGCTATAAAATACAAATTCAGGGTTGCTCATCAATTATCTTGACCTTTTCCATTTAGATGAGCCCAGTGTAACATCACTGTTGTTGTAGCCAATGTTACCAAACATTATGTACATTTATCTTTTTTTGTCAAATAAACTTCTGAAAAATTGGTTAATTTGATTTTAGTGTACATGTCTGTTAAATGCATGTAAACAAACTGTAAAAGGTCTGAGTGGAGGAGGTAAATTATATCTTTAAACATTAGTCCTTATTTTATAGCAAATAATTATTATTCGCATGGAGCCCCAAGGCTCTTTTTCACTGCCAGCGTGAGCTTTAAAAATATGTTTAGATAATTCTTTTGGAAAAATGAGTTATTCATGCTGACAGCATGTTAAGACCCAAACCCAGGACCGTGAAATGAGCACTGATCCTGACCCTTTAGAACAAGTTTTGGGCATTTTATAAAAACATTATTATACATTTGTGTATATATGTGTGTGCTCTCTTATTCAAAACTGAGCCAGAGGCTGTGTGCAGTGAACAGTCTGCTCACAGCCAGTGATCGTAATGGGAGACAAATATTGGAGTAACAAACTGCAAATGAAATTCACTCCACTCACTTCAGCGGCACTCAAGTGCTTAGTTGCACATCAGCCTGGTTTTCTCTTTGACTCTTTTAAAACAATATTAGATCACTTTTCTTCCTTAAATAAATTTATAGGCCTGATTAATCATGAAACAAAAAATTCAATTCCCTAAACATTCATAATTTTTAAATTTTGTAACTTTTACTTTGTTAGCTTTTAAAGGTTAAGTTTTAACATTAAGTTTGGACAACATTTCTACAATCCTTGTTTTCAATGACTTTAAGCGTGTCACTGAAAAATAAATTTTACTTAGGCCCATTCTCCTCGAGCGGGTAAAACGCGACTGTTTGCCGACGCTTCCGCTCGAAAATTTTGACCATTCTCCACGAAGGGTTGATTGAACGCCGCAAACGGCGACCAACCGCGAGCAAACCACTCTTCCATTCTCCACGGGCAGGCAAAACGCGACTGTTTGCCGGCCCGAGTATTTTACAGTATTATCGAATGTCCATTGCTACATTTTATGACAGACCACCATATTCTAGGTTTATGGAATATCTAAATTAATTTTGTATCATCTAATTTTTTTTTTTGCATTATAAAAAAAACTTTTATAGTTAGTATATTTCAAAAATTGAAACAAGTATTAAACTATTTTATTACTTAACTAAACTAACCTAAAATATTTAACTAGGTAATTAAGCCAAAATAAAATTCAAAATTAAATGATTAAACTACTGGAAAAGAGACCAAGAAAATGGTTTAAATTTTACCGAAAAACTCACAAAAAAACTTTTCAATATAAAAACGAACGCCAGCCCTTCAGCCACACCGCCCGCCCTGACCTCATTTCATCAACAGTCGGTCGCACCCCCTCGCTCCGTAAATATGCTCTTCCGCGGCAGGCCACCCGACGCGTCGACCGTGAACCGCGAGTGCACAAGTGCCGTGGACCATGTAAATAGTTTTAATTAAGTTCTTAGTTTTAATATCAGTGTAAATAGTGACTTAGTGTGTCTACTGATGATGCAGCACAAGCGCTGCGAAACACGTGTATAGACTACAACCTGCACCGTAGGATCTACAGGCCCTCAACCAAGGTAACTGTAGTATAAAAACATTTTACAGCACTCAGTTCACTCTGCCGGTCTATTGAGCACTGATGACAGAGATGAGGCGGGTAAACAGCGCGCAAACCGCTACGTGGAGAATGGCAGGCGGTTCTCCGGCGCTGTTGCCGACGCCTCGGCATGCGACCGCTCACCCGCCTCGCGAACGCTCCTCCGCGACCGGCAACCTGCTCGTGGAGACGGCTCCATTTAAACCCCTTGGTTCTGTTACTAGCGTGCAGACGCCGCAAACAGTTGTGTTTTACCCGCTCGTGGAGAATGGGCCTTAATGTCCTGGGACAGAAAAGTATTACAGAGTTCCTCCATAAGTTTTATTTTCAACTAACACAACCTTTTCCACCTCTATTGTTTTTTTTTACTAACTTTTTATTTTGGGGATTTTTTTATAAAGTTTGTGTTATTTATTCATAAGAGTTGTGTTTACTGGTTCCAGCTACCAACAGCACAGCCTAGAGGATGTGAGGCCAGACAGGAAGAAGCAGTCCAGAGATGAAGAAGAGAGTTATTACGAGTAAGTTTTCTTACTCCTGCCGCTACTACTGCTTACTTTTATTCGCTAAAAGCTGAGTACGCTAAGAATGAAGGGGCTAAGAGATCAAAACAACTTTCGTTAATTCCTCCAAAATAACACTTCCCAATTTTTACTATAGTGTTTATCAAAGTATCCACTAAACTGTGGAGCTGTACACATTCTTGGGAAAACTTGGGAACCGTTTAGCTTCCATGTGGGTTATGGTTATTCTGCACAACTTGTACAATGAATTTAAACTATAACTGCGGACATTTTCCATTGTTAGTGAGCAAGAAGATCACAACATTTCGGGATCTGCAATCTGATCCCGTCTTCAGGTGAAAAGTAACCTAAAACATAACCCATAACATTAGAAAACAAGCTAGCCTAAAGTAATCAGCATAAGCTGACCAGTCAAACACAACCAAACAACATGTAGCTGTTAGAGTCATAATACTAAAACTTAAAAAAGCTAGCCTAGAAAACAAAATTACAAGCATAAGATACACTAAAAACTTAGCTACAAGAAACAAACAACTCAAACAACACGTCCGCACTGGTGGAGGCTCTCGGCAAAGTGATTGGTTCGGCCGGGGGTGGGATCACCAATGACGTAAGAGCGGGCTGACCAACTGGAACAGAGAAAAAAACAAAATTTCTATTCATGCACAACCAATAGGAGAAGGGGCATCTTACACGATTTAAGTTCTCTGCTGCCTGTTTTGCGTCCTGAATTCCATGCTATGAGTTTTGTGTGTTGTTTCTTGTTAAAGGTTAACTGGAAATTTATAATTGTCCCTACACTTTAGTTCATTTTTAATGAGTGGTAGCTAGGAGGGCCTTATTTCAACTGAAGCTTGACTAATAGGACGGTCTGCTAGTTTTATGTATGAGGCCTTGATAATTTTTCTTTTATAAAAGTGAGGTTCCCGATGTATTATATACGAGCCTCATTCCAGTTCATTGCGTGACTTTCAGACCGACAATGTTGAGCAAGTTTGGACGTTTCTGTTAAACCCTGTTTTCTTTGTGTTCTTTGACTCTTACATTTAGTGGTCTTTTTATCCCTCCTATGTATTCCCTATCATAACTACATTTTATACTGTAAATAGACTAAATACAGTTTTTAGACTCCTGAGTGCCATTTTTGGGTTTGGTTTTTGTTTTTACTAGACTTTGTCTAAGTGTATTCTGGGTTTTGAACAAGGTTCTATCTTTAAATTTTCTACCTAACCTTCTGAGTTTTTCCCATAATCCCGGCACATAAGGGGTTGACATGAACGCGGGGTTTTCAACTATCTGATTTCTGACTGTTTTTAGCTCTAGGTATGTTGTTTGCATTTACTTATCATAGACTGAGGATACCCATTTTTAGTCAAATCTCTTTCTACTTTTTTAACTTCTTCTAATTTCTCATCTTGATCTGAGCACAAGCTCGTTGTTCTATCAAATAAGGAGTATGTCACATAAACAAATTTTTGATGGTTGGACAAAAAATTAAGATACTGACCTGTGTGTGTCTTTTTTCGAAAAACTGTTGTCTTAAGGACGTCCCTATCTCTTTCTACACACGCATCCAAAAAGGGGAGCTTATTTTGGATCTCTTTCTCCATGGTTAGACGAATGGAGGGGGAGATACTGTTAAGGTGGACTAAGAGTTCATAGAGTTTATTGTCTCCATGCGAGAAAACAACAAAGGTATCGTCCACATACCTCCACCAAATCTTCGGTTTGGACCCAGCTGGCCAAGGCCTTTTGCTCGAAATCCTCCATGAATATATTAGCAAAAATACGTGAGAGCGGTGACCCCATTGCCATATCCTCATCTTGACTGTAAATTTTACCCTCTAGTTCAAAGTAATTACATTTGGTGCAAAGTTCTATCAGTGCATTTACAGGCAGTTGAGTTCGTTCATCTAAAGTATAATTGTTGTTGAGCCTAGACTCGATTATTTTCAAAGTTTCTGGAACTGGTACATTAGTAAATAAGCATTCTACGTCAAAGCTTACTAGCCTATCAGTCTCAGCAGGTTTTATCTTTTACAACAAAATCTCAAGATTTTTTAATCAATGCGTTAGTAACGATGGAAAATGTCCGCAATAATAGTTTAAAATCTGAAATTCTCCCATCGTCAACAACAAACTTCAAAAAAAGAATTGTACAATTAAATATATATATATTAAATATTTAATTGCTACTATCATTAACTTATATATTAAATATTTAATTGCTAGCTCCCGGTCTTGAAAGTCCATAGTTAACTTGTGAAATCCGTTAGTTACCCAACGAAAAGATTACTGCAGTTATTCACATTGGAATTTTCTTTTAACTCTCCAATTAGTGCTTTTTATTTTCAAATTGTCATATATTGCCTTTTCCTAATTTTTAGTGCAGTATTTATGGGAATAATTTTAAAATACAGTGGAACCCCTCAAATCCGAACTAATTGGGGCTGTGGCCTGTTCGGATTTCGATTTGTTCGGATTTGCCGAATTAAATCTAAAATTACAAAAAAAACACGGTAAAATTAATACTGCATACGAATGCAGTCCATAGTATTGCAATAAATGTCGGGATCAAAATATATGTGTAGTATGTATCCACAACACAGTACAGCACTGTAGTAACACCGCGCATTAGCACAGTGTTAAATGAAGTAACAAATCAGTATAATGAAAAGTTGATAACGAGATCCCAAACTTTGGGGTGCTCATTAGAGGAAAAAGACTACATATTTGGAGTGTGGCGCGGCAAAATAAATAGTGGGTGTGTAGGGGTGAGTGATGTTCTTGCACTTAAATATGCCAAACTCTCTAATGTGTAATAAATTCTTCTTTCATTGATTTTCTAAACAGCTTAAAATATCAAAAATAATACCAATATATAAAAGACACTTATGGAGATTCTCACCACCTGACATCTAAAGTGTTTGAAAAAGGCTCGAAGTGAGGGATCTAGGGACGTCCTTTCAAAATTTAGTAAAACAAAACTTCTTGTAGTCTATACAATAAAGAACAACATGAGATAACAAACAGATTTCATCTAAGCGAAAAAAATTTGAAGTATGTACTGTATTTCAAGTGTGTACTGTATTTTTAGTATATAAATCTATAGCACAAAATAAACTGTAAATAAAAATAAACTCAACCAAGTTGAAATGCTACTGAAATTGTATTTTTGTCCTGTGGCGAACAACATTTTTCACTCAAAGCCTGTTTGGATTTGCGGATTTCGATTTGCTATTAAAAGGCTTTGTTTTGTAATTTATCGATTTGAGTTCAATCACATTTGGGTTCCACTGTATGACATATATTTGAATGTATAATGGTAGTTAGAAAAGATTCAAACAATTTAGTTAATATGTTACCCTCCATAATTTAGGATTTATAACTTTAAAAAATCTTTTGAGAATTTGTTTAAATAAATGCAAATTTAAAATATATTATAGTTAAAAGTTAAGACCAATGTTTAATATTATTATTGTTTTTCAAAAAAAATTATTGTCAAGAGTAGTTTCAAATTAAATGTTAATTTGTGTTAACAATTTTGAATAAAGAATATTTAAATTGAATTGAATTAGCATGCCTGTAATTATGAGGGACGAATTTTAAGTCCCCCATTGATATGATATCTGTCAAAAGAAGATAACAAACAGATTTCATCTAATTTGATGTGTGTATTTTTATTTTGTAAACTGTAAATAAAAATGTTGAAATGCTACTGCATTGTATTTTTAACAACATTTTTCATGTCACTGTTTTGGGGAGTTCAGAGGGACAAAAATCTTTCAAATTTGTTAAAAGTTAAGACAAGGTTTATAATTCACTAATTGAAGCAAAATGAGAGAGACAACGGAAGCCTCACAAATCAACTCTACTCCTCGCCCTGTCTTCGGGTTCACCCAGTCCGTAACCACCGGGCCACCGCCAGGTACGCCTACATCACTAACCCAATCCGCAACCACCGGGCCACCGCCAGGTATGCCCACATCACTAACCCAGTCCGCAACCATCGGGGCCACAACGCCAGGTTAGCCGCCAGGGCCATACGCCCACATCACTAACCCAGTCCGCAATGGCCACCGGGCCACCGCCAGGTATGCCCATCACTAACCCCACCGCCAGGTAACGCCCACATCACTTCAACCCAGGTAGGCCACCCCAGGTGCGCCCGTCCGCCAGAGTCCACAACCACCGGGCCATTCAGTAAGCCCAGTGAACCCAGAACCCAAGCTCAACCACCCATTTCAACTCCAGGGCCACGCCAGGTACCAAATCACTAATGGGATGATTGTGAGCCACGGGCCAACCAAGAACCATGGACCATGAGGGTACCCACATCATAACCCAGGGCTGACCAGGCATAGCACCCCCACGGGCCACGCCAGATGCCCACATCACTAACCCAGCCTAACAACCAATGGCCACCCCCAGGTCACCCCCAGGTACTGTAACCACCGGCCACCCCAGGTGTAATCCTTGGCCAGGTAGTAACCAGTCTGCAACCGGCTTCGGTACGGCCAATTCTGGCAATCAATACATTCAAAACCACGGGCCACCTCAGGTAATGCTAAACCAGTCCGCAACCAGGGCCACACCGCAGCGATACAACCCAGCGGCCCATCTAAGAACCACCGGCCACCGCCAGTACCAATATCACCCGGTCTTGACCACGTTCGGAACCCACTGGCCACCCCAGGTATGCCCACATCACTAACCCAGTAAACAGGCCACCCCAGGTAACCACCGGGCCACCGCCAGATTTCCACGCCCACATTAACCCAGTCCGCAACCACCGGCCACCTCAGCAACCACCGGCCACCCCAGGCCATACCACATCACTATCGAGAACCACCGGCCACCTAGCGATATGGCCACCACCGGGCCACCCCAGATTCAACACGGCAACAGGGTAACCCACATCACTAACCCAGTCTGCAACCATAACCACGCCACTCCAGATGCCTAGACATCACTAACCCAGTCGCCCACATTAACACAGTTGGTCGTAACCACCGGACCCGCAGCCAGGTCCATCCTACGCCCAAATCACTTTTGATACTGTAATCCTTGGCCATTAGCTAGGGGAAAACATGAAACTGCTCTTTTCTTTTTTTGTACCATTATTAGCTAAATGTTTCTTCACCCGTCGACTTTGATACTTTGCTTTGAGACACCGACCACTCTTAGAGGGTGTTTTCAGGTGAATATGGGATGATTGTGAGGATGAGTGTTTTGATGGAAGATGAGGGTGTAGTCTTTGTTATAAACTAGGGCTGACTAGGGGTTCCCCAGCTTGAGTCATTAATAGCCTAACAACCAATGGAGTGGACCATCGGCTTAACATAACTCGCGAACCACGTGGGGTGGCCATGGTGGTTTATAGGAGTGCCTTAGAATACTGAATCTCTTTGGAATCAAGACAATTTTTGTTTATTTATTAAAGCGTATCACTGGCGTAAAAGGGTGATCAAAACGAACCGGTCTAAACGGCTCAACGCACCGAAAAACAGCGATCGGTAAGGGTTGTGGACTTAAAACGAGGATTTGTACAAACTGCGGGCGCAAAACGGTCCTCTGCAACAGTGGAAGTGCACCAGGAAAATGTGTTTATACCGAATCTAAGACGACTTTATTTACCATATTTTAGGCTCTAAAATCGCGCATTAACAATGATCAAAAACAAACATCGACAAAAACATTTAGATAGTTGAGGTAGTAAACACAACAGGGTTGTATTATCACGCCTGTTTTAAAGAGTGGAATGAAAGAATTTTTTGACTTCAGAATTGCTTCTTATTGATTGGTCGTGTATTTGTCTGTACAGTAGCACACAAGAAGGAGATACGATCTGTTCAAAGCAAAACACTAGCTTTGGAAATATGAGACAATCACCAGTGGTGAACTGACTACAAAAAAATAGTCCCTCGCCAGACTCCTTTATCTCTACCTGCCTTCCTTCCCCTGCTGACCCTTGTTTACCTCGTGGATGCATTCTTTGTTCTGCACCGAGACAGCTGCAAATTATAGTAGGAGTGGTCTACAAATCATAGCCTCTAGCTGTTGACATTATAAAAACATATGAGGATGTAGAGTTTTTACCATGGGAAAAATTATGGGTGCGTCCTAGATTCATTCGGTATATACGGTACTACATTGCCAGAAAAAAAACTGGGAAATATGTGTGAATTTTACCAAGCTACTTCTGTGGCCACTTTGGACCATGCATTAAACAAAATTTTAATACTAGAATAACCGTACCTTAAAACTGCACAGTACAAGCTAAAAAAATATCAATGTAGAGATTTGCAGATCTTAAGGCCTGATTTCCTAACTGCCGAATATTGCTACGGTTACGCTGCGGTGGTCGGCACCGACTCAATATATAGGACTTGTTATAGTAATTTTCCTATCTGGTGATTAAGAACACAAAATAAATTAGAAATAATGCAAACCCTTTGTACTTACAGAACAGACATAAGAAATCTCTAACTACCTCAGGCCCAGAAAACAATATTTTTTTAAATTTAACTATGCAACTTCTTGTTTGAGGACTGCAAGCAGGGTTTTTCACAACTAAGAATCATTTGGCCGTTTCCACAGGATGATGTAAACTATAGACATTACCAACTAACTGTAATAATGGAAAATATTAGCAAATTTCCTTTGGAGAAATTAAATATTCATGTCGTTAGAATGGTGACCGAGACCCAGACCCGGGACCATGAAATGAGCACCGATCTTGACCCCTCAGAATATGTTACGAGCATATTTTTCCTCACTTGATATACTTATACAGTAGAACTCCAATCATCTGAATTCCAATCATCCAAATCACCAATTATCCAAATTGCTTTTAGAGAAAAATAATAAAAAAAGGTTCATTGAGTCTTGTTTAACGAGGCGAAGTTAGAACTACAAAATCCTCTCTACCACTCAACCTCAACCTTTACTTAGGGTCACATTACAAAAAGTTAGTGGTGACTGCGGGGATTGAACCCACGCCACCGGAGTGATGAGCTCCGATGCCACGGATCCGCACTACATGCGGATGGCCAGATTTAGCTGTTTAACAACAGAAAAACATTGCAAAGGCTTATATTTTTGCCTTTAAAATTTGCCTTCTTGCCATTCATTAAATTGATGTCGACTTGTAACCATACTGCAGATGTCTGAGCTTTTTCTGATAATCTAATATTTTATGCTCAAATGCAAGGTTAAAAATTAACAATCAGCAGACAAAACTAATTTCACTTACAAGTTTCAGTTTACTAGTTATTAAGACTTGTCGTATCTGTTCCCAGTAAACGCTAGGCAACAGAAGAAGGGCAGTGCTCTGTTTGTGAAGCCGATAGAGCCGGGGTTAGTAGAAGATGAAGAGGACTACATGTTGCGACAGGCGCTGGAGGAGAGCATTCGCACTGCGGAGAATGAGAAGAAAACTCGCGAGTTGTGAGTTTCACTTCTGTCTTTTTTTGCTAAACTAACCATTCAGGGACAGAGGTGGTGTTTGGTGTTCATTTCACAGACAGCCAAAGGGGGCATTTTGTCAGGCCCTTTCTCAATATAAGAAGGAAGGGTGAATCCAGCAGAGGTTTTGTCGTTATCTGTTCAATAAACCTCAGTGAACATTCGAGAGTGCACTGTGGTGACACCTAGGCAGCAATAATCTTTAATTGAATAATTTTTCAGAAGTGCGGTTTGCGGCATCGTTTGTGTTGAAAAAAATACCTTTTTAACGATATGCAATGTTGTACAGCCATCTGGCAAATCCGTTCTAGTAACCCGCAGCGGGGCATACCCTACTGTCGACATCAGGCCAAAAACTATGAAGAAAAGTAGTTCTCACTCAATTTTCAACTAAGTCCGCCAACTTTCATAATCTGAACATCTATGCACCTTAACATGTTAAAATCACCCCCTTTTACAAAATTCTAAATTGATGTGTTTTTTTTCAGAATGAGGATGTACAGTTATGGAGAGGCTTCACCATATCAAGCTATTGAAAAGACAGGTCCATGGGGAAACAAATCTGAGGAAAAGAAACAAGGTAGATTCGATAGGGAAATTAAAAAGCCAGATTCACATTATATGAATACAGCCGGAACATTAGACTGCGGTTCATCTAGCCGTCAAAACAATACAGGAAGAAGGCCAGATCTACATTTTGTCAACACTGCAGATTCATCAGATAAAGAACTCTCAAACGGGAAACTGGATTTATCAAAACGACCTCTCGAAAATGTTGATAAAATAAATTCGGATGAGGACAACCCCTACTACAGCCCAACCCAACCAAAGAATATAAGTAGGCCTAAAAAGTCTTACAGTCCTCAAGAAAAAGTCCCTCATAATGAAACCAAGGCAAAACCAGAAATATACCAAAGTGATCTCTCCACTGACTATTCAGATGATGAGGAAGACAATTATGAATCCCCCAAGTCAGAGTATAATTCCAAAAATTATACAGGAAGTTTCAAGTCCAACATGTTACAAGATCAAAAAAGTATCTCTCCGAGACCAGACTTTGAAAATCCAGTTATTAAAACAAACCGGGAATTAAAAAAGAACTCATCAATTGATGACTTAGCGAAAGGTATGAATAATGCTTTAACTTTTGGGGATACCCAAGGACTGTTTGATGACGTACAGGGAAATAATCACTTTTCATTTTCAGATCCAAAGTCTGATTTCTCATTTGGACCATCCAGGTATGAAGTAAACCCAGAAACAAGCAAACCTAAAACACTGCAAGCCTCTGCTTTCCCAAGTTCAATGGAAACTGACGAATTGTTGCACAGTTTTATCAGGAAAGATCCTCCTTCCAATGTGGCAGCTACAGGGCAGGGGCAGATGTCTGATTTCGATAGAAACCCTGTGTATCCGGCAAGCCAACTCCTCGGATGTGAGTCGTTGCAGCAACACCATCTGCTACGAGATGAAAACCTCCTCCCGGATTCATCGTCACCTTTGTCAAATTCTCCTGCACAAAACTCTCCCTTTGGATCATTTGAGAATCAGCTGTTGACAGGTATGGCCGGCCAAATGCACGTGCAACCTAGCCCTCAGCCTTTCCAGTATCCATTAAACTTGTTACCCAACAATGGAAATAGTTTGCAAAACACTCTACCGAATCAACGTTTCATGGCACAGATGCCGTACTCTAACACCCCTTCTGGATACGGAGTCTCAAACTTGACCAATCCTTTGCTGACTCAACTCGGTGCTACCAACCCGAACATGATAGCCGGTATGAATGAGACGAATCCATTGCTGGCAAACCCGAATATGATCCCTTCATTGAACGATGTCAGAAGCAACATATCCATGCTTCAAGCCATGAATCAAAACCTCTCTGCTCTAGTGAGTGCAAATGCTGATCCTAAAATGATGACGTCTTTAGGAAACTCTGGTCTTAATCAAAATCTGACGTCTTCTTTAAACGACCTAACCCAGAATCCGAACTTAACCAATCAAGCTACAAATCCAAATCTTGTTTCTTCATCGAGCAACCAAGCTAACAAACCAGATTTGATGTCTTTCATGGGTGCAAACAGTCCAGCTCTCACCAATCAAGCCACACATCTAAACATGGTTCCTAAAGTAGATCAAGCCTCCCAACTGTATCAAGCCCAGATGATGGCAAATTACAATTATTACGCTCGCTTGCAATATCAAGCGCAGTCGGCAGCCCTTGCCGGGAACGTAAAACAGAACGAGAACTCCAGACCGGACCAGTCTCAACCACCTTTCCTGTACATTAATCATCCTCAGAACTTGCCGGAAGAAGCACCTCATCAGCAGTTCCTCGCTTCAGAAATTTCTCCGAGCGCAGCATCGGAGAGTCAAACCAAAGCTTTGATGCAAGCATCTCTTCAAAATCAAGTGAATCTGAACCCCCTTCAGGAACAAACGTCACAGCCAAACTCGTTCTTTAGTGATTTTCAAACTCAAGCCAATTTGCAAAATCAAGCGCAACAAGCTGTGAAAAATGAAGATCTCATCAAATTGAAAATGCAACTTTTGGCTAAGGAGTTTTCCGATCTGGAAAAGTCATTGAACAGTAACCCTGATCCGGCTACTACGACGCCGATGCCAGTAGCCCCGCCGCCCGTGGTGATGCCTCCTCAATACTCTATGTACCCTCCAGGACCGGGACAGTTCGTAGCAGCTCCTGTCATGGGAATGCACGGCTACTACCCTGTAATGCCTGTGCAGAATGCTCCTCAGTTGTCTCCCAACACTCAGCCCAGCTCTCTACTCTTCAATATGCCCACTGACGATGTCAGGTTGCAACAGTAATCACTCCCATAAGTGTTTTACCCGTCTAAAATACTGTATCTGTAGTTTTCCATACAAGTATTTTTCTCAAATATGCTTCAATAGCATTGTACTATATCAACCGTGCCTTAACTTGAGAGTATTTTGTTTACCCTATTCTTTTACGGGTAACCTGGTGACTAATCGATTGTTTTCTGTTTATTTTGTGATATTTGCAGTCAATGCATAGAACTGACGTGGAAAATCCGTCTTAGGTTAGCAATGTACAGTTAGTGATAATATGTTGATAAGCTTTTGTAAACTTGTTTTTATGTTACCAGTTCCATTTTGTTTTGTTATCCATTAAGTTTTAGTGGCACATTTTATGGGTCACTTTCCATATACAGTAATACAAAATTATTTTAAGGGTTTAATAAGTTTAATTTCAAAATATCACACTATGTGATTTGTGACTTCCTTTTTTTCAAAGAGGATTGTGAATTCTAAAATTTCTGTGAGGGTTATTGATGCTAAATGATGACAGTTCGGACATCAGAATATGTTACAAACTATGATTGGAAGGGTCCCAGGGTATCAGGTATTATAGTTCCAAAATTAATAAAGCAAGAATTCCCCACAAATAGGAATTTTTCACAGAGAGGGTAATGCTCTGCAGACAGAAAATTATCGGATAATTTTTAGCCATTAGGAAAGTTTGGTGATGATTTCAGCCTGGTGCTAAAATATCAATTTTAATCCGCTAGAATCTCTCTGTAACTGTGCAATTGGTAGTTCGGGAACAAGTCAGCAATAAATTGCGTAATAACAATCAAGGGTTTTTTATAACGCTTTTTACTTATTTGTCGTGAGTTATAACGATTGTATGATAGGATTTTAATTACCTCCGACAATAATTTCAATATTTGGACATTGACGGATGATATCCTAGGAGTAAACAATTAATCTGTATAATAATATTGAGATTTTTAAGTATTATTAAGGACACCTCACTACATGATAGACATTATTACTGTACCTACGTTACATTTGAGATGAAAATAATTCTTGAACTCCCTGGCAGCTAGTATTGCTGTATCTTCATTTTTCATGCAATCAAGTAAATTGAACAAAACTAAGTATTTTGGTTGTTATGAAAGTCTCATTGTAGTTATCAATAATTCTGTACGTCACACTATATCACCTCTTTGGAAGAAAGTTCATTTAGGTTCACACTGGTATAAAATATTGCTTATATTTAATCGTTATGTATAAAAGTAATTACTTCTTTTATGTAAACTTAGTTTAATTTAAGCGTTATAATTTATTTGAATTAATACATAATATTTTTTATTACCTACATTGTTACAACTGTACAAAAAATGCGTACCCACCCTACTTCCAACATACTGCTGTAATGTTAACACATTACCTACTGTATTTTCAAAATAAGCTCTACAAGACAACCAAAAATATTTTACTTTTGTATATCGTTTGAAAATAAATTTGTATTATAAGTCATGAACATTCTTATACTGATATTAAATGTTTTAAAAAGTTAAATAGTTGAACATTGAAAGCAGTTAAATTTAGCTTTAACCAACAAACATAATAAATTTGTTGCCATACAACAGACACGCTTATTAACCCTTGCACTCTCCAGTGGCTGATGTGCGACGGAACATTCCGTCGGTTGCCAGACTTTAATCACAGACCTTTCATGTCAACAAAAATTCTACACCCTCCGGCCTTCAAACATACGTTCAAAACAAAATAGGGTAACAGGGTTTTGACTGGGACTCGTGGCATGGTCCTGTAATCCAGCTTCATGGAGGGCAGGTTTTGAGGATGATGTAGGTCTAGCCTTTGTTATTGTTAATTGTATATACAATATAAGTAATATTTCAATCCTTTAGTTAGGGTCCCACCCAGGATACTATTAAATGTTTCAGAGTACATACTATGGTTAGATTTGGTTTCTAATGGGCGTGAGTATATACTACAATTGGCATTTCCTTTCAAGTTAGTAGATAAAAATAGGTTAAAAGGTATATCTTATCAACACATTGCACACAAGTCTTCAAACCTAATAACAACAATGCAGATATAATAGATCATCTCAGCTCGCCATTTCAGCTTCAACTTCCTGTAACACTTTTCAAACCTTCTGAAATTAGATTAGTGAGACTTTGAAAAAAGAAATACATCCAAAAAATCTCCTGCAGGTCATGACTTAATAACAGGAAAAGTCTTAAGAGAACTACCTAAAAAAGGCATTGTTGTGTTTTTAATATATCTTCAATTCTATATTAAGACTACAATATTCCCCAAAAGAAATGGAAAATAGCTCAATTGGTACTTGTCCTTAAACCAGGAAAACCGTCTCATCAAGTAACATCTTATAGACCCGCAAGTGTGTTGCCCATCGTCTCTGAGAAGCTACTCTTGAATAGAATACTGTCTAGTGTGGAACCAAACAAGATTTTATCTAGTCATCAATTTGGATTCCGCAAGCAACACTGAACATTCGAGCAAGCTCACAGAATTTCTGAAGTAATTCTCAAACTCAAGATCTTTATTGTCAATTAACAAATAATGCATGACAACGTCAAATATTACAACATGTTTTATAATTATGGCACAAATACATTATTTGTTGTAAAAAATAGATAAACCATATCTTAATTTACACTAATCAAATTTGAAAATAAAAAAGTCATCAACACGATAAAATTATAAAATTCCTGTTCAATAAGAAACAATTTTAGTTGTCTTTTAAATTTTAAGATATTTAATTCATTTTTTAAGTTTAAAGGCAGTTTATTGTACATTTTTATTGAACATTCGTCAAACACTTGAAAAGGGGGAATTTTGTTCAGCCGCATTTTTAGATGTCAGTCAAGCATTTGACAAGGTGTGGCATACTGGCCTTTTGTTCAAAATCAACAAATACCTTCCGCCTTAACTCAAGCCAATATGAACAATATTTAACATCTAAACCTCTGTATTCTCTAACATGAGAAGATGATAGGGGTTTTATTTTCATTTTCTTACAATCTCCCGGTGTTTCCACCATCTTCCCTGTACCAATACAAAATAAATTTAGTATTGTGCAGTCTTATTATTAAATCTATGACACAGTCTATCCGGCTGCTGCTGGTCAGCGACTACAAGAAGTAGTCCCAATAATAATTTTAAAGTATCAATAATTGTAAAAGTGTTGGTAAGAAGAATCAAGAATCTTTATTGCCTTTGATCATCTTTTACATTAAATGGGCATAGTCATAGTAATTATACAATATACAATGTTAAATTCTTACAACTAGTAATATCACACTTCATTTTATTATTAATTTTATTCTAATACTATCACAGAGTTTTTATTAGCGTTGTACATGGTAAAATGAAAAGGTTAAAATTTAAAATTCTTATAACTAGTATCACATAATTATAATTACAGTTTATATTAGCATTGAATATGGCAAAATTCAATTGTTATGTTGCATATTGTTCTTATACATATGTTGAACAGATTGTAAATAAAAATGCTATATACAAAAATGAGCGCAGTCTGTTTTTAAACATATGAACCGGCAAAACCGACAATAAAACACGTTCGATCATTTGAACTTCGATCATAATACCCCACCGAAATAAAAATGGAGTGCTGCAGAAGTGAATTTCGTCCGAACTATTTCTCATCTTAAAGTTTTGTTTTCATAATTCGCTTCTAAGTTGTCGAGTGCAATTTAGTGATTTAATGTATGTAACTTTAATGTTTTGAGTTTACTTACAAGCATTTACACGTACTTGAAGGCTAGGTAGTAATTTGGCCAATCTACGTTTTACCCCAACTATGTTCAGTCATATTTTGATTTATTTTTAGTCTATTGTCAATACAACTTTTCTAGTGTAGGAAATAACACTAAAACAAGCGTAAGTACCAACTAAGTCATGCAATTCGATGATTTTTTTTGTTAGATTTGACCTAGCACTCTTTCGAGTCCTATGGCAAAAAGAAACCTTAGTGCTAAAATATGAAGAAATAACAATGATATAAAAATCCGAATTTAAACGAGATACAATAAATATGATAACAATAATAGACTGCAGATGAAATAACAAGTAACAGTAATATTAATGACAATAAGGAATAGTGATTGAATACATTAACCCTCTATCTGGTGAAAGACTAATCATTAGTCGCTAAAAAGCGTTACCCCACTGGCAAAGGGCTATTCATTAGTAGTTTGTTTCTAAGTCCTATTTATAATAATAAACCTTGTTAAACTGAAGATTTTGTTATGTAGTTCTACTCAGGAAGAGATGTCGTTTATTTGTATATCAAGTCTTTTCATAATTATTGAAATAAACTTAAAATCAATTAAATGTCAAGCATACTGTTGGGTTCACAATGAGTAACATATCCATCTAAAGACATATAATTGGATTAATGGGTTTACTTGTCTATTTACAAAAACGCTACTTGTATCTAAATGGTACTGAGATCAAAATAACTTTTATTTGAGTAATGAAAAGTAAAACTCTTATTCTGAACTACAGAGTCAAGATGATGTGGCTTGAAGCTCGTAAGCAGGAGAAGAAGATCCGAGGTATGCTGGTAGATTACAAACGAAGAGCCGGAAGAAGAAAAGACTACTATGAAAAAATTGTAAGATAAATCTACTTATTGGTAACTTATTGTTTAAGTCTTAGGTTAATGTGGCGGCTTAAGAGTGGGAAGGAGGCATGGGGGCGATGCCCTTTGAATGTTCCGTAAATATCTTGTGGTCCATGTTAAAATCAGTGAATAAAAATTCAAGCCAAATGTGTCTTATGTTTGTTGCTTATGTAACGAAATACACGAAAATAAAAGTCTTCAAAGCGGTTGACAAAAAGAATCCATTAAAATTTCCATAAGTTGCCCATGTGCCAGCATAAAGGGTAGTGAATGTTGTCTGTTAATTACAAATATCTTTGTTTTTTGTACATTTTGGGAAGCAGTAGACTTGAACGTGTGTTTCTGCTAATTTTATATCCCCCACCTCTAACTAGGTAATGTTGAAAACCCCAAAGCTTTAGGGTCCTGAATTTTTGATTGTTGTTACCCACTTCACCAACCAGTGAGGGCCCCTATTTTAAAATACGAAACCTTTTGACACCTCTTTTAGGTATAAAAACACAGCCCATTGATATACTGTTAAAAAATTTACGTGCCTGTTCAAAATGGCGCCTCAAACTTTTTAGACCATTACGATAAATGGATTTATTCCCATATTTTCAAAATTTAGAACAAAAATATGATTTAGTTTTCAAAACAATGTCTTGTAATGATATGTTACAAGATAATTTTTCAAACTTTGAAAACTTATCGAATTTTGAAAAAGGGGCAGTTTTAAAAGTTTGCAAATCTATCTTGTAACAAATCATTTTAAAGTTTGAGTACCCAAAAACTATATCTGTAATTTTTGTCAAAACTTTGAAAATATAGCGACAGCGTCCATTTATTTTCTTAAAAAATGAAAAACGTTTTGACGCCATTCTGTACAGGAACGTCTCAAAACAATTTAACGGTATCATGAGTTTAGTTTTTATACTCTTTCAAAAGGTCGGACAAGAGAAGGGTTTGTATTTAAAAGTTTAGGGGCCCACCTTGTTTTTGGGTGGGGGTGGGTAACAAGAAGCGTCAAAAGGAAACTTTAACCCTATAAAACATTCCCAAAGGGGTTTTCAAATTTTTTCTTTCAAAGTTAAGGTGGAGAGACTTATACAACTCACCCTGTATATCAAACGCGTACCATCACTCACCCAAAAATATTCATCTTATAGTTGTGCATTCTACTGTTAGATCCCTGCTGTCCGGTTAGATTCATACTATACTAAAGATTTATACGATTTTATTGGTGGAATTTTAGACTATTTATAAAAACAGCAGTAACAACGTTTTATACTGGTTTGGTACCCGTTTGTTAAGCCACCGTTGTAGGTGTTAGACCATTTGAAACTATTATTATTTTAGTGTTGTTTTAGCCGAAAATTTTTTAGACACTTATCTCAATTAGAGTAATTGCATTTTAAAACAATGTCAATAGAGGTTACATGGCTGCCTGGGACTGTAAGTAGGTAAATGATGGTCCGAATCCAGTCCCAGGGCCGTATTAGTAACATCTTTACTAATGCGACCATTTGTTTTTTAAACTGCGCTACTACTAGTGAATAGAGTTACTAAGAGGATTTTCATTAAACCTGGCACTAAAAAGTGGTTGGAAACTAATAAAATATTGGTGAATGTGATAATCCAGCACTTAACAAGCTTTATTGTTTTCAAATTCAAGAATTACAACAGTAGGCTGAACAAACAGCCAATACGTACCCAAACCAGTATAAATAAACTTTGTGAGTTTCTTTCCAATGGTTCCAATTAAATGGTCTAAAACAATTTTACCCAGTAAAATTTATAATCAAAATCAGTAACATCATTTGTAATAACCCTGTAATTTACGTATAAAGACGACGTAAAGAAAAAAATTAAAGAGAACTTGCATAGTAACTGTTATGATAGCTAAGATTAAAAAGTACTTCTATGTGTGTGACTACTATTTTTACTTTCGTAGGGTTTAAAATGCGATGATCTTTTCGTTTATTTTGACTGTATCTGCGGCAATGTTTTATGACATTTAACCCATAATGACTAGTAGTAAAAATATACTAAGATTTAACTAAACAATGAGCGTCACCGCTGTGAATATTAGACAGATGAAATGTATTATACACACTACAGTACACTTCACTTCAGTTGTCTGTCATTATGTAGATGTTGTGTGGAAGCATTAACTCACAAGGATAATGTTACTCTTGTTCGGTTGTTCCACCGTGCTTTTGTGATATTCCGGAACACATTGTTAACTATAACCAAACTTATTTAACCACGGTTAAACAGTGGACATGACATCTTTAAGTAACTTGTACTTCATGAAGAATAAGCTCTCTTGTTGGGCGAAACTAGCAATAAGAATAAACCTGTTCAAACCCCATAAACCAATAAAATGTACGTAAACTTTTGAAAAGACTCCTAAAAAGCTCAAAATTAATACTTCTAAAATTTAAAACACTAAAAAAACCTTTTATCCCCCTTAATTAATCAAAAGTTCCTTTTAAAAATAGAACACAATTGTGTTTTTTCAAAGCAATTTGTTTAACGACTTGTGGCAACCATTAAGATAAAACCATAAAACCAAGAGACTTGATTATACAAAACTCAGTTGATTTCTAAACTATGAAGACATATTATTAACTTCTTTTAACCTTCAATTAATTGGCATTGTCTTCCGCAAAACCATTAAAGTGGTTGTGATGATTGCAACTCAACATTCTTTATCCAAACCAAATGAAAAATGAAAGCGAAAACAAATACCAAGCCAGTTTTAAATCCCTTTCCTATAACGAATTCAAAAACTCCTTTGAAGAATGAAACACTGATGTATCTTTTTCAAAGCAATCGTTTTAAAGCACTTTTGGAAACCATAAAGATAAGAGAAAGCCAAGAGACATGTTTATACACACCTCCTTGTGACGATTGCAACTCAAAATCCCTTAACCAAACCGAACGAAAAATAAAACTCGAAAAATGAACACTAAGCCAGTTTTGAATTGTATAAGAATATAAATCCGTGTAAATAAGAATGTAAATGTGTTCAAGACATTTTATGAACACAAAACAAAGTATTTCGAAAACCAATATACCAAAGTAGATTCAAAATGG
Source organism: Matsumurasca onukii (assembly GCA_018831715.1). NCBI lineage: Eukaryota > Metazoa > Arthropoda > Insecta > Hemiptera > Cicadellidae > Matsumurasca > Matsumurasca onukii. Next base: position 39,567,463 of record CM032061.1, on the reverse strand, counting down.
TGAAGCAATATTTAGGTTCAGGTAGAATAGGAAAGTAACAGTTTGCTTCAGACGAAATGGCGAAGTTAAAAGGTTTAGTTTTAGACTGAATAGCAAAGTAGAAATGTATATAAAGACCGGAAAGCGAGTAAGTCTAGATGAAACAAAGAAGATTTGTTGTGGAATGTGTTGTTATTCATACTTAAACCCTGCTTTACGTATTGCATTGTTTGTTGAATTCCTCACTTTAGGTTGCAATATGTCTTGTTGTATGTAACTATGATTATGTAAAACCCAATTTCAGAAACCTAGTAACGTAACAAAACCTGTTTAAGAAATTTGAAATAACACAGTAGTAATTGTTACAAACAGATATTGTAGAAATAAGCCTTAAGGAAAGAAACCAGTAGTTCGTCCTTAGTTTCGTTTAAAACAATGTACTTTCGATGTGTTCTTTGAGTACATTTGTTTTACAATAAAATATTTATTAAACTTGTGAAGCCATCTTATTAAGGACGAATAGGACATCTTATCACGCATAGTTATAACAATATTCTTATTAACGTTTCGTTATAAAACACGTAAAATTTTCCTTAGTTGAGATGAATTAAAAGCAGAAAAGGAAGATTGTTGCTTTAAAAATGACAAAGTTAATTAGATCTGTGGACATCAGATGTTCTCTTTCATGTGAGAAGTTAATCCTGTCTTAAGCTTTAGTAATGAGCATTCGCGTCTTTATCCCTAACCAACCCTACTGACAATGTGATCTCTCTTCGTGTATTGAGTAGTTTGACAACTACGAGAACACTTTGTACACAAGGCGAGTCTCTACCCGCGCCATCTTGGATTTATTCACCATACGCTCGATGTAAACAAACAATACTGATTTTTCTTCTTTACTAGTTGACAACAATTGTTGACATTGGAGTTATTTGAACAATATCACTATTATTAATGTGTTTAAGTTAACAATTACTAGTAATTATTTTTCATATATTTTTTAAACTATCTTTGATTTCATACAATATTGATTAAGAAAGTGACAGTTGTTTATGGCTAAAACTTTTTAGTAAAAACAGAACGAAATATTTCTAAACTTTTATCAACAAATAACATTATTGGTTTCATAAGCTATATAGCAAACTCGGATAAAAATTAATGGAAATATTGGTGTAAAACAGAGCAATACATGCCATATTATGGCATGGATAAACGCTTACGGTCACCTAGGCAAAGCCGATCCTTAAGACTGACATTTGCAGTAATATTTATTTATCAAAATTTAATTTAATATGAGACGAAAGTTTAAAATAACAAAAGAAAGGATAAACAAGAACAAGCGTTCGAACAGAAAATTTAAGCACAAAGACATAGCCCCAAAGGATATTACTCCGAAAGATCCCGAATGATGGAAGTTTTAATCTCATTTCCAAACCAAGCAAGATTGTAAATTATTGTTCTAATAGTATCACTGAGGGGTTTCCACAACCGACAAGCAACAGTGAACGATTTATCATAAACATTTGTTCTATGAATAGAATTGATAATAACAATGTACCATGACGTGTATTTCGGTTTTGATTGTTTTAATGAATTTGAACGTTAGTACATATACACCGGAGTTTTAGACAAAGGATGTGAATGTAAAGTACATAAAGTTTGTAATGATCTGAGTTCTTTTAATTTTAAAAGTGACAAATCGGTAAAATTAATTACATGTCCATGTCGAATATAAATCTAATACAAGAGTTTTGAGCACGTTGCAGTTTATTCGAGTCATATCATTGATGACGATATCACAGCAGTTGAAGTACGGCAGTACAAGACTTTTCAAAAGCATTAATTTAACGTTCGGTAAACAAATAGGATGACAGTGCGGTGAGTCATCTTAATAGTGATTCTTGAAGGCAATATAACTTGCAGAATGTAGCTATGGTAAACACGTTCCTAATATCTTTCACAGGACGGTTCTTTAAACAAAGGGTTACAGAATTCATTAGAAGCTATAATGCAACAGTTGCATGCTGTTAGCTACTGTAATGCAACTTAACAGATCCTAGTCTAGAGGAAACATGTTCGAGTCATCTGTCTTAATGTTTCGCCATTTCCTTTACACCACCTGAGCCAGTGTGTTGTTTTATTTTACAATATTTGTTGTATGCTGTGTTACGTACAATTACTGTTCTTTTACTAGTTTTGTTTGAATCACTGTAGGGCTAAATCATTATCTGTTGCTAAGTTAGGTAACTCCATTTTGTCAGAAGACATTATGAGAAGCTTTTTAGAAACCCATAATACTGATACATCGGATTCCTGGGATTTCTACGCACGAAAGCATCTTATCATTGCTATATTACAAAATTAGATTTATTACAAATTAAACTTTTCATTAAATATAAGGTTTACTTACCAATACTGGCGGATACAATATATATGAGTATTGGAAATAAAATATGTGTTTAATGGAACTTTTCAATAATCGTACGGTGTACTTGCCAATACAGGTTGATACATTATAGGTATGTTACTTGAAAGGCTTGGATTTTTAATTATTCTATAATATTCTCTAATAATAAAATAGCTATCAGGCTATACTAGATAATTTAAAAGTTTAAACTTCCTCTTTAATCAAAATTTTACATGACTGTGTCTAGCATCTAGGAGTGTCCAGAAAATATTCAACTCAATACTGAATACATACTATAACTTTTAGTGTTCTTTTTTGCTCTGTTCAGTTTCAATGAAATGGAATGAAGAAGTCTTCATTTCCGTGGATAGTTGGGACTTTATAGTTCTCTATATCGCTTAAACACATTTGGCGTTATATAAATATCTGGGTTGAACGAGGATGAAGGATGCTGGTCGAGGTTTCTCGACGGGTTTTAATGGACCCATTATTGAAAAAGTGTCGAGGGCGCTTAAGTAAAATGACGTATAACAGACTTGTCATTTAAATTTATAAATACAGATACTGTTGGAACTGTGTATGAAATTGTTCAATTTGTGTATAATTTTTCAATTTCTTCTTGAAATTATAAGTTACAAGTTTCTTCTTGAAAGTTATATTTGTTTTAAATGTTATAACGGACGTTTTCCATTGTTTTCAAGTGAACAAAAAGCACGTAGTTTCTACAGGAATAAGAAAAGTGTTTCGTAGTTTAGTGGTCAAACTCATAACAAGGCGTGATTGCCACCATATCGTGCACAGTGCAGAGTGTGGGAGTGTGGCCCGTGCGCAGATTGTGGTATTTAGTGATTGAACTATTATTACTTTATATATAACCAACAGTTAAAATAATAGTGTTTGTATTTCCTAAAACAATACACATTGTATTGAAATAGTAAACACTGATTGTACTATACATTTATATTTCACTCATCTTAAAATCACACATATAACCTTCTCGTACTTAAAACTTCACCACCCATTCGAATTACTCCCATCTAGCCAGAATGTCAGTCCAATCAGTTAAACGGTCTCCAATTATTATGCCAAATCCGTAAAAGCCTCCGCAACCCAATTATTTTTCGAACAAATTGAGCATTGAGCTTTTAAGGCACTCGCGATCTATACCATAGGTGATTTGTGTATTCTTTTTATTTGATGGTTCATTAAAGATAATACTTAAAAACTGCTAGAGAGCTTTACATTCTATTTCAAGGAGTAAGAAAAGAAATTGGCACATGGAACAAATGTAGGTTCTCATTTAACAAGTGTAAAGAAACTCAGCAACTAGTAGTAACATTTCAAGACACTCAATGCATTACGTTTTCCCGTTATATACGCGTATGATTAAAAGGATCAGGTTGCATTTCAGTTGGTTGAGCGACTGTTACACCGCTTGTGACGTCACGATATCAATATATTGTAGACTCGTGCTGTGGGCCGGGTATTGCAGCTTAGATACAACCAACAGATTGGATATGCAGCCAAGCTACGTAATAGCATATTATGCTTGTTTAAAATAATACACGTGTTTAAAATAGTTTTATATCATTAGATTAAAGTCAACATGCGATTCCTTGATTTTGGCCATTGTATAGTAAAGTTGTGTCACATATGTCAAATGAAACAAAAATAACTGAATGAATATATAAACAACACAAAATAGAGAAATGAGTAGACGACTAGTAAGTCACTGGTAACACCTATTTTATTTAAATGTAGATAAATGGCTTATGAAAAGCCAATGGGGCTGTCGGGCGGTTGTTCAGGCAGTTGGTCAGTGTGTAGCTGTCAATGGCCGTTTACGTGCTTGATTTCTCTGTTTGTTTCTTATACATGTTGTATTGTTTGTACGCTAGCTGTTATAAAACTGACAAGTTGAACGGGGAAAAAGTAAGAGAAAAAAAATTAAGTTTGCTTGGTGGTGGGTGACTAGTCACCTTGAGCTGATTACTCCACCACCAATAAACAATCACTAAGCACAAAGAAGTTGTTAAAAGATAATTTTAAAAACCTAAATTTGCTTTTCTTTTAACGTTTCAGAAATCTAATTTTTTGCAGCACAAATTTAAGCCTTTTGATGTTGTTACTTGAAAATTTGTACCATCTGAAAAACATTATTTTGCTGCATCCAGGGCCAATAATTGAAAAATTAACCGAATAACTTTATATCTTCCTACACAATGTAAGCTGCTTAGCAAAGAAAACTTATCAATCTAGATTATTGATGGTATAAAGATGGTTTCTTAAAATATTAATGAAACATTTTATACCCGCTGTTGAAATTGGATTTAATGTTTCTTTCTTAAAATTTCTGTTTGGCCAGAACTTTCATAAGTACCTTTTTACGTAGTCTGTTCTGACAACATGTCTAGTTTTACAAATTACGGTGTTTAAAAACATTAGATACATCTACTAGTTTCGACATTTATTTCACTCCAAGATCTTCACTTGATGTAGAAAGCAAGGTGATATCATCTACATACACATAGTGTACAATTAGATCAGGCTTTATTTACTGGCACGGAAAGTTGCTCAAGTGTCGACAGCACGATATGTGGGAACATTCGTAGTTTGAAGTGAGTTAAACCGTGTTGCAAATATTGAAACTCGATATCATATCGCAAGGTTAAATATACTTTGCAAAGTGCAAAGTTTGAGCTCTTCAAGTTTTACACGCCAACGCTTTTTATTCTACTCACTTAAAACTCGATGTACAGTTTTTATTTATAATGTACCATAGCTACTTCCCCATCTTTACACTTAAACTATTCAAATGTGACACAATGTAAAGTCACAAACAGACGGCAAGATATGGCAGCGCTATCTGTGCTTGGGCTGCCGCAACTATGTTGATTTTCCTACCACAGCCATGTGACATCTATGCCCAATCTACGTAACATAACATTATTTTGGGTACAATTTACTGTTTTCTTTTTATCTGTTTGCTCACAGTGGTTTTAAGTTCAGTTGTTATGTAACAAAATAATAGCGAAGCACTTTTTTAAATTGCATAGTTTTGTTATTGTTTAAGACTTAGACAAAACCAAGATGGTTTGATTAAGTGACATGATTATGTCGATTTTCACAACTACTCCGATAAAATATTACGACAAACCTCTGAATGTTAATCACATAGTTTTTGCAAGGCTATCGCTAACAGTCCCAAGCATCCAATGAATATCTAATTTTGTAATAAATTGCAGGATGAGGAAATTTCTCCGACTAAAATGACACAAAAGAAACAACAGTACAAGTCATTATTCCAAGCTATTGCCTACCAAAACTTTTCCTCGAGAAACTTCACAACAACTAAGCGAGGTTGTTTTGGAAACTTACAACTTTACATGAGACACAACACTTTACATACCCTCTCAAACCCTGTTTAATGTTCAAGACTCATTCAAACAAGTTAATCATGAACATCTCGCGTCTACAAACTAAACTCCCTATTTATTCGTCGTAATCTTTATACAGGATGCTTATTATACGTACACAAAGCACGATTTAAAGTGAGGGAAATTTTGTGTCCTCTCACATTTGTTTTCTGATTCAAGAAGAGAGCAAACTTTAGTTGAAACTAAGTAACGTATAATTATTCAATGGTTCAAAGTAAAACCTAACATTTACGATCTTGTTTGAAACAAAGTTCTCCTAGACATTTCTGAATCCAGAACATTCTCACGCGTTTATTAATTTCTTCCCTTGGTTACAAATATTACGCCTTTCCTGTTAAATATAATCCAAGCTTTATCTGTAATATTTATAATAATCGTTTGTCAGAACAGGCTGTCCTAAAAAACACATCTGAGGTTGAAATATGATTACGCACGTTTTCCTTTGTTTTGAGTAAACAAAAATAACACGACGTTTCGGGATTCAGAATCTGATCCCGTCTTCAGGTGAAACGTAACCTAAAACACAACACTAAACATTAGGAAATAAGAGAGTAATCAATGCAAGCTGACCAGTCACCAACCCCCAAATTACCTTGTGTGTGTGTGTTTCCTTAAACTCATTTGATTTGAGCACAACAAGCACAAAATATTCCTTTTGAATTTAAAGACAAATAAAACAATCAAACACGTCCATGGCCAGTGACAGCTGCACACTGATTCGCTGTCTGGCCAGACAGATAGCCTTTTTGGCTGGCTTGGAGAAGCCGACGACTAATCACAGCCGAGAATCAGACTGACCAACAGAAACAAAGATCACAAAAACCCCTTTTTGCACAGCCAGTGGAAGGGAAATTTCTTAGTGTTTTGATGAATGAATCAGGGCTTTCTAACAAAGGAGTTTATTTGACTAACTAGCCTTTAAAAATTTCTACACGGTGAATCACAGAAAATGATTATAGCCTAAGCTGAACGTTATGTTTATGAATGCTGGGCAATTGGTCCCATACATGTGCAGGATTTTAGAATAGAAACTATCACTGCTAAAAGATTTTCTATAAAAACATATTATAAATATTGTTGTTTGCAGGGTTTTTAAAGTGTTTAACAATCCTGTTTGTAAACAATGCGTGATTACATATTTTAAACTACTGTATTCATAAATAACATAGCATCGATCGTACTTAGGTCGGGAGTGACTGAAGGCAAAGTCTTGACAACAGAAGATAACAAGATAGACTCAAGTCTCTCATAGCGTTGCAAGAAACCAGCAATGAATTGGAATTGTTTCTCTAAGACTCTTGAGTTGGCAGACACAAGTGAAGAATTTCAACTAGATGTGGTAATGCAACTATATTCTGCACAGAATAACAACAAAGTGGTTCCCCGCACAGGTAGGGAATACGTAAGCGGTTGCTCTGCTTGTACTTATCTTCGTCATCAGTGCTTTGGATGTGTCCAACTTTACACAGCCACTGAATACTGTATATCCAGATAAACCCTCTCTGTAAGCTAGATTTATACGATAAGTCCACAGTTGATCTGTTTAGTCGAAACTTGGGATCAGCCAAGACCAAACTGATTTAGACAGTTTGACAAGAGATCTACGCAGTCGGCTTAAATCGTCCAAGGAACTTGTAATTAGGAAACAGCAAGGTGACTGTAGCCATTTAGCTGATCACTAAACTAACCGGTGATTACAGGCGCTAACGCGAGTGAAGCGAATATTTCGTTTCGATGATAGACTAGAGGGTTCGCTAAAATGTAACTATTTGCTATAATCCTTGAAAGAAATCATCTGTCATAATGAAAAGAGTTTTTGGTTGACATTTTCAAATGTAAGAACATGTCTAAGTTATTAGTGGGGTCCAGGATTGTGTATTGTGTGTTGAACATATAAGTCTAGAATGTAACATAGTTTATGATTTTATAAATTACATTTTTAATTATCAATATGTGTTGTAATGATCGATCCGGAGTTGTTTGTCAACAATCGTGTGGGTACAGCGTTAGACAAATCAACATTGTGAATAAAAGTAGCCTTTGGGCAGATACATGATCTTGAGAACTGACTGAAGGGACGAAACTGCTGTTTATTTTTACAAATAACAAATCTACAAGTGAAATTGGCCTTCAAATAATAACAAGAGCATATAATAGGGGATAACGAACTCTGACGTCTTCCCTCTTTCAGAGCGTTCTTATCTCACATATTTCCCCTTCACAGAAACGTTTTGAAATGTAAAATATACATCAAGTGGTTGTTTATATTCCATTGTTTGAATTTATGGTTTACTAGCAATTTACAGCTTTTAGTAAACTACCTGAAGACATTACATCCATTACGCTGTTACGTCACGCATTAAGTCACTATGACGTCTGTGTTAAATCCGCGTGTGATATAGAAGCAAAGGAGTATACAGGGTGTTCAAATATACACAAAGCTAAGCTGCTCGAAACTTATTTTTACCCACCAAGTAGCCTATGTACTGAGAGACGAGAGAGGGTAAACATACCGAGTGAGTGAAATGTAAACCCCGTAGCTAATGGAGGCTAGACAGGGCACACACTTGGCCCAGACATTCGTACTTCTCTGGCTACAGATCGCACTTTTCTATTATTCAATGTTAGGTTTATGTATTTACTCACCCCCGACCCCACTAGGCCTGTGCCCTCATATTATGGGGTTCACTACGCTTATGGTTAAGACAAATTTGCTTCACACACTGGTTTTATAGGACAACTAATTTTCGCTAATAAACTGATCAAACTGATCTAGCAACGAAACCGTCAGAAACGAGAAAAGGTGTTTGTTGTAGGACATTCGTTTCCACACTAACGAACTTTCATCTGATATCCGAGCAACCGTTTTGCCGCTATGATGCAAAATATCTGCTAAGTACAAGGGTAGATTTTCTGACTTCATGACTTGTGTTTTGGCCGCTAACTTGTCAGAGCCTCAAGGAAAGATGTTTCCCGAAGGTTTCACGCCAAGAGCCTCTAAAATAGTATATGGATGAGAGCTACCATGTCGGGAAGTCCCTGAACATTTACTCGTTCAGTCTCCAGTCACCTATACAACCGGCTTTATAGTATATAATTAATTTACTGTTTAATTTCAATTTATATCTTAAACATATAATTATCATTTGTCTGTTAAATAGAATAGGTACTATAACAACAACTCACGTTCTAAAAATGTATTCGTTAAAACATAAATCTAGATTTTTCTGCTTCAAATATAAATTTGTTCCTTGGATATTGATTTCCTACACATTTTGTTTTCATATTTGAGGATAATGAATACAGTCAAAGATAATGCTATGTGAAATAGATATGGCATAAATATCAAATTGCTGAGGCAGGAAACTCAATATTAACTCAACTGTTGAGCCACACTCTGCGACGTCTGCTTAACACTACAAGCTACTTACTTTAAACTTTAACAATGCCAGGTATCAAAGGTTATTTACTAATAGCTATATTTACATCTAAAAACCATATTGCAAATGTTACAAAATATTTTGTATGTAATCGTCAAAAAATCATTATTATAAGTTACTTGGAATATTATTTCGGACGGTTGGCAGCCCAGCCCTGTGACTAATATGATAGCAGACAGCAAGTATCTCAGTTTCAGCCAATCAGTGACTGAAGGTGGTACCGATCACAGTGATACCGAATTGATTCAAGTAAATTATATGATGTTTTGACGCGGATTAACAATCAGAAGAACGAGATTATAGTTACGATTATTAATGTTTGTTAAGGGTAAATGCAGGGTTGATTAAACCGTTGCGCTCTTTACATTGAAGTCTAGTTAGTTAGCACGGGAGAGTCAGAGTACAGGTGGCGCCAACCTAGCGGAATAGTTTGGCATGAATAGCGATCTCACCACGTTAACTATGTGAGTTTCGGACTTAAAGACTTGCTCAAACTCCAATAAACAAAAATGGAAAATGCACGTTCACTATCTCAGTTTTATTTTCATCACTCATAATAAATTGCTCTAGCCTGTTTGCATATCTGTTTGGTATTCACGAACATAATAAAGCGATAAGTATGGTAATTCCTCGTTGTTGGTGTAAATGTGTATTCAGAAGCAAAACATAAATGTGTTGAAAGTCAATCACACAAATAAGAATGCATATTGAATTATTGCTTTAGGGAATAACTTGGTCCTATACAAACTAGTTCTGAGTAATCCGTTGTGGAATTGCGAACCCCCTTAAACAGAATTGGTTGCGGGCCAGGGCTCAAGATTCCATCACAACCCCCCTGATCTATGACAATATTGGGAAATTTGTTTGGTCTATGACTTAGAGGTTTAAGAAACTTGAAATAGACATTAAACTGTTCTACATGTGTACCTAAAATAAGCAACAACCAACCAGCCCGAAGAAGAGAAGCCCTTAACTATTTCGAACGATACCTCAAAATAATGGCCCATAAACTACCCGGAAACATAAATTTAAAAACTAATGGCAACCAATTCAAAATCCTAGTTAAAGAGTACCTTTTAGAAAAGGCCTGTTACTCAGTTGACGAGTTCTTGTTTGATCAGTAGACACTATAAAAACAAAATCAAGTATAATTTATTTATAATTTAAAAACAATTTATTGTTTTCTTTCATTTACGAGTACATGATAGCTACAGGAAAAACCTAAAACAACCATCTTGACATACATCAAAAATTACGACTTCGAATGAAAAAAACATTAACAGAAAAAAAAATATATATTATTGACAAGCAGTAACAATACAAACCAGGGGTGAACTTATAACTACAATATAAACATAATAAAAAATTGGATTGTAAAATTTGACAAATAAATAAGAAACAAAAATACAGTGTACTTTATTTACTATTCTAAAATAACCATGATCTTCTTGATAAAATATTTAAGGCTACCATGAAAAGCATTTATCTCATTATTAGGATAATTTAAAAAACGTGTGCCATAAAAGAGCGAAATATTATACAAATTAACTGTATTAAAACGAGGTACATACCAGGAAGCAGCTAGTTTTAAATTACTACGGGTACATAAAAGGAAATTTAACTTAGAAAAAATTGAGAAAAAAATGGATTACATTTTTAAGAAACAACCGAATAAATACATATGTATCTTCTAGTTTTCAAACTTTCAAAGCAAAACCTTGACCTCAAGGTATTGGTTGAAAAATCACGGTTGCACATTACAATGAACTTTTTAAAATATAAATATCTTAGGAATTTATTCTGGACAACTTCAAAATATACTTGTATGGTAATCAGTATACGGATTCCAGATAATGAAACAATATTCTAATTTGGATCTGACAAAGGAAAAAGATATTCTAATAATTGGATCCATACAAGTAAGTTTTGTGGTGTTTCTAAAATTATTATGAACCCTAACATCTTGTAAGCTTGATTTGTAATTAATTCTATATGCCCATTGAACCTAATGGAATAGTAAAAATACACTCATAAGTCCTTAATCTGATTAACCCTCTGAAGCCTTGTGTTGTTTATAGAATATAGACAGATAAGAAAAAGGAGTGGTCGAAGATTAGAGCCCTGACACACCTGATATATTTTTAAATGGTTGAGAACTCAATCCACCAACCGAAACAAATTGGGAACGATTTTTAAAACATGGTGCAATGAAAGAAACAAGGTGAGGAATTACGTGGAGATTAAGAAGTGTTTGCATCAATATTTCATGGTTAACTCTAAGTTTAGTTAGTTTTTATATTATAAGGTGCAAAATATATTTATAAATCTGAGGATTGTAATAAAATGTATTTTGTCACATTTTAATAAATAATTTAATTTAAAACACAATTTAATAATAATAGGCTTCAACAGGAATAAAACTTTGACGGAATAAGTTAGAACGGTGCGAACAATTGGCTAAAGACCAAAGTTGCATATAAGTACAGAGGTTGCACTTCAAAGCAAAACAAAAGTAGGCTATAACCTTTCAAGTAATGATTTCATTATTATTCCCTCACAAACACTAAAACTTACGGTTTGGTGGTTTATTATTTGAGTAAGCCGAAATGAGCAGCACAGCTTTAGCTGTTAATGAATGTCAAGACAAATGAGCCAGTATCACGCCAACTTTCGTCTCTCTCGCAGAGAACGGATACAGATTCTTTTGAAACTGACATAAAAGAATCATGAATTGCAAAAGTGTACGTTTTGTTTTGTTTTGACTCCAAATCCCTTTAATCTGCTTTGAAATCCCCGCCATAGAGCATTTCTTTCAATTGCGACTTTTATTCATTAGATAACAGCTTTGTAAAACAGTAGTTTAATTCTACAGATATTTTATTTTATCTAACTGTAGCCTATAGTTCCGAGGATAAAAGGTTTAGAGTTTGGAGAACGGTGTGTTTGGGAATATTACAGATTAAAACCATTATCAGCTCAGTCAAAACACTGCTACGAGACAAACACATTTAACTATGTGTATTTTATTCACGCATTTCTTGGCCTTTAGAATACTAAGATAAAGTCTTTGGTTATGTTTATTATAAATTCATCACGTTTCACCTTCCCTTCCTATGGCTAACTTTATTACAGTACAGAGTGAAAGTACAACTACAATAGAGATGAATACACACAATGTTGAGATGAAATGTGTCTCAGGCACGAGAGGTATGTCTCACAATCTGACAAAGTTACGTTCCTCATTGTGAAAATAAACTCAACTGACTTTTGTGTGACGTTTCAACTCGTAACAACAATTTTCATAAAACCATAAATAAAATATCAAACAAATCAAAACAATAATTTTACATACGTCATATCTGTTGTTTATTTAATTAAGTAGGAATAAAAGGTTTTACTACAAGTAAGAACGTTATTAAAAATTACTAACCATTAAATACAAACTTAAAGACAAACTGCACAAGCTATCCATCAGTTTATGAACTTCTTTCGGAAACTCAAAGTATATTTGTAAACAAACTTGTAGAAGTCAACTGAATGCTATTAAATGTTAACAACCAACTCTCGCTTTCGAGTGGTTTTAGGGTTGGTACGCGCATGGCAGCGCCTTGTCATCTGTGAGACTAACGCACGCACTGCGCACCCGTAACCATAAAACATTATCGTGTAAGCAACAATAAATCATACTAATCATTACGTAATAAACCTAATAAATCTGTGCTGAGTAACTGTTTAGAGTGGTTGATTAACAGTGAACAGTGTTACGTTAGTTAATATCCGCCATTGTCAATAGAATGCAGGTAATTACAGTAACTGTGTATAGATTGCAATGTAATCAATCTGCACAGAATGAAATCAGTAATTGATATCAATATTCTAATTGACACGTGACGACCTATAACAACGTTAATCACAACATTGATCCGTTTGCCAAAACTAACAAAATCCAATGCATTTTTTGTTAGTTGAGAGGAGTAATTAGTTTTAACGCTTATCTACTAACTACGTGATTATGAAGACGTTTTAAATTATAGGCATCCAGATGATGCCTTCCAAATTCAGTTTTAAGGAATTCAACCTACGCATTTGTTCCTATGAGTGCTCTGTAAGTAAGCCTACCTTAGAGCGTAATCTTCACATTAATCGTCTTAAATGTGTCTCTACCTTGTAACAATAGTTTGAATAATGGTTAGGTTCAACAGCACAATATCCTGAGAGATATGTGAAACAACCTGCAGTTTCTGTCAAAAATCTCATGCGTATAAAGATTTTTTAAAAGCTATGTTTTAGAACCATCATGTTTGTTTTGCATTATATTTACTATTACCTGGATGTCCGCAGAGATATTTTCCTATGAATTTTTAACTCAAATAATGGGTTTTTAGCCCCTAAAACTAGTCGAGGAAGTAAATATTAATAAAATTATATTTACCGGTACTTTTAATTTATCTTTTTCATAGAATGACATAAAATTTGTATGTTGACTATGTTAGTAAGAAACTTGTTTAATATCGTTCGTACAGAGAAAACAGTTACAACACTTGTTCAAGGAATACTTGAGATAGAAGTTGCTTAAGAGTACGCAGAATAAATAATGAACTCATGAGCAACTCTGGCGTCTCAGGTTTAGAGTTGCATATTCGCTTTGTATTTTTAATATTCTCTTCCTCCGAGAAGAAACATCATTATTCCAAACAAGTTTGCTTCGACAATGTACTAGAGCTACCTTTCCCAGTATTTATCATCCAAGATCGTCTTCAAGGGAGAGCCACTTCTTCCATCTGAATGGTTTACAAGCACCCTTATCTAGTGACATGCCTCCGTGAACTACATTATAAACAAGAGCTCTGAACCGGGATGTTCTGTCTTATCTTTCGAGATCACTACGTTGCCTCATCCTCAGGGATATAATGTGTTAACTTTAGCTAGATTCATTCATATCCACGTGTAATAATAACTTTTAGTTGATCAGTTGTTTAACTTTACCAGTCGGTTACGTCTACTAATAACACGATTGATTTAATGTACTTAAACCATATGTCCGCAATAATAGTTTAAACTCTGTAAACCATATGCTTAGACGTGTAAAGCAAACAGTTGTCATGTTTGGTTAAACCGTGTCAAAACGCAGAACCATGTTAGAAGACACCGAGCACAAATCACAAATCAACAACTAATAACTTCAAAGTGTTGCTTTGCGCGGACACTCTCTCTCTCTCTCTCTCTCCCTCTCTGTAGAACAAGTAACACTAGACTAAGGACAGGACACAAGGGTTTGAAAAGAGCTCTCAGAATAGAATCAAACGCTTTCCACTTCCGGTCCACTGAACTCAATTTTCTACCGGAAGTCAGCAATCCAACTGATTGTTTCCGGTCAAAGGGTTCTATCGGAAAACACTTCTCACACTACAAGTGATCTGAACGGGGTTTTCGGCTAATTGTTTAAAATCAAAAACGTGTTTCATGGCTTTAATTTTGTAAATGCGAGTGTTGAACGTGGTGTACTTTCTGTTTTCATGTGAGTAAGTAGGGAAACCACAAGAAAAACAGATAAGCGCTAAATCACCGCTGGTTTGAGGGAAGCGAATTTTCTTTGCACAGTTTTACTCGATAATTTAGAAATAGTAACATTTATTTTCTGCACTATATACAGCCTTGCTCCTTCATTTGGACTCATATTTACTTGAGCTTTAACAGCAAGTTTTAATAAATGTCACGAAGGGATTTTGAAACAACTTATCAAAATAAAATAATTTTGCTATATATATATGAGTAACATATTAATTTATAATTATATTAAATTTCGTCAAAATATGAATTAATGTACTGTTTTAGGTGGTTAAACCACCTGATGGCTAACAAACTTGATCGAGAAAATTACAAAAGGAACGACTGTACTACATTTTATAAGAATCTGTTAAATGTGACCTGTAGAGGGCTCACACATTAACACGTATGTACATACTTGTATGTGTACAGAGTGTTGAAATAATGCTCGAAACGTGTTCTAGAGGTCTGAATTAGAACTCATTTCACGGTACCGATCTGAGGCTTGCCGTGCTGACGGCATTAATATCACAATCTTTTTTCACAAGAAAGTTAGTAAAATCATTTAAATACGAGCCATTATTTAAATAATTATGAATCGTGTAACGATTTGTGGAATCGATAAATCGTTACCGGTTATGTTACAGTACTGTATCTTGCACAAATGCTTGAGGAGCTGTATAAGAACGCCTGCCGAGCGGTTTAGGCAAAGCCCGCAACACTTCCGTGTAACCGCAGTTGCAGATACGCCTGAACACTTACCTACTCTGTGTATCTGCGACACTCCAGTCTTCATCAAAATAACCTGAATACAGTTGTCGTCCTCATACAAAATGATCGCCAACACAAAACTCTCATCAAAACAACCCTTTTATTGCTATGAAGTAAAAGTGTATCTTTAGAACGTCATCACATGTACAAAATTACAAAAACTGTATATTTTCGAACCCAATCCTGTCTTTGGGCAAACTGTGCGCTCGGCTGCATATATTTAACCCCTTTATGTGTATATTCTCTAAGCCGCAATACGCAACCTTCAGCACGAGCCTTATTAGCGACCTTCCCTAGGAAAAATGAGATATTCATGTCGTCAGCACGGTAAAGCCCAGACAAGGGACCACGAATTGAGCACCGATCCTGACCTCCAGTACACGTTTTGAGCATTTTTTCAACACTTAATGTACATATGTATATACATCCCCTCTCCAGACGCGTCGTTTAACCGATTTAAAAAATCTTATACAAATGTTAGTATTTGTGTAAATATTTCGGCCAAGTTCGTTAGCAAGAAAAATCGGAGTAGTCCGAAAGTCCCCTATGCCTATAGGTAGTTTTCATTAAAAACAACTGTTTAATATATAAATACAAAAGATTTCTTCCAATTTTGATGAACTTTAAAATATTTATGTATTTATTGTTACCAATCAATATACTAAAAAACTTTAGACATCTGTTCAGTCGTATTAAAATGGCGGCCAAAAGTAATTTTCCGCTATTGCAGTGAAATAAGTAGTCCGATTTGAATGAAATTAGAAATGCGCCTTTTCTTCATAATATGTTCACTAAAACTCAACTGTGTGTCGGTTTGTTTTTATTGATGTGGTGATGTACGTGATGTAGGTGTGCCCTGCTAAATGTGTATATTCTCCGTGTTACGTCGTGTTGTAACATACTTTTACAAGGTCATGTACAATAATATTATGCTCAGCTCCCGGTATATTTAGACAAATAAAACTCTGAATAAACTGTTGCAACAGATTGCACTGGGATCTTATATTTCGACTAGAAACCGTACATATTTTAACAATTTAAAACAAAAATCTTATTTCCATTTATTTTCAAATTAATTTGTTGATCGGTTCTCACAAACAAAAATCAAGCCTTTGGAAGGTTTAGTCTTCGTTAGGCTGTAAATATTTAAATTCAGCTTCAAACAAAATATTGAGGGTTTTCAGTTGTTTAAGCTGTAAACTAACTACAATATACTGTACAGTTTAAAACGTTTACGAGCGTAGATAATGTCTCGTTAGGGAGCTATTCTCACCACTAAGTGTATCTAAACGTGTTTTCATGAAGTATTATCACCAAAAACCTAAAAGACACCTAAGAGACACATGTGTTATCTGTCTTGCGTAACTGGTGGAATGTTTATGCTCTCATCGAGACATGCTGGAAACACCTTAAGTGATTTTCAGACTTGGCAATTCAAATCTGTTGTGTTAGTAATATGTCAGCTGCTATACGAACGTAAATTGCATTACTATTTACAATCATGGTGGCATACAGACAACTACACCAAAGATAATGTTACGGTACGTGAATTGGGCATAATTGTCACATGGCTGAGGCTGGAAAATCAACGTAGTTGCGGCAAACCGAGCACAGATAGCGCTGCGAGCTCTGCCAGTAATATTAACGTAGTAGGAGAACATGCTTTTACAATAGCTTTCCTATAATTGCTAAGTTGCTTTTCGAAGATACACAATTTCGAAAAATTGAGTCCGAACGAATTGTATAGCCTGTTATTCTTGGGTGAATAAAACAATTAAAGCACTAAATTAACCGACCCGTGGCGGGTTGGAATCATTCTCATTACTCAGGTGGCGCGGGTTCGATCCCCTCAGTCATCACTTACAGTTTTGTAAAGTGACTTTCAAATTATGTATCAATTGACAACATTTGAAGAAAATACATTTTGTTGTAGGACTTTAAAACGCTGGGTAAGGGTTAAGGTTAAGTTGTAGAGAGGACTTTGTAGACTTAACTTTGCCTCGGTAAACAAGATAAACTTTACCTTTT
This sequence comes from Matsumurasca onukii, assembly GCA_018831715.1. Classification (NCBI taxonomy): domain Eukaryota; kingdom Metazoa; phylum Arthropoda; class Insecta; order Hemiptera; family Cicadellidae; genus Matsumurasca; species Matsumurasca onukii. The sequence goes on along the minus strand of CM032061.1, from coordinate 39,549,854 downwards.
CAACATCTATTAGAATTTTATTTAATTTGCCAAGTACTAAAATATACATAAAACCTAAAATGTAGTAGTTGTTAAAAATTTGCATTCCTAGAATGTTTATTTCAAACAAATATTCCGGCTCTACTTGCTGCACTGATGTAGGTTTGTGTAAATCTCCCTCTGAATGTGTTTCACTGAATAGGTATACGTTATTTCGTTTCCGTAGTATACATAACTCATTTTGAACGTGTTTTCGATTACAAAAAGTCTGGTTCTCGGAATTTTGGGACTTTAAATTTAGAGCCTGCTGTGAAACTTTTAAAGTCTAGTATAATGACTCTTCAAACCTTTACATTTTCAAGACTGTCCTGTATTGCCGCTTTAGAGTTTGCCTTTGGGGAGCTCATACGAAATTTACGAGGAACAAGAATGAGAAAGGATTTTCGTGTTCAACACAAGGGTAAAATTGTTCGGTAAATTACCTTCCCAAATTGGTGCAAAATTTTTTAATTTATTGCCAGTGGATATATAAAATTGGAAAGTAACCAAAATTTGTTAAATCTCAATTAAAAATATTTAATATACATGCTTTTATAATATTGAGTTCTGGACAATCAAATTTTAAAACAAAATTTTCACCTTTTCCAGGGAGTGTAGTGTGCGTGAATGACATGCCTCTGAATATTATGTGTGAATGGAATTACAATGGATTTTTTTTTTATATTTTGTTTTGCAACACATTTTTTATGAACACTGCAAATAAAGTTATTTATTTATTTATGTGGTTTCAAAGTGCATGATGAAGACAGCGTTGTTCTACAAGCTCTACAGTATGTAAACATTGCACTCTGTTAAATGTGACGATGAATCAAGCAATGAATCCACAGATTTAGACGGTAGCTCAGTCACAAAACCAGAGTTGTCACTTCTTGCCTCAGAGCCAGAGTAAGCCACGTTCACACGACAGTCTCTACTCAGTAGACTCTAGACTGACCAGCAAAGCTGCACGTCTCAACTCGCACCATTGCGGTGCATACTGTGCTTACGCTCCGATTAGATGGGTTTTGGCACTTTCTGACGTTTAAACATTCATTTTCACTGCTCCATGTTTTATATCTACATCATATAATGTACAAAATTGCTTGTTTCTCATTTTTACATTTTTAAGCTAAAACAACTATTCTACAGTTTCAAGACACATAAACTTAAAAGCTAAACTTGAGATACAGGTAGAAATGAGTTATAGATGTGTAAACACTTCCTAACACCACTTGAATCAAATTACAACCATATTATTGATCCACACACACACAAATGTGTCAATACTGTGGTGAAAAGTTTTACAGTAATTGTACAACATTTATGAACAATAATAAATAACAGTTATAAATAAATAAAATATTTCTGTTGCGTTCGGTAAAAAATGCATCATTACAATGGTTGACGTTTTTCCTGTTCAAATTCAAATTCTTTATTGACATCACATTATAATTTACCTATACGCAATTACTTTTCGATGCAAGTCAATAAAATACAAATCATTGTTTAATTTTTATAGATACAACTAGATTTTTAAGATACAGTCATTTAAAACAGTTTATTACTTAACTGTTACATTTATTCGGAGCAAAGTACATCTAGAAGAGTTCGCCGTTTGTCCTGACCCTGTGTTCCTCTTTTTCAAGCGATATTGTAGGGAGGAATTCGAAATCCTAACTTCGGTTCGTAAAACGAGACAAACTTTGCCTTTTTTCCTGTACCCCATTGTTGCCTTTTCTCTATGGCAGTGTCATCCTTTCTGAGCGTGTTTCTATTTCAACCTTATTTACCTAACCTAATTATGTTTTTTCCCTTTCTTGTAAAAAAACATATATGCCGTATATAAATAAATAATCCTTTAGCTGTCTTCCCACAATCTTTCATTTGAAGTGGTTTCCCCCATTACAATGCGAGGATAATCCCTACTAATAATAAAGCAGATAGACCTGAAATCTAGTTCTTCTGGTACACATCGCGTCAAAATATATTAATTAGCTTGAAATATTTCGGTCTCGCTATGAAGTACCACCTTCATTCGTTGTTTGGCTGAAACTGAGATACTTGCTGTCTGCTATCCTATTGGTAACAGGGCTGCCAACCGTCCAACGGAGCAGAAATGCCAACTGTCGATGTTCTCATTGGCTGTGACACTATCGAAAAGAATTCTTCAGGACTGGTTGCCAGCTTCTGGAATGTTTAATCAAAGACAATACATACACAGTGTATGTATTGTCTTTGGTTCTCTTTGTTTCCTTTGTTGAACTTACAATCATTTTTAGTTATTTCACTGGTTTCTCGGATCAATACTCCTAGTTGGCTACTACTATAGTTTAATCGAGTTCATTTTTTGAATGATGTCCATCTTAAATGGTACTTGCATCTGGTACCACCATTCCCAAACCTTGTATGGTAGCAAACTGCATGTTTTCAAGTGAAATTGACCACAAACTCATATCGAAGCTAGATTAATTCCACACAATTCAGTCCAAAACGCAACAAATTTTCTTTAAAAAAACCGTTCGAAAATCGCAAAACTTCAAAAAGGATATGTGAGCAGGCCAGCGTTTCAAAATTTGAGAGTGACTCTCCCTTGGTTGTATACATTCTTCAAACTTGTCTTCTTTTCAAATCAAAATGTGACCCATTAGAGGAACTGGCATTCACTCATGAAATTACCTTGCATATAGAATTACCGAACTGGGGGGCATAGATCGATGGTTCTTGAACGTTTACCTTCTGAGACAGGAGTTTAACTAATCAACCGGTTGCCAAATTCGATCAAAAGTGCAAATTCGAAGGCGTTAAAAGCTCGTCTAAAAAATATTTTGGTTTTCAAATAAGAGTCTTATTTGTAGAAATATGTGAAATATGCTAATGATAAGATTAAAGTAGATATTTTGTTTTGATTCAGTTTGCCGATCCTACTGAAAAATGGACTGAAATTTCTAGGTAAATTCAAGATTGGTGGGATTTTACTCACTGTTTGGGTGCCATGGATGGCAAGCCTAGCTGTCTACTGACATAGATATATTTATTTCAATTACAAGAACAGACACAGTAAGGTACTTCTTGTAGATTCCTCCTTTTGGACTTTGGAACATGGGCGCAATTCTGATGATGTTTGCTGTTCTCAGAATTTTTAAAGCAAACCTGTGCGGTGAGACAACTCTTACTCACGCTTAGGGGTTTCCGGTGAGCACACCTGTAAAAAAAAAAATAATTTCAATTACTCTCTGGTCAATTTGCCTGATATACATACTTTGATACTTTTATTTTTTGATACTTTTGTTTTGGAGACACCGACCTCTCTATATCCTGAGTTTGATCAGTGTTTTGATGGATGATGAGATGTAGGGGCCGACTAGGGGGAAAACTAGGGCCGACTGTTCCCCAGATTGGGTCATTAATTAAAAGCCCAACGACCAATGGAATGTGCCTAAGGCTTAATGAGACCTCCGAACCACGGGGAGTGGCCATCGTAAAAAGTTATCACTGCGCCCGGGAATCGAACCCAAGCCGATTTGATGCAAAGCACACACGATACTATGGAGCTATGGCCACCCCTACTATTACTACCCTTATTACTTGTTTAAAGATACAAAACGGCCAATATATAGTGATTGTTTAAATTCATAAGTGCTTTAAATTAGTAATTTATTGCCAATAATCTCCACTTCAAGAATTTACAAAGAATACTAGTTTTAATTTGACATGTTTATTTCCCCTGAAAATGTAATACTTTCTGGCCTGAAGCTGAAAAAATTAAACCCTAAAAGTTCATAGTGCAAGTTAGAATTGGCATTTGTTAACAAAGTTTTCTTTAACAATAAAACAAGACAAAAAATGTTTTGAACTATTATGTTTTTGTTATTCTTCAAAAATATTTGGGGATTATAAAAAAGTATGGGCCCAATGTTTTAAATTTTATAGACATTGGATTTTTACACTTTTTTCTTCATGACAAACACAACATTATAGTAAAGTTTTTGTATTAATCTAATCTACCAAAAACTCAATTTTACCTGTTCTAAAAGCAAGAAACAGGTGTTTCAGACTTGTTAAAGTAATATCAATATTTTGACAGCAAAGGAAGTAAAATTGAAATGCATCTGCATACGGAAACAAACAGACTTGCACATGACTGGTCAAAGCTTGCAGTTTGAATAGAAATGTGTAATCATTTGTGAATGAATATATCCTGCCTTTGTACATGTAATACCCGAGTATTCATTGCAATCACATCCGGCACATTTCTTGATGAAATGCGCAATATTCACTAAATTGTTTCAAACATATCTGGTCTTTACCTCCTCAAAACTTGTCTTCTTTTTAAATCAAATTAGGTCAAAACTTGCATGCAAGTTCTTGCTACTATTTTCTACTGACTAATTTCAATTTTTATATTGCTTTCTTAAAAGTTTTAGAAGGCAAAAATTGGATTTTTATTTTTAGCAAACTACTTTTTGAAATTAGTTTACCCAACAATCAACAAATTAAATTTTGTTTATAAAGTACCATCATAACCATCCTCTCTCTGCTTCGTTGGCCCCGTAGGGAATTGACTGTGTCATAGAAATAAAATTGAAACTCGAATGTCACTGTTAACTAGCGCAAGGTGGTGGGTTAGACAGCTTCGCTATTCGAATACACGGCATACACCATCTACATTGAATGCACTACATAGAAATAATAATTTTATCATCAGTACATAATTATAGTCGATGCATATAATTTACTTTAACAATAATATAATTTTACATAACAATAAATATAATTTACAATACAGATACAAAATTATAAATGATTAGCAAGTACAAGAGAATAGTGGATCGAACTACTTATGATGTATGTGTAATTTAATAACAACAAACAAGATATAATATTTTGAATCCTACAGTTCAGCAGGACGAAGTAATGTGTCTGAAGTCTTGTGGTTCATCTGGTAGGGATGGAATTTCTTCCACAATCTTGAAGGCGTCAATGCATATTTTTGCAGCTTCTCTGGTATAAGTTACGTGTCTTTTTTATTGCAGATCGTTTCCTTCGTCATTAAAGACAGCTATAGTAAAGTCAATACCAAAAAAGAAAAACTCTCATGATGCGGATCAATTCAGACCATCTGTCTTGTAAACTTTTTCAAAAGTCTTCGAAAAGGTATTCTTAAACATGTTGTCTCCGTTCTTAGCTGAAAATAACATTATTTTCAAAAATCGGTTTGGTTTTCAAAAGAACACTTCAACACTGGATGCATTATTCCATTTGTTTCTTCTTTGTCACAATCAATCGATCAGAGTAATCACATTGGGCGTTTTCTGACCTTAGTAAAGTTGCTTGATATAATAAATCGTTCTCTTCTCCTCAAAACTTAGATAGGTTAGATTTCGAGACAGGTCACATTGCATATCTTCATATTATTGAATAGGACGCAAGTAGTATCAGTTTCCTTTGTTGATTCCATGGGATATCTTAGATACAAAGAATCTGAAGAGATGGTGTTACATTCAAGAGTCCCACAAGGATCCGTGTTGGCCCTGTTTTATTTCTTTTTATTCATCAATGACATTTTCGCAACAATCTATGGCATCTCTATGTCTATTTGCTGACGATACTGCTCTGATTTTGTCTAACAAATGTTCCCAGGATCTTTGAGGTTGAGGTCTTTGTTGAGGAAAGCTCTGTTTTTGCAGTGAATGTCTGAAAATAGTCGTTGTGTAAACGTGGAAAACAAAGCTAGAACTTGTCCTTGAAAAAGCCTGATTGATCAGCTGACCTTTTAGGAGACACTGTGTTTTATCCAATTCTACGCCAACTTCTTGGGCACAGTTATGAATTTGCAGTTGAATTACTACCATGCCTATAAAGTTCAAAAGTTAAATCAGGGTTATTTTATTAGCTGTCGACAACAAAATTTTTCACCGCTTATCGGCATGCTTCATTCCCCATATTTTCAGATAAACGGGTGTTTTAGGGACAATAACCTTTTGACATTTCCAAGTATTTACATTTTATAAAAGTTTAGCCATTGATCTCTTCAATTCACATCTTTTTCAATGATGTCCCATCTCAAAGTACAACCTTTCGTCTGTCTAATGAATTGGCAATCAACTGACATAAGACATTATTCTTTGAAAATCAAATCATATACAATTCAATAAAAATGTTTAACCATTCGCCCTTGCTTTTGAGAAATGAATCAAAACATAAAATGCAATAAAAATTACTTTAAAGCATTGCTCATAGCAAAGGATTTTAAGTTAAAGATTTTCTTGAAAAAAATACTGTTTTATAAGAAAAATAAAGTAGAAACTTGTTTATGTCTGTAGCTTATGTGTGTGTAATGTAATTCTTCAATATGATACATAAAATATATACATATTTATTTATGTATTCATTCTACAATACAGATTACATCCAATACATTGTAGCATTGCGTATATAAATACATAATTTATATATGTATTGATAAAAAATATTTTACCTAGTGTCATGCAGTTTATTTTGTTATGTACTTGACAATAAAGTGTTTTGAGTTTACAAATAAAAATAATCTTTATTAACGTATACATAGAGTACAGTATTATATCAACTTAAAATTACAAAGAAATGGTTTTGTTGTCTCTTTCTTTAAATCTGAGACCAGCTGAGGAACTCTTGATGAGTATAATGATCTCTCCTTGCTGTAAGTCCAACAAAGTCTTCTTTAAGGTTGTTTTTGCATCATCTTCAATTCATGCTTATTTGCCTGTTAATTTCACTTCTATATAATAAGTGCAAAACAAAGATAAACTAAAAAATACAAATCATGATACAATTCAGGCATGTGGCATCTGAAACAGACAAAAGTTTAGAAATTAGATTAAACAAACAGGTAATTAATTGTGTTTTATTTTCCATGTAAATAGTGGAGTACAGATTTGCCCCTTCACCTTTCTCTAGGCCAATAAATGTTACACATAAATAACCAATGCAGAGTATAAAGTGAAAAGGAGATGGAGAAGATGGATGAAGTTAAGTGAGAGGAATGTGGAGGCAAGGAGGATTTCCTCGTGAATAATCTGGGAAACAAGAAGTGTGGAGTGATATACTACAATGGAGAGACTTACCCACAAGAAGCTAAGCTAGACATCAATGTGTCTAACGCTTGTTGCATGAGTATGTGAACATATCTTTCCTGATGTTATAATCACTAGCAGCTGTGTTATGCTGTTTGCAAGATCAGATGGTTTAAACATGTATCAAAGTAACTTTCAAAAAACATAAGACTTATTTCAAATTTAAAAACAACAAATCCTAAGCCTTACGACCAAAAAAATTGTTTAAAACTACCTCCACACAAAACAATTTTATTTTATAAATAATTTATAATGCATCACATTTTTAAACAAATTACCCATTGAAATACAACTTGTAAGTAGAAGTATTGATAGATGTAAAATTTCAGTGAAAAATGTTCAAGCCTTGCCTACTGCGACACTAGGCCAAAATGTCAACCCTAGTGTTTTACAGCCCTTGTAAAACCAAAATATTCAATTTAATATTTTGCTATATTAAACGCATCCATTTATTGAACTTTAAGCCATTGATCGATATTGCCATTAATAATGTCGACACAGACATCAATAATGTCCTTGTGCTAAAACTCAAAAAATGTTGAGTGCTTGTGCTCCAAATCAAGTAGCTCGAAATACTAGACCAGAAAACTTGATAATCAACCTACTTGCACACCCCTACCAACAATTCACTCAACAAGAACATTTACGCTGTTTTGTTAGAATTAAAAGTTTAAAACTTGATGTTAGTATAATTAACAGAAGTTGTTGATCTGACAACAAATTTAAAACACTAAAGCTTGTGTAAGGTTTGTAAAAATACTAAAATTAAGTAGAAATGGTATATTATTCAATATATATTATAAATTTGTTATAAGACTTATCAAAAGCATTAATGTACATGATTTTCAACTAATTTAAATAGTAAGATCATTATTTTGACTACCGCCAATTGCATTAGGACAAATTGACACTAAAACTAACAACTTAACGTAACAGATAAATAAAATAAACAATTGTAAAAGAATGTGTGTTGAGTGAGACAACAAAGACCTATTAATGTCAATAATTCCCCAAAGCAGAATCTTCTTAATAAGTGTTGAATTTTGTTTCAAAATATTCCTGCTAAAAGACATATATAATCTGACCTATAATTAGTCAGTCAAAAGTCATAGTTAAAGATTCGTACCGTTACAATTTTATAATCTGAAATGAATTGTGCATACTACAGAATTTTCAAAGGTTACTATATTGACGGAACGCAATTCAGAAGCACCACACGTCATCAATACCACAAGCTCGATTTCCTCCTTTCTTAATTTGCATGGCGTCAGTTTGATCCCTACTATGTTAAAAATCAATCCTAACCAAATCCCATAAAAATAGAGCGGGTGGCCAAACCAGCTTTTGTCCGTCCCTAATGTGCAGTCTTAAGTTCTTAAGTTTACACAATCAAACCAGATAAAACCAGGGAGACACGCAACTAAGCACTAAAGCGCCGCTGGCATGAGTGAATCAAATTTCCTTGGCAATTTGTTACTCTAATTCGCTCCACTCACAGCCTCGCTTCGACTTTCAGCCTCAGCTTGGCCTACTGTATGGTCACAATCGTTACGAGGCTGTTCACTACTACATATTATGAAATGAAAAAATTTCAAATTTCAATAAAACTGGACTACTTCTGCTGTTGTAGCGAAAAGTCACTTTTTGACATCCATTTTAAATCAACTTTATGGATTTTCAACATTTTTGTTACACTGATGAATAGTACTAAAATACATGTTTATTTTAAATTTCATCAAAATCAGATGAAATTTACAAATTTTAGGTAATTAAAACCGCTCTTTTGGTAAAAGTTCCCCCCGAAAGGTTTTGGTAGTCTGATTTTACTTGTTAACAAACTTGACCAAGATATTTACAAAATGGACATTTGTACTAAATTTGATGAAAATCGGACAAAAAGTGACCGGTAGAGATGATACACATATACATGTGTATATAAAGAGTTGAAAAAATTCTCAAAATACGTTCTGGGGGTCAGGATCGGTGCTCATTTCATGGCCTTGGGCCCCTGGATCTTACCATGCTGACGGCTTGAATATCTCATTTTTCCGTAGGAAATTTGATACAAAGTAAGATCTTCTAAATAAAAAGCTCACTCCTAAAACTGAAGTCCAAGTCTCTTTAAGTGTGGCTAAAAATGGTTCTGCTTTGGAAAGAGATTCAAACTGACATTTCGGTTCAAAGTCATGGAAACAAACTTAAACACAGGAAGAGTAACTAAATGAGACAGGTAATACACTTTTACCTACAACATGAAACAGAGATTCTTTTTAACAAGTTTTAAACAGTTTCAAGCTGGTAACCATTTTGTAGAAAGGTAAAACCAAAAATCAACATTTCTTAACTTAACTAGGGGTTTAAATGCATGTGTTTAAATTATATTTTTAAACGTTTTTGTATGACCTTTTTACTTTTTAGCTCTATAAAGCAGTTGCAGCATTGTTAAATGAATGCTTTAGGATAAATAACTGTACCAAACAGTTGTATGTATGTTAATGTCCTTCATTTTGTTAAAGCACTTTTATCACAATGTTTATTGTATACAGAAACTACTATTGTTATTTTTACACTAAGGCCGTGGTTTCCTAGACGCCAGATTAGTGCTGCTGCACTTCACGAAGCTCACTTCCTGCGCTTGGCTCCGCGCGTGGTTCAGAAAATCTTGGTGTGGTTTCCAGACGCCGTAACAAATGTACTGCGTCAGTATTGCCATCGTTCTATTGAAAACACCGACTAGACACGAGTCGTTTGTTTTTATAATTTGCAAGTTTTTTCAATGTTTAAGTGATGTTTGCTCGAAATAGATTGTTTTTAGTGGCCGCCTTGTTACTGTATCAGCAAATTGACATTGATGCCGACGCTTCACGGATGAAGTGTGCAAAAGAAGAAAGAAGATCACGAAATATACAAAAAGAGTCAGAGGGTGCATTCAATTTACTAGTTAAAATATATATATTCATAAATATTCCCATGATCATATATTCCCACATCTCAGATATGGAATATTTGTTTGGGGAAAAGAAAGTTTGTATATTAAAAAGTTGTTCGTAAAACAAAAACAAACTATAAGAAGCATATTTAATATTAAAAAGGGACCTAGTTGTAAGTAAATTTTTATTGAACACAATATTACCCCAGGACTTAATATACAGGTCTGGACCTAATATACTGTATACAGTATTAGGTCCTGTATTACCCTGTATATACATTTACCCCACTTTACCCTGCATATACATTTTGAGTGTCTAATCCATTTAAAACCAATTTTGGATATTTTGGTTGTTTTTGTTGATTTGTTCTTTGTTATATGTTTTGTTTGTATTCCTATGCATCTTGTTTGCCATGGATTAAATTCTCTTTCAAAACCACCTTAAAGGACTGTGAACTAAAATTCAAAGAGTATTTCAGGTCATCCTTTTCAGGTTGTTTTGAAGTCCGGGGTCTAATTTTCCACAACACATCAGGACCGAAACTAATTCAATAAGTTCTTCATCTTCACTGTTGGAAAACTTGCCTTTCCCTTTATTTCCACCACTACACTACATACACTAGCACTACGTTTGGAGCCTTGGAGGTCATGTCTAAAACGCAACAGGCTGACTGACTGCTCTCAAGCAGTGGCTGCACACGAGGTTCTAATATCGCTGCTCTACATTGCGGCACTTTTCGAATGCGTGGCTAGGAAACCATCTCTACACAATCTCATAAGACAAGTCACTGCGTTTTACACGATCAGCGCATCATAGAGCCAGCGCACTAAATACGCGTCTAGGAAACCACGGCCTAAGGCTGCTACAGTGTATCACAGTGAAATACAGTTTCAATAACAATATAATGTGCTATGACAAGCACAGCTTACAAAGGCTACAATCTCACCTAGAGCCTTAATGACTCATTAGTTGTAACTTAGAGTCCTGTTTTGTTCAAAACCCAACACATCTTTACAGAAAAAAGTATTAATCCAGATTTTGATGCCTTCTTGCCACCCCTTCATTTTTTGCCTTTGCTGCTTTGAGTAGTCTTTTTAATTTGAGGTGAGAGCCTATTTTATTATAATAATTGCAAAACAAACAGTTTTCTCTCCACCAAGATGATCAAATAGTTTTGTTTTTGGATTCTTTCATGCGTTTTCTATTCTACCTTAGCATTTTTCACCCATTCCAAGAAATATATTTGATAGTTTTATACAAAGTTATGCTTTCGATACCTTCATCTAAAAAGATAGTTATGCGCAAACCTCACGCCATGAGTATTTTTTTACTTGTAGATAATTTTATTTACCTAAATCGACCAAATCATTATTATAAAACTGAACTGTGTTGATTTTTAAATTTATGCAGCTTGAGGTTAAAAAACTGTTTATCAAATGCTTACTCCAAATGAGTTTCCAACTTTGAGAATACACATGAGTTTGACAATACATTTGTAAATTTGTCCGTTCTAGACAGCAATAGGTAGATCAGATCTACAAGAGGTCTGGAGTCTACGCACTCTCGTTACTGCTCAAGGTCTGGGGGAGGTTCTTCTCTCTCCGCAGTTCTCGGAAGTGACTGTACACGACCAGCACACAGTAGTACAGTCCCACTGTTAACATGACAGACACACTGTGAGTGATTTAACCCTACACCGGCCATTCACGGAGGATTTCTTAACACATTTTTGTTCATTTATACATATTAGATTTAAGTTGTTAAATTACTATAAATCAGTATAATGTACGAGGGTCATTCAGAAAGTAACAATTGCGCATCACGTACCGCTACACCATTACAAGCAGCGTGCAGCTTCACTAGCATTCTTCCTCTTCAGTTTGAGTGTAGGTTCGTTGTTGTGTGATTACGCGTCTACGTGTCCACAGTGATTAATAATGGCATCGACAATTGAAAACGCTAAATGTAAAGTGTGAAATTTAAACACTTGAAAAGTCATGGCAACTGTTTTTGGGATTGAAAGTGCTTAATCAGGTCGAATTTAAGCCAAGAAAAGCGACTACAGCCCTGTCTTGGTGCCGTGATTATCACTTATTCCCAAAGCTTAAGGATTTTTTGGGTAAAAACGTTTGCTAACGATAAGGAACTCAAAGAAGCTAAGAAATCCTGGGTCTGCTTTTGGTGAGCGAACATGGTTATGGAAAAACTGGTCCCCGCGTTAAAACCAGTGTCTTGAAATCCATGGCGACTGCGTGAAAAGGTAGAGGAAGGTTCTATGCATTTGTAAATAAAGTTTTGTGTTGATATCTTTATTTTTATTTGACCATGCCAAAACGTTCTTTACTTTCTGGATGACCCTCGTAGTTTAAACATTACTTTATAGTGTATTGATCAATTTTTGTGAAAATTTTAATATGGAAGTTATCTATTTTACTTGACTCCGAGAAAATTCTAGAAAACATAGACATTGATTATTTGTGTATCTAAAACCATCTTACCTTTTTAAACTAACATGTATATTGTTTACGACTTATCCTTTACGAGATCGAGCGCTCTGGTAGGTAAGCATAAAGTTTAGGGTAACCCTGTTGGTTGGTTTTGAAAACAGCAACTCAGTAATTGAACCAATTGATTACCATTCTTAGCTGAATGATACACAGGTATTCTGACGGGCAGACCGCTACTAAACTTGACATCGATTTATTAGTAGAAACAACAAAACCGTAGGGAACAGGCTCTGTAAAGCGCTCAATGGAGGGTTAAGGAGCAAGAGCTAGCAGTTGGTTATTAAGGCATGATTTTGGAACTGAGGGCTAACAGTTTCACCGCTAAGTCATCACTCATCAGGAACAAAGGTCATTTACTGACTATTCTCATCAAATATACCAAAAATATAGATTCTGTAGGGCTTCAAGTTATTGGATCAGTTCATCCAGAAAGGTTTTGAAATATTGAGTCACTAATAGCTACAGACACCAATACGCTCAACTTCGCAAACTAAAATAACACCAATCACTTAAGCCAAAGTAAGCCAAATTTAAAAGAAGTTGAGGAATGATGATTTTAATTTATTTTACTATAAATTTATCTTTCAAAAGGAATAATTGACTAGTCTACATAAAACGATAACAAGAAGGATTAGAGCAAAATGCTCAGCAGCAGTTGGAACCACTAGCAGGTCCATTCAGGGGACTCTCTGGACACAACAATCTCTCGGAAGCAACAAGACCAAGGCTGTTTAAAGGATTGAGGCAATGTTACAAAGTATCCTATAACAAACTTGCTTTGTAATCTTGTTACAGGATGACGTGCACACTTGCGAACAGGTTATGCGTAACTGTTACCAGTCTAAGCTACAAACTTGAGCTCTAGATAGTTTAACGCTTACCGACAAAGATCCAGGCGATGACTTGCTTGTAGCTGAATGAGTGGAAGAGAAGCAAGAATGAGATGAAAGTGAACACGATTGTGAAGGCAGCTGTCAAGATGGCCCACGGCAGGACAAAGCTGGGCCTATGCTGTAATAATAATTCAGTTTTAGAGTCAGGAGAATAAGTTTTAAAAAAGGGGTTCCACTGAGCCCAGGAAATAAAATTTACAGTTTTGTCAAGGTAATTTTTTCTGCCAAAATTAAGTTCTGTTAAGTTCTAATTCCACCCCTGGTTTCAAAAAAAGTAGTAATTACGCAGCCTGTTCTGATTTGTTATTGTTACACTCGAGCAACAAGTTAATCGACTTGAACCCGGTTTTCGCTTGTTATGGTGAGCACTACACATCCGGCCCAATTTACTGTTCATAGATGTCTATTGTGTCAACAACAAGTTGAAATATTGGCAAACAGAATTTAAAATACCAGTCAAATAGACGCAGATCTTAATATGTATAAATGCTAAAAGCTAATTTATTACTAAAGAAATTTGAGACAAAATGTTTGGACCGAACCGACTTGAACCCAGGTCTCCCACTCTTGCCGGGCGTTATGCTAAACCACTACACCATCCAGCTATTTAATGTATTAAAATTCTGTTTGTAAAATTTCCAGCTTGTTGATTAAAGTCTTTATTTGACAGCCACATGTTTCGGATAATCATTCAGATTTAAGTACTTCTCTAAATTTGAAGGCAGAAATAGTTGGGTGTAGTGGTTTAGCATAATCGCCAGGCAAGCGGAAGACCCGGGTTCAAGTCCCGGTTCGGTCCAAACATTTTTGTCTTCAAATTTCTTTAGTAATAAATTACATTTTTGAATATACTTTTAGATGACCACGATACGTTCCTCCTAGCTGTTTCGCCAAGAAATACATCACAAATATTGTTTTAGCCCAACTTTGGGGTTCAATTTAAAGCTCACAATGTGTACTAATCTCTGTTTTAATACACACACATTTTACTTTCCGGACAACCTTCATACACCGTAACAGAGTTATGAGCCATTTTTCATGAGGGGTACAGTTTTGCTCGTAGCATAATTTGAACCCTAGCTGCCTAAACACCTGTTACTTCTCCACCATGTAGCTACAATTAGGCCCCAACACAGGGGCTGTACCTTCGTACGCACAAATTCAATCCCCCATCAGGCAACATTCACCTACTTACTTCTTTGATTCCATAGTACAGCAAGGACGCGAGGGTTCCAAACACTCCTGACACCAGCAAGCCCATCACCGCAATCACTTCTAGATCTGAAACATCATTCACTCGACTCATAGTACACAACAGCGCCCACGCATTGAGAAAGCTTACTTTTAGTTTTAAGAAATAACGGCAACTTTTGAAAACTATCAACTTGTTCTTTGTTTCAATTATGTTGTTGACGATGGTACAATTTCTGAGGTTAAAACATTATTACGGAAGTTTTCCATAATTTTTGAGTGGAGGAAAAGTACACGGCCTTAAAAAAGGTTATTTGGTAGTGGGTGACTAGTTAGCTTGCGACTACTTTTAGGCTAACTCTTTAACTAATGGTCTGTTTTACGTTTTAGGTTACTTTTCACCGGCAGACAGGGTCAGATTCCAGATCCCGAAACGTCGTGTACTTTTTGTTCACTCAAAAACGATGGAAAACATCCGTAATAATGTTTTAACATCAACTTTTTGTCTGCCAAAACTTTGTTTTCCACCAAATGCCAGGAAAGATTGACATGTTCACTCTCTCCTTCTGCATGCCAATCAGTGTCATCACTTTGACTGTGGATATTCAAGATGTTCGCACGGAAATCTATTGGAATAGTTTAAAAATTGTCCATTTGGGTATTTTAATCACGATCCAGAATACTATTGTAAATTGGTTAGAGGTTTCAAAGTGCACTTACACGTTTCATTTGGGTGTTCCTTCTCCGAGTCTGGTTTCCTGAGGTCCAACTCTGCATTCACTATGAAGAACAGAGCGTATATAAACGCCAAACTGCTCATCACCTAAGGGTGCATTTCAAGAATGAATGATGTCACCACAAATTACAATATTTACTTACGAGTAAAAAGCTATTTTATTTACTTATGTGTTTTAGAGTAGACCTTTCCTTTCACAATTGTGCACCAACTGAACCAAGTATCTTAACCCTTCGTACGGTAATGACGACGATACACGCGTCATTGGTTTGCAGGAATGGCTAAGGACGTCCAGTCACACAATGCCATTAATTATACAACAGGTAGTGCTCGGATTCTTTGTTAGAATGCAGACCGTGTTGCATTTAGTCCCACTCTCGACACACATTAGCGTATCAGTTATTTCCCGCCGAATATACCGGCAGGGAAGGAATATTATTGGCTCACAGCACCAGCGCGTTAGCAAGCTGAGCGCTATAAACGAATCATTAGCAGTTTGGTTCTTACAGCAGTTGTTGCGTAAGCTAGTTTGGAGCATGGTCTTTTCACATATTTCAATATTAGTTTTGGTTTTCTGTATATATATACACGAGTTTCTTTAGGTGATTTATTTGGTTTTGTATAGTAAATTTGCTGTAACAAGTGTCCAAATAATCCGACCCCCCTCCCACTTAACTGTCAAATGAATGAAAATTAGTAAACTTGCTTTTTTATTAAAAGTCAACTGAAGTACTTTTTGGCATACTTTACAAGTATGCCCCCTGCCCTAAAATACAGGTGGTAGGGGGGTGACCCTTTGTAATATTTATTTTACCCCATCATGTGACTCCTCATTTTAAAGGGTATAAAAACACAAATTCACTGA
The DNA here is from genome assembly GCA_018831715.1 of Matsumurasca onukii. Taxonomy (NCBI): domain Eukaryota; kingdom Metazoa; phylum Arthropoda; class Insecta; order Hemiptera; family Cicadellidae; genus Matsumurasca; species Matsumurasca onukii. The sequence goes on along the minus strand of CM032061.1, from coordinate 39,533,602 downwards.
TACCATTAAACAAATTTTTTGATGTCCTTGTTCAAAATGGCGATCCATTTTTAGCAAATAAATTGTTGTGGCGATGCCACTGTACAGTATTCCTTGCACGTTGATACAAAGATTGACTATGTCACAGATACTCACAAAGAACACGATGGAGATGATCTTGGAGCCGAGGGCGAGAGGAACTCCACAGCCGCACTCCTTCAGTTCCGGTATCCGGGCAGTCACCATCCTGCAACACAAACCGAAGAATAACCATCATGGTCCACTTAGTGCAGCAGAACCTCATAACTCAAACCTCTTGATCAATAACTCCTTTCTTTACCAAGTTGTTTTTTTATAACTATTACAATAAAAATCTTTTTAAATACCAAAACGTTTTATATAAATAAATAGCACCACAAAAATAGCAATAGAATTACAATACACTGTCAAAACCTATTGAACACCTCAGAAATAAGAGTTTAGAACTGTTTACCTCAATCTCCTACAAAATCACTGTTAACAAATTTATTTTCCAACACAGGCCTGTGTTTTACACTTTCACTACAGAAGGATGCGCTTTCCGGTAGCCAATCACAAAAGCAACACAAAAACTGGGAGAAACTAAACCCTGACACCGGGAGTGCAGGAGTTAACAGAAACCGTCAAAACGTAATTTCTGCTTCGCTGTAGCGTGAAAGGTTTTGTGAGAGCAGCTAACAGCCTTGGTGGGAGGATGGGAGGAGGAGGGGGAGTAAATCAGCTGAGACTAGCCACACTGTTTGTTGATAACAGCTGTTTGCCAACCAGATACACACAATCTGTAAACAGATGATTAAACAAACCCAGATTGCAGGGCTATTCATGGCTGTAAACACTGCACAAGATACTCAAACTCAAGATGTATAACTCGTGAATGTAGTCCTCCTCAAAAACGCCATTTAAAATATGCAGTTTTCTGTAACTAAACTTTTCATTTTGTGTTACAGGCAGTGTAGAACTACCAATGGATCAATTCAAAATGTAGATTGGATCAAAACAATTCAGGCCATGCGGAACATTTCAAACACACTGAATACAAACTGGTTGGTGGAAACTTCACAGATTGAATGAAGAAAGAGTTTATGGTGAATTATGTATTGTATTTTACTTTTAAGGAAGGAAATCTAAAAAATTGCTGAGGAAGATTTAAATTACCACAAGTCAACACTACAATACTACAAGACTTGGGCTGAATATAGTTTTTTGTTATGTGATTAAAAATAAAGAAGTATTAGTGTACCTAATACGTATTAGTGTCTTATGTATGAGTTCCTTTCTATACGGTACTTGACTTTAACTATAAAACGTTAATATTTTCAATAGAATAGAAACATACTGTATGCTAACTCTAACAAGCAAATGTGCCACAACTACCGTAGTAGCCACTTGACAGTGTTGAGCACATTGTACGAATTATGCAAGAAGTCTGGAGCACAGTGATGTGACAGTTCAGCAATTACCACGAAGAAGTTAACTCAGATGTTAATTGCTGAATCATGACGTGCAATGCCTTGAAGTCTAGGAGCCGCAGAGACTTGCTTGACAATAGTTTAGTGGGAAACATTGACAACAAGTCACAATGCACAATACAGCCCAGTTCACAACTTCATGCTGATTCATTCTAATGAAAAGTTGGTGTAGCATACAAATAATTAAACTAGAGGTTTAAAGTAAGAGAATGTAGCTTTCTTTCAAATAGTATCATAATAGATATAATTTTTTTGAAATATTAATTCAAATAATGATGGATAAATGTTTCCTCATTTCTTGATTGATGAAAAACTAGTTAAAATTTCGTCATTTGATATAAATAACAAAGTTCAATGGTTCATTACAGATCTTAATTTGTATAAAAGCTAAATAGCTAATTTATTACTAAATAAATTTGAAGAGTCCAAACATTTTTGTCTTCAAATTTCTTTAGTAATAAAGTTTAATGGTTCTTTATACACAAAGCAGTTTATTTAAAACTGTTTACACAGGTAATTGATAATTTGAAGCAGGAAGGACGTTTCGATAATTGAACACCCCTTAGATCCTCAAATAGTCAACTATTTGTTTTTGTTTTTACTGTGTTTTCATTTATTTTGAAAATGAACAGATTGTACCTTTCATAAAACATGTGTAAAACATGTTTGAATAGAAGAGTTATGGACACTTGGAACAATATACGCAGTTCATCTTCTACAGGAGCTGGAAGTGTATTGAGGTCAACACAGTGAAAATGTCTACTCATTCCCAGTTTTTGCCTCTGGACTCTCTTCTACTGACTTACTATCTTCCAGTTTCTTAATTTCAAGGGAACTTCCAGCTTGACTTCAAGGATTAGTTTGACTTTTATGATTCTTTTTTAATATATTAAAATAGAAAATATATAAAAAAATGTTTTAGTCAAGGGTGTTTTGTTGTTTTATATTTATTTTTTTTTACTCTATAACATCCCTAAGTTTTGTAAATTCTTAAAAGATAATTATTTAGTTTAACATACCAACCCACTGGATTAATTCTAAAATGTTTTAAAAGGGGAAACTCCTTCAAAAATTATAAGAAAAAATAAATTAGCAAATTCCAAAGAACAAATGCTGAGAATGAGTAGAAATTTTGACAGCAGACACCACATCTACACTTCAATGTAAGCAGCTCAAGGTATAATATGGTGTACAGTGAACACCAAGTGTCACGATGCATAACTTGTGTTGTCTTGAGAGAAGTGAAGTGAGGGAGGAAGCTTTAAGGAGGAAGTAGACAATGATGTGAGACCAGTGAGTAACACAACACTGTACACTCCCACTGCTAAGCCCAAACACGAGAGGCGTAAACACAAACTTAAAAGCTTTATTTGGACATACTTACTTTAGTTCAAATAAACAACACTTGACAGCTAGATAATTATCAAACCTTGATGAATTAAAATGCAAAGCTGTGCTAAAAAACCTAATGTAAAGGTTAAAAACATCAAACACAAAACACTATTGATAATATAAATATAAGGACTATTCTAGTCAGTTTTCTAAGAGTTATTTTACCTTCTGAATAAAATAGTTTTATATATAATCTAATTCTTCCGGTTCATACTGAACCAAAACAACATAATAATTAGTTTGAAATATTTCTGTCTCGCTCTGCATTTACTGATTGGCTGAAACTGAGCTGTTTTGCTGTCTGCTATCAATATGGTTGGCAGCCCTGCTTTAATGGGCAATTGGTAGCTCTGTGACCAATAAGACAGACAGCAAGTAGCTCAGTTCCAACCAATCAGTGACTAAAGATGGGAATTAGAGATTTAAAAATAGATCTTTAAAAAGGTCTCCAAGTCAAAAAGTACAATATAAGTACTTAAGTCCAATCAATTGATTCTGAAAATACAATAATTATCAATGGTCAAGGTCTGTCAGATGTTTTTATATTGCTTTATTTCTAATGTTATCATTACTTAGTATAATGAAATAAATTCAGTCATAATACTGTGTGTAATGTCTTTTGTGGTTGGAATATGTTAGGTACAGAAAAAGTTTAATCTTATCATAACCTCTGACATGATTTTTTATGAAAACTTGTATTAATGAGCATATTTGTACAACATTCCTAGTTCAAAAGAAGTTTTAATTTTATATTATTCATGAAGACCAAGTTTGCAACTTATTATATCATATAATGGTTTAAAAGATCCAAGTTTAAAGAAGATATAGAAGCGCTAAGAACAAACAATTTAACATCCATGAAGTCAACATATTTTGCCAAGCATTTATTAGATACTAACCACAATCACACTAGCATTGAGAATAATATGGCAATTTTAGATTTTGGAAGGAAAGAAGAAAAATGAACTGCAAAGAGGATTTCCTAATTTATATGCACCAAATGAAAGACTCTAATATTTTATACTACACATATAAATGAAAATAATCCTATATTTAATCATATTGGAAACATAAAAACCAAATGTTTTTCTTCTTATATCTAACAGTGATAGGTCAAGTGTAAGAGAGGACTTGTTAGTCCTAACTTCACCTAAGAAAGCCATTTTTCATTTCATTTCATTTTCAGAATGTTACTGTACTTGTAATTATTTAGAACCCATCCCTGCATGTGTTTTTGTTCTGTAAATATTGATATTTATTTGTATTGAGATTTGGTTTTCCACCATGACAACAGAATAATTTCCGAAACCAGTCGGTAATATAAAAATGATAAAAGGGTATTTTGTTTTTATTTATTTTCTATTCTATAATGGTTTTAATTTAGCCATTATAAATTAGTTTAACTTGTTTTCCCAAACCGACTAGTTTATTTGTTATGAAGAAAGCTTCAAGCAAACTTTAAAACACTTTGAACCGAATCCTTTTGAAAGCCAAACTTTCAAGGGTCTGCAGTTTATAACTACAGGTCTACTAATCCATTGTGTTTGTCTGACTGACCATGCTAGACACGATATTCAGTCGCATTAGCTGACTAAGTGATACAGTAAATAATGCAACCGACACTTTGCTAGACTAATCAGATTACAGAGTCACAGCAATCGACAGACAATCGCTTCAAGTTTTAATCATGCCAAAGATTATGTTGTGGTAGGTAGATTGCGCATAGATGTCACATGGCTGAGGCAGGAAAATCAACATAGTTCAGCAGCCCAAGCACAGATAGCCCTGCCAAAGAATTCTTTTAATAGTCTCAAGTAGGGTACTGATGCATGTGCAAGTTTGTTCGTTATCGAAAATCCCACGATTTACTCACATTTAAGTTATCAACATCGGACACTCTAGCATGTGGAGTTAAGAGGGGGGAGGGAGAAAGACGGCAAGAAATGGCAATGCTATCCGTGCTCGGGCTGCCGAACTATGTTTATTTTCCTTTCTCAGCCATGTGGCATCTATCCGCAATCTACTTACCATAACATTACCTTTGGTAGAACTTGTAAACTGAGAAGTGCTTGACCAAGGCTGTATTCAGCCAAGGTTCTAGAGAGGGCAAACCAAAAACTCTGTTTTAATTGAGAGATTGAAGGTAAAGTTGACACCATTATAGGGTTTTCATTTCCAGGAAACCGCTAAAATAGGGCCTGAGTATTCTATTTGAAAACAAGCAAATTTGTAACATTTAATTTAGTTATATAAGTCCACCAGGAACACATTCTTGCTCGCTTGGGATTGGTCTGGGTGGATTGTTTTGATTTTTTAAGGGTCTCTACCGCTTGGCACCAAAGATTTCTATTAGGTCTACTGTTACTTGTGTTTCTTTTTTTATTTTGTTCATGGATTTTCTATACATTTAAATGGCATTTTCTCAAGGTTTCCTTCTTATCTGACACTTTTATTTATTTTAACTCACACTTTTGCCAAGCCGTTTATTACAGATAATAAGACTACAGTATAAGATGGACACAGTTTAATGGGAATGCTCATTTAAATGTGTTCGTTCTTAATTTGATAAAATCAAGACAAACAATTAAACATTGCTGTGGTATGTAAAAACAAATTAAAACAAGTTACGTAGCAATAATACTAATTTCCGAGAACAATTAAAACTGTTCATTAAACAAAATTGCATTTGGCAAATCAATCTGAGCAAACCCTGAAAACTTATAAGAAAAATTGCAGAATTGCATCATTGAGAATTGTTTGATGAACGAACTTGGAACCAGCATTCAAGTAAAATATGAAGATGACGTCAGATGTTTTATGATTGCTACCAAGGTCATATAACAATGTGAAACTTAACGATCTTGGCTGGTAGCACTTTGATAACACTGAGTGAACTAAACAACGGTTCACTTGTTCAGCTCATTGATAAGTTGTCGATCAAAAAGCTAAACTGAATAAGCAATTTTCAACTTTGACTAAACCACTGTATTGATGATCAATTAGCTTTCCATCCAGACACTTGTACATGTTATTTCGAATATGTACTTGTTGGTTTGTGGTTTGGATATGTTTTTAACTGTAAAGCATAAATTTTTTCTCAATTCGGTGTTTCTGGTAGGTGTACATTTATTTACTTCATAAATACCAAAGGTTATGGCAAAAAACAGGGAGTACATGGGCCGGGAATTGAACCGGTGACCCTTGTGTGCCAGAGGTCTTAATGGAGGTATAAATTGGAACGTTTCAGGATTTGCAGGGAATCATCTTCTACTACTCAAAAACTAATTAAAGGTTGGAAGCAGAGAGTTGAGTACATTGACCAAACATTACAAGCAGATAGAATAACAAGAGGCGTAAAACAAGGCCCTATTCTTCGGCCCATTCTGTTTGTTATTTTATCAATGACATGCCACACTACTTGGAACACAACTAAATCAGACAATAACTGTTTGCGGATCACAGTTTACAGTAGAACTGAAGAGCAACAAGTTTGTACTGCCACAGTATTTAAACAAAATAATAAAACGGTGTTCATTAAACGGACTTTATCTGAACTGTGAAAAACAAAACATCTTTTGTTTTCAAGGGAACACCCCTTAAAAACATGTTTTCAAGGGGTTCAAATTTCATAATTTTTCGTGGGAAGGCCCCCGGATCCCTTGCTTTTTAGGGGTTATTCCATACCCCTTCGGTAGTTCATCCCCGTCCAGGACCTAATCTAGTTATGCCACTGTCAGCATTAGCCTTGCCGTTAGCATAAAAAAATCATGAATTTCTTTATCTTGATATAAAATTAGAATTCATGCAACTAACTAACAGTTATTACTTCTTAGCGTACAATAATAACAATGGAAATAAGGTGTTCACAGTGCTAGGAAAGACTGCATGCGGTAGTCTAATGATTCTCTTTCTCTATAATGAACTGTTTACTGTAACCACTCTTGCAACTGTCACTTTATTTTCTATAGAAATAGTTCAAATTCTGCCTTAAAGCAACAATATTTTTACAGAAAAATTATCTTGATGGGAGTAACTATCATTAAGCCTACCCTAGACCTTCGACGATGTATCGGTTCATGGACCAGGCTCTATGCATGCTTCCTTAAAGACCCAACTGAAGCCCCAAAGGAGTCTGGGGGCGCATACCAAACTCAAGGGGGGTCCAAAGGCTCCCCGGGAAATTTTTTGAAATTTCAAAGCAAAATAAAGCGTTTTAATGTGAGCCTAATGTTAACTCCCCATAACAAAATAACTGACTGCATTACCAGTAGTATAACTATGAAAAGAAGGTATTATTTTTAATACAAAAATGTTTATGAAACCTTTGAATAGCATTAGGATTTTTAAACTGTTATTTTGTGGACTTTTAAGAACAGCCTCCTTGTTGTTGTTATAAACAATAGGATCTTCATCTTGCAAAAGAGGCTTTGATTGTTTGTGAGACCTGAAAGCTGTAAGATCTGTTTCTGACTGGTAAAATTCTTTAAGCAACCTCTTAATTTATCACTCCATCTTCGCCTTCAAAACCGCAATTCCAGCCTCTTAGCAAGTTACTCCAGTACTCTACTCATAAGTGAACCGACCTGATAAATTTCATCTGTCTTTGTTTAAAACTAATTTTCACGGACTCAAAATTTTCAAATGGTTTCCCTATCAAGCACCTAAAAATTCAAAAATTTTCATGGCTTCAAAGCAGAATTCAAGAAATTACCTGCGGGACACTTTTAAGCCTCAAGAAGTCTCTAAGCTCTAAATAGTGCAAGCCAGCAAGTCATAAGTAATTCAAAGGGAAGGGAAGAGATCATTTTTAGGTATTTTAATCTTTTAACAAAATGCTTATTTTTTTAGTCTAATTAGTCAATCAAAAAATTCATATGTATTAAAACAAATGTATTTGTATCTGTATTGCATTGATTGTACAGCAACAGCCATTTTTAAATGTATTTTGTGGACTTTACTTTTGCTTTGTTGCTTTACAACCTTCCGAAATTTTGTCTACTTGGTTTAGAAGTTCATGTTACAGTCAGGGTCGGATTTAAGAGCATGCCGCCTATAGGCTTATTTGCCGCCTCCTTAAGAGTGCACAGTACCTGTCTGTAATTTTGTTTTTGTCCCATTAAAACAATGTAAAAACAAGCATTTTCTTGAGACACCTCACGCATACAATTTACATCAAACTTTTTTAAGTAAGTAAGTTTTATTAGAAACATGACGATACACTGTAGTGTCTCCGCTGACATTTTTTCAAACATTTTACCAGTTTCATAATGAAATCAAGAAATTCAAACACAAAATGTCTTCAATATTTGGATTTATGGCATGGTTTTACGAGTGGGAAAATGGAAACTCGACTCAGCGGAGCCACTAAAACATTTAATACACTTAAAAATATATTTCATAAAATCCTGATGAAAACTGTAGGCGTGAAGTGTCCTAAGAAAATGCACGTTTTTACGTTGCTCATGAGGGACGAAATTCAAGGTCACAGCCACTGTGGTGGAAATTCAAGATCCGTTGTTTAGCTAGTTGTTACCACAGGACATTATATAGTTATTGCTCTGTGGTTGTTACGTGCGTGGTGTTATAGGCGAACGAATTTATATGAGATGACCACTGAGGCGGTTCCTAAGGCTGATATTTTGCTTAAGTCGTTCATGGGTCATATGTGTACATAGCGGCGGTCAGGGCCAAATTGGCCGTAAGATACTTAAAAGATACGTAAGTTCTCGCCGCTATGGGCGTTTGCCGCTCCCAACAACAAAATGATCCGGGGTTGGCGCTGTTTTCTTCTTCTTTCAAGATATAAAATAATTAAATGTGTTTTGAATGTAATGTATTTATTAGTTCCGGGATATGTCACGCGCTTCCGCCGTGGCAGTGTTGCCAGATCGTCTAGATCTAACTGCTGCGCTTGGCAATTTGTTCAATTTTCATAATAATCTTGTACTGCATTCTATTTACGCGATAAAGAACTACTACAATGTCATGTTTTTGAAAATAGGTTAGGAAGTCGTAAAGAGAATGTAATTTTATTTGAAAAGAATTCATTTTATAAATTTTATAATTTTCTTAACTGCCGCCCTTAAAATTTGCCGCTCTAGGCTGCAGCCTAATTAGCCTATTTATAAATATGGCCCTGGTTACAGTATTGCCCTGCACCTCCAGGCACCTACACATTCACACAAAACAGTCACAATTACTCAACAAACGAATAATTACTGCTTAACTCTTGAGCTAGAAAGGAACATGTCCCAAACAAAATGACAAATTGTTCTTCATGTTACAACCTGAAGAGTAACCAGCTGATGAACCGGGGATGGACGGGCGGTAAGGATATACGACAGGCCGGGCCTAGAGGGAAGGTCTGCGAGTTATATTTTGAGTGTTATGACTGAAGTTAGTGGCTACGCGCTATGACTCACCTCACGCTTCCTGATGACATATGTCCCGTGCATTGTTGCAGTCCGCCTTTTCGCTTAGTTAATCAATAAAATATAATTCCCTTTTTGTTCTGGGTACCGGTAACGTTCATTCTCTAAGTCTTTTCCCTCTTCTCTGTATAAGAATTCCTTTTTTAGCTGCATGCACCCAGCGCCCTTCAAAAATGCCGCCCTCCTTGTGCCTCTGGGCGGCCGCCCGGGTTGCCTGATCCTCAGGCCGCCTCTGTCACGGACCTAGGTTCATCTAAATTTTCATAACAAATGGCAGTGCAGCCATTTCTCAACCCACCAGCCTTGTCAGCCACCTCAGTACTTATATGCCTTCTTCTCACTATGCCTTCCCTGATATCATTTTAGTCTCCTTCTGATAACTAATAGATAATGTGGGTTCCAACAGTCTACACGAATTAGCTAATTGAATTGCTGAAAGTTATTTGAAGCTTTTTTAAGTCCCGTTCAATCTAGTCTAAATACGTGGCAGAGAATAAAATGTACATATACATAAACTTAATCCATACTCACCTCTTTGCTGCAGTTTACTAAGGCCGAACCAAGGAAAACTCCCGAAACTACTGAATGTAATGTGTAAAATTAAGTCTTTATGTTGAAATTCCCGGCACAATAGCAGAGGGATAAATCTGTCTTGTGATAATAATACAAGCAAATACACTGTCCTAAATTGAACAAACGGATAATATTAACAACTGTCGTTTAGGTTCGGTTGTTCACTTGTTGATTAATAAATTGTGTTGACACTTGATTCTTGACTTGAGTCTGTTTTGCAAATCACAACAGCTGTAGGAGATAGCCTTCGATTCAGTGCGAGCCAGTAGGTACTCGGTCCTTTCGACTGTAGTCGTCTAGTCGACTGTTGATGACAATAATTCGTTCTGACACTACTACAGGTTTTCAGAAGAAAATGGATTTAATTATCTGACGGACAATGCTGACACAGTGACACACAGACACAGGATCAACTTATTTCATTTTAAACTATAATACTTTATTTTAAAATATAAGGGTAGACTGGGTAGTATCAACTACCAAGCTGCTTCCTCTTGCATACTTAATATAAAATGTATTTGAAATAAATAAAACCCATTTCTACCAAATACTCTTCAAAAGGAGATATTGGCAGAGTATAGTGCAGGGAAATTTATAATTTACAATAAGGGTCAATACTAGGAGAACATGTTTTCTTACATTCATTTACATAATTGTGTGTAATATAAAAAAAAATAGAATTGGTTATTTTCTCTTGGTATTGGCCTCGTTGTGAATTATAAATTTTCCCTTTACCGATAACAACTATTCATTGTCACAAATTAAATCACTCTACTACAAGATAAAATTAAAATATACAGTTTTCTAACATCTGTGTATTATATTCAGTAAGATGTATAGCTTAAACCCTTAATGATCTTAATTTGTATAAACGCTTAAAAGCTAATTTGTAACAAGAAACTTGAAGACAAAATGTGTGGTACAAACCGGGAGATACATTAATTGTCTTCAAATTTCTTTAAACTCTTATTTTATGAGAATGTCAGTCAGCACTAATTTGCTCTGAACAATTCTTGGAATATAACTTATCATTTGGCTTCCTATGTTAATATTATGGTTAAAACTGCATTCCTGGTATTTCATTTTGCAATTAAAAATTGTTTAATTCCACCATAGGCCATAGCATAGATGGAGGCGTGTTTAGGATAATTTATTTGAGCGTAACTGACGATTGTATAGTTATGACTATCGTTAAGGGTACATAGTCGATACCTACCTCTTCGCACCGAATTGAAGGCTAACCGAGAATTCGTTCTCGTTGACCAATTGGGATTGGTCGGATTTCTTTTTTTTCTATCAGCTGAGTAGTTTTAGCAGAACTACCAACACTGCGTATTTCACTGTTACTATACACAGGTGATGCACTATGAAAGGGCATGCTAAGTATTATGACTGAAAAGTCAATGTTACTGTATATACAAAAATGATCCATCATTAGCCCGAGAGTTGGTTATTGACTGAAAATTATTTTTATCTCGCTATGAACCATTATGAGATTATAGATCTACTAGTTTCAGAATGGCATAGTCAAAATCGTCTTGTGGCATTTTTACATCAACCTTGCAGTGGCGTCAAGGCAGTGTATTAAAGCATAAAATACAAAAAGCGCATTTAACACGACAAAAAAGTACACGAAAAATGGAAAAAATAAACGGTTTGCGATACGGCAATCAACGCATGTATGACGATGGAACTGTAATTCCGAACTTAAGTATCTGTCTCTTTAAGGATTGATGACGAGGTAAAATATTGTTAGTGCTTTTTTGCGTTCTAAACTATTGTAAAAGGATGACGTCAAATGAATTACCTAATGAGAAATGTTATTTTGAAAGTTCATAATAGTGGCTGAGAGCAATTTAATAAAAGGAAGCAACGGACTTTTCCCGCCACTTCCGGAGAAAAACTACTCCTAACGTTTCGGGCAGTTAAAAACTCCACCCTTCTTTAGAGGACTACACTAATATGGAAACTACATTTAAGTATATCTATTAACCAAAGATCTAACCTAAGACTGATACGGTCATGTTTTAATTTGTACAAAGGACTGATCACCCGTTGTACACAGTATAAAATTATTACATGTTTTACTGAAGGAATTGTTGACGTTAAAAGGTACGTAACCTGTTATAATTCAGACCAATTCCAGAAGGCTAATCATGAATACAGTAGGTATAATTATAGGCCATGCAAATTTTTAAAAGGCCGCTTCCCTAGTGGAAACATCAACCCACCCCCGTCGGCTTCAAGTATCTTCCCTACCCCCACCCGCTCCCCCCACCATTCATCCATGAATCGGGCTGTCGAACCCAATGAATACAGAGAAGCATTTTATTCTGTGTTCGCTGGTCGAACCACTAGGAGCTCAGTTAGTACTTAGTGCGCGGCTCCCGTAGTGAGAGGTTCGTCAGTCCGAATCTGGGTGAGATCCTTTTAATTATTATTACCTACCGCATTTCTATGTTTTACCAGTTTGTTTTATGTTAAGGCAATAAGGCCTAGCATGTAGTTTATTTTTATTAACGTTTCCTCGTTTTTTCCTCACGTACATGGTTCTACTAGTGGCTTTGTCAACAGTTCATTCTTATACTGTAATTCCAGATCTATTTCACCAATATTGTATTTAAGTATCTACGAGTACCTTTCATACTTAAAATCAACACAACGTTAATATTACAACACAATAACGTAAACCTACTTTTATTCGTTGTTAAACCCCAAGTTCAACTGTAGATTAAGGTATTCCGAACTAGTAATTTGCGAAACAAGTATTTTTGGGAATTCTGCGTTATGCTAAAGGGATAATTTGTGGATGGCACAAACATATCGCGTCTGAATATAAACGTATGTATGCATGTTACAACTGCGAGACGCTAAACTGCACTTACGGTCTAAAAGAGTGTTTTAGAATGCACTTTATGGCAGCTATAAACATGTCATGTGCAGAAGAGAGGGAAGTGTGAGTAAGAGGTGGGATGGGGGTGCAGATACAGGAGAGGGGAGGATATAGAGGGTGGTCCACCCCAAACGTACCGAGCCTCAGTAGCGTTTCAGAAGCGCGACATTGGTACGTTGAAATAACATAAAGTGCGTAAGAAAGAATTCTGCGTCCACGTGACTTGTGTTTGTGTAGTAAAACTATTTGATTTATTATGTTTTGCTGATACGGAGCACAATTTATTTGTGTGGTTACAGTTAAACTGAATAGAAACTTACCTGGGTACAAAGAAAATAACTTCTTTGGTAGGTATTTTATTTCATACCAACGTATGGTGTTTAACTAATACAATATTGTAACAATAGCTTTAGCTTTTCTCTCCATTACTTTATTAAAGAGAATAATTTAGTATAACTGCATATAAAAACATTGCACTTTTCTTGTACAGGGTCATCGAAAAAGATGTACGGGATTTGAAAATGAAATAAAATTTTAATATAATTGGTAGAGAGTTGATTTTTAAATCAAAAGACACGGCAAATCAATAATTTTTCTATGTAATTTAAAAAGTTTCAATGTGAGATCCCCCCGTTGCACGACAGACATCTAGCCGATAGTCAACCTCCCGCCAGGTGTTTAGGAGCATTTCAGCAGTCACCGTTGAAATGGCTACGTTGATTTTTCTTTTCAGGTGCTGTAGATGAGTTAGATCACGTATTTTCTCGGCATGAACTAAGTTTTTAATGTAACCCCAAAAGGAGACATCTAAAGGCGTTAAATCAGGACTCCTAGGTGGCCACAAAACAGGACCATTCCTCCCAATCCAGGAATCTGTTGTTCAGAGCTTCTTGAACGATTAGACTGTAGTGAAATGGCTAGATGTGTGTCGTGCAACGGAGGGAGCTCACATTGAAACTTTATAAATTACATAAAAAGATATTTAACCGTGTATTTGCCGTGGTTTGCCGTGTATTTGGATGTAAAAATCAACATTCTACCAATCATATTAAAATTTTTATTCCACTTTCAAATCCAGTACACCTTTTTCGATGAACCTGTATATACTCTTTTGATTTTAATATATTTATAAAATATAACTTAATTATTCTACTAAGGTTTAGATGGAAATCATTCAACTCTAGGCCTACATAACAACCAATGTGACTTTTGGAACATGGTTATTTTATTATACGAGTGAATGTTCGTATGGATTGTGTTATTCGTTGCTATATTTAGATACAAAGACAGTTGCGCTACGAAACTTACTTTTCAGGCAAGTTAACGATTTTAATGGTTTAGCACAGTTATATAAGACAATTGAGCTTTTCCTCATTCATTCTTTTAGATGAAATATTTAGTTTTTCGCGAACGTAAAATTAAAAAAACTACAAGTATTAAAATTGTTGTTTAATTAAAATATATCTAAATGTGTAAGTATGTTGTTTATGTATATTTATTAAAGCTCACAATATTCACAAGTTGGAAACTCACACAGAATCAAGTATTTTACACTTCTTATTCGACGACAAATGCAATATAAATGATGCATTATTAATGTACTCAATACATTAATAATGTGTATTGTAAATGTCAATACCTTGGTCTCGGGATTGTCAATGTTACAATCACATTGTAACGAACCTTTTTTTGTTTCAGACTTTTGGTCCTATGATCAAAGTATGTAGGCATATGTATACATATGAGCAGCAGCAAGCAGCATAACAAGAAACTTGAGCTGGGAAAGAACTATGCAGAATGATTGAAGCTGTCTACTTCGTCATAGCAATAACAAGTACTGTTCTGTAACTGTAACGGTGTTTTGCACTTTGTTAAAACTAAATAGTTTTAAGTGTACCGATCTCTAAGACGTCGACTCTGTGGTGTTAAGGTTTCTGTCACGGTTATGGATTTGTCAGAGTGGTCACGACGGTTGAATTACTGTTGCTGTGAACCACTTTAATGTTTAACGTAGGTCTATAAGTTTGATTGTGGTTATGGTCAGTTGTTCTGCAGTGTTTTCAATGTTTTTTAAACTGTGTTCTCAAACCTTTTTTTATAAAAAATAAACATTCATATTATTAAAATTTGGCTTACATTTTACACGCAAAGCTTAAACTGAAGTTTAGTATAATAGTTAGTAGTTCAATATACACTAATAATTTGTTCAAAATCAGTTTTAAATTGTTCATTGTAATACTAAATATTGGGAGCAGAGTTGTCTCACAACTGTTTGATTTACACAATGTAAGAGCAGGCTGCTCCTTTTAAAGGATAAGAACCATAAATAACTTTTAAACAATATAACAAAACATTACTAAAACCTTTGTTAAATTTATGCTGGTAAGTCCGTATGGTAAAAAAATAATAATATAAACATTGACCTGTAAATTAGCAGTGATATTTACTCCCACTACAGGTACAATTTGCCGCGGACCAGATGAAAGTTGTCTTGACATGATCAAGCAGCCAATGGCATCTGCTGTCTGGTTATGTTCGACCAATGGTTATGTGAACAAGGGGTTCAAAGGGAATATGTGAACAATAGTTGTGAGCGAGAGTAGTGAAAGCAGAATGAAACGTGATTGGTACATTGAATATGTAAACAGGATTTCCTCATAACATTTCTAATCACTAAAATCCTTTCACTCAAGAAATGCCAGATCCATAGAATAATATGTTCGCTTCCATTTTATAATACGAGTACTACAGGGTGTTTTTAAACGCAACCCAACTTTCAAACTTAAGTTAGTCATTTTCTACGACGCTATAAAGTCGTAAATTATATCATTGGTTTGTTCACTTCAATACCTGGTGGTATTGGATTGGATTAGTTTGGTATTGTTGTATTGGTATTGATTGGTATATGGATACCTAAATGGTATGAACTGTTGCAGTAATATAGTGGTTTTGATTTGCTAATTTGATGTTATTGTAAAATGGTGCAATCATGGTTTTAGCAAAAGATGAGTTAGTGCTTATTGTTAAGGAGTACTTAAGAGCAAGATAATTTTTTTCAATATGCGTTTAAGATCAAGTATCAGGCGTTATTAGACTATTTGCTTTTGTTGTTTCAAAATTTTGAAAGATTTTTTTGGAGAATTTTCTAATCCTACCCTAACATTGTCCGTCACTTCTTCATTCAGTACAGTCAGCCTTCTGTTTATGTTTTCCGTTCCTACAAAACCTATTTTGTTTTAAAATTTTACAAATCTGTGAATTTTAGATTTGTTTGGAACATTAACCTGTAAACTTGACCCCAAATTCCTCTTGACTAAAATTATCTTCTTCTTAAGTGTTCTTCAACAATAAGCACTCGTTGATCTTAGCTAAAACCATGATTGCGTATATTTTACAATAACAATCATTTCAAATCAAAACCACTATAACTTAACACTATACATCTGATAATATTGAAATGGACAAACCAATTATACAATTTACGACCTTATAGCGCGCGTATGAAATAACTTACTAAAGTTGAAAGTTGAGTTACGTTAAACTATAACACTCAGTTGCCTGGTTACTGAATGGTGATTGGTGACTGAAAGAGTGTGCATAAGAGTTTAGGCACTTCCCGGCATGCTAGTCCCTCAACCATATACCCTTTTGAAGCTCTTGGTGTGAAAACGTTCTTTTTTTATATTCTGACAGTTGGCGGCGAAAAAATTTTGCTCGGATCTTCAATCTGATGAAAAATTGTTAGTATGGAAACAAGTTCCCTACAACTTTTGTATTTTATCACTTTTTCCTACCTCTGAAGGTTTCGTTGCTAGATCAGTTTCAAGTTAAATTATTGGAAATTGAAATTTTCGCTGTGTTTGGACTCTTAGTTACGGTACTTATAAACCACCCAGATATATAAAACTTAATGTCCCCAAATACGAGGCCGCAGGTCGACTGGAGCCTAGGTGTAGTCACCCAGCAGCCCGAGGGCAGTAAACTCAAGATCTTTATTGCCAATTAACAAAGTATGCATGACAACGTCAAATATTACAACGCTACTGGTTATGGGCACAACATGAAAGGCATTTAGTAATGGAACTGTCTACATATTTTATAACTATGACAAAGGACTTTATTGTAACAAGGTTTTACAAAAGGCAACGTAGGTTTTTAAAATTAAGAGCCCTCTTTACAAGATTTTTGGTTTCTTCTCAAAAAGTACTGTTCTAGGATAAAGTTTACTTCTGATCATGATAATGTAACATTGTATCCGTAGTGAAGCACCGGTAAAAAGTTAGTATTTTAATGATCATTTGGAACTGTTTCAGATTTAACTTTAAACTCAAACATTTTCACAAACTAACCTATTTAGATATAGATTAGATTAAGTAGGGCTGGTAGTTAACCAGTTGTACGTCAACCAAGTTTATTGTACTGCCCAGTTATCTTAGCCTGGGAGACCCACCCTGTGAAACCACAAAGCCTCAAGATGACTCCTCCCAGCTCAGACAAATGAACTTCATCCCATACGCCCCTCTAGTAGACATCTTTTCCTAATCTCCAGAGAGCGACATTCTAACAGGATGTGCCTAGCAGTTTCTACTGCCTGCTGATAATTAAATTGTATGATAAATTTAACTAGGTTTTGCAATACTCTTACAAGTGGTTTACTTTGTTTATTTAAAATATTTGTTTATTGTTGTGTTTTTTTAAAATCTTTTTAGTTTTTTGCCAACGCAAAAGTTTTGTATGTGATTCGCCACTAGTTATATTGAAAAATGACACTAAAAAGGAAGCTGATAGTGTCAAATTTTTAGGATTGAATTTAGAGAGTCATTCAACATGAGAATCACATATTGATTATCTTAGCAAAAAAATGAGTCCCTGTGAACTGCATTTCTTTTAAGACAGTAATCACAATACTGCACGATTGATATATTAAACACTGAATATATTGAGAATTTTCATCTTGAAAAGTCTGCGAAAGAATAATTCATCATCTAGGTTACAGAGATTCATGCAAAAATGGCTTTGAAACCCTTAAAATGTTGACTTTACCATCCCTGTTAAAGTAGTAGAAATGTTTGATAATTTAATTTACTGTTCAACATCACTTTATTCAAGGAAGTACGAGCAAGCGAATACAAGGCGACGTTCTTGATCTAACTTTGTTAAGTGTTGGGTTACTTTATATTCCAAACATGACTACTCTTTATAAAATGGTCTTATTCTAATCCAGCAGTAAGTGGATTCAAGATATTGTCCTTCTAAGCACGAAAGCACCTCTCTTAGAGTTTCTCTCATTCAACATTAACCCGCCCGAGTAAGAGATACCTGAAACTTTTTCAATATAAGAGCTCCAAAGTTAATCTCCTTTAACATTCTCTTCCGTATCATTTTACTTTTCTTATCTTGGAGTTTTCGTTTTATTCATTTCGGTGAACACTTAAAGGACCTGGTAGTATAAAAGTGTGTTGAAACGTCTGAACATTAAAAATTTATAGAACCGTTCATACTGTACTGCATAAGCCGTTCTGTGTTTGGGGTCTGTTAGCTCGTTTGCGGCAAGAACGGCTATACTATTAGAAAAATTCAATCACAGACTATTTCGAATTGTTCGTGAAATGGCCCTCTTTCAAGCTGGCATACTATTTGAACGCAAACCCTTCACACATTTCAAAACGCAATTTTTCATAGTCCTAGAGGTTTACCCCGAGCCTCGTCCATACAAATTACAAATATAGAAACAAGTAAAATTGCGCAAGCACCAAAATTCTAAACGAGTTCTTAAAAGTATTACTCGTATTTAAAGGCACTAGCACAGCAATTGCAACATTAATCGAGTAGGCACTGCTGTAAGATACAGACTAACAACTTCTTAAAGGATTCACGATTGTCTGGCCTGACGGTCAAACGTTGTTAAAAGGCCAAGGCTTTTTTCTTTAAAAGTACTTATCTCAGCGCCAATTCAACCACACAGTGGAATGGTCGTAGCGTGCACCCTTAGAGAAATATTTAACTATCCAAAATCCACCCAACCCCTGATGTCCAGGTTGCCTGGTGACGGGCCTGCAGGATGTGAGAGTGACGGTGCCCAGGCAGCTCGCCGTGGCGACTCCGTGGTCCTCCATTGCCACTACGATCTGAAGGACGATCTTCTCCTCGCCGTCAAGTGGTACAAGGATGGATCAGAATTCTTCAGATATACTCCAGAAGAGAAACCTCCTTGGACAGTACTCAACGTTCCAGACCTTCAAGTAGATGTAAGTTGCACATTGCATGTCAAATGTTTGTTATGGGAAGTTCTTCATGGGGAAGTTTTAATTTTCCATGGTTAGGAAGCTCTTTCTTATTGGAAATTACATACATTTAAGAGACATCTGCAAATATTCCAATAATGTAACATTTATTAGACTGAGGCCTTTCAAGCACCAAGTGTTCATCTTCTTGCCTCTGAAGATGTGTCTTAAATTTATTTTAATTTGCCGTTTAGTACGTCCTTTCTCAGCAACTAGGTTTTATTGTATGTTCTGGTAATTTATCACTGATTTTCCGATCATGGTCTGCTCTAGCCTGTCAAAAGCAACGGTACCCAGTTGTATCTGACCTCTGTGGCGTCATCAATGTCTGGAGACTTCAGCTGTGAAGTGCTTACAGACTCCTTCCAACAAGGAGCCATGGCCGCCAACATGGAGGTTGTAGGTAAGTTGGCAAATCCGGTATTCAGTATTTTGAGGTCCAAAGTTGGAGAAGTGGTTAGGGAATTGAAGTGGTCCATTGAAGATGTATACGGATTAAGTTACATTGTGTGTGAAAAATGCTCTGTAGGGTGAATGGTTATGAAAATTGAAGGCCTCAGATCACTCTCAATTTTAGCTCTTGTACCCTCTAACTTTCAAATCCGTAAAGTTGGTCATGTTCTTCACCTGGAGTTCGTACCTTGATGCTAATGCTGACGGCTACTTGTTATTTATCTGGTGGCAGCTTTTACAAGCCTTGGTTTCAAATACAACTACTCTGTAAAGTTGAAAATATCTCGCTTGGAAACTAGAAAATCACTATTTCCTTCCTGTCTGGATGTATCACATACATGTGCGATCATTACTTTTTTAGTCTGTTGAGCTCTGGCCACCATACAACATTTGATAAAGCTGACCCTGTATTTGTTATGGCTAGAGGTGCCCCAGCTGGCTCCAGTCCTGACACTGCTTGACTCCAAGATGTATCGGTCACGTGACACGCTGATGGCTAAATGTACATCGTCACCTTCCCGCCCTGCAGTCAACCTCACCTGGGGCCTCAACGGCGAGAACGTGAGTCTTACTTGACAAACCTATTTATGCGTCAATATAAATCCTATAGGAACAATCTCAGGGGAGCAGTAACTTCAAGTAGGTCCCATGTACCTCCAATACCTCAATAAATTATACTGGTATCGATATCATTTTTTTTTTAACAGAACTAACAAAAGTTCAGGAAAAACAACCATAGCCTTCAATAGGCCTAACGAGAAGATCCTCCAGCTTCAACAACTGGTCGTGGTAAACCTAGACCTGCTACTTTTCGAAACGAACACACAATATGCCTACTGAACAATACTATACTTCGGCAACAAACTTGTGATACATCTAGTCATGTTGAGACGACGAGCGAAGACAAAGCCAAGAAATTTCCATACATATTTTGAGTCGTGATGGTTTTGAATGTATTTTGTGTGTTTAATTTACGTCACGGTACAGGTGAACCCCAAGTGGCTGAAGCAGTACCGGAGAGTGACGGATACACACTCGGACTTAGAAGAGTCTCTCAGCGTCCTAGAGGTGACCTTGAAGAGTTATCACGTGACCTCTGGCAGCCTCAAGGTCAGGTGCACTGCTAGCCTGTATGACCTGTACTGGCAGACGACTGAGGCAGTGGTAAGCACTGATAAGGAAGGAGCCTCTGCTGATAAGAGCGGCTGGGATGATTACTACGAGGAGTACGACTTTGAAAATCACTTCGGAGAAAGGGGTAAGTTTGTGGAAAAAGAATTGTTTGCAACTTTAATAGACTATAATTATATTATGAGTTTGTAAACTTCTTTACTAGCCACAATTGGTTAGGACCTTAAAGTCCTCATTTCCAATTTCATCACAGTTAGTAAAACTATGAAGAAATCGAGACCAAATCAAATTCTTTCTGTATAAAACAATGAATGTACTGAGGTCCAAAAGATCCAAGTTTTCTTTTTTAATGATCAAATTTTCCCAGACTATACCCCCTCCGGTCCTTGTTCCAATAATTTGGGCTCCGTCACACAATTTGGTAGATGAGCTCATAAGCTGCCATAGTCACTACTTCATTCCAGAGTGTTCCCTTTACAGTCAAACCAGAAAAGTTAAAAATAATAGGTTTTAACTAAAGTTATTGAACTAATAGATGAAATACCTGTTTGGTGCCTGTAGCACCGATTTGACACGGTGTGAGCCGGAAGAATTAGATTACATTCGTGACACCGGCCGAGAAAGCCTAAGAGTTAAATTATTGTTTTGCTGTTCTTGAATGCGTCTACGCCTGTTTCAGAACTTGCTAATACTTCAGCAGCGAGCTGTCCAACTCTGAGCCCAGATGCTGTATTCAACAACATGGCTCTCCTCGGTCTTACAGTGTTGTACGCAGCGTTGAGTGTGATTACTTCCTACAGACTTGTGTTATGAACAATCTTGTCTAAATAACAGCAAGACGTGTTCATCACTGTTTCCAAGTTGAAGAGTATAGATTACAGTGGATTAAATAGAGCTGCGTGTTTGTATTGTGTTTCATTTAGTTCTCCCTTACCAGTTCCGATTAGTTTGTGTCTTTAACGTTTCAAATGAATTCCAATAGACTTCTGGGCATGATCTAGGTTAAATTGTAGCTGATATGTAGTCGTAGCAAGTGCAGTAAAAATGGTATGCAGCTAATCAAGTCAGACCGAATAACATAGTCGATCAACACATTAAACTTTTTAAACCCTTTTTTCATTTTGTTTAACAGCTGCTTTAGGCACATGATTGACGAAATTGCACTTTAATTCCCAGAAAAGCAAAGGTTTGTTATTTTGCTCTAAAGCAGCTGCGTTAGACACGTGTTCTATTCACATGCTTAAGTTTCAATTTTATTCCCAGCGAATTTAAGGTTTGTTTTGATGATATTTTACTCCCTAGGAAGAAAAAAGTTAATTTTAATGAAGATGATACCTAATGATAACTATCTTTTAATTATAATATATTTTATTTTCCCAATCAATATTTTACGCCTTCTTAAATAAAAGGATCCACTATCGGATAAAGTTTACACTAAGCCAGTTAGGTCCACAATCACAGATACGAGTATAGAATCTGAGTTTAACGTATGAAATACACCGTGTCCCAAAAAACTTTACAACTTTGAAAACTAATAACATTTACTTGGGTACATTTATATGTACAGTATAATTTTTGAGATTACTAAATGGTAGAGGAACTCAGAGTTATTTTGACATAATTTACATGTATCAGCTGATTCATTGTTGTCACTCGAAGCTTCAAGTTCCAAAAACATTACCTACCATAATGTATAAACATCAAAAACGTGCAAGAGTTGCTCAGTGTGTTGAATGGTGCATCAAAACAAAAACAGATATTTTTGTGCAAATGAGATTTAGGACACACTATGGTCGACATACTCCTTCAAGAAACACCATAGGAGCCTGGTACAATAAGTTTATGCTCAATGGACGCATTAAACCTTTGAAAATTTACGGTAGACCTAAGCTAAGTCGATGTTGTTCAAAAGTTGCAACAATCATTCCTTTGCAGTCCTCAAAAATCTGTTTGGATTGCAGCACGCGAGTTAAATTTTCCAAAATCTAGGAATCTGTGGAAAATTTAATAAACATAACGATCGAATATGGAGCACTGAAAAGCCACATGACGTTCGAGAACATGTTAAGGGCAAACATCCCCAAATTAAATGTTCAGTGCGCTATATCTTGTGGTGGTCCAATAGGCTGGCCTACACACTACCGGGCATGGCACCATTTGATTTTTTCGTCTGGGCTTTATTAAGGACCAGGTTTATAGGACAAAAGTCTCCAATATTCAAGAATAAGGCCTGAGAATTAATAAATCCTTCAGAAACATCACTGATGAAATGCGGCGTAGAGTGTGGTCAGAGCTAGATACCCGCAGTTACTATCTTTTTGCTGGTAACCACGTGGGCCATGTTGAAATTTTCAAATGAAACATATGTCCAGAAAAATTGAAGAGTATGTGTGTTATTTTAGATTTATTAACATTTGTATACGCTTATTAACACTGCAACAAAGTTGTTCAGTTTTTTTGGGTCACGGTGTAATTTAACAACACAGAAAACCACATCAACTTTCACCAATGATTGTATGTTATTGAATTGAGTGAATCGTGTGTTGTTTTGCATGGCGATGGACTGTTGATGTTGTTGTTGTTGTTACATCAGGTAATGAAAACACGACACCGCGCCGGGACGCGGCAATGTTCCTGTCACAGTTAACAACATCTGAAATATATTGAGTCGTTTCAAAATGGTGAACTTTTTGCTATAACAGCGCAGTCCAATTTCAATTGGACTTAAAATATGTTTTACCTTTAAGATATGTAATAAAACTTGCATTAAAAGTACACGTAAGTTGAGGCAGAAGGCCGACTTAAGCAAATTTTATTACCTATCTATTGACACCAAGTTCAAAGAAATCGATTAAATCAAAAAAAGTTATAGTGGAAACTCTGGCTGAAAACAGACAACTTTCCACCCTATTATCTTGATGTTTGCACAGTTTCCACTATAACTTTTGATTTTTAATCGATTTCTTTGACCTTGGTGTAAATAGATAGGTAATAAAGTTTTGTACAAAACGGTATTTCTTACATTTTATCGTAAAACTCACCGTTTATTCTCTATTAAAGGTGTAACGCCAAAAGTGCCCTAAAAATACCATAAAATAGCCACCGTTTTAAAATGATAAGTTAGATCATGCTGGTAATTTTCCCCTAAATGGTCTTACTTAGATACAAATGTATGTTAGGTTTGAGTCAAATCCGATAAATGGTGTGGGAGATAATAAATAATTAGTGAACAATATAAAATGGCAAATATCTGGTTAACTAAGCGTTTTTGGAAAAATCTTTATTCTTGATTTTCTTTTCATTTTGACCCATATAACCTTTTCCCAGAGTTTGGCACTTTACTTATGGGACACTCTGTATAATAAATTACCAATCCACGTAAAAGATATAGATTTAAATAAATTTAAAACAAAAATTAAAAATTACTTGCTTCTAAATTCGTTTTACAAGGTACAGGATTTCACTGGCAGCTAAATTAAGCATACTTATTCATTAAGCTTAACTTTTATCACAGTCTTACCAGTAATGGTAATAGGTTTTATTTTATATTGATATGTATTATAGTTTTGATGTCAAAAACAATTTTGCATTGTAAATATTGACAGTAAAATTATTATTATTATGGTGTCCCGATTAAAACACGGTCCCGTCGCGTAGTCCTGCCGGACCAAACTATGGATTATTATTACCAAAATAATTATAACAAATTTATTACCAAAATACATTTGTAGTTTTTAGGGGTTAAAGGGGGTTTCTGACACAACAAAAGAGACAAACTTATTTTGTTCCTACGGGTTCCTTTGCCGGCGGGGTTACACGACCAGGGACAGCGGAACGTATTTTATGCAGGTGGGTCAGGTGGGTGGTTGCTAGATCATGTTGGTCATCGCAGGGCGGTTAGTAGGATGTAAATGATGATTGTGAGGATGAATCAATATTATATGTGTGTGATATATAGGCTTAAGTGTTCAAATTGTTATAACTTTTCAACTGAATTTTTATTTTAGTTTGTTTTTTTTCTGTGCAACAAAATTGTGTATTGATGGCCTTAAAACATCTAAACATCTTTTTTTATAATCATGAAAAAATTATTTGGGTTCTATGGTAAAAAGACGCAATTTTGTACAAATTGTATTAATGAATATAGCTCCCTCCCGCTTTCACAGTCTCTGTACATGACTATGTACAAGTGTGTAGTGTAGTGTTGGGGTAGTGAGTGGGTATTTCTCAGAAGAAGGCGAGCCATTGTTATTCTGTATGACACTTCAAGTTTCCACCACCACACTTACACAACTTGTTTGTATTGTCTCCAGGTACACCAACACAACACTTGTACTCAAATGAGAATCCACAGTTTGTTGAACACATTTAGAGTAATATTCTAAAGTGTTTTAGAAAAAAACATAAAACATTACATTTTAAGCAAAAACGTTCTGTTTTACAGCGGTAGTGTATCTTTTGTATTTGCGGAATGGGTTAAACTGATTGTAAAATATTTTTTGATTGTGTAGTTTCAACAGTGTACAGATATAAACCAGGCCGACACGCAGCTAAGCGCTAAAGCGCCACTGAGCGTGATTAAGTGGATTTCCTTAGAAGTTTGTAACTCTTATTCACTACGCTCACAGCCTCGCTTCCTATGGTCTTTGCTTGGACCTACAAGGTCTTTTACTTCAACTTTTATCATGAAAAAAATCAAATTTCATTACAATCGGACTACTTATATATGTAATCCGATAATACAGCTACAAATAACGACTTTTGGCCCCCATTTTGAAACAACTCGTTGAATTTTTACAATTTTTGGTATATTGATCAATAACATTTAATACACACATATATTGATTTCAAATGCCATCAAAATTGGATGAAACTTATTTGTTTTAGATCATTCAAACAGCTTTTTGGTGTAAACTCCCTCTCCTCCCCTCCCCAAAAAAGGTTCTTGTGGTAGGCCCACTTTGCTGGCCAACGAACTTGATTGAGATTTTCACAAAAGAAACATTTTTACATTTTATGAAATTCTGACGAAATTGCTCATTGTAGGAAGGATCTATTTGAAAAATGCTCATAACGTATTCTAGGGGCCAGGATCGGTGCTCATTTCATGGTCCCAGGCCTGGGTCTTACTGTGCTAAAACGACTACAAACAAATATTTTAAATTGCTTATGCAAGTAAAACATTATCATAGATTACTAAATACAATTTTCTTTCCAAATATAAACATAACACAGCAGTGATGTGTGTAAATGTGGCTACGGGGTAGTGAAGCAAGCGAAACATTTAGAAGGAAGGGTTGGCAAGCCTTGTATAATATTCATAACTGAGAAGAATGAAACATCAGTCGCTGAATTCACACCCCTCCCCTCTCTCCTGTCCACAAACCCCTCTTTATACTATATAATCACACACTCACGCAGTGTATCTGGAGGCAGGCGGCTTTGTGGCTTTTAAAAGCCTATACAAATGGAGTTTTCGCTCGTGAGGTCATTGAATGCCAAAACCTGAATGGACCTATCGATTTTTAACGAGACTCAAGTAAAGGTCTAAATTGTATTTTGTAGCTTTTATTTCACAGACAATAGAAACTCCCTACAGACGTCCATTTGTTTGCCATAACGAGAAGGCTATGGCCATTCACCCAATTCATCACCGAGCTATGTTGCCACACCGTGCGTCTCACTGCGGAGTGTACACTCTACTCTGCACGTTATGGTGGCAACCGCGCAAAGATAATGACATGGTAAGTACATTGCGCATAGAAGCCGAATGGCTGAGGCAGGAAAATTAACATAGCCCAAGCACAGATAGCGCTGCGAAGGAATTCTTTCAAGAGTCTCAAGTAGAGCCGCAATGCACAGGCAAGTTTGTTCGTCCTCGAAAATCGCACGATTTGGTCACATTTGGTAATCGACATGGGACAAACTCGAGCAAGTGGAGCCGAGAGAAGAGAAAGAATGAGAATGCATTTTGCCAGCATTTTGTATGCATAAATGGTAAAGGAACAGTAACGTGTGATTGATCTCTGATCGCTAAGCACTGAGATAGCGGCTCACTCGCTGCTCGTTATCTACGAGATACTCTGACACGGCACAGCATTAGCTTCTGCACAGCCAAGGCATTATTAGATCAACTGTAGATACTGAGTAGTACAGGATGGACCAATTGTAACAATACTATTTAAAAATGCTATGAATATATCATGTTTAATATTAGACAGCGATATGTTGTACTGAACAGTAGGTTTTTTATATTTCCCCGGTCATTTTTGACAACTAAATCCTTCAAGTGGTGACCTCGGACAAGCTAATATTGGTTCGCTTGAAAAAGCTAATTTTAAGGACTGCTTCTCTCACCTTCACATCATTTTCCAGTTCTCAGACTGTTTTAGCACTTCAACCTTCTGTATTTATTTTGTGTTTTCACACTATTTCTAAATAAATTTACCCAGTTTGCAATTGTTTTACGACTAAGAACTTTTCCGCTTGGACCAACGTCGAAGTAGGATCTAAACAATCTTCGAATTTTAACAAAAGAATCACTTTTAAACACGACTTCTACAACAAAATCACGATGATCAGGACTCCAGAACGCCATTTTAACTAAAGTGGCAGAACTGTATTGAAGTTATAAACACAGCTGATGGTTCATTGGTGTCTTTTTAACCGTGTGAGAGCGCAAACAAATTGTATTTTTCTCATTGGTCCACCTTGTACAATCCTAGCATATAAACGCTGTCTTTTTAGTTGAGCAATTTAAACAATAAAACAAGGCAATGCAAAATAATTTGTATTAACATAAAATGGGTTTCTTTTAACCAGTGTTATGACATGACCGGTTGCTCCATACTGTCGAAATTGAGACTAGTCCTGCAAAATTTAAAAACTCCCAAAGTTAATGGTCACCTCATACAAAAAGAATACTAGTAGTTAGATAGTATTTAAATTAAGCCCACAAAAAAGAACTATTTTTAAGTTCAACCATGACAACTAATGGTGACAACTGATGTTTACCAATATTACATCACAAAATGTAAACCAAATCTGATACTAAAGAAATTTGAATATTGAATTTGATATTTGATTATGATATTTATATTTACATATTTCACATCCATTTTTATGAACTTTTATGAACTAGGTGTTTTATAACTTGATATTTGATCTACTAAATATCCTCGTGAATACTGTCATGGTTTGCCTTGCCAACGCGATCTATTTTGTATAGGTAAACTACAATAGCTTGTTTCAGCCTGTTTGTCGAAAATCTTATAACTTGGGTCTACGTACAGCATACAGGCAGTCACGTAGCATGATAGAGAGTTACTTTACAACGTACAGATCTAAAAGACATTTTAAGGATATAGAGGCAAGGTAGTCAACAATTTTAGTTTTTTTTAAAGCTGGCTTGTACGACTCTCTCCATTGAAGTTTCTTGCATTGTTCGATTGCTTGCTTTTCAATGAAAAGCCTAGAACATTTGCATTTACACCTCACAAGGCCAAACCGTAATGGGTAGACAACCCACAATACCGTCATCAAAACTGAGTTCATTTTGAAAGTTATTCAAGACATAAATGCCTGAGAAATTTTAGCAAACGTACAACGTGGCAGTCCTAGCAATATTATCAGGTATATATCCCAGAAATTTCGTTAAATGAAACTTGAACTACTGTTGATTGTCAATTGATCCGATTGCCGAAGCAAAACGAATGAAAGATGATTTTTTGGATTGGTTTTGAGGTTTAGCCTTAAAGTGTTGAATAATACTATTAGCTCGATGAAAAGCTTCTAGTTCACGATTAATTTGCGTTGATATAGAAGTCGTGTCATTCGTACTGACGCAGGAATTTGAATAACAGTTATTAATACATTTTTCCAACACATCTTTCCCCTTATTGTATTCTCGTGGTTTTATAACTTGATATTTGATCTACTAAATATCCTCGTGAATACTGTCATGGTTTTGCCTTGCCAACGCGATCTACTTTGTATAGGTAAACTACAATAGCTTGTTTCAGTCTGTTTGTCGAAAATCTTATAACTTTGGTCTACGTACAGCTACAGGCAGTCACGTAGCATGCTAGAGAGTTACTTTACAATGTAACGGGGCAGTAGGCTAAAGGGGTTTGAATTTTTAAAAGAGCCCATTAAAATAGTATAGTATACTATATTTTAATGACAGACGAAGCTCCGGTCAAGGCAACAGAAACTGCATTCTCTGTGCCCCGAAATAAACCAAAAACTATTTTTTCATGCCTTCGACAACATGAGGCTTCGGCGAGTATTTCACAATTCACCATAACTTGCTTTACTTTCACAAGAATTTTGTTACAAAATATACCACTCAAAATTAATTGTTTTATTAAGAGTGGTTTTTTGCTGTAAAGGAAAATTTTATTTGTGCCATTCCCTGTTACCGGTGATCAAGTTCCAAGTACTGATATTTCGCACGTTATTCATACGCAATGTGATTCCATTATTCCAAGGAAGAGAGCGCGTGTTAGAAATGGTTCGGAGAGAGAGAGAGAGGTTTGATACTGATATTGTGCCGGTCTCAAGAGGACGTTAAATAAAAGATTGTGAATCCAGTCCGCTGTAGCTTCGGTATTTATTAAACCTGACGTCACGGTAAATATTCTCGCCCATCGCGAATGGGAACATGCATACGTGATGATGTACGGTATAGCGCCGTTTTGTTATTATCTAGCCAGTTCAGAATTTAGGGCATTTCTAATGATAGGACCAGACCTCGAATTCGACTTATAAAACAACCATGGTGGTCATATATTACAGTGTATATACATTTTAAGTGTTTAGACGTTAAACAGTTAAAAAGGAAGAAAGTATTGAAATGAGCCGGATTCAGAGAGTGCGTTGCAAGTGAAAGTCAGTAATCACAGTAAGATAGCTACCGGTAGGTAAAGTTGGAGAGACGCACAGATAACGCTGTATTGATGGCTAAAGTTGCTACATCCCTGCGTACGTGCAAGTGTGCCAAGCTTAACTCTAACCAAAGATAATGTTATGGTAAGTAGACTGCCGATGGATGCCAAATGGTTGAGGAAGTAAAATTAACTTGTTGCGGCAGCGCCAAGCACTCTGCTACAGTGTCTAACTGTGTTGATTTTCCTGCCTCAACACTATGGTACCTATGCGCAAACTATACTTACGATAACATAATCTTTGATGTAACAAACAAATATTCAAATCGTAGTAAATTAAAACGTTGTTTGGCAACATGTTTGAAGCATAAATGGTAAAGGAACAGTAACGTGTGATTGATCTCTGATCGCTAAGCACTGAGATAGCGGCTCACTCCCAGCTTATCAACGAGATACTGTATTATTCTCGGCTCCACATGCTCGAGTTTGTACGATGTCTATGCCTTAAATGTAACCAATTTGAGCGATTTTCGAGAACCAATGAACTTGCGCGTGCGTCATTGGCTCTACTTGATACTCTTAAAATAAATCTCTCACAGCGCTATCTGTGCTTGTGCAGCCGAACTATATTGATTTTGCTGCCTCAGCCATTCGGAATCCATGCACAGTCTACCTACCATAACATTATCTTTGCTCCAACTGTAGGAACTCTGCTGTGGACTGGAGTTATTCGTTATTAGATAGAACAACAAGCTTGCGCTCAGATCGTGATGGAGAAGAATAACAAATAAACAAAGATGAAAGTTTTGACGAAGAGGAAATCTCCTCGATTGATGATAAATAAATGCAAACAACCGAGAGGAAAGAAAACACAATCAGAAAATCAGACTACAAAAATCAGAAATCACTTTATTAGGCATAAATTAACAAAATACAAAAGCATTAGCCAAGTCACAAACTATCACAAAATAATATCTTAGGCTATCATTCTTAACAATATAAACACAGTATGCATACTTGTGACTTTAGCCAACACTTTCTACAAACTCTTGGACACTGTAACATGAGAGGTTTATTAGCCGGGTTTCTAAATTTTTAAGGGATTGATTCGGATTTGAGCTTTATGCCGTTATAGAGCAAACGTTTTTTTGAAAAAGGTTGTAGAGTGTTTTGGGATTGCTAATTGTTCGGAGTTACGAGGTTATAGGAGTTGGGTTAGAAAGATTGAATTGAGATCGATTCGGTTTGACGAAGGTTAAGGTTTCCAGAATATAAATGGATGGAAAAGTGAGCATGTATGCAGCCTGGAAGTGTTCTTTGCAGAACTAGCCGCTGCTCAGCGAAAAATTGTTCTCACGGCTCATCTTATCTGAAGCCGTACACCCACCCTTTTATCAAACAAAAGTTATCAGTTGAGTTTTGTCAAAATTTATGGTGAGTAGAGTTTGGTTGAATTATTGAGTGAGATTATTGGCCTCGAAAAGGGAAATTTGTTCCAGGATAAATATTTATTTATTTATTTTCAATTTACAAAATGCAATTTTACAGGTATTTCCCAATTACACAATTTTACTAAGACAATAACACTTTGGATAATAGAGTCCAATGCAGCAGTTCGTGAACATGTATAAAAAACTAAATTAAAAAATAAATAACATATAAATAAACTATAGAGCAGAACTATAACAAATATAACAATAACAACAAAAATTATAACCAAAACACATTACAAAACAAAAGCATTTTTTAAAGAGGGTATACTTCTGTTATTCGAGCTCAGATCTCCAAGGCACCCAAGCGTTCCAGGCAGGACCTAATATACAAAGGCCTAGTCACTGGCTCAAAAAGGTGGTTCACGCGCCGAGGAGCGAGAGACATCACGGCGGTGATAACTCCGCCGCTACTCCCTATACCAAAGCATGGCTTCGCGTGTCGCGCGCTCATTCTAACACGTCTACCA
The DNA here is from genome assembly GCA_018831715.1 of Matsumurasca onukii. Lineage (NCBI taxonomy): Eukaryota > Metazoa > Arthropoda > Insecta > Hemiptera > Cicadellidae > Matsumurasca > Matsumurasca onukii. The sequence goes on along the minus strand of CM032061.1, from coordinate 39,502,113 downwards.
TACAATAGAAGTCAACAGTACCTAAACGAGCACCATACCATTGGGTATATTTTATTTCAGGTCCAAATTAAAAATATTCAGCGTACTTCTAAGTTTACAATTCTCTTTTGTTAATACTGTACTATAAGTAACCCTTTCTGTTAACTAAGTGATCAAAAAGTATATTAATACATATGTAGTGTTGAAAAAATGCTCAACACGAATTCTGGGGGTCAGGATCGGTGCTCATTTCATGATACCAGGCCTGGGTCTTACCATGCTGACAGCATGAATATCTCATTTTTTCAATGAAAGTTTGATACTAAAGTTAAAAATACTAATAACATACAATACAGCTCTGTCTAAAGTCATCTAGCTACGTATGTATTCGTTTGTAAATATGCATCATGTATGAGCAAAGTGTATAAAGCTGGTGTCGGTGGTTTTGCGTCCTAGTTTGCCAGGTTTATGTAAAAAGCTACTCAGGCGTGAACATTGATGACGTCACATTTATCTATCGTGTCACAGCTGATCTGAATCTGATATCCATAGATTCTCATCTCGCTTAACCGAACTCAGGAGCGATACCGATACCATCAAATGATAGCTGAATATACTTGGTGCTAGTTATCCTCCCGGCTAAACCATCCCCGCCCTTAGAACTTTGTTCCACCCGGGAGTGAGTATGAGAACCTTTACAACAAAAGAGTTAAAGTTATTGACAAGTTGGACAAATCCCGACCCGGTGAGTCACGAAAACTGTTTATGTCCTCAGCTGATCGTTAGGTTTATGAAATTTGGGTGACTCATACATGTGTCATTTTAACTCTTTTGTTAGGAAAATCTGATTCATTTATCAAAACTTCAAAGAATTTCCTTTCCATTGTGTATAAATAGGTATTTTTTTGTTTTGAGGAAGTTGGTCTGATTCACGGCTATGATTGGTCGTTCACTGCTCCGAGCCAGCCAATGGGCCTGTCTGGCGGCTGCATTCCCTGAAAAAAAAAACTCCCAGATTGATCAGGTGACCTTATGAGACACTGTAGTTTCATCAAATTCTAACGCCAACTTCTTGGGCATAGTTATCGACTCTAGGTTGAATTTTCATGACCATGCCTATAAAGTCTTAAAAAGGCTGAATCAGGTCATATTTCTTCTTAGGAGGCTGTCCTATTCTTCAGACAACAAAATTCTTCTCACCGCTTGTCATGGCTGCTTCTTCCCCATACTTTCGCATGGAGTATCCATCTGGGGGAGAGAGAACTCTGTAACGAAACTAGTTTTTAGAACCCAGAGGAGGGTCATAGGATTGTGTTAGGGCTGAGGGTAAGCGCGTCTTGTCAGGGTGTTTTAGGGACAATAACCTTTTGACATTTCCAAGTATTTACATTTATAACAGTTTAGTTTATTTGAAATTAAATTCACACCTTTTTCCACAATGTCCCATCTCAAAGTACAACCTTCCTCGGTCTAATGAGTTGGCAATCCTCGGCATAATACGAGAACGTTATTCTTGAAAATCAAACCTTGTACAGTTCGTAACATTCACCCTGCCTTGCCGAGCAGGTCAAACATAGCAAAACGCGTCAGTATATAACTAAAGGTTTACAAACACTTTATATTAAAAAAAATAGGCTTGCTATAAAAGCTTTGAAAACGTTATTTTGTTTGAAAATTCAAAATTTGAGCCTTCAGACTTTAGGCAGGGAGTACGTTCAGATTGGATTGCTGCTGAGTCTGTCAGTGGGCGCATGCATGCTGGCCGCTCCTGCTACCTTTAGCGATGTATGCGCATCATATTATTATTATCACTGGTCATTCAACACAAGCGGTTGCACCGGGTGCAGGACACACCACCTGCACCGACGCCACTCAGTTGTGCAATACCTACCGTCCCTCGACGTTGTGACCTAACCATTTATTACTTTAGCTTCTCGAGTGTTAACGCTGTTACTGTAGTCTGTAGATGTCTAGATTTGATATTTGATATTTTTTTGATATTGCAAAACTAAGTGGTCTAAGAACGGGAATCCCTACATGTTTTTTTTTTAAACACGTACCAAACTGAAATCAGGTATAACTTTCAAGTTATTAATCATAAATCATATTATATTATAGAACCACAAATAACAATATCAATTAACAATATTAAAACCACATACCAAACTTAAAATGTACTTTATTTTTTCAGGTTATACTGCATGTTTAAGTAGGCCTACGCTTCGTTTGATCACTTAGCTTACGCTATAGCTGTTTCCACCAACACTGGAGATCAACATTGCTGGTCGTATGTTGAGCCTATGCTAAGTACAATGTTGGAAAGAATGTTTGCACTTTATTTAGTTTTGAGCCCAACACTGTTGAGCTCTTTGTTGCGCAATGTTGTGACCTGGATGGACTGCTCTTACTTAGTCGTTTTTTGCAGTGAGGTTTCAATATCTATGGTTGAACAAACTTATGACTGCAGCAGCGTTTTGAGATGATGGGAGGTTTATATTAAAGTCACGGAAAGCTTAAACCACCACGTTGGTGGTTACGGTTTAGCAAAGCGCCAAAGTGAGGGGGGTACAGGAGTTTGATGTTGATTTAAAAATACAGCACCATGAAACTTGTGAGAATGACTTTACAGATTTTTTTTGAAAAGTTTATTTAGTTTAGTGGACCATTGATAATAAAAACAATTGGTTTTGAAAACCAGTATCACCTGCCAAAAGCTAGTTACTACTTTGATACCTTACAACAAGTGAGCTTATATGGTAACGTAGTTTGAACACTGCGACAGGTGGAAGGCGTTTCCATTTGTGTTGGGCGAGCCCGTCTTTGCGCAGCAACATTTTTTGTCAACACTTTTGCCACGCAACATTGCGCCGCAACAAATGCTACTTTATTTCCATTTCAACTTTGTCAGCTTTATTCGGCTAGCCCAACAATGTTGGCTCAGATTTTGTTGAATGGAAGTAACTTCCAACAAAGAATTTCTACAGCTCACATTTCGACGTACATTATAGTCCATACAAAAAACAAAACAAAGTTCACTTACAAGTTTCATTAATGAAGAACCTTGTCGGTATTATTGGCGGGCGTTATGGCTTAGTTAAATCTAATGTTTGTACAGTTCAATACAAATATTAAAACCATCTGTCTTTGCTTTTGAGAAATGAACCAAACATAAAAAACAGTACAAAAGTACTGATTTTCTTGTAACAAAACTGTACTTTTGTTTTATAAGTTATGTAGAAACTTGTTTATATCTGTAGCTAATGTGCGTGTAATGTTTTTTTTTAATATAAGACATAAAATATGTATATATATTGACATTATTTGACAATTATTTGACATATTAGAAACATTAGTTGACGAGTGTCATGCAATTTATTTTGTTACTTGACAATAAAGAGATTTGAGGTTGAGTCAGTCAGTGTGCAGCTGTCACTGGCTGTACTTGAATATTCTATTTATTTATACTTAAAAATGCTTGTACATGTTGCATTGTTTTCTAGGCTAGCTGTTATAAAACTAACAAATTTAACGGAAGAAAAGAAAGAAACAATCTAAGGTTATTTGGTGAGGGTGACTGGCCAGCTTGCGCTGATTACAAAACGATGGAAAACGTCCGTACTAATGTGTTTAACCTCAGAAATTGTACCAAGCATTGTCCACAAAAAAACTTCAAACGGAGAACAAAAACATCGCGCAACAAAAGTCTCTCGATATGATTAAACTTTTCGCCGAATAATGTGAAATAATTCAGTTGAATGTATTCAAAGTTTGTATAATAACAAAACAGACGTGGCGCGGGATTCGTTAGCGAGCGAGGACAATAAAAAGTGCGGCTCGGCTTGAGCTGACGGATGGGCTTTGTAATTACAAACGTCATTCCCCTTTCTCACCCCTCCACCCCACTGTCACTCTGAGTTATGGTTACAATATGCTACACTGGCCAAGTGTGGCCGGCTCCTTTCAATTGTTAGATGTTGGATGTCTAGCCTAGTTTTTAAGTTAATCCACTATTCTCCATGGGCAGCCTGTGCAGACCTCAGTGCCATTAACTACCACCTTTGGGCGCGAACCTCTTAGGATCCACAGTCCGCGCGCTACCGACTCAGCTACCACGCAGGTAGTGGCTCCTACAGTTCCGTAGTTACGTATACCGTACCTTGGCTGCTCATCCAACTGGTCATAAAATGCTGCGACGATATCATTGTCCGTTACACGTTCTACTAGTCGTGTGCTATAAACTCGACTGCAATTTAAGACATGTTAAGCGTGATGCTTAGTGCTTGGTAGGCGCATGGAGATGTCCACAGGAGGGGAGAGATGAAGCAGCTTCCAACACGCTGGAGCAACCACTGAGAAGATACGGTAGTGAACATAAAATGGCGAGGTAATCATGATAAGCCTTCGTTATGCTGTTCGGTTTGCGTCCCTAAAGATGTTGTGGTCGAAGCACCAAAGGCGCCGAGGGGGCGGTTAAATCGACCCGATCGGTCAAAAATGTTCTAAAATACGATTAAAACTGAACTGACCAGTAGAAAAACGAGAGACAGACGTACTGAAAAGTATACTCACTAAATCCCTATTTGAGATGCGGACCACTCTCAATAAGGGTATTTTAGGCAATATGTACGGTGAAGGATGAGTGTGATGAGTGGTAGTAATGAGCGTGAGGTTTAGTCTGTTACAAACTAAGGCCGACTGTTCTTAGAATGGGTCATTAATTAGCTCAATGACCAATGGAAATACAAGGACCAACGCTATCATACACTGAGACTATCTGAGCCGCTTTAGACCTATATCATCCTCAAAACCTGAGTCCCATGAAGCTAGATTACAGACTGATTTTGACAGGAATCTTGCAAAAGCCGATGACGAAAGCTGAGGTATGCATAAACAGAAGCTTTCTTACAGACAGCCTGTACGTTCGGTACAAATTTTTTTCATACAGCTGTCTTAACGAAATTTACGCCTACAAATATACAAATTTATTACATTTGTAAATAACCTTACATTGAAATTCTATTTATTTTAATTTCTTAAATTGCTTGTACATGCTGTATTGTTTTCTAGGCTAGCTGTTATAAAACTAACAAATTTAACGGAAAAAGACAGAAACTTTCTAAGGTTATTTGGTGGAGGTGACTGGTCAGCTTGCGCTGATTACAAAACGATGGAAAACGTCCATACTAATGTTTTAACCTCAGAAATTGTACCAACCATTGTCCACAAAAAAACTCCAAGCGGAGAACAAAAACATCGCGCAACAAAAGTCTCTCGATATGATTAAACTTTTCGCCGAATAATGTGAAATAATTCAGTTGAATGTATTCAAAGTTTGTATAATAACAAAACAGACGTGGCGCGGGATTCGTTAGCGAGCGAGGACAATAAAAAGTGCGGCTCGGCTTGAGCTGACGGATGGGCTTTGTAATTACAAACGTCATTCCCCCCTTCCTCCCCCTCACCCTGTCACTCTGAGTTATGGCTACAATATGCTACACTGGCCAAGTGTGGCCGGCTCCTTTCAATTGTTAGATGTTGGATGTCTAGCCTAGTTTTTAAGTTAATCCACTATTCTCCATGGGCAGCCTGTGCGGTGACCTCAGTGCCAAATTAACTACCACCTTTGGGCGCGAACCTTCTTAGGATCCACAGTCTCGCGCGCTACCGACTCAGCTACCACGCAGGTAGTGGGCTCCCTACAGTTCCGTAGTTACGTATACCGTACCTTGGCTGCTCATCCAACTGGTCATAAAATAAGCTGCGACGATATCATTGTCCGTTACACGTTCTACTAGTCGTGTGCTATAAACTCGACTGCAATTTAAGACATGTTAAGCGTGATGCTTAGTGCTTAGGCGCGTGGAGATGTCCACAGGAGGAGAGATGAAGCAGCTTCCAACACGCTGGAGCAACCACTGAGAAGATACGGTAGTGAACATAAAATGGCGAGGTAATCATGATAAGCCTTCGTTATGCTGTTCGGTTTGCGTCTAAGGGTGATGTTGTGGTCGAAGCACCAAAGGCGCCGAGGGGGCGGTTAAATCGACCCGATCGGTCAAAAATGTTCTAAAATACGATTTTAAAACTGACTGACCAGTAGAAAACGAGAGACACGTACTGAAAAGGCATACTCACTAAAATATCACTAAATCCCTATTTGAGATGCGGACCACTCTCAGAAGGTATTTTAAAGGCAAATATGTGGTGAAGGATGAGTGTGATGAGTGGTAGTAATGAGTTATGAGGTTTAGTCTTGTTACAAACTAAGGCCGACTGTTCCTTAGAATGGGTCATTAATTAGCTCAATGACCAATGGAAATACAAGGACCAACGCTATCATACACTGATACATACACTGAGACTATCTGAGCTTTAGACCTATATCATCCTCAAAACCTGAGTCCCATGAAGCTGGATTACAGGACTGGATTTTGACAGGAATCTTGCAAAAGCCGAGGACGAAGGCTGAGGTATGCATAAACAGAAGCTTTCTACAGACAGCCTGTACGTTCGGTACAAATTCTTTTTCATACAGCTGTCTTTAACGAAATTTACGCCTACAAATATACAAATTTATTACATTTGTAAATAACCTTACATTGAAATTCTCTTATTTGCAATTTATCTCTTTGAACTGGATCCGGCCATTCAGCCCGTGAAACAGTGAAGGCGAAGGATACAACTTTATTCCACGGGAAAGTAAAGATTATTAATGACTCTAAAGGGTAATATTTCTTGTCTGAGACAGCGCCGAAATCCGCAGGTGTTTCCTCTTCATTCATTATTCACGGTTTTAAATTATGTGAAGACACTTCACGAATATAATATCATAATTACAGCTCACTTATACTTGTGTTAAGACATTTTACGAGTATAATCATGTGCTATGGATACTTTACGGTGTAACATCAACAGCTATGTTCCGGAATTCACGCTAAACCGTTGGTCCATTGGTCGTTGAACTATTGATTAATCATCCATCTGGGGTACAGTCTGACTTAATTTGGATGTATCAAGACTACACCTCACCATTTATCAAAACACTCATCGCACTCGCCCTTCAACGCATATTCACCTAAAATGCCTTCTAAGAGTTAAAGAAATTACCAATTAGAAAGAGCTTTACGAAATTAATAATTCAATATTAATTCACAGTTGAATATTGCATCTGTAAATTTGCAATGATTTAGAAATAAAATTAACATAGTCTCTTTATATTTTCTTGAATATATTAAGTGTAATGTATACTATGTGTGAGCACTGGCTCATGCAAGAAAGAGGCTGCTTCAACCCCTTTCTGACCTGTTAGTGCTTATATAAAACTGTACATTAGCAGAGCAGCTAGTAAGATGGGGAGGAAGGGAGGGATGGGATGAGGGCGGAAGGTGAGCTCGGACAGCGTGTTGAGCAAGGTCAGAGGCTACAGCCATAGAATAAGTATAACTTATATGCTTATTCTATGCTGCAACATGTGATAACGGAAATCGTACAATTCCCCTTTAGACTCCTGGGTCTACAGCGCTCAGTTCAGTCTAAGGTTTGTCTCCATTTCAACTTTTTGACTCCAGCGCTCTGGGTGACTCTTTCTGATATACTATAGAGTTCAGATCTGGACTAGCTCTTCTTGGACTCGTTCTCTTCGGATGAATAGCTACTTGAAAAACGGACCGTTCCCTTGAACTGCGAACTAGATACCTCTTTGCTGTTGCTGTGGAGTGTGCAATTAAACTGCTTCATTTTATAAATGACTCAACAAATTAATAATAATGGGTGAACTCAAAACGTGTTCTGTGTGCGATAAAACATTTATTAACAAATATACATCGAGTTCAACACAGTTCGGTCAATTTTAGTATAATTATATTTGTTCAAATAGATGCGGTATTAATAAATTTCTTCAATGAATTAAGATCTGCCAACATTATTTTTTATGTTTGAAACAATAACACCCATACCATTTCTTCGTAGATATTTGTTCAAAGCGTGAAAACTATTTTGAAAATTGTGCTGTGCCAAGGCCTACTATTTATGAAAATTGATTACACATGTAAACAAGAATTGTAGAAAATTTGTTTGACAACAACTAGTCACAACAAATATCCCAACATTCACGAAACAAGTACATATTTCAGTTTATTTTTGTACATCACCCTTTATAAGTTATACCATGATGAACGGTTGCTTAATAGATTGGCATTTCATCTGGTAAAATTCTGTGTATACTGTATAGCTCTTCTGCATGGAGATGTCCACAGGAGGAGAGATGAAGCAGCTTCCAACACGCTGGAGCAACCACTGAGAAGATACGGTAGTGAACATAAAATGGCGAGGTAATCATGATAAGCCTTCGTTATGCTGTTCGGTTTGCGTCCTAAAGGCGATGTTGTGGTCGAAGCACCAAAGGCGCCGAGGGGGCGGTTAAATCGACCCGATCGGTCAAAAATGTTCTAAAAATACGATTTTAAAACTGAACTGACCAGTAGAAAAACGAGAGACAGACGTACTGAAAAGGCATACTCACTAAAATATCACTAAATCCCTATTTGAGATGCGGACCACTCTCATAAGGGTATTTTAAGGCAAATATGTGGTGAAGGATGAGTGTGATGAGTGGTAGTAATGAGTTATGAGGTTTAGTCTTGTTACAAACTAAGGCCGACTGTTCCTTAGAATGGGTCATTAATTAGCTCAATGACCAATGGAAATACAAGGACCAACGCTATCATACACTGAGACTATCTGAGCCGCTTTAGACCTATATCATCCTCAAAACCTGAGTCCCATGAAGCTGGATTACAGGACTGATTTTGACAGGAATCTTGCAAAAGCCGATGACGAAAGCTGAGGTATGCATAAACAGCTTTCTACAGACAGCCTGTACGTTCGGTACAAATTCTTTTTCATACAGCTGTCTTTAACGAAATTTACGCCTACAAATATACAAATTTATTACATTTGTAAATAACCTTACATTGAAATTTCTTATTTGCAATTTATCTCTTTGAACTGGATCCGGCCATTCAGCCCGTGAAACAGTGAAGGCGAAGGATACAACTTTATTCCACGGGAAAGTAAAGATTATTAATGACTCTAAAGGGTAATATTTCTTGTCTGAGACAGCGCCGAAATCCGCAGGTGTTTCCTCTTCATTCATTATTCACGGTTTTAAATTATGTGAAGACACTTCACGAATATAATATCACTTAATTACAGCTCACTTATACTTGTGTTAAGACATTTTACGAGTATAATCATGTGCTATGGATACTTTACGGTGTAACATCAACAGCTATGTTCCGGAATTCACGCTAAACCGTTGGTCCATTGGTCGTTGAACTATTGATTAATCATCCAATCTGGGGTACAGTCTGACTTAATTTGGATGTATCAAGACTACACCTCACCATTTATCAAAACACTCATCGCACTCGCCCTTCAACGCATATTCACCCTAAAATGCCTTCTAAGAGTTAAAAGAAATTACCAATTAGAAATTGGAGCTTTACGAAATTAATAATTCAATATTAATTCACAGTTGAATATTGCATCTGTAAATTTGCAATGATTTAGAAATAAAATTAACATAGTCTCTTTATATTTTCTTGAATATATTAAGTGTAATGTATACTATGTGTATTTGAGCACTGGCTCATGCAAGAAGAGGGAAACTGCTTCAACCCCTTTCTGACCTGTTAGTGCTTAATATAAACACTGTACATTAGCAGAGCAGCTAGTAAGATGGGGAAGGAAGGGAAGGGAATGGGATGAGGGCGGAAAGGGTAGAGCTCGGACAGCGTGTTGAGCAAGGTCAGGAGGCTACAGCCATAGAATAAGTATAACTTATATGCTTATTCTATGCTACAGCCAACATGATAACACGGAAATCTCGTACAATTCCCCGCTAGACTCCTGGGTCTAAACAGCGCTCAGTTCAGTCCTAAGGTTTGTCTCCATTTCAACTTTTTAACCCGACTCCAGCGCTCTGGGTGACTCTTTCTGATATACTATAGAGTTCAGATCTGGACTAGCTCTTCTTGGACTCGTTCTCTTCGGATGAATAGCTACTTGAAAAACGGACCGTTCCCTTGAACTGCGAACTAGATACCTCTTTGCTGTTGCTGTGGAGTGTGCAATTAAACTGCTTCATTTTATAAATGACTCAACAAATTAATAATAATGGGTGAACTCAAAACGTGTTCTGTGTGCGATAAAACATTTATTAACAAATATACATCGAGTTCAACACAGTTCGGTCAATTTTTAGTATAATTATATTTGTTCAAATAGATGCGGTATTAATAAATTTCTTCAATGAATTAAGATCTGCCAACATTATTTTTTTTATGTTTGAAACAATAACACCCATACCATTTCTTCGTAGATATTTGTTCAAAGCGTGAAAAACTATTTTGAAAATTGTGCTGTGCCAAGGCCTACTATTTATGAAAATTGATTACACATGTAAACAAGAATTGTAGAAAATTTGTTTGACAACAACTAGTCACAACAAAATACTCCTGCAACATTCACGAAACAAGTACATATTTCAGTTTATTTTTGTACATCACCCTTTATAAGTTATACCATGATGAACGGTTGCTTAATAGATTGGCATTTCATCTGGTAAAATTCTGTGTATACTGTATAGCTCTTCTGCATGTGACTCTTACCATAGCAGCAATATCTTTAGATGTCAATAGCCGTAAAATCCATTCAAGTAGTAAATCTAATCCGAATCAATTGATATAAGCTTCAAAAGTTATTAATTTATTCTGTCAAATAGATATATACTTTATATACATATGTCTTAGCATGGGGCAAATTCCTCCCAATGTATGGGTTAATCCTTCAAAGATTAATTAGATAAATTTAATCACTGTAGAATGGAATTAATTGATACTACAGCCTAGATTTGGAATACAGTACATGTCTAGGTCTAATTTTTTGTTCAGTCTAAATATGTTAGATCAGTTCTTTGTTGAAGTAGTTCCATCATTTTCATTTCGTTCATCATCCGAAAAGCGAGTTACTTGTGAACTAGTTCAGATATGAGCTGTTCTGCATAGTACCTAAAATAGTCACCCGAAGCGCTGGAGTCGGGTTAAAAAATTGAGATTGAGACAGACCTCAGTCCTAGACTTACTAAACTCTGGAAGTCCCTGACCACATGTACAGCTCTACGCTCGCTACTAGGATGACTCATCGCCTGCCGCCGGCATCTCGGAAGCCTGCTGAGAGTGGCGACAGCATTTTATTCCGATGTCTCTAAGTCCCTTCTATATATTATTCCGTGTTCGCTGATACCGGTATGTTAGTCATTGTACCGGTATATTAGCCAATGCAAACAAATTATTGGAATGGTTTTTGACGTTGGAAAGTAAAATAAAATGGGTGAACGTTACGTAATGTACAGCCTTTGGAACCCATTTTAAGACATTTGATATATAGTGAATTGTAACCGAGCAAAGCAATATGTGTATGTTGTAAATGTTGATCTACACTATTCTTTAGAAAACCAAAGATAACTGTAATGACATTGAGTATAGTTTGACTAACTAAGGAACAACTAAAATACGGCAAACTTCACGCACAACAGTATTGAGAAAACAGCTGTTAAATTTTCTTTTATTCCAGACTTTCAAACCTAACCTGTAAATATTAAATGGTTGTTTACACTGTACAGTAATAGTAACTTGAGTCTATTATTAGTTATTTTAAAACTATTACCGTAATTTTTAGGAAGTAAGTTTGTACAAATCAGCGGCGCACTAGTCCCTATGACAGAATAGCAAATTAAACTAGGATCTCACCCAATTTACAAAATTCCCACAGCAGGATTGGACTATTGTTGGAGGTAATGATTTATCTCTTTGCATAGGTCTACTGTACATTAGTTTATAGTCCAGTGCAGAACATAAACTACTCCCCCAGGCTACTTTTCAACTACCACTTGTTCATCCCCAATCGCCAGTTCTAGGTTATCTACCCATCGCTGAATGCAGGATAAAAACAGAAAACCGTCATTATTTAGGAATCTGTATTTAGGCTATAAATACTCCTATGTAGAACTGATATCCTGAGAACTGGCTGGTAGTTATGGGGTCAAATGCAAATGTTGTCCTGAAGGTTACCCATTGATTTCTTGACACCTACCAGCTTGCAGTAAACTCTTGATTTCAACAAGTGTTGGCGAGAATATAGAATATTTTGTGTCTTCCCATTTCCTGACTGTTAAGATCGGTACTGAAGTGGTTTCCTAAATAATGCTGACTGTTGCTTGCGGCCACAGTACCACATAACTTTTCACAGGAAAAACCTGATACCATTCTTGATTATTAGCACCATCTCTTGAAAAAAAATATTTAGCCTTCAGCAGATCTTCTATTTATAATGTTCAGTAACTACTAACTAAATTGAAATATATTTTACTTATTAACTGTTAGTACTGTTACGTTTGAGCTTGTTAATGATTTATTTAAAAAAACCTCAGTGATACCGTCAGCAATTACCAAAGTTTACACTTATGCACGTCTATATATTTGTTAACCCTTTGGAACCCAAGCGTGGTTTGTCTTGAGGCTTTCCATGTTTTCCCTTACTTTAATTATTGAAGTTGTCTCAAGGCTGGTTGTCCACAGCTTAGTATTCCCATGCTATAAGTGGATTTCGATGAGAAATGTATGTTGTGGTTCCAGCGGAGAGTAAGCGGAGTTTCTTACAGGCCTATCCCTAGGCATGGCAGTTAAGAGATTGGCACTGCCAGGTCCTAAGTTAGTTTTTTCACCTCCTTTAATGCTTCTTCAGTCATACTCTATCGCCTATAAGTTTCCGATTAAGCTTGAACATGATGTATGGATTTCTGAAACACTGCTTGTGGCTACTAGAGTTATTGACTTTATCTCCAACAGAGAGCCTCCTTAGCTTGTGAGGTTTTTCTTTGTGAGGATTGTTTTACTTCCAACCATTCCAAACAAAAATATTCAATTTTCAATTTCAAAATACTCTGATAGTTTAGTATAGCTATTTCAGTGTACTTGATCAACGAACATTCCCAATCAAATACATTTAAACATTACAAAAGAAATGTGAGGTCTCTGAGACAGAGAGTCTCTTATAGCACACTTTCGGCAAGAGTCTCCATTGTAGTGTTTTTAAAGTGTATGAAAGTTATTGAAATCACACAAAGAAATGTCAGTGAAAATCATCTTTCTTTTTAGAGATTTTACATTAGACTTTCTCTCACTTGATGGGCCGCCTTTGAATGCTCTCGCAGTGTGGCAGTATTTTTGATAGTTTCTAGCAGTTCTGCACTTAAGACGGCCAATAGTGAAGAATAACCCGACTGGAGGATGTCTGCAACATGTTCAGTGAATTCTTTGCGAACCAGGCAGAGACATCAACACTACTCAGAAAAGATCACCGCACCAATCATCTCTGGATAAACCATGTCTAAATTCGATCTTTCTTCGTCCAACATCAGAAATAGAACAGGTGATTCAAAATCTGAAAGACAAGATATCGTCAGGTGTCGATGAGTTCTCTTCCTTCCTAGTGAAAAGTGTCAATGCACCTATAACTCGTAGGCCTTTATGCCACCTAATAAACTTTTCATTTGAGACCACACTTTCCCAAAATTCTTCCCAAAAAAAGTGTCAGTAGTAAGACCAATGTACAAAAAAGGTGATAGGAGCTGCAACAGCTATAGACCTACATCCTTAGTGTCTGTCTTCTCTAAGATCTTTGAAAAGATTATGCTTATAAGGCTACAAGATTTCTTGGAACATAACATAATTTTTAATAATCAGCATGGATTCATGAAAAATAATCAACGATGACAGCCATGTTTAACTTTATTGACGAGGTGGTGAGGCAACTGGACTCGGAAGAACTACTCTGCTGGAATATTCTTTGATTTGAGTAAAGCTTTCGATATGGTTGACCACGGCATGCTACTTCAGAAGATGGACAAGGTGTGAGTATGTGGATTGGCGCAGGACTGGATCTCGTCCTATCTTCAAGGAAGGAAGCAGATCGTTTCTCTAAGGGCGGTTGATCATGCTAGGCAAGTTCGTTCCTTCTTCTCTGCAGATGCCTCCATTAGGAGGGGTGTATCTCAGGGCTCTGTCCTTAGTCCGGTCCTGTTCCTCTTATTTATCAACAACCTTCCTTCCTGTACCTCTAACGCCAAACTTTCGCTTTAAGCAGACGACACCTCTCTCTCAATCTCATGTCCCAACGTAGTTGGTTTAGAGAAAATTTCTTTTTGTGAGGCAAACCAGCTGATACAGTGGTTCGACAACAATCTGCTTAGTGTCAATTCCAGTAAAACTCAGGTAATAAATTTTGTCTTTCGGGGAGGCGAAGACATGGTTTCACCCTTCTTTGGATGAATCCATGGTTTGCTCCTCTGAGAGTGTTAGGTTTCTTGGGTTGGTACTAGATGAGAGACTTAGTTTTCTCAGTCACATTGAGAAAATTTCTAGAAAGCTCAGCTCTGGAATGTTTGTACATTTATTAGTTTAAACTGAAGATGCCTTAGCTGGCGAAAGCTAGCTATTTCAATTAAAATTCAGTGAAAAGTTTAAAAATGTCTAATTTATGAAGTTACTTATTGTTGTACAATAACTGGTTATCCATTAACTATGTAAATGTATAGTTTTGAGATCTGTAAGATAAAATACTTATAAGACTCTTTAATTTCAAGTCGACTACATGAAGTAATGTAATATAGGGTAGTAACTACTACAGTAAATGTGTAATTCCAAAAAGATTTGTTGGAATAATTGTTTTAAAATTGTTGGAATAATTGTTTTAAAAATTGTTGGAATAAGTTCACTGAAATAAAATTGCACAGCAATGGCAAGGGGCTGTAGTCGGGTAAAAATCGAGCGCTGAGTGAAGCGCTGATTAGTGGTGATAAACGCCTAATGCCAGGCCTTAAATAATTTTTCACACAATAAATACACAAATATTTGATTTTGCTGGTACTAGTATATTGTTTTTCTTCACGCTTAGTTCTGTTTTCACCACCGTTTACAAACTCTTTCTAACAATGTACAAAGTAAAGAAAATATTTTTTTTAAATTGATGCCTTTGTACAATTTTTTAAATACCATTTCTCATAAGAGTTATTGTACTTAATAAATTAACTACATTCAACTACGGTATTAACAATCAAAAGAAACTAAATCAAACATAATAATACGTTTATTAATAAAATATTAGTCATATGTATGAGTAAGAAATTACATCTTAAATTGCACAAACACAGGACAGCTGAGTGAGTAGTTACGGAGGTACCAGTAATGAGTTGAACAGGTCCGGTATGATGCGAGGCGAGGTGAGGCCGGGGTGTGTGTGAGTGAGTTAGAGATATGTGCAGTGAGTGTTGGCTATGTCAGCGTGTGTGTCTGTGTGAGTGCTGGCGAGGTGGCGACAGGCAAGGCTGGGGGCACAGTGGAAGTGGCACGGAAACGTTGGAAGGGGAACGGTAGGGGTGCTCAAATATACGGTGATCTGCCCGACAGTGGCGTTATCTGTTAGTTGTTGGTTACTAGAAGCCTCCCGACTCGACCTTAAAACCTCCACATTTGTAAAGCAAAACTTTTCAAGTTTCTTTTTTTCAACAAAAACCCCTTATTCTTTGCCCCAATTAAACAAGTTAACAATTCCTAAACACTCAACATCTTTTTTCAAAAATCACACGGTTTATATCGGAATAAACCTTTTCAACAACTTCCACTTCATCGCAGGTTGGAATCGGACCTCTGTACATTTAGAAAAGAACTAAAACGAATCTTAGTCGATCTTGCCTGCAGCAGCGTTTGGGACTTCTTCATCGAGCAAACTAGTACACTAGCACCTGAATGTATATAGGCTATCTATAGTAGTACACTAGCTATAAGAGGATTGTCAATAAATTAGTTAGTAAACATATTGTTAAATTTATTATTATACTCAAAGGAGTAAATTTTTTTAATTTCACAACAAAGTTATTGTTAAGAACATATGTATGACTTGGCTAATGCATGTAAATCTTTAATCTGGCTAAATAAAGAGTTTGAGTTTTGCAAGGGCTTTGACAAACTGATTATCACATCTCTTTTTTGATCTAACAGTGACACAAGACGAGAAACTGTTTCAACCATGTACCACAAGAGGATGATATTAATCAACTTATAACCTTTCCAGGTACAATGGCTTTCTCCAATGTGGCGTCTCGTTGCTTGCACTTAACCGCTCCGACGTCACACATCATGAAGTTGACCAGGATGAGAGTTGTGGACAACAGTGAGATAGGGACGAAAGCCATGGCTGAAGGGAAACCTCCTAAATGTATTCACATCTACAACAAGAAAGGGATTGGAACCATTGGTAAAATTTAATTAATTTTAAAATGCCATGATTTTTTGCTGAATCAAAATGTGTGTTTGAAAGATAATTAAAAAACTTATTGCTAGGAGAGTAGGCACAATTGCCTTGCAGAACAGACGTTGGATATGGCCAACCAATTAGCCAGTGGGACATGATTACAGGCCTGCACAAAAAGAGCCTGAAGAAAAAAGTATTTTAATGTAAGAGTCGGCCAGTTGCAGACCAATCAGAGGTCCACTGACCACTTCTTGTCTTACTTTCTCCTACATTTACCTAGTCAAGCTTAAGTGACATTTCACTTGTGATCTTAATTAGGGGTGTATCATTAAATCTTTTCACTAAATTTGAGATGATAAAACATGAAAATTGCAAAGTGGCCATAGGCATCCGACGCAGTAACTGTTAAGCACTACTTTAATTAATTACCAAAGCTCTAAATTTTACCAGCATTAAACTTCTCTGCAGAAAAGTCCTTGTAGGTATATCATACAGAAAGTAGGGACAGTTAATTAGTTACAAGGCAAGTACGAGTAGTCGCTGTTCAGCCTCACTTGTTGTGAATCCGGCGGTTTGCTTGATAAACTGATGTGCTGTTTTTTCACTTTGATCACGTCATACCCAAATGGCTTCAACATGTAATAATCCTGCCAGTCAAACAATAGGTCTATTGAGATAAAAAACATAATTTTGATAAAGGCTAAAATAACTTTACGAAAATGTATTTTAAAACCATTTTTCTAAGCAGATAAATGTGTTGCATCAAAGATGTTATAGTAGGTAGATTAGGCATAAATGCTACATGGCTGAGGCAGGACAATCACCATAGTTGCGGCAAATCAAGTACTTTCCTCAGTGTCTTTCTCCCCTCCTCCTTTGGCTTGACATGCTTGAGTTTGTTTGATGTCAATTACTTAAATGTGACCAAATCGTGCGATTTTCGAGAACGAACAAACTTATGGGTGCATCAGTGGTTCTACTTGAGACTCTTGAAATAATTCCCTCGCACTGCTATTTGAGCTTGGGCTGCCACAACTATGTTGATTGTACTGCTTCAGCTATGAAGTGACATAGAACTGTAGCAGGTATCACTGTACTATCACTCACATGTGCCAATGGACACTTAACATGTTCATCACAGTGAAAGAACCCTACAAAATCTTAAATCGTCAATGTAGTTTCTACATACTGTTTGCACAATGCTTACTTACTGGATAACACTAGGGCAACCGATTCGACTACATTTTACACCCTGACTTACAGGTGACAAGATCCTGTTGGCCTGCAAGGGGGAGAAGGTCAAGGGCATCATTGTGGGTGTGAGGTTTGTTCAGCCACACAACCTCCCTACCTCGGACACTAACAACGTGGTACTCATTGACGATGCCGGCAGTCCCCTTGGCACCCGCGTGCACGTGCCCCTGCCCCTCATACTGCGCACTATCCTCAAGCAGAAGAACCTCGGGCAGAAGGGAGTCGATTATACCAAGCTGCTTTCAGTCGGCACCACTTTTGTATAATGTGTATATTTGTTGTTTGTTAGTTAATAAAATAAGTTAATACAAGTTGTGGGTTTTATTTTTACTACTAATATGTCAAAGTCAAAATAGCCTATCATTTGTTGATTAAAAAGTTATCTGCTTAATCTGAAGATTCAGATTATCAAGGTCTGGTTCAACAGGATTCTACTGGACATCAAAAATAATTGTAAACAAAATTCTGATCTACTACCTATTTAAAATTGTTTTTCTAAAAATTAAAAATGTAAATTATTTTACACCTTAAAGTGTCCAACATTTTTGACCAATTTTGTACATACCGTGCAATTTCATCGACTGGGGTAGGCATAATATGGGAGAAAAACACCTGTTATAATAAAACAGTTTACTTAGACTTTAAAAATGTATAAACTATAGCATCCAGAAAACATGTTATGATTTGATGTCATCTAAAACCAGTTTCTTTGAGCATGGCTTCCAACTGTACGTCAAGCTGTGCTGAGTTCAGATAAGGCTGGTGAAACGAAGCGTGAAGAACATCAAGTTTGCTTCATCTGTTGCATGTGCTACATTCTCCTTTATGTGGCACTTGAGAGACAACTCCTTCTCATAAGAATCAGCAATCATCTTTACTGTTTCACCTAAAAACAGTATCCTATCTAAAGCAGTATGGTTTCAATATTTAAAGTTTTGAAACATTTAAAAGCTGTTATTTTGTTCAATAATTAACTGCATATTCTTCCTTGGCACTTAATGACAAAAATTATGTACAAGATGCAGGCCTAGGTTATTACATAATAGCAAATTTATTTTGGAGAACTGAGGTATTTGTTCAGCAGGTTAAGACCCAGACCTAGGACCATCAAATGAGAACCAATACTGACCACAAAAAGAATTTTTTTTCAATACTTTATATACATATGTGTGTTTTCTTTACAGGTCAAAAAATTTGGTAAAAATGTTTGTTTTGTAAATAAAAAAGATTGTCTTGTTTAACAAGGCTTAGTTAGGACTACAAAGTCCTCTCTACCACTCAACCTCGACCTTTACGTAACGTTACTTTATAGTCACTTTACAAATGTAAGTGGTGACTGCGGAGATCAAACTCGTTGAGTGATGAGCTCCGGAGTCGCGCACGATTCCACCCCGCCACGGGTCGGCTCGATTTGTAAGTATGTATATTGGTCAAGTTTGTTAACCAGCATAATCAGAATACTGGAAACCTTTTTGGGGAAAGTTTTCACCAAGAAAGTGGTTTTAATGATCTTAAAACCGGAGAAATTCATACAATTTTGATGGAATTTGAAATACATTTGTATTTTGATAATATTTATCAATACACTAAAATTTATGAAAATCTGTTTGGGCTTATCTAAATAGTTGCCAAAATAGTCATTTCTTGCAGTAGTCATTTCTTAAAGTATTTTGATTTTAATGACTTTTAAAACACGTTTGCCATTCATGACATGTATTAAAACTTTTAGTAAAAGACCATGAAAAGCTCCGTGATCATACAGGAGGCAAAGCTGATGGCGAGGAAAGGCTGTAAGCACAGTGAACAGCCTTGTATGGCCTGTGGTAGTAGAGCATTAAAGCAGGGCTGTGAGTGTAGCAAATACCTAAGAGTATCTAATTCCCAAGGAAATTTCCTTCATTAACGCTAGCGGCGCTTTAGCGCTTAGCTGCATGTCGGCTTGGTTCTTAATTTTCCATGTGGGTTACCCCAAAACTCACGATTTAATAACCAATATAAGAAAATACCAAACTAAAATATATCTCAACAAAAGACAAATTGAAGAGTGAGTGGTGAGTTAGCTTACCAAACCTGTCGACTGGCCAGGTGAGGAACATCGGAGTCTCACTGCTGCTTCTCACATTCTCCAGCTTGACTACTCCTGCGACTTCGCTCCGCACTGTCGACATCCTCGTCACCACACCTTCCTGAACACCGTCACCACTTTATCAACATAAACACTGGGTTGCTTAACACACATTTCCAGATATGTTTCTAAACTTTCCTGTTATTACTTTAAAGAAATCTTTATCATATTTCAGTTGCTTAACCCTTTGAGGTCTCCGTGTCGACTATAGGTCGACAAACGCTATTTCTTTTTGAACGCTGGGATGTGCAGTCCCCTCCCTCCCTCCCCTCGACGGCAACTCAAGTGTGAGTTTGACAGCCCAGACAAACAGCCCGGTTTTAGTGGTTATAGTGACGGACAGTTGGCCCTGTCTGTCACAGTGTGGGTTCAATCCTACCCGGTGCTGGCCTGGTGCAATGCTATCGCTGGATCATTCAGGCTGGCCACAATGACCCGCTGAAGATTACTGAAGAGAAAATGGCTCATCAAATCCAGTGAGGCGGCAAGTGGCACTTTTTGAGCTTAGGGAGGCTAAATCCCCGCTTAGAGGAGTGGTTCAATGACTGGTAATGCACTGTACCAGAGAGCGATGTTGCTGAAATTTTGCTTACAGGGGACTGGGGAGTCCCATACGGGAGGCTTTTTACGAAAATTTAAAAATAAAATGAGACCGCAAAGGGTTAACGGCTCATTTGATTATATTCTTGGTAATAAGAAAAGAAGGAATAATGCAGCGTGACTGATTTAAAACAATTCAGGACAATCAAATGCTCAGCTCTTATATTCTTTTATACACAGTTTTTGTACATTTTGCTTAAACCCAAAAGAAAGCCAGATTTTAAAAAGGAAATGATGGACTAAACCCACTCCTTCTATTTTCCCTGAGACATTATTTACGTGATTTGTTCCCGTTTTCCTTGGTTGTGGCAACCGTGGGTGAGCCAGAGAGCAGTCGCAGAAATCGATATAATTTATTGTCTTGAACATTAGTTAATTTCAATGAACTGTGATTATACACAGAATTTATTGACCTAAACAGGTTGAGGATACGCAAATTTTGCTGGAACAGCCATTTGTTAATCTGCAAATCAAATAGGTAAACCTCATGTAAAGAAGTAATAGTAAGTTGACAGTTAATAGTATTTTCACAATGATCGAAGCTGTGTTTAAAATTCCTATCAGGTATGAGTGCGAATCAAGTTGGGGCTATAGTAGAAAAATATGGGTGTTATACTTAATTTAAAAAAGTAATTATTACCAAAGAAGAGAAGACTTTATCGAACTCATTACATAAGTTCAAAAGACCATCTGGATACAAATTCTTGCTATTGACAGGGCCATCCTTCCTATAACAACATCATTGATAAATAGAAAAATAATGAAGGTTGATAATTTTTTTAATAGATAAAACAACAAAAGTGACACATTGCATGGCTTATGTCAAAACATGAAACATTTTGTATTACATTAAAACTCCATAGTTTGACACCTTTCTTAGTGATTTCACAATATAAAAAAATGATGGACAGAAAAAGTGTTAAAATATTTTGTAATATGGTACCTAATGAAGTATGCAAGATACATTATCAGATAAATTGGACTTTTTTACTTAATAATAATAATCGTTTATTGTCATTTACAATAAAAACAGTGTGACAAAAAGAAGAAGACGAATGATTAAAAGTAAGTAAGGCAAAATCACCACCAAAGTACATGACAAAGTCTGACATTAATACCATTTAACTATTAATACTCTTATAAAACCAATAATACTACAAAACTGGATTTTTATTGGCCCATAAATTCACTTACACAATAAAACGTATGTTCAATTAAATAATGTTTGAGCCTAATCTTAAAAGTGTTCAAATTTTGTATATTTTTTTAATTTGTTAGGAGTTTGTTATACAGTATAACTTTACTCCCATTTGGCTCGGTAATTTTTTAAATACCTTTGTTCTGTGGCTTTCTAATCTGTATCGAAAATTGTTTCTAGTCTCGTAATTGTGAATATGATTACCTCTGATTAAATCATAATGAGTTAAACAAAAAATAATAGTTACGTAGATATAAATATTTGGAAGAGTTAAAATTTGTAATTGTTTGACAATTTCTTTACAAGCATCTCTGTATCCTAGTTTTGATATTATTCGGATTATTCTCTTTTGAAGCATAAATATCCTACGAAATTTGTAAGCAGAACATGAACTTGACTCATTGAATAAACTGTATTTAGTGATATTTCAATACCTCTTTGTGACAATATCCTAAAGGGAGGTGAATTTTACAATTTTAAATTCACCTAGTTTAGCCATAAGGCTCTTCCTATATACAGCCTGAGTTGTAAACGTCCTCCCTCCCATCTCAACTTTTGAAAAAAGAAATAATTTTAAAAAAACCTTTAGGGAATGTTTTTGTACAATTCTAAAGTTTGTTTTGACGTACTTTGCGCCACCCAACCCCTACCCAAAAACCAGAAGGAGAATCCCCCAAATTTTTTAAATACCCCCTCCTTGTGGCACCTCAAAAGAAAGGGAATTTCAATACAATGTCAACGACGCAAGGAAAAATCTTTTGTCTCTACTCGTTTTTTTGTAATACTCATTTGAAGATTACAAGAAATCAGGTTTAAAACGTCACATTAGACATTTCACATATCGGTATATTTTTTTATGACACTTTTTCTTCAACATACTCTATGTAAGTATGTTATAGGGTTGTGATGTTTCCCTCAGAGGATTTTCAAGACAAAATTGTCATTAAAACAATTGTATGTGAAATGTGGCATTTTAAACCTGTTTCCTTGTAATCTTTAAAATAGTATTACAAAAAAACGAGACGGGATACAATATTTTTCTTTGTGTTGTTGGATTTGTATTAAAAGTCCCTTTGTTTTAGGTGCCACAAGGGAGGGTTTGTATTTAAAAATTTGGGAAGGCCCTCCCCCCCAGTTTTTGGGTAGGGGGGTGGGTGACGCAAAGTACATTTAGAATTAGAAACCTTAGAATGTTATAGAAACATTCCTACAAACCCTAAAGGGTTTTTTAAAATATTTCCTTTTTCCAAAGTTAAGGTGGGGGGACATTTAAAAGTCACCCCTTTGATCAACGAACAGTTTAACTATTTAGTTTCCACTATATACTATGCTTCTTTAGTACATACATACTCGTATAGCATTTAAATATTATTCTACAATAAACACAGAATACCAAAATACATCTCAGCTGATATGGAAATCAACTAAGATAGTTGTACTTGTTTTGATTTTTGTTGTAGAATAAATAATAAACAGTTTTACAATAATTTTAGGCTTGCCAGTAAACATGGCCAATTTCAATCAAATAATCCATTACTAAGTAGTAATTTTAAAATTGGAATGAGTGAAAATAAGCATTTACCATTTGAAAGAAACTCACCAGTACTTCCCCCTTCATATAGATTTTTGAGACAACAAAGGTACAGTCTAGAAGATTAGTTTGTTTTTTCAATTGGTGCCACTTTGATTCAACACTAGAGCACTAATGCACTGCTTCAAGTATAAAACTTTCAAACTTTATTGTTTTAAAAAGTACTTCTTAAGGTTTTTTGTGGTGAATTTCATCAAAAGCATTAGAGATTAAAACTAAAAAAAAAAGCAGTAAAAACGTTTGCAATTTATTACTTATTATTTTGCAATGTATTAATGAGTATTTACAAGTGAGAGTTTTACCAACAAAGCTAGAGCCTCTGAGGTTAAAACATTATTACGTAACGTTTTCCATTGTTTTTGAATTAACAAAAGTACATGACGTTTCGGGGTCTGGAATCTGACCCTATCTTCAGGTGAAAAGAAAACATAACATAACACAGAACATTTCTAAAAGAGCTGGCCTAAAAGTAATCAGCCCACCGTCACCATGGACGTGCTTGATTTCTCTATTTGTTTGTAAATTTCATTAAGTTTTCGTACATGTTGTATTGTTTTCTGGCTAGCTGTTATAAAATGAACCAGTTTAACGCCCCGAAAAAAAAAAAAAAAAAGAGGAAACAATTATGGTTGTTTGGTGGTGGGTGATTTCTTGAACTTGAGCTGATTTCTTTTAGACTAGTTCTTTTACTAATGTTTTGTGTTATGCTTTAAGTTACTTTTCAACTGAAGTCGGAGCCAGATTCCGAATCCTGAAATGTTGCACATGTTCATTCAAAAATACAGAAAATGTTGATAATAATACTTTAACCTCTGAATTTGTACCACTGTTAAAAACAAACTTCAAACCAAAAAATGCTTCAGTCTTTAAAAATTAACCGCAATGCCTTTCTACTTCGGTAAAGTGTAGATTCGGCAGAAACATTCCCAATAACAAGAAAGTTATTTGTCTTTTTCATTTTAGGCAAATAATTGGGATCTAACATTAACAAACAAAAAACTTATAAAAGAGGTAACTTTTTAAAGGATGTTCATCTTCCACAGTCTCTAAAGCCAATAACAAATATCCTTCTCCTCTATTTTAAGATTATAATTATATTTTGAAATAACTGATAACATTAGGTAAAAGAAATGAGATTGTATCCCAGGACCAGTGGTCTTGGGAGTTTTTTAATACAAAAGAGCCAGAAAGTTTGTCAAGACCAAAAGTATTTTGCTGAATTAAAGAAATTGTAGCTTTTCAACAAGAATACAACACTGATGATAATTTGTTATTTTCAGGAGTGTAAGCAGAAATTTTAGGACAACGGTGAACCACATTATCAGCCCACCCCCGAGGGTCTGGCCACAAGTGCGACCAGTGCTGCCCTTCTACCCACCGGACGGGTTCTATCCACCACTCATGGTTCCATATCCTCTAATTCCTGTGCCAGTCTTGATTCCTCAACCTGCCCCTGCTTTAACCTGTCTCAAGTGTGCTATCGAAATGAGAGCTGGGAATACAACTGTAACATTTACAGCGACGGTAACCTAGCGTCACCTTGGTACGAGGAGAGTATTCAAGCTACGGTGAAAAGAAGGCCGATAAAGATCGAAAAGCCTCCTGAACTAGAGGAGAGTAAAAATGTTGATGTTGATAGCTCAGCACAACATTCAGGAGGGACTGTGAACGAGACACTCAATACAGAGCTTGCAAAGATTGAACCTATACAAAACACTGAAGCAAAACACGATGAAAAGCACAAGAAACAGAAAAGGAAAAACAAGTGAAGGTAAGTAATTTTTAACAACAAAATTTGAAAAAATATTATTTTTTATTAAATATGGTTACAAAAGTAGGGATAGTAAAAACCCTCAGGTAAATTTAAAAACAATAGAATTAAAAACAACTACCAACATTAACATTCTCACTATGATTTAAAAATGAGATAAATTAAACTTAAATTTGGGATTTTGGTACTCTGTATGCCTAACGCCAATTGTTGCAACAACCTGATCTAATCTACACACACTGCACAAAGGACAAAGGTCTTGTTCAGCTAGGACGTTGACAAAGAGAGGAACGTTACATAAAAGTCGGGTTTAGTAGAATATGATGCTAAGAATTTCAGTTGAAATAATTGTCAAAACCAAATTATGGCAGCTTGAAGTTTAAGAGTTTTGAGATGTTAATACTCAATTTAAATCAGAATTAACCTTTTTAGGTCAAATTTGCGGCATTGCAATCTATCAATTTAATCGGACACATATTACTCCTAGCAATGAATTAAATATAGTATAGACGCCCAACTCAAATGGAAATGGGTTTCTTTTTCACAAAATATAGCTTCCACTTTGCATCAACTTTGAAATCTTTTGAAAATTCGGTAAATAGAGAACATAATCTATTATAGTGACAGCTGTTAAAAATAAACATGTGGCACATCTACAGGAGTCAAACCTGGATTACACAGAAAATGACAATTGGCTGCAAAAATATATAGGCTAAGCATTTACTAAAGTTTCTAGAATGTGTGAATTCAATGCCACTAGGTTGAAGGAACTTAAAAGGTTGATAGTCTACATAATTGACTTGGCCACAGTCAGCCTATACAGACCGCAACTTACAGTAGGTTCAAACTGTATAGAAATAATTTGTAGGGCTCCAGGCAAATTCAACAAAACTTAAAATACATAAAACGAAACAATCTCCAGAGAAACTTAAATATATTAAAATTACTTCCAGGTACATCTCACACAAAACATGGATCCAGTAACCATATACAACTCTGCATATATAAACCCAAAGCAGTTCCATATCATGTACATTAGATTATAAACAAAAAATAGCTACTTACATGAATTTACTTTTCAGTAGACTTATTTTCAGTAAAACTTTGTATCCTTCCAAGTGGTATCCATTCCATTCCTGAATCAAGTTATAAATATCTGCGGCAGAATCTCTTATTTTCCTTGGGTTGCCGGTCAAGTTGCCACGCTGCGGAGTTTTACTGACAGGACTTTCAAGAACTGAGAAAAAATTGATGAACCAGGTTTCAATGGTGAAATTCAACAATTAAATTTTCAACCCTCCTGTTCAAAAGGCGCTTGACAAAAAAAACTGTATTACTTTTTAAAGACACTAAAAACGTACATGAAAGTCAAAGGCGTGACAGAAAATGATGATAAAATAAAACCAGTACATGGGAAAACATTTTTTGATTTAAAGATTATTAAAGTCAAACTTGTTTACTCAGCAAATTTAACATGAAAACATTTGCATTAGCAAAGTAAAAAACAATGTTTTGACATAAGTAAGGATTAAGATTAACGTAATCCATTTACAAACCCATTTCATATCTCAAGTTTAATGATTTCTACGTAAATTTTGATATGTATTACAAATTTTTGTGAAATCAGATGTAGTACAAATTAGAAGACCAAACAAGAAGAGGGATACAAAAGGTTCCAGCTTAAACTCTTTTGACAGTTAGACCACGACCATTGAAATATTGCTCGTTACATAATAATCAAGACATGAGCAGTGTCAAGGATATTCAGCAGGAAATTCCAATCTGCTTTGCTTTAAAGGGTTATAATCCTTTTTTATGTCAGCAGCTAACTGATGGAGCAGTTTATTTTGGCGGGTGAACTGAACTTTCCCAAGTCATTACAAACCTGATATGATCTTAATTCTTAAGCTTTCGCGGCCGGTCTCATCATTAATATCTAAGGCTTCCGGTTTACACCGTGTCACAGTTGAAATACAAATACTGCTAAACGTTTCAACCTCGCTGTGGAGTCATCCTATCTCAGCCAGTCAACCAGCTACTGAGGATGACTCTCCACAGCGAGGTCGAAAAGTTTAGCAGTATTTGTATTTCAACTGATAAGATCTGACCAAATCTAGAGTGTAAACTCACATAGGCCCCCCTCCCCACCGCCAAGCTGTCTCCGTGCTTCACTCTTTGGATTCAAATTGAACCCACTGTCTAGCTCACATTAGTGGAGCCTATGCGCGGCAGCTTATGCTTCAATACATGACTGATTTTCAATACATTGCACTGATTTAATAAAGCCAGGTGAAAAATCTTTGTTTCTCTGCGCAATGGTGTATTTGTAGCAATTGACCAGGGAAAAAGAACCGATAGCACCACCCGCTACTGCAAGTCATTGTATGTTAGAGTTACTGTCTTAGGTTTCAGCCGTTACTAGCACGTTAGCTTGTGTGCAATTACTATAAACAAAATAATACTAATTTGACAAATTCCTGCTAGAACTTTGAAGTAAAATAGGGTTCAACTCTACCTAACCTGAAACTGGAGAAAATGCATGGGTTTGAGGCGACTCCTTCTGACTTCTGGGAGTTACTGGATCTTGTAGCGACATTATTAATTTATTGTATCACCTTCTTTTAGTAATCATTAGAAACCCAGTCGGAATTGTAATGAAAATAATATTGCAAGCAATGGTTATTCTATTAGACATAAGTGACAGGTTATGTTTGTTATCTGTAAACAAAAATGGCCTTCACAGTTCAGTGAGTTCACACCCAGCTTTTCGGATGAATGTATCGAGCATTCTCGGATAATCGATTGTTACTTGGGAAAATAGTAATAACATCCTTATGTATAACCATTTTATTTTCACTTTTTTACAAGGTGCCTATAACTGCCGCGTTTACACCGGAGTTAATAACATGAGTTTTAACAAAAAGTTATTATCGCCCAAAAATGTCTCTTAACAAAAGTTAATAAATCGTGTTATTAACAGAAATATTCTTGTTATTACCAGGATTTATGTTATCCATCAAGAGTCGGCAAAGATTAAAGGAAATTTGTTATGTTACTAACAACCGTTAATAAAACAAGTTAATGGTCTCTTTACTCGTTAACTTTTGATAATAACAGGTCCCTCTCCTCCCCGCAACCCCCGCGCCATTCCGACCAATCACTCAACATCACAGCTGGTCATGCCGTTCTTGACGCTTCCGTCACACCTTAGCTCGCCTGAAAGAGGGTCACGATCATCTTCTTGCAGGTCATTCAACATATCACTCCCACTGTACAAAGTCCTTGCTCTGAGTGACGGTTTCACCTAGTATCTCCTACGTATATAAATTTTTGAGGTGTGGTAGCGAACACAACGCACGCAGCTGCGGCGAGAACCACGTTATCCTCTCTCACCATTGTCTCATCTACAACTGCTGGATGTCCATGACCGTTGATTCAAGATGGTGGAGTGACTAACAATGTTTTTGACATAACCAAAATGAAGTACAAAATAATGTGTTAATCAGTCTCTATTATCTAAAATAATAATTTCCCAACTGTAGGACCTTATCTCATCTATTTAACAAGTTACCTTTCGGTTTTGCCTGTAGATCCTATATGATGATTTTTGCTAGATACGCATTTCGTTGCGCTGGTGCAACATCTTCAGTAGCACTATTTACACTATTTTCTGCACTATTTACACTATCACTAAAGTTATTTATATATTATATTTACACAACACTCGCGGCACGGTTTATGTTAACGGGTTCGGCGGACGACGGCGGTACATATTGACCGGGCACGAACGCGGTTGTATGCGGACTGGTGGTGTGTTTGGGACAAGGGCAGTTCCTGTTGTAGGGGTCTCTATTATCGACTTTTTTTAATAACTGCCGGTTATTAGTTAACTTTTTGTTATTAAGTCTGGTGTAAACGCGGCTTTAGGACCGGCTCAAGAGATGACTGTGCGACGCGTGCAACCACACATGCTGACTTTGAGAAAGGGACGTTAAATGTATAAAATTTTGTCGCTTAAGCAACTTTTTGCGCACAATCGCAACTTATATTCTTTCTTAGTGAGCAAATTCATTGTGTTTGAAAATTTAGAAACGTAACGGAAGTGTTGTCCATTGTATCCTGTAGTTTGCTCTAGGAGTAGCAAGGTTCTCGGATGTAAAAATCTTGAAAGTTAACAGAGAATGTCTATGTACTATGCTCTGTTCTCTCAATTTTTTGTCTTCAGGCAAAACTGAGGTAATTACGTAGACAAAAATAAGGCAATCTTCACGCTGATATCTTTTTTATAATTCAAGCTACCCTTTTCTTCCATCTTTTGCTGTGGTTATTCTGCTATTAACATAGCGCGTGTATATTAGTGTAGTTCATAGTACATAAAGATATGTTTACGTGTTTCCTGGGAATGTAAACTATAGATGCTCCGGTGAATTATAAACTTTCTTTGTCAGCTGATTTACTATTTCTGGTTTCATAAGCATATGACTACTGTTATTCCAGACTATGAATTCTTCACAGCATAGGAAAAGCTTCAAGCCTAGCATATCAATTACTTCAGCACTTCTAGATGTCTTATTAGTAAGTAGGCAAACTTAGGTTAAATTAATGTAATGCTGAAGGACAACAATATAACCAACCACCAAACGATGATAGCTAATCAGTTTTCAATTCAATAAACAGTTAAAGGTAAGAGTTTAAAAAAATAATTAGCCAAGCCCAAACAGGTTTTGATTCTGGCAGATTCTACAGTCTATATCAATGACGACTTGACTTGGCTGCTACATTTTGGGATGCCAATAAAACACAAATCCCATCTACCTAGTTTGGAAGAAATATTCGTCATAGCTGATGACTGTACACCATTGGCGAACTTCCATTGATACAGTTTGCAAGATCGCCATTGCATACTGTTTTGTTTTAGTGAAGTAATGTTTGTCAGGAAGACATACATCCATAGCATTGTGCTGATTGGTCAGTGCAGTGGCCTTTACCATCTTGGTAAACCAATTATCAACAACCAAGTATCAATTAGCACATCGCTTTGTACATATTTATGTTTTTATGATACACGTTTGACTCAAGTTGACTCTAACCCATTGGAATAGAGATTAGTTCACACGGGACAGCCAAGCCATCATTGGGATAGGCTATCAAATCATGTTTATTTCCATTGATCATTTACATGAAATAGGAATAGTCAACAGTTGCATTACATGCGTTTTAACATAACTTAGATAATAAATTACATATGTTGCAATGTTTTAAACTAAAATCTTAAATCTACTGAAGTCTCGAGAAACTCCTGTATTGAATAAAATGGATGATTCAGGAGGTATTTTAGAATTTTATTTTTGAAATTATTTAACGAATAATTAGGCTATAGTCAAGTTATCAAAGTAGAGTAGTTGGCAAAATTTAAAAACCAATTTGTATTATTTGTTTTGACATTAATTTTGTCGAATCATGTTGTGGTTAATACACAATTTTTGTTCGAATGATATTAATTTTGTCAAAACATGTTATGGTTAACACACAATTTTTGTTTGCAATTTTTTAAGTTATCATTTAAATTTAGTACAATTTGTATTAGCCAAATCAAAACGATTCCCTTTAAACTTACATAATAATTACAGCAATAATGAAACAAATTTAATCAGTATGGTCTATATATGTATCTACATAGTGTAGTCTATATACAATACAAGACTGGCCAGTAAATTTCCGAACGCTATAGTAGGCTAAAGTGATTTCAGGTTTACGCTGACATTCCTAAGATCTAGTTTGTTTTTTAAATCCGAAGGAATAACTTTATTGAGTTATGCATAAATTGTTTTATATGGACTAATTTAAAATAATGTTTGAGAAAATTTTGCCTTTTTATATATTTTAAGTTATCTGTAGGCAATAAAATGTTATAGATGCCATCAAATGAAAAAAACAACAAAAAATCTGTGCCAGAGAAACCAGATACTGGCCATGAAGCTTCCAATAAACCTATATCTGTTTGTACTGAAGCAAAATCAAGCACAGAATATAGATTTATTCCCACCCAAACAAAGGTGAGTAGATAATTTTAATGAAGGCTATTATATCACTTTGAAAAATTTAAAACTGTGTTCAATGTTGTAACTTAAGTTATAATTGTATTATTTCCTTAAACCAAAATTATTATTTACGAAAAGACTCGACCAAACCATGCAACAGTACGTCAACACTTTCTTGAAAATTGGATTTTCTTTGATTTTTTTGTATAGACTTACTTCATAGTTATCACACTGGAAGCGTAAGTTATCAACGCCAATGCTATGGAAATTTTAGATGTTGAAATATTTTGGCTTGGTTTTGGCAGTAGGGGCACATCCTAAAATATAAACAGGTGGTAGAGTTCCTTGAAGATATCTCTTTTTAACTGGGACTCGTGGTCCTGTAGTCCAGCTTCATGGAGGTAGGTTTTGAGGATGATATAGGTCTAAAGCGGCTCAGATAGTCTCAGTGATCATCTGATGATATCCACATCAACTCCCAACATCGTTTAGACATACCAGACCATCACCTGCGTGGTTCGGAAGTCACGTTAAGCTGTTGGTCCTTGTATTTCCATTGGTCATTGGGCTATTAATTAATGAAGAGTCGGCCTTAGTTTGTAACAAGATTACACCTTATAACTCATTACTACCACTCATCACACTCATCCTTCACCACATATTTGCCTTTAAATACCCTCACGAGAATGGTCAGCATCTCAAATAGTGATTTAGTCGGAAGGAGTCTCATCTCATTTTACAAATGGTTGTTGAGGTTCGCTTTTGTAGAAAATATTCATTGGGCTTCAGTGCTGTTTCCCCTTTCTTTTACATTCCTCAGTCCAAGCTACACCACTCTTTTTAACATAGTAACTTTTTGACTTGTGTCTGTTGGGCTTAATATTTAGCAAACAAATTTCCTTTCTCTTTTTTGGATTCAATCTAAATCCATCTTTCCATTGAGAAATAATATTTCTGCTCGTAAAGGCACTCCGTTTTATTACTGTTAATATTTAATTCAAATGGTTTTTAATAAGTCGTTCATATTTCCAGAGAGTTCACCCATTTACAATGTTTTCATAAATATCAAACTTAAAAATAAAAGACTAGTTTAAAATCATTATGTTTACCAATATGAAATTTAAACCAAATGTGACAATGAAGGAATTTAAATTTAAAGTTATTACATAAAATTAATTAATACAAGAATAAAATTATTTATTACTGAAGAAATTATCTTTTTAGCTTTTATAAAAAAAAGTCTAGTAAAATCTATACTAATATATCAAAATGATATGGTGTGTGCCTGTCTGTTCCTCAATTACGCAAATGGCTCATGATCGCCAGGTACAAGACTGTATGGCCAGCGGGATTCACCGCCAAACACAAACCAACATTGCACAAACATTTCCGATCTTCCACCGCTGCACGCTCAAACTCGGCACCAAAAAACGTTCTAAAAACGGCCGAATGGCGGAATTAACTATGGTACCCAACACTTATAAGGAGAAGATGGTCAGCTAACAGACAAACTACACTCAACTCGATTATCGGGATAAAGTCGGGTTAAGGCTTCCGGATCTGAAAAATCACGGATAATCGCAAAGTCTAAAAATAGCACTGGGAGAGAAATGAAATATTTACGATAATATACAGACTGTCAATTATATTTAAGTAACAGAAACAGAAAGAAGTAACAGTGTTATACTGTACGCTCACTTGCATTGGCGGATCGCGGTGTTATACTGCACGCTCACTTGCGTTGCGGATCGCGGTGTTATACTGTACGTTCACTTGCGTTGCGGATCGCGGTGTTATACTGTACGTTCACTTGCGTTGCAGATCGCGGTGTTATACTGTACGTTCACTTGCGTTGCGGATCGCGTGTTATACTGTACGTTCACTTGCGTTGCGGATCGCGGTGTTATACTGTACGTTCACTTGCGTTGCGGATCGCGGTGTTATACTGTACGTTCACTTGCGTTGCGGATCGCGGTGTTATACTGTACGTTCACTTGCGTTGCGGATCGCGGTGTTATACTGCACGCTCACTTGCATTATGGATCGCGGTGTTATACTGTAATGCTCACTTGCATTGCGGATCGCGGTGTTATACTGCACGCTCACTTGCGCTGCGGATCGGTGTTATACTGTACGCTCACTTGCATTGCGGATCGCGGTGTTATACTGTAATGCTCACTTGCGCGGCGGATCGCGTGTTATACTGTACGCTCACTTGCATTCGCGGATCGCGGTGTTATACTGCACGCTCACTTGCATTGCGGATCGCGGTGTTATACTGCACGCTCACTTGCGCGGCGGATCGCGTGTTATACTGCACGCTCACTTGCGCTATGGATCGCGGTGTTATACTGCACGCTCACTTGCGCGGCGGATCGCGGTGTTATACTGTACGCTCACTTGCGCTATGGATCGCGGTGTTATACTGTACGCTCACTTGCATTGGCGGATCGCTGGTGTTATACTGTACGCTCACTTGCATTGCGGATCAGCGGTGTTATACTGTAATGCTCACTTGCGCGGCGGATCGCGTGTTATACTGCACGCTCACTTGCATTATGGATCGCGGTGTTATACTGTAATGCTCACTTGCGTTGCAGATCGCGGTGATTTAAAAAATATTTTCCCTCCTGAGCGTGTACGGTTAAGCTACAGCGGTTAATCAGATCGGTCAATCGAAAGTTGAGTGTAAAATGTAAATGGGTTTTCTAAGGATGTATAGGACACTTTTATGTTTACTTTAAATTTGCAGTTTTTATAAAATATATATATATGTTAAGAAAACCCGGCGCATGGTACTCTCATCTAGTTATTATTATAATTATTTTGCTTCTAGATAGGCTCAACCGGAAACCAGTTGTTAGCAAATAATAGTGCCCTGGGTACTATGTGTTAAGATTTTTACACTTAGATTAATTTTTTAGTGCGCAATATCATGGGGTGGTTAATTTAATTTAAAGATATTCATTTGTTTGACTAGAAACAGAGTAACTTTTGTAACACATTTTGTTATTTGTAAAGAGATTTAAGTAAGAGAGAGGACTTGCTAGACCTAACTTTGCCTCAATTAAGTCATATGCTTAATTTTAATTCATAGCAAACAACTGTAATCTAGCGGTAATTATGGTTAAAAGGAGAATAGTTGAGTGTAAATAGTTCTTAGTTTTAGATAATTCAAATAAAACTTTAACTCAATTTCTCTGCTGTAATTGACAAATTCATAACATGTACAAAGTAAAATACAAGTTGCAACTCGACGCTAGCGCTCTATGTGTGTACCATGTATGTTCCAGATAAAGAGGAAAATTCTGCATGAGTCATCAACATGTAAGACATCCTCTTCTAGCAGTTCGTTAGGTGTGGGCTCAACAACCTCGTCGGAAAAGGATTTGAATGTATCAATAGAAAGTAGGATTTCTGAAACAATGTCACCGTCAACACCTAACACTTCAGCGTACTTTTCCTCGTTAGACTCTACATCCTCTTCATTCAGCACCCCTGATGTGATCACTGTGAGTATCTAGCGAGTAGTGACTAAGATACAGCCTCCACCTATAGTTTCCGTATTCCGGTCAGTTGGCTGTTCAAGTTTGTAACTGTGTTGTAGTCAATATTGTTACAGTGTTGTGTAAAGCCGCGACTATACCAAAGTCTTCCACTAAATTTTTCACAAGTTGCAGCACTTTTTCTGTCTTTTACTTGTGGAGAAACAAATCTTCCACTAAATGTTGGTTTCCCGCGGAATGTCAGTAAAGATCAAAGAAATTTGATAACTAAAAGTGGAAGATTTGTTGCTGCACGCTTTGCGCAAGCAAATTGTAGAGAGCTAGTTTAGACGTGACATCGGGTGCTGGCATCCCTCCGCGCTACTCAACCCTCTACAGTCTGGACTGCATGTATTCACTTCAGCTGCAGGTGTTTTCAGTGATTTCATTTGTGTTTTAATTGTGTTTGTGTTCAGATGGAAGGCTTTAGTGAGAAAGAATGGTAAATCAAACCAGTTAATTAATTGAACATGTAAATACAACAACAAACCATTACACTTGGGAAAAATTGCAGCTCGACATCTTCACACTACTGACTAAACCCTTCGTGCCAATTCTTCAGCAACAAGTTTTCCACTTGTTGTTTTATATTAAATATAAAATCAAATTTTGATAAAAAATACTTTTTGTCGATAACATTTGTTTTCTACAAACAATCTGCTGTCAACTTTGAGTTTTCAATTTTTGTATAAACGTGGCATAATGATTTACTTGCTGTGATGCACTGTCAAATTATCACGCTAGTAATAATTATCTCTTTTCAATAATCAGTTTTGAAATTAGAAGTCAATTCTAAAACGGGAGGTTTCTCTCCACTATATCATAATTATGGTAGTCCTGTAATAACTTTCTTAAAATGTATATTAACTTTGACTACTTATAATTTGCTATTTGCCTTTTAATTAAATAATTCAAAAAAGGCCCCTTCACTTTGAAAATTAATTTCAAAGCTTATAATAAGCCCATTTTGTTTGGTAGTGAAATGAATGTAATGGTGTTGCCCACTGATGACCTTGCCGCTCGAGTATGATTTTATCATGGGCCACTATCAATCAATTTTTAAGTTTCAACTCAAGACTAGAGATTTTGAGCACTCTTCCTCGTTTCAATTTTTACCTTCTGTACAAACCAAGTTAGCCTTATTTTTGAATGTTGTTTTTAAACTAAGTTTGTATCAAGTGGCAACCTACTGGTTCTAGTTCCCAGTTTGATCTAGCATGTTGCCTACGTCACTACGGTAAATGTTTAACCCTTGTTTCAGAGGAAAAGTGTGAAACGCTCATACATAGATCTCAGTGACAATGACCAGAATCCAAACAACAGTTTTCAAAGCAGATCATCCTACCACACACCTGACCAAGTGAGTATTGGCAACAATAAAGTTCCTCTCGTATGCTGTGATAAATACATATTTCATGACGGAAACACTGGGTGTCCAGCATACGGGAATTCCAGGAAAACCAAGAATTAACTACAGGGTGAGCCTCTATTAAGTGCATTAATTTTAACAGTGGATTCTACTCATTGAAATGGACCAAAAAGTACCTACACTAGAGTCCTGCTTATCCAACCCCGCTAATCCGAAAATCCACTTAATCCAAAAACTGTTGATGGGAAAAAATTATACGATTTTGAGTTGGTAAAATAAATAAAACTGGTTTTCCAATTACTGTATCATACTTTATGTGTTTAATAACAAACTCCAAAATACAGTATAATCTCTATTATCTGAGGTAATTAGGACCAAGACCACCTCGAATCCGAAAAAGTACTACCAGGAAAAGTGACGCTTACCCAATCACCAACTGTCACTAATGTAAGGAATGAGAGAGAAGAAATCAGGCTGTCCAGCTACGAGCCCACAGAGATGAGGGGTGAAGGCAAAGAAAGAGATGACAGGTGGAAAGGACAAGGGAAGAGAAGGAAAGCAGAGAGGGGAAGAGAGCAGCTGCCGTGTGAGCGCAGGAGGGGGAAGGCAGGTGCCAGGTTGTCAGTGAGGGACAACCTCCCCTTATCAGCTGTCTACTACGTCATTAGCTGTTGCTAGGCAACCACATAGGGGCGGGATTACATAGCCAATCACAGCATTTTCTTTGTAAGCTTGTGACATCGATCTTTGAGAAGAGTGTGTAGTGTGTGTTATTTCCTCACTTCATCTCCATTTACTCAATGATTAATTTCATTTGACAAATAATGTTTTTATACCGGTACTAGTTTGGAATTACAGTAAATTGCAAAGGTTTTAGTACAATAACAATCTAGAATTTGATATAGTAATGCGGTACAAAATGGATGTTTGGTTCTGTCTGAGATCGACCAACCTGATAATGGCTGCCGCCTCCATTGAAAATGCACTCAGCACGTTGTAGGGGAGAGGGTTTTTACTTGGAACTGCTCGCCACTAGTTCCTTATCTTATCTTCAGCAGAAGTACAGTACACACCCTGCCGCCACATCATCTTTGTACCGTCATATCTCGCGACGCTACTCCGACTGTGTGTATTCCAGTGTACTACAGCATTCAAATACACAGTTTCTTACATTTAAATATAAAATATTAGTCATCAAACTCAATATATGACTTTATAAAGGTTAATATATGATAAATCCATCAATATATGCCTAAAATCCGCTTAATCCGAATTTTCGCTAATCCGAACAGGGTTCGGTCCCAATTAGTTCGGATTAGCGGGACTCTACTGTATATACCTATACCTAACTTCAACCGTTTAGCTGTAATGGCGTATTTTGTGATTTTTTTGAACTACACCACTTTGTACTGTTAATGTGACATTTAAGCCCAAAGTATTGTGTTATTGACAAAAAAAGTAATACCATTTGAAAGAAAGTTAAATTTCCTAAAAAATAAATACTTTATCAAAAACATAACATATTTTTTTCTCTACGTAAAATGACTTTAAAGTTGTTACATATTTGATTCTTCAATTTTCAAGGCTTAATTAAACTAGTTATACGGTTTGTACTGTAATGTATAGTTACACAAAAATCTGCCTTATTTCTTCATCTTTGAAATGGTGTAAGAATATGTAAGGGTCTTTAGGGGAAACAATTCTATAATTTAATTTGTAAAAATGTTGCAAAGGTACACACGGTTTCAATTAAAACAAATTAGTTGAAAACACCAAACTAATAACTAAGCCTACAATATTTTCTTTACCATTTGAATCTATTGACTACATCAGCTGGTTGGAAGTTAAAACGATATAATCAGCTGATTTCAACTTGACGTATTGTTGAACTGTACCATACAACCCCATAGCAAGAGACTCCCGATAAGAGTTCTGCCGCTTGATCCAGCAGTATGATCGTCGCAATTTTTTTAAATATAAGCAGTGAGCATTGCTATAATGTAAAGAACCCTCACCTGGTACATTAATCTTCTAATCAAACAAGAATAAAGTAAATGT
This sequence comes from Matsumurasca onukii, assembly GCA_018831715.1. Classification (NCBI taxonomy): domain Eukaryota; kingdom Metazoa; phylum Arthropoda; class Insecta; order Hemiptera; family Cicadellidae; genus Matsumurasca; species Matsumurasca onukii. The sequence goes on along the minus strand of CM032061.1, from coordinate 39,464,211 downwards.
CTGGATTGGACTCATTGGAAACAGGCTTGTAGGACCTTACCTTGAAAAAAATAAAAAATGTCATAAGCATGTTTTTAAGGTACATAAACAACATGTTGTTGTTGACGATGGTACAGTTTCTGAGGTTGCGCCATAGGCTAGTTGTTATCAAATCGAATAAGTTTTAAGGATAAAAAATTAACATCATTTGGTGGTGGGTGACTGGTCGGCTTGCGCTGATTTCTTTTAGGCTATCCCATTTCCTAATGTTTTAGGTTAATTTTCACCTAAAGGTGGGATACGATTTAGAATCCCAAACGTTGGGTTTTTTTGTTCACTCAATAACGATGGATGATGTCCGTAATATAATTTCAACACCAAACTAACTACTGACTGTGTAATATTTCTTTACCATATACAACTAGCGACTAAATTAGCTAATTAATTAGAACAATTAAACTATAATCGGTTGATTTTTTGTATTAAAATAAGCAAAATTCGGTTAATACAAAAACTCAATGAGGTCAGGAAACTGTGGAGGCCAAACGATTGTTCCTTCTTTTCGTTATGTATATTAAAAACCACATCACGATTCATCAGATACTCCAAACGGTCTTGAAGAAATCGCGACGATCATACTGCTGGATCAAGCGGCAGACTCTTACGGGGAGTCTCTTGTTATGGGGTTGTATGGTACAGTTCAACAATACGACAAGTTGAAATCAGCTGATTATATCATTTTAACTTCCAAGCAGCTGATGTAGTCAACAGATTCAAATGGTAAAAAATATTACAGGCTCAGTTATTAGTTTGGCGTTTTTAACTAATTTGTTTTAATTGTGTACCTTTGCAACATTTTTACGTAATTATAGAATTTTTTCCTCTAATGACCCCTACATATTCTTATACCATTTTAAAGATGAAGAAAAATGGCAGTTTTTGGTGTAACTGGACATAACAATACAAAAAGGACAAGTAATTTAGTTAAGCCTTGAAAATTGAAGAATCAAATATAAAAACATTTTTAACTCTAAAGTCATTTTAATTAGAGTAAAAAGACGTTATGTTTTTGGTAAAGTATTAATTCTATAGGAAATTTAATTTTCTTTTAAATGGTATTACCTTTTTTGTTATTAACACAATACTTTGGGCTTTACTGTCACATTAACAGTACATAAAGTCGTGTGGTTCAAAAAATCACAAAATACGCCATTACAGCTAAACGGTTGAAGTTAGGTATAGGCTTATAGGTACTTTTTTGGTCCATTTGAACGAGTAGAATCTACTGTTAAAATTAATGCACTCAGTAGAGACTCACTCTGTATACAGGAAAACTTGAAGAATTTTTTCTCTAGCCGAGAAGTTGTGAGAAGGGAAGTCACGGAAGTGATTTTGATAAAGGCGCTAATGGAACTCTAGATATTACAGTAAACAGTAACAAATGGTGTAATTTCATCACAAACAAGAGCATCAGTCTAGAAATTGCTGACTGTAACAAAAGCTGTAATTAAAATTTGAACGCTATTAAAAGTGATAATTTTGCTATGGACGCTAACCGGAATCTACAGATAATTGTAAAAGGTAAAGTCAGGATTTCGTTACAAATGCTGATGGGATACTAGATTGCTGCTGTCTTCAACAGACGCTAAACTTGGGCGGGTGTAATTCTCTTAAGTTAGCATTTCTACAGTTTTTCTAAATTTAAATAAGAATTTATAGTACTGATCTGGTAGTATTGTACCCCTAAACAAGAAAATCTGCATCATTTATTTGAGAAAATACTGGAATTATACATTAGTTTTAGTTTTCCTGATTGCTGGACACGCTGAAACAAATATGCAATCGACAAAGTTTTTGTAGCTACAATTTTGCTCATTCACTGGCTCTCACTCTTGAGTTGTTCCACTGTAGTTGACACGAGAATATGTGAACAGTTTTGATCATTCTAAGGGTAAGCCAAAAAGTTGTCTTGTTTTACAAAAGTCATTTATCTGTAAACGAACAATCCACTTTTTAACTTAACATACCGTTAGAGTTTGATGTAACATGAGTTAGTGAAGTCAGGCCAAGATTCAAGTTCTTGATCTACAGAGCAATGCCCTCAGTTCCTCGTTCCCTCAGCTTCATTCCTTCACAGTAGTGTGCAATGAGCCCAAGTGGCTGGCGTGCATTGGTTAGCAACGAGAATGTGCATTGGTTTGGGCTCTCATTCGTTGGTAATCAAACTTTGACATTTGCAGAGCCCAAAAACAAGAGACCCAGGTGGAGTGAACATTCAACCCCAATCAGAAGAGACAGCGGCAGTTTTTCCGTAAGTTTGTTTCTATTGTATTAAAAGTAAATTATAAATGTACAATAAAGGAAGTATAGATTGATAGATTGTATAACAGTTTCTTCAGCTTAGAGCAGCTCTTCTAAAGTGCAAAATGGACAGTTCACAAGCTAGTCAACTAGTGAGGGCTGTCTTGAGTTTCCAGACTCCTAATTTCTTCAAACAGCATGTTATGTATCTTTGTCCCCTTGTATGGCAGAGCACATTGACAAAGTTCATCAAGGTTTCAATCCTCAAGAGGGTTCAGTATAACAACAACAATGAGTTTAATAACTTTCAACCAGAACAATTAGCAGAAACTTTACAATCTTCAAACTTCACCTTGAAAATGTCTCAATTATAAACAATGTGTGCATGGTCGGTCGGTTTCAGATGAACAGCCCGCGTTCGTTCAGTGCCGGCAAGTACTCTCAACAACGTCTGGACGACGGCTCCGTGATTCTGCCACAGTTCATCGGCTACCAGTTGCTTGGCGACAGTCAGTTCTGCAGGTTTGGCCAACAACTACTTGGCCTCCAGAGAGTCCCCTGCCCAAACTGTGAGTGTTCATCCTCCATCCTCCTCACAAAGTGTGCTTATTTTAGAGCTGTGTGGAAGCAAACAGGAGCAGGAGGGAGTTTGCACAAAATCTGGGATTTGGACAAATGTAGACATTTAATACTAGTTACTGCAAGTTTTAAATAAAAAAGGAAAAAATATTTATTGGTCAGATATTACGGTTTGACAACCAAGCATGCTTGACTTTTAACACTTTGAATCCTGGTCCAATTTCTTTTAAATGGCAGTTTTCTGTCTTATTTGGTTTTTTTTCTTAGGCTGTGACTTTCTCGCATGCCCTCTATTGCAGTCTTTTATTGAAAATGTAATAAACTCAAAAACAACAAATAACGCGCCCTTCTCTATACAAAGCAAAAAGTAGCAAAACCAGTGTTTTGAGCAGTCCATAATTAACTCCCTTACGCCATCAACTTCCACCTGTGCTGGTCACATTTACTTAAAGTGGGCTCTCCTTATCACTAAACCACATATAAGTAAGTTTAATATGGATTGCTCCTGCTGCAGGATTCGAAATCGTGACAACCGCATGGACAAGTGTAAACAATAGGATTTTGTACTAATGTTATTCTATATCTGTTTTACCTATAGAAGCTTTTCCAAAGTTTGGCATAAAGTTACAGGGTGTTTTTTTAAAAACGCAACCCAACTTTCAAGCTTTAGTAAGTAATTTTTTACGAGCGCTATAAGGTCGTAAATTATATCATTGGTTTGTTCACTTCAATACCTATCAGATGGTATCAGTTTTTGCAGTAATATAGTGGTTTTGATTTGCTAATTTGATGTTAGAGGTGTGCAAGATCTCTGGATTTCGAGATCGAGACGAGAATTATTTTTTCTCAACGAGAATTTTTATTCTCAAAAAATTTGAGACAAGAAAAAAAGAAAACCGACAAAATTTGTAATACCATAAAATTGACTAGAAGTTATTTGAAACACGATTTGCACTGTAAACTAGAAGATTATTTCCAAATATTAAGTGCCAGCAGTTTGAACAACGTACTAGGTAACATCGAAGTCCAGTAGCGACTGAGAACGGACGAGTTAAGAGGATGATGCAATATTTATATACGGTAAACAAGCTTGTCAAGATGGCCGACACCACAAAATAGCCTCCAGCCGGAAATAACAGCTAGCATACACACAACTAGTCACTTAAATCGATAGTTACAATAGTCACAAGTGTCCAGTTGCAATATTTGTTATTGTTTTTAATCGCAGTAATCGGAACAACAGTTAAGTTCGAACGCTTCGACTTTCGATCTATCGCAAACATTACTAACTGATCAGCGCCATTATTAAGGCTGTCTGTTAGTACTTCGCTTCGCGGACTTGTCGTGTTACAAAAGCATCAAACATGATGTGGTTTATTAAAGTTTTAGAATTGCAATAAAGAAAATCGTCATAAAACAAGTTTTAAATAGTAACCAATCCAATTTTTGATCACAAAAACCGGAGAACGCTCATTTGTCAGTATGTTCAGAACCTAACCTCACGACATATTTTGGGAAAAGACGTAAGCTCAGCTTGTTGATTTATTCATTTTTAGTTATACAAGTTGTTTTTTCAAACACTTGAAACATACCTAACGCATATTTTACTGCACTATTAAGTTTATTTTAATGTTTTATAGTGTTACAGCCTAACAAACTCAAATTAGAACTCTGTGATTGTCAGTACAAGTTAGGGTAAATAGTAGGCCAGCTTAACTGAAACTTGATGTGATAGGATGGAATAGGAACAATAATTAACAATTACCTGAAATAATCTTTATGTCATAACCATAATATTTTAGTTTAATATTTTCTGGTAGGCATAGGTTAGTTAAATTTTTAATTTGACTTGTAATGTTTTAGGTTTTATTGCTGTTTGTGTGGTCTAGCTTAGGCCTACAGCTTGACATTATATTTTTCACACGCTTCAATGTAAAGTAATGATAAAAATAATTATTATTGGTAATCAATAACTGGACAAACATTTTATTTATATGTACTATACAAGCTATTAGAGCACTCAGGAAAATATAAAACACATTACACTTTTAATATTACAATAATACCATATTCTATAACAACTAAGCAAACTACTTAATAATAGCAAAACAAACAATTGTGGCAGAAAAATTATCAAAACTAAAATTTCGCTCCTCGATTCGATTCTCAAGTTTTGGCTGATTCTCGCCGATCCGCCTCGACCTTAAAACCTGCTCTCGCACACCTCTATTTGATGTTATTGTAAATTAAACGCAATCATGGTTTTTAGCAAAGATTAGTTAGTGCTAGTTGTTGAAGAGTACTTAAGAGCAAGATAATTGTTTTTTGAAGATGCGTTTAAGATCAAGTACCCATGCGTTATCTGCTTTTGTTGTTTCAAAATTTTGAAAGCTTTTTTAGGAGAATTTTCTAATCCAACCCTAATATTGTCCATCATTTCTTCATTCAGTACTGTCCGCCTTCTGTTATGTTTTTCGTTCCCTACAAAACCTATTTTGTTAAAATTTTTAAAAATCTGTGAATTTTAGGTTTGTTTGGAATATTAACACCTGTAAACTTGACCCCAAATTCCTCTTGACTAAAAGAAATTATCTTCTTCTTAAGTGTTCTTCAACAATAAGCACTCGTTGATCTTTGCTAAAAGTAAAAACCATGATTGCGTTTATTTTACAATAACATCAAATTATCAAATCAAAACCACTATATTACTGCAACAATACATACCATCTGATAGATGTTGAAATGAACAATTTACGACCTTATAGCGCGCATATAGAATGACTTACTAAAGTTTGAAAGTTGGGTTGCATTTAAAAAAAAACACTCTGTATAACCCACCTTGTGTAAAATCATGAATTTATTTTTTAAATAATGAATTTTCTTTCTAAAATACAACCCATGAAGTTTATGACAGCAAAGTAGAAGTAATTTGGACCACATTGTCATGGTTTATTTCAGCTCCAGGAAGAATAGGCATCTGTGTCAGTGGCCAGACGATAAACGACTTGCACGAAAGAATTAAGGAGAAGTTTTATCCATTATCTGACAAAGTAATCTTAATGATTGGAACAAACGACTTTTTAAGGGTAAGTGAAAACTTATTGTTAGTATTTATACTAAGCTGGCGGTTAAGTTTTAAAGTTTTATTATTTTTGAATCAGAACTACTTTTTTTAATAACTTAATATTTTTGAATAACTATTTTTTAGGGGTGCACGGGCCAGCATTTTAAAATTTGGGTTGGGCTTTTTTGGCCGGCTTGGGGTTTTTTTTGGGGCTCAACCACACCCTCAGTCAGAGCCTAAGTCTGGCACGGCTCTGAGCTTGCCACCGTGTCTCACTACTTGTCCAACAGTAATCCCGGAGTTCTATTCCTGTTTTACCTCTAGTGATTTGGTTTTTGTTCCTTTAATAATAAGTTTTATTTTTAGGTAGTTGTTTTTACATGATTTCAAGTATATAGGTTGTCAAAAAAAGTAAATGCAAGTCAAATTAATGTGAGATTGAATACATTATAACTTTTATGAGGTGTTCAAAGATTTTTTCTCCTTGATACTATTTACATATAACTTTGAACTGTTATTTTCTTTTTAATAATTGGTATTTATTTTAAATTTGTAATTATTAACAATATACCCACACTGTACGTCTTTTATTTGATAACCTGGAGAAAACCTCCTTGTGTCACATTAAAATCAATGACACTCCTCAAATGAGGAAGGCGAGGGCGAGTGACCGAGGCTCATAGTGTTTCAGAACCAGAGAGCGGACGTGACGGAGATGTGTCACAAGCTGGCGGCTCTGGTCAAGACTCTGCAAGAGACAGTGACTCAGATCGTACTGCTGACTCTGCCTCCGATACCAAAGCTGGAGAGACAGTTTAAGGCACACCACTTTGCCATGCTGAACAAGTACAACTCCTTCATCCGCAGCCTTGCTTCCGGTGAGACACTAGGCCTAGCCAACGCATACCACGGTCAAGCAATTACAGGATAGTTTTTAAGTTAACAAAAAGTACACGATGTTTTGGGATCTGAAAGCAGGTGAAAATTAACCTAAAACATTAAGAAAACAGCTAACCTAAAAGTAATCGGCACAAGCTGACCAGTCACTGACCATCAAATATACCCTAACCTTAATTGTTCCTTAAACTTGTTAATTTTATGACAGCTAGCCTAGAAAATGTATAGAAACTTTATGAAATTAATAAACAAATAGAGAAATCAAGCATTTCTGTGATCAGTAACAGCTGCAACTGACTGACTGCCTGACCAGCCACCAAGCAGCTTCATCGGCTGGCTCGGAGCAGTGATTGAAATCATTGGCTTCCTGTTATAAAATTAACAAGTTTAAGGAAAAATCAAGGTTAGGGTCGATTTGGTTGTGGTGGCTAGTCAGCTAGTGCTGATTACACTTAGGCTAGCTGTTTTCTTAATGTTTTATGTTATGTTTTAGGCTACTTTTCACCTGAAGACGGGGTCAGATTTCAGATCTCGAAACGTCGTCTACTTTTTGTTCACTTAAAAACTACAGAAAACATCCATAATAATGTTTTAACCTGCAGATCTGTGCAACTTGCTTTGCTCAAGAATAAAGTTTTTCAAGTCCAGTACCGCAGTAACCTAAATATTATTGACAGAAGTCATAGTTACTCATGCGAGTAAAACTATTGGCAAAGGACCGTAAGCAAGTTGTTATATTCAGTTGTTGAATGTAATTTTAGAAACTCGATCAAAAGTGGAGGTAAACTCGTCGGTGTGGGGGCTCTTGGAACATTAAATTTTCTTTAATTCGTTCAAACTGATTTATTTGATCCAGGAGACAAGCTGAGGGTAGGTGACATCAGTCCCATGTACATGACAGACTTTCCCTACCAGAAGTGCCGGATGAATCTCTTCGAACTGTAAGTTAAACGTTTATGTGTCTCTTCCTCTTTGCAAGTTTCAACATTGAATGATTGTAGTGCACATCTGATGGTACACAATATATAAAGCCTTTATAAATTACGAACTACAATCTTTCGTTGACGATAAAGCCTGGATGTACTTAAAAATAATATAGAAATCAATGGAAAGCGTGCTCCACCGGTGGCGCATATCAAGGGTTTTGAGAGAACCAAAGTGTACCACCAGTGGCGTTTGTTGAGGTTTAGTTGTTACATTGTACAAAATGTCGTGCTGAAGGTGTTAAAGAGTGAACTACGTCCGCTTCTCTTTATGGACACTGGCGGCGAAAACTGCCACCAGAGTTGATAAGTGCTCTGATCTCTATCATAAATAATAAATATGTTAAATTAGGTGAAAGAATACTCTTTAATATGAATATAACATAACGTGTCGACAAATAGTGTGCGTTTTAGAATTTTTGAATGGAACGTACAGTAGAATCTCGATTATCCGAGTCTCGGTCAACCGAGCCTCCGGGTTAACCGAGCTAGTAGTTAGAACAAAATGCTACTACAGGGTGACCAGTGACCACAGACCGGGAAAACCGGGAAATAGGCATGAATTCTGGGTGTAACCGGGAAAAATCGGTCCTTATAAATCGTGTCGCGGGCGTAGTTTGGTCTTCGGAGCCTACCGCGGGTATGAAACGACCGTCAAAACGTAATGCGGGCGTAATATGGTGGTTGTAACATCCGGTCTGAAACATCTCTCAGGACGTATCACGGGCGTAAAAAGGCGATCGGAAAGTGTAGCGGGTAATAAACGGCTCTCAGAAAGTATTGTGGGGTTTAAAAAGACGATGGAACGTACCGCAGGCGTAAAAAGGCGATCGACATGTATCGCGGGCGTAAATGGGCGATCGTAACGCATCGCTGGCCAAAACCGACCGACAAACCGGGTCTAAAACGACTCTCGGAACATACCGCGGGCGTAAAACAACGATCGGGAAGAGTCGCGGACTTTAAACAAGGATTGGTACTGACTGTGGGCATAAAACTGTCCTCTGGAGTGGAAGTGAACTGGGAAAACGTGTATATTGCCGGAAAAATCCCGGGAAATATGCGTTAATTTTCCCAAGCTACTTCTGTGGCCACCCTGTAATATTAATTTATGAGTTATCTGTTATACGATATGAAGATCCCTGTCATTGCTGTACCTGCACAAGTGATTGCAATGCTATCTGACAGCTTCTAAATTGACCAAATCAAGCTACATACACACGACTCATACTGTACGCACTTGTCACCTGCATTTAGCGAGTATTGTCTCTCTATCGCTGGCCGCTACGTCGAGCCAACATCACTCATAAGTTTGTGTAAAACTCTTTTTGTTCGGTCAGTCTGAGGTTTGGTACTGTGTTGCTTGGTTGTTTGTATACCCAGGTGCACATGTGCTTTTGACCCACTTGTACTGTATTTCAGTGTTTTACGGCGTAGATTGTGTTGCATTTTGTGTGTCCGTGCTGGAATGTCTGGGAAACGAAAAATAGCTGTTGTTCTCTTTTAGGTACAGTACTCATAACAGTATGAAAATGTGTTTAAATTGTTCGTTTTACTTTTCAGTTTTCACATAGTAAAAAATACGTTTTTTTTTTACTTGTATCACTTTTCCTGGTAGTAGCACTTAACCTCCGTATTATCCGAGGTGGTCTTGGTCCCAATTACCTCGGATAATCAAGATTCTACTGTAATTAGAAAACAGCTTTCGTAACTACCATATCTATTTTTTTCAACCGAAGAATCTGATTTCAGGTACTTCAGCAACAGTCAACGGCCTGATATGATTCATCTGAATCGTCACGGACTTGAAGTCATCAAAAAATATATCCTTGAACACTTTATGCATTAGGATAGTGCCACAAATACCTGTAGTTGTAAATATTTCATCAAAATGACTAACTTACTCTTGAAAGCGTAGATCGTTTCAGTATTTCTGTATGTTAATTAGACATATTCTTTTAAGAACCACAACTATTTTGTTGCCAAGTACATAACCGTAGCAAACATCTCAGTTTAACATAGTATTTATGTTAATTGTTTGGTTTTAGGCTTCAGTAACACTGTTGCTGTTAAAATGAAAATAATGTAAACCAACATTATGGTTTTTTTACATTTTGTTTTGATAAATTTTAGTGGAAGTAGCTGCATTTCCGTTTGCTAACAATATAAGTTTTAGATTTACAATAAATTGCATTTTTTCAAAATATGTTGTTCTAAGTTGTGTTATACTCTGAATTAAATTGCTTTAGAGTGGTAAGACATCCACAAATAGTAACAACACTGTAATTGTGAATTGATAAAGACATTGTTATGTGACTGTTACATTTTTTCAGTTCATTTTGAATTTGCATATGTAACACGTGCAATACTCACTAAGTTATAAGTATTTAAATCAGACTAAAACACTGTTTATGTATTTATTTCTAAAGAAATTTAAAGACAAAAACTGTGTATATATTTTACTTTTTGTAAAGATGTACACCTCTTTAGAAATAAAATGTTCTTGGTGCTTATTTGTAAATATAAAATTTATTTTAGCAAAATTTGACTTTAAAACAATTTTGTTGTAATTAACTAAAACTTATATTGTGTTTTACCTTGTAAAATACTTATAGTAACATGTTTGATCATTACGTTTAGAATGGACACATTTTGCAAGCAACAAACAAAGATGTTAAACATTCAAATTTGACTATTTAAAATAATGTTGTCCTAAATTTATTTATGGAATTTATCAGTATGATTATAAAATTTTGCTATAAGATTAAGATTTTAGATTTTTACTTGGTACTGTTTTATGCTGTTGACCAGAATTTCAATTTTATTAATAAGATCACAAGTATAAGCAACGGTTGAACTTTTGTATGTTTGGGTCATTTTTACTGGCTTCTGGTTAGTATGGTTTAATACTTTTATTTCGTAACATTGTGAACAGTTTTAAGGTCCACAGTATTGTATTTAAAACGTTATGTAACATAGCAGACAAAAACCAAAATTGTTGTAAAAACCACCAGAAATAGTTTGTTGATCAGGACTTTTTGTAATTAAAATAAATTGTAGCAAAAATATTCATATGGCTTTGAACATATTCTTTCCTTACACCCTGTGAGAAACCGTCAAATGCACATATACAAGAAGAGGTTTAGTTGAAATGGCTCGTTGAAACCCCTGCACCCGAGGAATAAAGAGATCACAACTTCTAAATGGCAAGGACTCACCAGATTCCAGTCAGATTTGACTTGCAGGTGTACATATTGTACTGTCCAAAGCTCTGTTAGACCAGCCTGCCAGTGCAAGGACCACAAATGGCAAGGACTGCAACAGTGTGGTGCGAGTGTATCTTTTCTGCAAGCAAATGTTATGGTCAAACTCTTCAATGGTTCATTTCCCCCAATTTCAAGAGCACTGGATATGGTGGTTTTAAAGCTTTACAATACAAATTTAGTTTTTAAAATACTTAACTAATTGAAATGTCGAAGTTATTTAAAGCAGTTCTAGAAGTCAAATAACAGTAGTTTTTTAAATTACTTGTTTTTTTTTATTTAAAGTTATTGTTTTTAGAAAACAACACTAGTTGACCAGTGCAATATGGAAAATTCTGATGAAGTGACAGTCTTTTTAATTGTAGTTTTTTTTTAAACAATGGTACACAGAAAACCCAGAGGTGTAATCTCTGATTGTTATCTGCCAATAAGTCTGCATCTATTGCTAATCAAGGAAATGAAATGACAAATTTCGAATAGATCAAGCATGGAAATTTCATACCCGTTGACATGCTCTTGCACAATATGAGCATTTGTATACTCCAGTTTTCTGAACATATTTCTGACCAGCATAGCTGTGTCATTTTTTTAGAAATTCTTGTTTATAAGTAGTTAAAAAAGCCAAACACATAAACAAAATATTAATTGTTGAAATTTGTTTTACATTAACATAGGATTAATGGATTTTAGTACCGGTTATTTTGTTTAAAAACGGCACAACAATTCGGGAGATAAGAAACTCCTCTTGTTAAAATACTGGATAATTATTGAAGTATAACTGTTAACTTTACTTTGAACATAATGCAAGTGTTGATTAAATGAAGTTTCCTTGACAATTCAATTACACGTGGCATAGTCATTTTACGTCTGAAGATCTTTGTGACAGTTGTTTTATTCAAGTCGGAAGAGCAACTGGTGAAGGAAGTGGATAAAGGTAAGTGAACTGTTGTGCTTCTAATGTAGAGTTAAATACTGACACTCACTGTAGGTGTAGGCTGTCGTTAACTGTATCTAGGACTTACTGTAATCAGGCCTAGAGGGGCCCGCATCAAAGAGAAAACAAATGCTACCGGTTATGTTTTATGTCTTATCATTGCACATGGTACTACGTTTTTTGTAAATACTTGATGTGGGTGTACTGGGCTAGTTTATTTGTGAATGTAAATGTCTATTAGTATATTGTATTAATTGTAATTTAATTTGTACACCTGTGTTTTGTAAACTTTTAATCAATTTAGAAATAATTAAGTTGCGTTTGTTGTAATAGTTATTTAATAATAGTTATATTGTATTATAAATTTCAGTATTATACCGGGTAATTACAAAATGAAATAGATAACTTTAATAGCCTGTACAAAATTAAAAATGTGTATTTCGACATAGTAAGTGATATAGGTTTGTGGGGAATTTCTTAAAGTTTATGTTGGTACAACTGTTGCTGGCTATTGTTGTTGGCTGCTTCCTGTCACAACCAACAGTTTAGCAATATGGCCGCTACTCAAGAAGAGAAACTTAATATGTTTTTGAATTAGCAAAAACAAACTTTGTTACGGTTGTGCAGCGTCATTTCAGAATAAAATACGGTAAACCACCACCAACAAGGCAATCAATTTATGACTGGTATAAATGTTTTGAAAGAAGTGGATGTGTGTGTAAGAAGAAGAGTACTGGAAGACCTTCTGTTACAAAAGAAAAAATTGATAGTGTTTGTGATGATTTTGTACAAAGTTAAAGAAAATTGACAAGCCTAGATCAGCAAGTTTAGAATTGCAAATTCCTCAACTTACAGTGTGGAAAATTATGTAGAAACGTTTAAAAATGTCACTTTATAAATTTCAGTTAGTATACAAAGATTAAATGACAATGATAAAGTTGTACGTACAAATTTTTGTCAGGAGATGCAATATTGTCTTGAAAATGACGACACGTTGTTTAATCGCCTAAATTTCATTGATTAATGTACTTTTCACATTAGTGGAAAAGTTAATAGACATAATGTACGATTATGGGGAACAGAAACCCCTATAGAGACTGTACAGCATATATGCGATTCTCCTAACGTGAACGTGTTTTGCGCTTTATCTTGTGAAAAGGTTTACGAGCAGTTCTTCTTCCAAGAACCATCAATAACCAGAATAATGTATCTGGACAAGTAAACCGAATGGTTAATGCCTCAACTCCATGAAGATAGTTGTAACTTGATTTTTGTACAAGATGGAGCTCCGCCTCACTGGTACTCAGTCGCCAGAGGGAACCTGGATGAACATCTTCCTAGACGATTGATCGGCCGTGCAAGTGAGGAATTGAGGACGATTGTTTCAGCCGTGGCTACCTCGTAGTCCGACCTAATGCCTTGCGACTATTTCTTGTGGGGCTATGTAAAAGGCAGAGTTTTCGTACCACCCCTTTGATATCAATGATCTTAAACAACGAATCACAAATACTCTTGCTACAGTTGACCGTGAGATGCTTAGCCATGTGTGGTCAGAATTTGACTACCGTGTTGGTATCTGTCGTGTTGCAAATGGTACACACATCAAACACCTGTAAATATTTTCAATAAAAATCTTAAAGAATTCTTCTATATAATCATGTAAGTAATGATCTAAACTTTTATATAATAAATTTTCTACAAGCTATACAAACTGTCTTTTTCATTTTTAATCACCCGGTACATGAAAATGGTGTATTACCATATAAATAAATGTAATTAATGAACACCATAAACACCTTCATTAGGGATAAGCATGGTGGGTAGGGCGGAGCAGGGGTGATGCCTACCCAGAGTTGAAGCTTGAGAGTAACGAATACACAATTTGTAAGCGTTATAAATTTATAATTTAGCGATAGCAATTACATTTGTAAAACTAACAAGTTACTTTTTACATGTCAATTGCAGCCAAGATTGCCAATCTTTCAAGGTGTCTAAAAATATAATTTTAATTAAATAATAAATTGTTACACATTTGAATGTAGTTTTAGTTTTCTTTCCAAATTTCAATCTTTATTCTCCATGGAAAACTTAACAACATACAGATGGTTATCTACGTGCTTTTGAGCAAAAAAAACTTTCTAATGTAAACAAACATTTTATTTGCGGTCAAACGGTTTTTCGTTTCATTGATGGCCGTTAAATTAAAGTTATTTGAATTATCAGTTCTTTCTTGCAATATACCTTTAACCCTAATTGTATTTTTTTAATATGTATATATTAAGTTAAATTCTGTCAAACATAGTCTCAATTTGTAAGAATTCTATATTTGATTAAGAACAGTTTTATGTGATTCAAATTAAACGGCTTTATCGCTGATGCTTATTTGCAAAAGAATCCGATCTTAATGCAAAATTAGATGCTGATAATGAAAGGGTCAAAGTAATTTCCTTACGGACTCGATTAAACCAATGGAAATTGTTTACTGCACAATTGGTTTGACAGTAAACTGAATAAAATGTACAAACCAACTTATTTTGATGCTTTTAGTGCTAATTTTTTAAACTTGTGAAACTCATTCCACCATAAGGTTTTGTTCTATTAAATTATTGGGATTGAGGGAATAAAACACACAAGTACAAAATTTAAATATTTACTAAAAAATCACATGGACAAGCGTAGACTCGGGAGAAGACTGTCGTATTCTCTGTGGGCCACTCGTACATGAACATACTCATACTGTATTGCACACGGAACCACTGCAGTCTCCAGCACTGGGATCCAGTGAGTAAACCAGTCAACAACAGACTAACGACAGTTTGATACAAATCTGTGCTCATCAGAGCTGTGTTTCCTAACGCCCGGAGTGGTAAATTTCAACCAAAATTAGAAGAACTCTTATTGACGTTTTCAGTTTTGAGGAAACCTGAACTTTTCCCATACCGATCACCTGACTTCTAATGTTTTCAGAACTCATAAATTATAACCAAAGTTATTGTACTTGAGATTTCCTACATAATCAGAAGGAATTTTCGATTGGACATCGTAAGGATGCCAGAAACCGATAGTTGCTGACAAAAGTTTCAAAAGTCTTGTGGCTTTTAATGCTCTGAAAGCTCAATGGTCCCAAAACCATTATTAAACAATCTTAGTGAGTCAGGGCTCTAACTTTCAAGTCACAAAAGCACCAACAAGAACTCTTAAAAATCCATGGAGTATATTTGTATGAGAAGTCCCCTGTAACAATCTATTTGCTCATTGATAGCTATTATGTTAGCTACTTGTTGACTTTATATACCAAGTAGACTGGTTAGGGTTGTTGAAATTTAACTTTAAAGTATTTAAATTATTTCCAGGGGTAATTCTCTCAAAATAAACACTACCGGTGTTAGGATTTTTGGAAATATTAATAAAATATTCATAAAGTTAAATTTTTTAGATTTGTTGTGAAGATTAAAGGCAGTTAAATTACTGATTACTATCACAAGTTATAAAGTAAAAAAAACATGAAGTATATTCAGAAAAGTCACATACACTCCCCTTTAACTTCTTAGTGCATTAGACGAGTGGTTTGGGAATCACTCACATTATCCCATACTGCGTTTGAAACTGATAGGGAGCTACGGACGATCTTATTTTCAGACGCCAATTTGCTTTGGTTTACTCACTAAATCTTCATAAAGCCACTTGTAAAAGTGAAACTCCTTTAAAGTAATAATCCGAACAAGCTGAGCAAAATGATGTTCCGGGAGTGGACAAAGGAATCAGTTTGAAAAACTTAATCCTTGATAGTTAAAAGGTGTACACACCCGTTTCAGTTTGGCACTAATTAAACCAAGGACATGGTAAATGTATGTTATTTTACTTCAAAAAAATTGAAATTGCCAAAAATGAAATGATTTTAAAAGATTACGGGAAGCGAGCGGTCGACAGAACAGCTACTAGCTGGATAATGTGAAACGTGTCGTAACAGTTTGACTTTGCTTGATCAATCATGAGGTAGGTAGTGTTATAACTATTGCAATTTATAAATTATACAAACAAAAACTGTTTTTTCAATCCAGAAAAAGTAAAGTGCTTTAGTGTGTCTGCTTGCCAAATTGTGACAAAAATTGACAAAGACCAATAGAGGTTTTATTACCTTATTTTTTACATATTTAGTTACTTAAATGTAACTTAGGTTGATAATGTTGTGAAAGATTTAAAACGTGCCTACAAATAATGTTTAATAAAGAAAACTATTTAAAGACAAAATAAACAAAACAGAAAAAATTGTTATAATAATTTAACAAAGCCCAAACTCAACCTAAAACATCACTTGTTTCTTTTAAGTTGACTTGCTGAAAATTGTTAAGTTATCTTCATGCACGATTTCTCTACTGATCATTCGGTCATTGAATAAGAGTACTTAAAAGAGGCATAGTTAATTTATTTCAAATTAGAAAAATACTTAATTTGACAGAAATAACACAACTTTTGCAAAGAATGTTTTTAGTAATATTAATGACTACGTTGTTTGTACTTACAATTATTGCTTTCATTATTATAAAATTGTAGAGATGATTCTACCGTTGTAGTCTGATGACTGATACCCACTATAGGTAATCAAATAGAAACCCAAAATTCAGTAGATTACAAAAACTATTAGGATTACCAAAGTAAAAAAAAAAAACATAAAACTATTAAAGTTTGTACTATACATCTTTAAAGGTTGGAGCAGATTAAAGTGATTTTTTACAATATTGACATTATTTTGTTAGATAGTTTTAAATCTTACAGAACAATATTTAATCTTCGAGGTTTCACATTTCGGTTGAAACACTATTTGCTAGTTAGCGTAGTTTGCACAGAAATCTCGGCTTAGTGCCACGCGGTCTCAGTGTACAGACGATAGTATACCTTGATTGAAAATAACCAAATACACATGCTTGATTTCAAAGAAACCTGTATATTAATATTATTACATCCGGGAATAGCCCGAATTATTTTACTATTTACACAAACATATACATGATCAATTGGCTTTGGAATGCACAAGATAATAATAATCTAAAACAATGATTGTATTTAAGATGACAATGATGATTTTTTAAACAGCAATGATCATTTGATTAAAATGTATGTACATAATTACAAATGATAAACTAGTAAATGCTGGAATCCCAACGTAGACAATAAATAATAGGTTTACGATCAATACAATTCTTACAGCTATTAAAGTACAATGCAACTAATTGGTCGAACATTTAAAGTTCAAACAAATAATAAATAATTTTAAAAGAAATATAATTGTTTGTAATATCTAATTTTAAAATACATTCTTTGATGTTGATAAAAGAGTTGAGAACATAATATTCTGGCATGCAATTATTTAGTGTCTTTACACTATAATTATACGTTTTCTTTGACAAAAAAGTTAATAACATGAAAATATAACAGGAAAACTAACTAAAACATTTTTTCTAATGTTGGCAAAAATAAACTATTAAAAAAAAACAGGCTGAGTACTATTGATTGATACAATACAATTGTAACTTTCATCTAGCTATTAACGCTCCCCAAACCAACAGTTAAATGTGTGTACAAGAGGAAGATTATTTATATAGTTAATTAAAACCCAACTCAAAGTTAAAACTAATGAGTGGTTTTCTTCTCTAAAGAAGCAACTTTAGAAATGAGGTGAACACTCACGCTGAGAAGTTTCCTGACAAAAATCTAAGTTTCTTTAACTTATACAATTGTTTCAAAATGATAATCTTACAAAGTAAGCAGAATGCATGTTTTCTTTGTTCTATGAACACGGGAAGAAGAGAATAAATGAAAAGGTAACCTCTTAAACAGATCTTAAGTTGTTAATTACATAAATCAAGCACTTTGTGGTCTGTTTACATTTTGGAAGATAAAACACAAAATATTAACAGTTTTGCTTGCCTGTGTGTGGTTGATGCGCCAAACCAAACCAAGTAGATTAACCCAGAGGTAATGAAGAGGAAACAAACCAATTGCAGCTAACCAGTTGTAATAAAAAACGTTGAGTAGCTTACGGCTTAATCAAACAAAGTTTAATACTGGACATAATGTATAGGTAAGGTGTATATATAGGCAAAATATAAAGACACATATAAATGAAATTAAAACAATAGAAAACTGACTTATTCTATATTTGAAGATATGTTGTTATAAAAGAATTTAAGTAAATGAAATACATTCTACCATTGGTTATTTATACTGCTGGTTGGGGTAAAGACAAGTGAACAAACAGGCATCACAGAAAATAGACTTAAAAGTCAAAAATTATAAGAAAAGAAGTATAGTTAGCTATTTCTAAACCATAAACCTTGTAGTGGGCTAGGCAGAAAGTAAGTTTTAATATATTTCTTTCGGTTCACACCATGTCAAAACATGATTACAATTAGCTTGAGATATTTTGGTCTCGCTGAGGAATCCATCTTCAGGCACTGATTGGCTGAAACTGAGATACTCGCTGTTCGCTATCCTATTGGTCACAGGGCTGCCAACCGTCCATTGGACAGGGACCAATACGATAGCTTACGGCAAGTATCTCAGTTTCAGCCAATCAGTGACTGAAAATGGTACTCCTCAGCAAGAACAAAATATTTCAAGCTATTTCTAATGATGTTTTGACGCGGTATGAACCGAAAGAACTAGATTATAGTTGTGACACCAGCCGCAAAAGCCTAACAGTTAAGAAAGTAAGTTATCACTCAGGTTCAAGAATATGAAAAAACACTAGAGACCCGTGAATCCAAACCCCGCTAATCCGAAAATCCGTCTAATCCAAACACTGTCAGGGGGAAAAAATTTACACATTTTTGAGTTAGTAAAATAAACAAAACTAGTTTTCGAAGTTATGTCATACTGTTTGTCTTTAATAACAAAACGGCACTCCCAATGGCTATACACGCAGGTATGTTCACAAACAATAGCTTTGAACTAAACACATCTACTCGGTGGGGTAGCAAGCGACTCACTGACAGTATGACACAGTGAAACGGATGACTGTGCTGTGTAGGTCTGGGCGCAGGGGCTGGGGAAGGAATGGTCAGAGTCGAGCTGTTACGCACATAGGCCCTACTACCACATCCATCTGTGTACTGCCTGTCATATCTGCGTACGTTACTTCCCCAATATTTATTATTGCAGTGTACTACAGAATTAAAATACATCATTTCTTACACTTAAATATAAAATATAGGTAGCTCAAAGTCACATAATATGACCTTATAGGGTCAACATAGCGGACTTTCGCTAGTCTGGACAGGGTTCGGCCCATTAGTTCGGATTAGCAGGACTCTAGTGTATAAATTTCTTGTGAATAAGTATCTACACCTTACTCTTAAAGAGCAGTCTTAAAACATTTTTTAAATTTAATATTCGCACATTCACAGTTCAAGTCACAAACTTCAAGAAATGGTTTTAAAGTTAAAAATAACATTTTTCTAAAACACTATTTTATTCTTTTCAAACAGTGTTAACCCTCTATCTGACAAAAAATTAATCATTAGTCGCTATAAAGAGTCACCCCACTGGCAAAGAGCTATTCATTAGTCGTTTGTACAACCATTTTTCTAAGTAGTATTTAAAATGTTAAACCTTGTAGTTAAAATGTTTATGTGGTTCTACTCAGGAAGAGACGTTGTATATTTTGATATAAGGTTTGTACATATTTAAGGCAAAATAGTTGCGTAACGAGTTTATAAAGTAGCAGATAAAAGGCTGTTAGCGCCGCTGTAGCTAAACTATCGTCACACCACAAGAAAATGTCCAGACTTCACCAACAGATTTCAGAGGGTAAATTTCCTTTTAGGACTACGACAGTTGGATAACCTGATTCTACTTCTCTTTGTGAACAAAGCAAGCTTTTCGTTTACTCTAATATTTGTGTATATTTGACAAAACATACAAGAGAATTATACCATTCAAAAAATGTTATTCTATAAAAATTTGTATTTTTCAAAACTGTAGTTTTTTTGAAAATGTATTTTATTTTACATAATATGTATGCAGCAAGTTTATTGGCAACTTGTAAAAATGGTGAAAAAAACCAAAATCAGAAAAAACCTTAAAACAAAAGAGAAAAAAATTACACTTTAATTATGATTCTATGTAAAAAAATTTAGATCCGCTTTTGGTTATTTTAGGTTTTCAAAGTGTCCTAACACACACATATTTTTATCTTCAGGTAAGTATGTGCTATCAAAATGTTCCTGTAACGTTATACACAAGAAAATATATAAAACTTGATACTTATCCCTGTAGTCCGTACACAACGTAACAGGTTTTTGCAATACCATGCACCGAGGGCTCAAAAGGGCCTGCCAGTATAGAAATTTGTTACATCCAGATAGAGGGTTAAACTATTTTTTTCTGTATGCTTTGTTGTGAGGGTAATGTACTCGTAATTACAGGGAAAAATTGTCAACATGATTTTAATAACCATCTCTGACCCTTTGTAAAATCACAATCAAAATTTTAATATAAAATATATATTTCTATCATGAATGCAAATTTGTGTGATACCTGCCACAATATAATATGTAAAGGTTTCTACATTAATAGCTTAATTCACTGTGTGAAAAAAATATAAAACATGGTACATTGTATAATATAATAAATTTGTAAATAATTATCAGGACTAGAAATCTTTAATTGTTGAATAAACAACATAACAAAAAAATGTATACAAAATTATAAATTATAAAGACAAAACAGATTTTCAACAATACTTTTTCAATAAATACCCTTAAATAATTCAACTAATGCGTATAGTTATTAAAACAAAATTAGGATAACCAGCATTTACCTAATAGAGAAAAAGATAAGAATTTTAAGCACCGTCCTCTTAACCTACTTAAAATTACGTTATAAAAACAAGCGTATCCTATGAGAACACAACTTTACTAGAGTGACTACGTCGAGATGTACACTTGCGAACAGTGCTTAAAATGCTTGTACTGTATATAGCGATAGTGAATACAGTGGTCTACCAGGAATATCACAGAACAATGTGAGTGGAGAGTGAGTGCCCGTCACCAGCCAGCCCGCTTGGACCAGTCCTTAGGCGTCCAGTGCAGACACTTAGGGTCTATCCTCAGTTTGCGTTTCGCCATCGTTTCCATGTGCTGCGTCACTGTCTCCCGGTTTATCGTCACTATGTACTGTCCTTTGTAGTAGTTTATGAGATTCAGCTTCTGTAACGTCGCTATCACGTCCTCTTTCTTAATACTTGTCATTTCGCAGATTTCACTGTAACACACATTGTTGCGTTTCAACAACTGATTTAGCACACGTGAAACTGTACACAAACTTTGACATCAAAACAATTTTCCACGCTTTGTTATTACAAAAAAATTGGTTGATCATAACAAAAGTTGCAGCACCATTAACTCTCAACTTCAGTTAAAATCTGGCTGTAATTATAACTTCATATCCTACTACCTTCCTTGACTAATGAACAATTCTTTTTTTGAGGTTTTTGTTGACGATGGGGAATTTCAGAGTTTAAACTATTATTGCAGATATTTCCAACTGGCTCATCTTGCTCAATAGCAATGGAAAATGTCTGCAATAATGGGCCAATATTTTTAATACCAGCTGTGTGAATGAAGTTTAAAAAAATAATTTTAGCCCATTTTCTCCAAAACTTTACTCTTGGCAAGAGCCTTTTATGAGTGTTTGGCATTTCAAAAGGAAATGGGTTGATTACAGTTCTGCTATTTTTATTTAAGTCTGCTGAAAATCCTCAGTTTTTATTTTAAGGCTTTAGTAGTGAGAACAATTAGCAAACTGTATGCACAAAAAAGAGACACAAATTATTAAAACCGGTTGACATCTTCGAGTAGCACCTAAGCCTAAAAGTTTATTTAAATTTTGTTGTCCCAGATTAATTTTCAGTTATTTTGTTCCTGCCCATCCTGTTGAAAAATAAACTTCTCAAAGTATCCCTGACATTTGGAGATTTGTTCATCTCTACATGGGACTTGTAGTGTTGGCTACTAGTTTAGTAGGTCATGAGTTTAGTAGATTCAAGGACTTGTTGTTGCAAGTGACTCACTTGATGGTAATCTGCGGCCTCTCGTTGTCCCCGGTGGGTTTGGTCGTCACGAGGATGTCCATGATGGTTTGTGCCCAGTAGCTCCGGTACGACAGCAGCCCTAGGTCTGACAGTGGCTTCTCCGGCGAGCCAGTCTTGCCTTCGAACTTTGACAGTTCGTAGCCTGTACACAACAAGTAGCCTATGTTATCTATTTTCAGTTTTGTATGAAATTGGACATACATTTTCAAACCATAAGGATGGCCCTGAGAAATGCTTGATATAATTCCAGCATTCTTCCCAGGTTTTACTCTCCCGATAGGCTTCTAGTAGGCCTTTTACTTCTACTATATGATAGGTTTCATATGCTGTTTTGCTCTAGATGATATTCAAGTACAGTATAACTTAGAGGTGTGTGAAAGCAGGTTTTTTAAGGTCAAGACAAGATCGAGCGAGAATCAGCCAAAATCTCAAAATGCAGATCGAGACAAGAAATTTTAATTTTGAGAATTTTTTTCACCCCATTTGTTTGTTTTTGCTATTATTAAGTAGATTCCTCGGTTGTTCTAGGATATTACTGTAATATTGAAAGTGTAATGTGTTTTATTTTTCCTGAGTGCTTCTATAGTTTAAGTACTGAACACATAAATAAATATTAGTCCAGTTTTAATTCCCAATAATTATGTTTTATCATTATTTTACATTAAAACTAGTGAAAAAAATATGTTGTCAAGCTGTAGCTAGCTAGGCCTAAGTTAGACCATATCAACAGCAATATAACCTAAAACATTACAAGTCAAATTCAAAATTTAACTAACCTATGTCTATCAGAAATATTAAGGCTACGAGTATGACATAAAGATTATAGATATTCAGGTAATTGTTAATCAGTATACACTACCCCACCCTGTTACATCGAGTTTCGTTACACCGGCCTACTAATACCCTAACAGAGTTCCCCCCTAATCACAGAGTTCTAATTTGGGTTTGTTAGGTTGTAAAACGATAAAACATTAAAATAAACTTGATAGTGCAGTAAAATATGAGTTATGTATATTTCAAGATAAGATCGTAAATCAAAATTCTTGAACTTAACTGTTGTTCCGATTATTGCAAAATAGAAAACAATAAAAAATATAGCAACTATCGTAACTTGTGACTATTGCAAACGGTTGTGTATGCTAGCTGTTTGTCGGTTGGAGGCGATTTTGTGACGTCGACTGCCATCTTGTTTACTTCGTAATATAAATATTGCATCAGCCTCTTATCTCGTTCGTTCTCAGTCGCTACTGGACATCGATGTTACCTAGTACGTTATTCAAACTGCTGGCACTTAATATTTGGAAAGAATCTCCTAGTTTACAGCGAAGATGGTTTTAAAACAAAGGCTAGTCAATTGTATAATATTACAACTTTCTTTCGATTTTCTTTTTTTTTTCTCGACACAAAATTTTTAAGAATAAGAATTTTTATCAAGAAGAAAAAAGACTTGTCTCAATCTCAAAATCCTGAGATCTCGCACCTCTAGTAAAACTCCTGCAATGATTTACAAGCACCATTTTACTCCTTTGTTGCAGTTTGCAGGCGGTTCTCAAGTTGATTTCAAGTACAGTTTTATCCCACTATGATTTAAAAACACTAGATTATTCTCCCTAATTAATGTCTAAGAGAAGTTTGTGGATTAACAGGCACCACTTTACTTCCACAATATATTATTACAATTGCCTTTTACTAAACAAGTAGTGTTGCTACTGTACTTCTTTGAACACACATTTCTAACCTCAATCTCAGGATATTCGTGCTGGTCAGTGACAAACACTTTTGGCTACTGAAAGCCAAAATCTGCTTTTTCCCCGGACACACGAACAGTTTGCCTGATTTTGGTGTGTGGGGAACCTGACTATTTGAAAACACTTGATTATTTTGGTTGTCTACCTAATGTGCAATGAAGGTGGACTACTCACTGAACTCAATGAGAAGCCTGCCGTAGCCTCTGCGCTGGTAGGGAGGCATGGTGAGTATACAGGCAACGTTGTAGTCATCGTTACTCTCCTTCTCCTTGGAGAAGTAGCCGACGATGTGGAACCCTCTCTCGTCCAGGTCCGTCATCACGTAGAACAAGAACGGGTCTGTGTCGTAGTACAGGGTTTTATGGTCCAGGAACAACTTCGCCAGCAAGCACAGGTTCTGTGCGTAGATTTTGTTTTTCCGTCCGTCTATTTCGAAAAATGATATCGTCCCGCTCCTGTAGATTTCGTTTCCTGGCGGGTGTCTTAAGTTGCATTTTACCTGCAAAATTATACGAGTTTAAGTTATTTAAAATCATTCCTCTGTTTAATTAAATGTTGAATAAAAATATAATGTCCAGAGCAACCTTTTGGGAATACAAATTTTTGTCGAGAAAAAAAACGTCTTGATCTTGAGATCTTGCACACCTCTATTTTTTAAGAAATGTGTATAAATTTACTTTTGAAAGAGCTAGCTTTCGTCAGCCAGTTTCTGATTAGTAAACTGATAACACTTTAGCATGTGAAAACTAGCTTTTCAAAAGTAAATTTATAATCAGTTCTTAAAAAATGTCTAATTTATTAAAAATATCTACTTTTCATCATGGATTATCTGAAGAAAAATAATCTTGGCAAATCAATGTTAAATTCCTCTTCTAGTTACTCCTGTTTTAAAAATCAGACACTTCACTTATATTTCTTGTTAGATTGATGATATTGTTTTAGTTACTAGAGAGTATGTTGATGCGGGTGTAGGTATGTTAAGTCTTATACTGATATGAGAAGTATTATACATTTTATGATACAACACTTACCAGGTGCCGTTCTAAACATTTCCGACTTTTTCTGTACTTTAAACAGAATTCACAGATGTAAATACAAGGCAGGTTCGTTAGTTCCTGAAAAAACAAAACCAAAAGTATTAAAAAGTTGACGCTTAATAAACCATTTGGTTTTAATTAACAACCCTCTAAATTTATGTTGGACTTCAAAAAGCAAGATTTTCATAATTCAATAAAATTTATTAAAGTAAAACTGTACAGTAAATGGTACAGTAAAGCAATACAGCTAAACAAAAATACAGATCGCTATTTGATAAATAAGAGTTCCATTCAACTTCAAAAAATAAATTAATTAATTTAATGAAATGGGATATTTATAAAATTTTTGCCTGCAACCATTATAAAACTAATGACAGAAAAAACTCCTAAAAATATTTTTGAACCAAAAATAAAACAATAAAATATTGAAAAATACCTGAGGATAAGGGGAGAAGTACCACGGCCGTATTCTGTACATGCCTATCTCTATCATCTCTACATTCTTCATGCGGGTGACCTCGTCGTCATTGTGCGAGACCATGGAGCCTGTGATACGCGGCGCGGTGGACGGCGTAGGCGGTGGTGTAGCTTCTAGCGGCAGGGGCAGGGGTAGGGGTAGCGGCAACGGCAGCGGCAACAGTCCATCCGACACGATTATCTGTTTCTGTACACAGAACGTGACAAGTAGAATGTGCATTTTATTATACTAGTTCGATAAACAAACCAGTCCGAGATGCAACTAAAAAAAGTGCTAAATCGCCGCTGGCTGACATGAGTGAATCGAATTTCCTTTGCAGTTTGCAATTTGTTACTCTAGTTAACTCCTGTCACAGCCTCACTTCAACCGTTGGCCGATCTATTAGCACAGGCGTTACGAGGCTGTGAGCCTAAGACAAATCTGTTCTATTACTGCAAGTTTTATTACATATCTTGAAGCGATAACACATTTCATAATTCATTGAAATTGGAATACTCAGTTCGCTGTTATTATCACATTTTTGGTCGCCATTTTGAAATGACTCAATGGATTTTCATAATCTTTAGTTCATTGATGAATGCTATCAAAATACATATACAATTTAAATTTCATTAAAATCGGATGAAATTTATTGTTTTTAAAGCATTAAAACCCCTCTTGGACAATGTAGTATCCTCCTAAACTTGAGAAGTCTGTACGTTACCTCAGAGGGCTCAATGGCAGGGGGGGCGGCGCTTGCGCTATGCGCTTTTGTGTAGCGTAGCTGCTCGCTGTAGTACTGCGCTGCCATTCACCAGCTCAGAGCCCACAGGGGACGAGGGTCTGGACGAACACGACGCAGCCGCTGACACCTGTCACCAAACCAACACCTTTAACACCTTCTCGGCTTTCTTGTGAACAGTTAAGGTAAAGATAATATTATGGTAAGTAGATTGTGCATAGTTGCCACATGGTTGAGGCAGCAACATCAACTTAGTTGTGGCAGCCCAAGCACAGATAGCGCTGCTGTCTCTCGCCGTCTTTCTCCCCCTTTGGGAATGCTAGACCAAAAAGAACTTGCGTGTCCGTCAGTGGTTCTACTTGAGTCTTAAAAAAATTCCCTCGCAGCGCTATCTGTGCTTGGCTTACCGCAACTATGTTGTGTTCCTGCCTCAGCCATCTACTGACCATATCATTATCTTTTGCAAGGGTGAGCAGGATTTGATAATTCCCTTTGGACTAATCCTGAAACACTGGGTACTTTTTGTTCACACTAAACAATTGAAAACATCCATAATTATGTTTTAACCTCAGATACATTGTATGGTGCTGGCGTATCTGTATCGTTAAATTTACCTCGGTCATGAGTTGGGGTTTCTTGGGAGTTTTGAGGAGTGGTGGGCGAGGTGGTGGGGGAAGGGAGAGGAGGGTTCCTTGAAGTTAAAAGTGTCCTCCCAACTGCTGTCTCACTCACATTGGACTGACGTTTTCACTACAAAGTTATACAAAGCTTAAAAATGGATAATTTAAAATTAATCAAACTGTTCGATACGTAGGTATTATATATCTATAATATATTTTATTTGCCTAAAGCTTTTCTAAACCAGGTTCATATCTTCAGAGGCTGAGACTGATTGACTAGAGTTTATGAAGACAACATTATTTTGAAAGAAAGCTAACAGCGCTTCAATTATGCGCTTTGAACATTTGTGCTTGAAACTCACTTGACAATTTCCTTAGAATATGAATTCTAATTCAAAGAAAATAGTACATGTTAATCAAGTTTTTTATTTTGAAAGTTATAATGAAATGTCCTTATGGATCTGTCAACTATTTTACCTAATCAGATATTAGCATAGAAAACAGTACTAAAGTTTTGTTTAGAAGTTTCTTTCCTGAAAATTCCCAGTTTTGTGCTGGCATTATTTCCTGATTTCCACATGTTCAAAAGTGAAACTGTCACCCATGCAGAGTCATAAATGTTTAAGAATAACACTAATAAAGTTTGTTCTAAAAATAATAGATAGAGAACAGGTGCATAAAAGTTGCAAATAATAGATAAAAGGGGTGTAACATCTCTATAGAAGGAAAACATCTCTACATTTTGTTTTAAAACTTACTTTTTCAAGAGAGGAGAAAACAATCAACTTATACAGTTTTGCTATTATTATTTTGCAAACTGATTTTCCCCCGTTCCAGGACAGCAATGATTTCTGACTAACAATTTACTCCTACAATGATTTACAAATACCGTTTTACCCCACGACATATTTCGAGTACAGTTAAACTCCTGCCACTGTTTCCAAGCCTGTTTTCAACCCAATATCACTCAAGAAAACAAGTTGTGTTGCTAATGTTAACACACTTTCTAAAAAGGTTTTCAGCGTACTTTTTGGTGATGAGGGTCACTAGAACTTTTAAATTGACAGCCAAAAACCAATACTTTCTCCCCAAAATCACACATTATTCCTGATTTCTCGGTGTATGGCCTACCTTCTTGGGTGTGCTGAGTCCGGTGCCTGGGTTCTGTCCATCTTTGCGCGGGTATTGCACCTTCCGCGTGTCCAGTCGGTCTGCTGACACCCACTCGTCTAACCGCTTGTTGTCTGAAACAGACCGGACCGGTTGAGGTGTTGCAGTCTTTGTTTTAATCCTCAATTGAATTTTTTAAATATTTTCAACATTAGGAGACCGTATTTTTGTATAACTGACCTATCTTCCCTCTCTCCTAATTACACTATCTCTTACTAAATATTTTTAAATACTACTTACTTACTTAATCCTTACTTATTTTGTTTTGTTTCTTCCTTGTGACAACAAAAAATGTCTTAAACAATTCTAGAAAAATTCAACTTTTTTCCCAACTGCTAGTTTGGATTAACGGAGTTTGATTAACGGGACTGTGGTGTACATAAATCAGTAAAACAGTTTGCTTTATAAGTACGCTGATATAAGAAGTTACCAGCTAATCAAACAATTTCACAATAAAACACATCTTGCAATTTAGAATGTTTTAAATAAAACTTAAGTTCAGAATTGTACAGAGAGTAGAGTATAAAGCATTAAAAATATTACTCACAGTCTACGAAGTGTACATAGTAGTAGTTCTGGCCTTGGACTTCTTTGACACTGATAATTTCTGCTAACGCTGTGACAAATTACAAATCATCAAAAAATGTTGATTAATATATATCATACAGCTTAAAATTAACAGTTTCCTTGTGATATATCAAAACTAGATAGACTAAGTATTATTACTACTTAATACATTAGGCCCAATGCGTATATAAAGGATGCTATGTGCATCCCGCTATGTAAACTCGTACAGTTTGTGCATTTGATACCATCACTCCCACCAAGACTGCTGAGTTGTTTAAGCTATGTCAACCAAACTATTTAACTTTTTATTGTAGTTGTTAAAACATTATACTTTTGTGACCCTTTAGTTATCTTGATATAATCGTATCGTCAATTGAATTTATATACGCTGTGAACCGACATCAAAATCTCGTACAACCAAAAAGATCGCACACTCTTTCATACCTTTGATACTACACAATACTTAATAGTTAATGTGTGTATAAGAAATCATCTAAAGAAGCCTTAGGCCTGTATGTATTTTAATTAAAACCTAACTTCAACTTTAATTTTTAGCTATGGCGGTTATTATGGATGGGGTCAAGTAGGCCGACTTCTACATTATTTAGCAGACGAGGTTTACTCGACATTCTACCACAAGAACAACCATTGCAAACCTGGCAGAAACTATCCCAAGCCTGGCAAAGACATAGAATAGATTAGATGTAAATCCTGCCCAAAGGACAATATTGCTGTGTTTTGCTATGAAGCGTAATGTAGATCGCGAGAACCACGTCCTTCCTTTATACACCTTACATTAGGTCGACATTAAATCTGTCAGAAACGTAACCAACATAATTGGTCTACTAAGCAAAATAATTTGAAACTGTTGATTTCTTCTAAGATTAGTAATCTGTGCTGACACTTACGCCAATCTTCTCCATTCCTCATTCTTACGGGTAGCCGACATCCTTCTACAATTGAACCCTGAAAACATATCAGTAATTTCACAACTTCAATCAAATTAATTGTACTCAACAAGCACAAAATATAGTACACTAGAACTCAATAGTTTGACACACCTTCCGTGATAACTTGTTAGGCCCAGTTGGACAGCGTGAATTACCTTAACACTGGTAGACTTATTTAGTTGATAAATGTTACTGATTACAAACATAAAACAGTAAGTTAACGAGGTTTGCCTCAGTAGTATCAGGGCAATTAACAAAAATCACAAACCTACCGCTTAGTCTAAAGTGCCAATTGCCAAGATACCAGTAATGTAGCGAATTTCTGTAATCTTCCAAATAGCAGAGGATTGTAAACACATTGTAAGGTTCTGTGTGCACGTGGTGTTCTATCTTAAACATTGTAGCTGACAGCGTTAACCTGGGCTGAGTCAGTATGATGAGGGAAGTACCCGCGGTCTAGACTAATTGACCTGCGCGTACTGAATGTCTGCACCACAATCAAAGCGATTACCAAAGCCATATTTAAGGTCCTTGGCTCAAAATATCAGTCACAGTAGCATGTAGGCTTCCACTGATGAGTCATCGGACAGATTTCCCAAACCATGGTAACGGTCTGCATCGCCGATCGCACTGTGACGTGATTCCGATTGCCGCGGACGGTGGAATCAACGTTAAGTTACGGACCGCAGCAAAGCCCCGATCGCCGACGCTGCGCATAGGCCCTATTACAATAAATTTATCACGCTGATAACAATTATTCCGGCCAAGACAACGTTACTGCTAGGACTGACTCATTCTAACCGTTACAATATATTTTATGTGGAAACTTGAACCCTTGAATCATTCACAGAAGTCATCCTCGATAATTATCCTAACATAAACTTTACATCTTGCTTTACATAAACAACTTCCAAATTATTTTTAAACATGCCTAAAGGTTGGAGAATGAAAATATATTCAAGAATTTGTGACTTTTTCAATAAAATTTGCTGTGATATTGTATAATGATAAACTATTTTAGCGATAGCATTTGTGTTTAGTGCTGGCTTAGAGGTTGTAAACTAGGCCTAACTTTAACCCTATACCACTTCATGTAGAACCAAATTAGGTTATGGCTCTAAATTTAATTCACAATTACTATAAAAGGCCAATCATTCCTTTAAATAGATTTTATGATCAGCCTAAGGGAATAAAAGCTAGTGCTAAACCTGTGTTTCCACAAATCAGAAAGCATAACCTCAAACCACAGTTTGTAAAATATGGCAAACGAAACCCATGAAACTGAGGATTTTAAGAGTTTTAAGGATATTATTGGTAGTAAAACCAACACAAACATTTTAAAGAACAGCCATAGATTTTCCTTCTGACTAGAATTACTGAACATGCCAAGCTTAACTTATTAAAAAAGTCTTATCAGAGTAGACCAATGGGTAAATTCCCCTGTTGTGTCTTAAAGCATCAACAAGCAAATCTGCTAGAAAACTAATTAATCTGCCTTAAGGCCTCCTTTCATTCATTCTGGCTTTTAAATATATAGTTTTTGAGGAATATGCTGCGATTTTATAATGCTATCATAACATAAGGATTAAAGGCCTACTATTCTGTGATTAATCAACCAGTGAGTGGGGCAACACTCACGATTCGTTTGTAATAAACTATTTTGCTGATAGGTTATTAATTCAAATTGTAAGTATTTTAAGAATGACATAAAGAGTTGAGAGGAGCCAGTTGCCATTTCACTTAGAGGTTGTCAATTATTTCCAATTGTCAATTGTAAGTGAGCACAACACTGGTTGGTCCAAGTTTATATGGTTATTATACTTAAAACTGATTCTACTTCAGAATTTCGAACTGTTCACTATCAGTTGGCTTTCGATACGTGAAACACAAAATGTAGACAATCTTTTAAGTTTCATTAGGCGTGAACTCTCGCAGTGCGGGTTTTAACCTCAAGATACCCAATCATAAATAAGTTTAAGAGGTAAAGGGTACTAGTTATTTTACTACCTACACAACTGTATTTATTACCTTTACTGACTAGCACAATACTTTCTTTGTGGTTACGCAAAAAAGGACAATTATTAAAAATAACCTGGAAGTAAAAGATTTATTTGGAATAAAAACTGCTGTGTGAGTGAATGGTTACTACTTACCTGGTCAATCCTAAGGCAAGACTATAATATAACAAAGAATAATAAATACACTGTGATGTTGAAAAAAGTATTCACGCTTAACCTCACAATTTTGAGATTAAATACAGTAATTTGATAGAACACTTAGTCAACTTCACTATAAATCACAAAAGTTATTTAAAAATAAGTATTTATTATCTATGAAGTTATTAATACACAGTTGAAGTTACTAACTTACGATACTTGAATGTTATAATAAATGTAGAATGTAAATGTTAGATAGGTATTAAATGTAATAATCCCCAAATGACAAGTCATCTAATTAAATATATTGAAACTGTTTAAGATAAAAGTCAATAACTTACTTTATTCCAATCAAATACGTAATATAAAGAATGCATTTTGTCAATTCCACAGTACACATATAATAAAATCATATATCACCTTATTTTAAAAGTGCATTTTTTACATTTAGGACAATTTTCTCAAATTCAAATTATTGAGAAAAATTGTATTGCCGTTAATAAAGAATTTAATTGAATTTTTGTAATTTATAGCATAAAAAATTACCAAGATCAAATTGTTAGCACTTAGTTCATGCCAACATACAGGGTGGCCCATAAGTCAGTCGACAGACTTGCATTTCATTGAATGTATGTCGGTCAACTGACTTATGGGCCACCCTGTAAACTTGTAAGTTAGTTTAACAACAAATATGTTATAAAAGTATTGTTATTTTATTATTATTATTCAAATTAAAGCACATATAACGTTAAACTAACGATACAATTATTTTCTTATTGAATATATTGAAGGCTTGACATTTAATCAACTTTTAATCATGGGCTAACTTAAATCAAAACAAAAACATAGCCCATGGAGTCAGGGTCCTGCAGTGTTACTACAACATAATTAGTTCCTTTCATCTTTCAACGACTATTTTACCATTTAAGTCTATTTATAAATATTCGAATTAAATTTTTAAATCGATTATGAATGTTATAAACTGTACGTTAAATTAAAATATCAGTTTTAGCCTCATAAAAGTTGTGTTTATATTGTCAGGGTGCCGTCTGCGTCGGCTGCATGATGTTGTTGACTTTTATATTATAGTTGAATAACGAACAACCAATTTATTGAAGAATTATAAGGAATGATTTGCTTAATAGAAATGTATATACATTTATGAGAATAATACCGAAACATAAGAATTTGTGTAAAGTATAATACGAAAACTGGCCAAGATGTGCATTGTGAGGTTATGTCGCACTTGGGTTTTAAA
Source organism: Matsumurasca onukii (assembly GCA_018831715.1). Taxonomy (NCBI): domain Eukaryota; kingdom Metazoa; phylum Arthropoda; class Insecta; order Hemiptera; family Cicadellidae; genus Matsumurasca; species Matsumurasca onukii. Next base: position 39,431,413 of record CM032061.1, on the reverse strand, counting down.
AGTGTATTTAACTATACAAAATCATGAGATGAACTGAAGTATATACATTTATTATGATTAAAACAGTTTAAAAATTATATTTTAAGTCATAAAATTGTAATAGTAAACGTACTAACCACTGAATCGCATATTGTTTCTTTACCCTCCAAGTCTTCTGTCATACTTTGACTAAAACTAAACTTAGGTTAGGATTTGAAGCAGCTGAATTATAACGAAATGGCGGTATGTAAACGCCGCATCGCAAGACCGTTTGTATCTCTATGGCGTCAATTTAATAATTTTACAAATGATTGACAGTAACGTACAGTAATAAAGTGGGGTTTACAAAACAATATGCAAATACAAACGACTTTATCGCAAGCCATAGGCGAATTTCGTCCGTGTGATTTTAACAACTAATTCAGCACACGGCACTGACTGCGGCCCTGCTGGCGGTGATTTAGTGCCGCGCCGCTTCCGCATAAACAATAATGTGTCGGCACCTCTACAATCTCCCCGCGTTGTCACTCAATGAATGTAAAGTTTGCCCCATGTATAGTGTAAATAAACAGTGTATATAATCAGTTATAGTGTTAGTTTAGTTTAGTGATCGTGCTCTGAAGATGGTCTTATTAGACCGAAACTATCGTCAGCACCACATCTAACATCTAAGTTTCATCGGGATCTCCAGGCTACAAAAAGGGTAATTAACTTCAAATCGGTCCTGAAACCGGAAATCATAGTTTATAGTTCCTTATAATGAAATATAGGGCCGAATTAGCTGTCTTACAGATATAGTTAATATGATCTTGAGGGTTTAAATTTAGAGAAAGAATAACACCAAGGTCCTTGATTATCAGAGAACGTGAAATGGGTTGATCGTCACGTATGTAAGGGAAGATGATAGGTGTACTAGACCTGGAGAAGGACATCACAGAGCATTTGGAAATATTCAAGGTCATATCATTATCGTATCTCCATTTTATCAAAAATCAATACTGTTCTGAAGAGTCTGACAATCGTTAAGGGTTTTTATTGTTCTGAAGAAATTCGCATCATCAGCGAAGAGCCGAACCTTTGATCTCTGAGTGTGCTGGACCAAGTCATTAATACATATTGAAAACCAAACAGAAAATATCTTCTTAAAACACGTGGATTGCTAAAGCAGCCTCTCGTAACAAATTATTTATTTATTGTTATATACGAGTACACCATTTTAGATTTGATAAACATAAATAAAGAGCCGCCAATTTTATGTTAATTTAACATTCAAAAACGCAGTCGTTACACCGGATAATTTTACTTAATACATATTTGACTTTTGTTTAAATTAATTGTTAATCAGATGTTTCTTAGTACTTAACTTAGTATAAACTTACTTATTACAGCCAACACCAAAATAAGAAACTGGGTCAGTATTAATCATAATGTATAATTATTATAAACCTTTTTCAAAACATCGCAATTTTGATCCTGCGCTTTGAGAATCTACTGGCGGCAACGAAGTGAAACTGTCAGTTGCAGACTTGCAGTTCGTCTGCAGCTGGATGGTTCTAAGTAGTGAGTGAGTTAGTGACACTCCGTGAAAATGTTTAGACTTTTCTTTATCGTTGGAAGGTGAATCCAGCCAGTTTCCACAATGTAGGACCAATTTAATACTGTGAACTTTGTATTCGGTCTTCACAGGGATCGTCTCAATGTAGAGTTCAATTTATAAAATCGTTAAACCTCAAATGTGTGTAATAATAATTTTACGGTTGATGAGTGTGTCAATGCCTAGATGTCATTCAGTAATTTCGGCGTTGCAAAACGAATATGTACAAATGGTCACAACGTAACAATTCATAATAATTATGACTAGTTCTTCAAAATCCATAATTTGTGATGAAATTTTCGACGAACACAGCTTACCCTCTGATCAAGGTAAGTTGCTGTGCTCAGTTTTCCCGACCAAAATGCAAAAGGGTTGGGTAATCTGTAATCAAGACCAGACCTATCAATAGCCTATTACTATTGAGAGGGTAGAGACATCTACAACTGCAGATCCACCATGAAAGTCTGAGATCCAATTAAAACTCAGTTTAGCATCAGCTCAACCCAGCAGCCGATAAACCTTGGCCTTATGTATTAAGCTACTTCTGATTAAAAAATTTCCTTTTATTAAAATAAGTTAGTCTTCTAGTTACTTCAGTTAGTCTACTAATTTGATAATGAATCAAATTATCCAATACAAACTTTATAACCAGTGAGGCCTTTCACCATTAAAGCAGGGTTAACCATTTGATAGTTTCTCCCTAGAGGTATCAAAACTTTACATGTAGGGACAATGGACATTTTTATTTGGAAAGTGAGGAAATTTCAAGTAGACCAATTCGTCAGGTAAAAAACACGAATAGGAACAGTTACACTGTACCACAAGAAGCACAGCTTCTGCTAATGAACACTGAATTACTGTATACTTTGAGTTTGTTAAAAGAACAGCTGCTTAATTTACGAGTTCAGAGGTATTATTTTGACTAACTATTGCTAAAGTATATAAATGAATTTACGTATTAATAATGTTAGTATTATATAGGAACTCGCCATCTTAAATTCCTGTATACATTCCTTTGGATATTTAAAAAAATAATCCATATTCTAAATTAGCCTGCGGACCCTTGGATTGCAAGGTATTGCATTATACTAGAGCCGGTTTAGTGGTGTTCTATTTTTCGACAATTCTTGCTGAGCCGGGCAAGGTACGTAGGGTCCCCACCATGACCATGAATGTACCGAGCGGAGCCGATTGAAAACGGCAGGCGACAAAGTGAAGGGGCTGCTCTCGCACACTTACTCACAGCGGGCACGCGACAGAAAAGTCAGGATAACAATAATAATAAAAATAAATATATAGAGTATCTTAATTAGCTCTAATATTCATAAACTTCTTTCCTTCATCATCAAATACTCAATACAATAGCAGCTGACACTACACCTGACAGCAGCAAAATTGAGTCAGGTGACGCCTGATAGGTTGAGGTGGGGTTGTACAGCTGCAATCTTAATTAGAAGACGGAGAGGGCACATGATCTACTTCCCTAATTTCCCCTAGAGACGTTTCCATGCAGGACACTTCTAAATTAGCTCTGCTGTAATAATACACAAATTAAATTTAAACCGAAGATAGCCTAATTTGATTCAATCGACTAGGAATAACTTATTAAACTATTAATTAGAAAAAAAGTTTGCATAATCATACTGCCTAATCATATTGCAAAGTTGAACTTTTAAATTATTAACAAATTTCTATAGAACAAACCAGTTTGCGGTTTTGAGCTTCCCAACATTTCCTGAGTCAAATGGCAAAACTTTATACTTAAAAGAAAATATGTTTGCAGCCATCTTAATTGGCTGATTCGATTTTGTGATGGCCATGCTGGTATTGGCCAAAACTAGCACTGAGATGGCTGGGCGTGGGCAGGCGATTATCGTGATGAAAGAACCAGTCTACATATTGCCACTATTTAGGTTTTACCCAAGTCGTCAGTTGAAATTTGCTGCACTGAATTTCAACACACTCCAGACAGCAAAGAAGCACTCTCAATGGTTTTCCGACGGTCTTTTTTCGCAATATTCACTGGTTTTCTGAACAATTTCACCAGTTCGAGAATTTGAAAGTTGTCTGGGATGAGGCTTGTCTTAACTCAACATGTCGCTACCATCTTGAATTTAGAAAATATACTGTTACACTCTGGTTTTACTCAAATAATCGTCCTAGTAAGCTTTTTTAATAATTGCAACCGTTTCTGACATGTTCTTACCAAGAAGAAAGCAACGCTTCTCTTTTTTCATTTAATTACATTATCAAAAAAAAGCACTAACAAACAAAAACTACTTTAAGAAAAAGGCATGCAACTCCTCTTCATAACCTCTCAGACAGACCACACCGAGTGCACTGAACTCAGGAAGAGTTGCACTTTCATCTCCAATCCCCGGTAATGCGAACTATGCGCTCCCCACCTCTTCACCGAGCGATTCCCGATACTTTTGGGTACCCCCTCGTATGCCTTTATAGGAAATTCGATAGGCTATTAATATATAAAAAATGACTAAACTAAAAATATCTATAGCTGATCAAAACACCATCTTCCATCACAAGATAAACAGCTTTTGAAATTCAAGTCCACAGAGTGTCCTGTAATTACGGGATCAAACTTCACCAAGTGATTTGTCAGGTAATAAGAAAAACAAAAAATTTCCTTTAACACATAGGAGGCCTATCTCGCTTGGTTTCCGTCTTTCTGTCTGTGTTTTTCACTAAATAATTTTTATCTCCAAGGTCAATTAAATTATAAACTAAACACTTTGCACACTTGTTACTACAATTAAATCCATGTTTGAAGAATAAATTTGAGTAATTTTCATTTTTGGTTTACAAATGGCAGCCATATTAAATGTTCTATAAATGTTCTAAGCTTAGTAACTATAACCCTCATATTTAATGGTAAATACACAAGAATAACTTAACGTGGCAAATGTTTTTATGAATATTTTAAGACCAAGTTTGTAGTGCTGCAATTTGTAACAATGGAGTAGTTTAAGTTTTCCTGAGCACAAACCTTTATTTACATTTGTTTCTCAAAGGTAAATAGAGGAGTGTGTTCAGGAAAACTGTATTCTCCGTTATTATTTGTTGCAGCACAACAAATTTTGTCTTAAAATGTTCATAAAACATTTGCACACATTATTATTCTTGTGTATTAACCATTAAATATGAGGGTTTCAGTTATTAAGCTTTGAAAATTTAATATTTGTAAACAGGAAGTGAAAATTAGTGTAATTTATTTTAAATATTGGTTTTAAATTTTAATTATACAAAACTTGTAAAGTGTTTAGTTTATAACTAATTGACATCAAAGATAAAACTATCTAGTGAAAACTGACAGTCACACAGACGGAAAATTAAGGAGATAGGCTCCAGTATCTATTCTATGTCTGAAGTCCTAATAACAAACTCTAAAATAGAAAAAAACTTTAAAATATTGAGACATTTAACATTAAATTCTGTTTACCTACTTTAAAACTTCAACTTCACTCTCAAACCTGAAGTCAAGGAACGCTTTTATGAACACAATGTCCACTGACACTGAATATAGCATGTGTAAACAAATGTTTACGTGCAAGACAAGCCAGGAATGAGTTTTCTTTTGATCGACAAGAGCAGAGCAATGAATCAGGAAAATAAGTGACATTGTCTGTGTCTCGGGACCGCCTTTATTGCATATTGATTCCCCTTTCACTTTGAGGCGGGCGAGAAGTCAACTCCGGTTGTGATGAAAGCATTAAGGCAAGACTAAAATGTAAACTGGTCCATTTGTTTTAAATTATCGCTTAAACTTAAAAGTGAAAATGAAATTTTTGAATACTGCTCAATTCAGCTTTTGACCACGGCTTGTGGCATAGTGAGGACACAGGTTGATAGAAAGATAGGTAAAAACTATGTGATGAAATGCCGTTGAAAGGAAAACACCAAAACAAACGACATGACAGATACCAAGGCGAGCTCTTTACTGAGTTAAGTAACATGCTTAAGTATTTTTTTCAATTTGTATAGTCTATTGAAGAAATTTAAATATTTATGTAACATAGTGAGCTGAATTATATGTTTAAAGACCAACAGCACACATTCACTCATCCTGCTAGGCAACCTGGCAGAACGTACTAGTACTCTGCCTCTAATGCTCTAGGTACCTCTAGTACCCTTTGTTTGAAAAATAGAGCTGTTGCAATCTTTAACTTCTATACATTTTAACCATTACTTCAGTGACTTTATTGACTTCATTATTTTATTGTTTACTGTTTCTTGCTGGTACCAATTAATACAAATTTGAATATAACCTGTTCATTCAATAAATCTAATTAGTAATTAGAAAAAACTAGGATTCAATTAGTTTATGGACAATTCTGTTTGATCCAAGCCAATAACATCATCGATAATGCAAAACCAAAAGAGTAAAAGTAAAGGGCAAACGTGGATAAAGAAAACTAACAAATAGCACCACTGAAAGTGATGGATGAAAGGAAAACTTGTATTGCATGTTCCGGAACGCAAAGTATTCTGTCGTCTGCTGGTAATCAAGTCTCAGCTGTTTGTAGACAGGGGTTGACGGTGAGGAGGGTAGGGAGGGGGTTAGGAGCAATCAATATAGTTGTATCAGCAGTCGCAGTCCCACCCCTCCCTCTCCTACTCCCCCGCCACCCCATTCATCCCTGAGATGAGTCGGTATGAATTATTAAAAGGTCATCAACTGACCGCCTGGAACTGTCCCAGTTTTTGACCCCGCTATTTTTCCGGAGCGGCGGTTGAAAAGAATTTGTAATAAGTTGTTTGGTGTCTCACTAAGAAATTTACGAGTTGATCTTTGTCATAAGTTTGAATAATACTGGAGACATATCGTTCTTTCAATGCCCCCCTAGAACAATCAGCTGTTTTGTTAATTTGACACCAAAATGTGTCAAGAATTAGTAGTTATCATTTTGCGCTATTATAAATTCATTATAAAATACAACATTTTTTATAGAATTTTCTTTGAAAAAATGAGATATTCATGCCGTCAGCATGGTAAGACCCAGGATCCAGGACCGTGAAATGAGCACTGATCCTGACCCCAGAACACGTGGTTGAGCATTTTACAAGACTTTCTATACAAATGTATATATTAAAGTGAAAAGTGAATCTCTCATTTCTCAAATGTATATATGTATGTATATATGTGTACTCCTACAGGTCACATTTTTGTCAGATGTTCATGAAATTTGGTACAAAAGTTCCGTTAGTAAATATTGTAGTGGTGTTAATGGTCTAAAAACACTATATTTCATCTGATTTTGATGAAATTTGGAATAAATATGGGTTTTAAGGGTATCTACCAATGTGCTAAAACTATGAAAACTAATTGAGTTATTTCAAAAGTCAGCCAAAAGTGATTTTTTTTGCTATAACCAATAATATTAGTAGACCGATTTCAATAAAATTTAAAATACTTTTAATGCATATAAACAGTAAAACTTGCACAAAGAATATAATCAAATTTTCCAATACAAAATTAGTGGTCTTTGACCCTCATGGAAGGTAATTTCAAACTAACATTAACAAAATAGATTAAGAAGTAAGATTAACTGGTTGTATACATTATTATGGTATTAGCAAAAGAAGTGAACAGAATAGAACCCTTTTAACATTTTTAATTCAAGCATAATCTAATCGGTTTCAGACCTGTTCAAATATGTGGACTGTGGAGTTCATTTGCTAGGCTTCTGTTTTGTGCTTTAGAGTTCAGGGGCTCTGATTAGGCTGGAGGCCAGAGGTCAAAGACAAACGCCTACTGTATGTCAGAAAGAATTGTAAGATCCCAAGTTGGTTTGAAATGTCAAAGGTGATTTGTTGATACATGTATTGAAACCGGTTTCTGCAGAGGTACGAGACTACGAGTGAAGATCGGCATCAACCCTGACACAGAGAAGCATCTGCTCAACATCGCCTCGATGGTCTCATGACACCACTGCCCAGTGACTCAAGGTACTACCATGGCCTCTTATACTGAGGCAGGCTGAGGACGAGTTCTCCCATGGCTTTAGGAAACATTATTTTATATTTCAAAATAAAGCAAACTTTTATAAAAGTTCTATTTTAGAACAAAATAATATACTTTTGAGACAATTTTATTAGTCGTTATCTGGAATTTTATTTATTTATTTTATTTATTATTTATTTTATTTATTTTGCACTCTCTTTCCAATGAGGGTGGTTGAGTGCAAATGGTAGTACCATTGTGTTATACAGGTTGAGTCAAAAGTCTACCCTGAGTCTAAGTTGAGTTTTGTATTTAAACTGCACTAAAAGAACCGCATACTATGGTAAATTTTTCTTCCAGAACACTCAAAAACATGTTTCATGGGTTATATTTCTTTCATTTTTCTCGAGGGAAACCCCCGAACCTCTCCTAGGAATATTTCCCAAACCACCCGTTATGTTACCCCCTGGAAGGTACCCTTGGCACATACCACACTGAAAACTGAACTAATATAAGGAATACTGCTTGGCTCTAGCACAGACAAGAGAGTGCCTACAGAAACCGATGAGTAAGTGTTGCAAAGTTTAAGTGGCAATTCCATCACCAGGCAAAGTCGGCAGGGTCGAGTGAGTCACACAATATGGTAACAGAGTTTGGTGATTGATCTGATGATTCAACTAAACTTTTGATTATAAAATTGGGTGGACATTTTATTCCCTGAGGCTGTAGTGATGAAAGTATCGGGCTGAGCAGAGACAACCGCAATGCTGTGGGGTTAAGAGCTTTTAGCATTTTATTAAATAAATAAATATATATATCTTTATTTGTCATTAGATTTTACAATCATTGACAATTTATTGTCAAGCTTAAGGCTACTTACTTTAACTGGTTCAGAATTTCCTAGACTCAAGGCAGACAGAGTGAAGTCCAAGAGCAATGCAATCACATTGCACATGCTGAGGCCAGGGCAGAACCGTGAGGAAACCAAGATCAGAATTTAAATAATGCCCTACATATGCCAAAGCAGAAAATCAGACCAAAATGTCATACTAAAAATCAAAGTGAAATATTGTGATTTGTGTTGCAGTCTTGACGAAAGAAGCAACCACATTTTCTACTTCAACTCGAAACTTCAGAAAACGCAATGGAACCACCCTCTTGATCAGCATTTTGAAAACCTTGTCAAGCAGAAGAGGCTGACAGATGAGAGCATTTCTGCAGGTGAGATACTAGACACTACTTATTTCTTTCACTTACTTACTTGTGGCAGAGCGTAACTTTTGCTTAATAAATGTTTTAGTTTTTCATCTATTTAAAAACCTTATCTCAGCTATTTCAACTCTCGCTGCAGTATCAACTTTTTCACAATGGCCTCTCCATGTGGTTTGAAGTTATGTTATTTAAGCCGTTGGTTTACTCCCTTAATCTTTGGGCTATTAGTCAATCTGGGAAACAGTCGGCCCTAGTTTGTAACAAGAACTCATCATCCATATAAATTCAAAACACTCATAACATTCACCATTCATCCCATATTCACCTAAAATACCCTCTAAGAGTGGTTGGTGTATCAAATCAAAGAAAGAATCTTCCTATCGGTACTTGTCTATAATTTATATTTTACTCTCAGAAAATTGTCAAATGAAAAATTTAGAACTCGACTAGTCCTATTGTAGTTCTCTGTAAAGATCTGGCTATGAGATTCATTTTCCTTACTGTTTTAATCTCATCCTTCTTCCTAAAAAACACACTCCTTTTGTATAGTAGCTTGTTTTTGTTTTAAATTTGTTTGAAAATGCTTAAAAACTCTTGTTATGATTTTTATGATAAATATGTTAGTTACGAGAAATAATTCACTTTCTAGGTGATGACGATTCCAAAACATCCATCAAAGAAGATTTAAAAGTTTTGAAGAAGCAGCTACTACTTCCGACATGATTTCTTCCCGGCATCCATTGGACAGTCACAAGTCCAGGCTGTCCACTGGGACTTCTTCTAAGGTAAAAATATTATAAACTGAAAAGGTATTATTGCTTATACAGGGTGACGATAACCTGTCGCAAAACAGATTAGAAACTAATCCTATTAGAAAGTTTATGTTGTGACATACAACTTTCAGCAGCCAATTTGAAAATGTTCAAATCTTGATTGTTTTGGTGGTGAATAAATGATTGAAAATACACGCTTGTGACATGTTATTGGAAAGCTTAGACCATTTTGAACCTGTTTCTCTGATTGGAACTATGCATAAAGCATTCATCAGATAAATACATGATTCCATTCAACATGGTTACATGCACGGTTAAATGTATGGCTACATTTTAAAATGGTGTATCATCTGTGAATTCTGTTTTCACAGGCAATTTGGAAATCAAACAATCTCTAACGATGTATAACATGACCTACCTTTACATGTCAAAATCCCTAGATTTGATCCTGTAGTTCAAGCAGTACACCCTATGTAATAGGAGGCTTAAAGTAATGTTCCTGGATTCCTTGTGTGGGATTTAGGTTTATTTCAACCATTAGGATGATTAAAAAGTTTGCGACTGGTGTCGTGGTCACCCTGCGGGTTTATAAAACAAAACGTTTTTAATAGATTAAAACCAGAAAAAATATTTTTACTTAAGGAGAATGCAGATTGTGCCAAATTTATTATTTTGCAGACCACGCTGCAACCGGTGAAGGACGCCAGTCCAGAGGGGAGGAAGGTGTTGAACCCTTTGGGCAGACCCCCATTGCCCCCAAAGCGACGGCCAGGTTCAGGGTCAGTGTCGCCCAAGCGCGGAGGAAGCCTCAGCCTCCGCCTGGGCTCCACCCCTGGTACCCCTGCACGGATTGACATTGACTCTCTTGGCGTGCCGCTGGGTCTACCCTCTCCCGAGACCAAGAGTGAAAAATTGCCCCCTGCCCCTCGACAATCACACGGCATCAAACTCACTGGTACGTAACTTTCTGGTTGTAGTTTGTAAGGAGTGGTCACAAGAAATTAGATGGCTAAATATAATTTATTTAAAGCTATTCATAAAACTAGAAAGACTACTTTCTAAGAAAGTTAAATGTTAATGATGAGGATTCTTAAGGCCTACTTATTTTAGTGGATTGGGAATTAGATGATATACTTCTCAAAAGTTAATAATTACAAGACATTTAGTTTTGACCACAATATGTAAAAGATCAGGGGACAACTTACGTAGATTTGTCTAAAAACAAAGAGGTTGTAAGAAACTTCTTCTATTTATTTGTCTTAAAATAAAGAAATTTGAACAATTATTTGTTTTAAGGTGGAGGTTCAGCATTCTTAAAGTCAAACCAAAAGCAGACGCCGAGTCCGTCTCAAGAATCCAAGCCAACCCTTGACGATCCTTTGTTTGAAATTGTGCGAGAAGCTGAGAGTCTAGACTCTCCAGAAGACGAGAACAAGAGCAACGAAGAGACGAAACTGAAGCACTCTGTGAGTTTGGGGGAGTCGGGGTTTGACAGACTGACAAAGTCAAAGAGGTTCGCGCAAGTCTGCAAGAGAGCTTGTTGAGTTTGAAGCGAGAGATGGACGACGCTCGGTCTCCCAACACGAGCACACCGACTGGGCTACGGGGCATCCTGCGTGAGAAACCCTCATCCACCACCAAGCTGTGGGACATGGACCCCGCCCTGCTTACTAGTGAGTGTACTGTTCAGTGTTCAGTAGATCTCGCATCACCAGAGTTTGTTTGATTTGCAAATCCTTCGTTAGTTTTATGAAGACTAATCAAATGAAGGGTGATTTCTGTCTGAAAGTATAGGGTCATCCAGTGAATTTTACTCTTTTTGGAAAAGTCAAGCTAGGTGAACTTTTTAGATGTTTAACCCTTTTGCTCTAATTTTATTTTAAAATTTTTGTGAAAACCCTCCCGTATGGGTTTCCAGTCCCCTGTAAGTGAAATTTCAGCAAAACCGCTCTCTGGTATGGTGCATTACCAGTCATCGAACCACTTCTGCCGCGGATTTAGTGCCTTATGCTCAAAAAGCCCCTCACTGGATTTGATGAGCCATTTTCTTCAGTGATCCTCAGCGGTCACTGTGGCCTCCACCGAATGATCAATGATTAGCATTGCACCGCACCAGAGCGCACTGTGGGACTCAACCCACGCTGTGACAGACAGGGGCCAACTGTCCGTCACTATAACCACTAAACCACCGGCTGTTTGTCGGGCTGTCAAACTCGCACGTGAGTTGGCGCCAGGGGCAGGGAGTGGTAGTTTCAATGTTCTCTGCTAGGTGCCGCAGTAGTGTAGTCCTTCCCTATCGTTTGCTTATATGCAATAAACAATGTGTCGGACTAGACTATTTTGCCGCTCCACCATGTCGGACTCAATTTGTCATTGAGCAAAAGGTTAAACTTTACTGGTCTTAAAATGAAGATATAAAGGGAAATTTTATTTAATGTTCATTTTTGACATCATGCATCTGTCGTCTATTTGATTCCACACATTTTTTAGGTTTTCAGTAAAGCTTTGTCTTGCATTGTTAACATTTCTTAAAGAAATTTGTATAGATTGGCTGTTTCCATTCTCTTAAGTAACGCCGCTTTCTTTGTATACATTGTCTTTTAGATATACCCATAAGAAAAAAATAGCAAGGTGAAAGATAGCAGGCCTCAAATCAGATGTCTGGAAAATGTTGAACACGCTGACTAAGCTTGACAGAAAACGTAGACAAATTCATTAAATCGACGCCATATGTATTGCATGATGTTATTTTTAAAACATGAACATTGAATAGAATCCTTTTGTCTTTAGTTTAAGACAAATAATAGTTAAATATCTAAAAAAACTGTGCTATGAATTTTTCAAAACATCAAAGTTCACTGGATAACCCTGTACCTGTACCTGACTTAAATTGAAAGTCAATAGTGAATGGGGTCAATAGTGAATTACCATCCTCACTGCTTCCTGTACTACGTCACCACCTGCATGGTGCTTTCCTATTGGTTGGCTTCTACCCGCTCTGTATATGTGACGTCACCTATATTGTAGTCAATGGGATATTAAGTTTTGGTGTCTTAAATTATATCTTGAAAAATTTGCTGTAATTTAAATTTTCTATGTTTCATTGCAATAGAGATTTCAAAGCATGGAAGAACAGTCTAATTAAGCTGGTGATCCTTTAAAACTAATCCAAAACAGGGGTTACCTCTTTATTGTGATAGTTTCATAAAACTGAACTGAACGCCAATTTATAGTAGCTATATTTGTTTACCATAGTTGCCTGAAGTAATTTCGAGAAAAATAAAGTTAATATTTTCCTACTGGCTACTACAATAAAAGTCACGTGTTTTTATTTTTATTTTGATCTTCATGTTGCTGTTTGTTTAATTTTGTTTGCCAACTAATTAGAATGTCTTGGTTGTTTTCAGATGAGGAGAAGGAGCGGCTTCGAGTTCAAGAGATGAAAGAAGAGCAAACAGAACGTTAGATTTGCCGACATCATCAATAAACCAATAAAATCCACTTTTCAAAGTCTGATTCTGAAGACGACTTTAATATAAATGTAGGTGCATTTAGATTTTTCAGTGTTTTGTGGAATTTATGAAAGGTTCTCAAGATATTGATCAAAACTTTTGACATTGTGCTACTTCTCCAGTCCTTGGTTATTCACGATCAGTAACGAGCTGGAGAGAAGCCGGCTGTCTTTGTTTATACAAGGGCAGCGTCTGTGTTGGCGCCCAGCCCAGGAACGCTTGGGTGCCGTGGTCCATGGAGTGGGCTCAAAGACGATCAGATTCAGCTTGACAGGTCGAAGACAGTTTATTTTTGTGTTCATTTTTTTACTTAGAGGACTAACTTTGTTTTGTTTTATTTACTAGCGTTAGTGATTTCTTTATTGCTTCTACATCCTAAGGATAAAGTGTGAAAAATTGTGTTGTTTCTTTTTAATTTCAAATATATATTGTAAAATTGTAAACCAAATATTCAAGAAAATATTTATTCTTATTCTTAATTAATTTATCAATTTATTAATTAATTTTATTAATAACAGCTTAATTATTATTATACACATTATGGCCTAATAAGGAACGTGGAAAAGACGGGTAAAAAAAAATAAGACGATAGTTAACTTAAGCTAAATTTAGTTTCATTTCAAGCTTCTACATTTTCAGGTTTCAATTTCAAAATTCGATTCTGATCTGCTGTGGACACTTCAAAAGTCTAGAGGCCGTTTGATGCTATAAAAATCTAGTTTCTGCTACAGCTTCAAAATCTATTCTAACCACCTAAAATCTAAATCTACCTATTTTACAGCTTGCTGTAGCATTTTCAATGTTGAACTATTCGATAAAGTATTCATGTGATTATAGACTGTGTATTCTAATATATTACTTTATACTGGGTCTTGGTCTTACCCTTTGTTGGCCTGTAAATACTCTTGATTATTTCCATTTTAAACCATTGATTGTTCAAACACTGCCTATTTTAATTAGTAATGTTAAAATTACATATCGTGACAATAATAAATACTATGTGTGATTTTAGGATTCCTCCAATGATTTAGACTCGACCTGATCTTAGAACAAGTGTATTCTGACGAAGAACTAAAGAAAGACAGTAAAGATTTAGGTAAGCAGTTGTGTTTTCTTATTTTTGTATTAACCCAATGTTTAGTTCACTAATTGAGCTTTTTCTACCAGAAATGAAAGTGTTTTCTTATTTTGATCACAGACGGGCGTGGTCCAGTTGTTCTCTTTTTCTTTGGCACTCTACCTTCTTTCATTTTTTTAAATGACCAAACTATTGTAGACTATTTTTCTGCACCCTGTCTCTTTTTATATTTATTAAGTTTATTTCAAATATCCAAGGGTATTAAGTTCAATTTTAATCTTCGAATAAAAAATTTCCAATAATGATTTTGCGTCAATAATTTTATGGCATTGTGGAATTTTCAGACGATTCTTTGAGAGTGGATGATGATGAACATGAAGAAGAAGGAATCAAGCAAACAGCTCTAAAGCAAATGACAATTCACTAAACAGAAAAGAATCCAACAAAATAATTCTATCAAGGCTGACCGATTTAGAAGTAGAAACCAGAAAACTGGATGATAAAGACGATAGAAAAAGTAGGACGATGGGGATATTTAACAACAACAAAGATGACAGTGAAGACTGGTTGACTGGGAAACAGAACGTAAACAATCAAAACGAACAGAAAGTTCACAAACTCAGAGCAAAAATCTTCGATAATTCTAGTCTGTTGTTTGACGCTGAGAACAACGCAATTGATAGTGACAAAAACATTACTGAATCTCTAGCCAGGAAAGATAACTTAAAGTCATCATCACCGATGAAACAGACTTTGTGTTTGGAAGGTTTGGAAGAGCTAGGGAGCTTCAAACCCAAGTCTGAGTCCGAGACTCAGAAGTGCGAAGAGTGTGTTCCTCAGGGGAGACAGTGGCGAGGACTCCAAGACATCATCTCCCGGCGAGTTCCACAAGTCCAAGCTCATGCCGGAGATGAATCTGCAAAAGGTAAGAAACACTCCCAGTAGTCGGACCTTGGCTCAGCTGATTATCATCTTAATAAACCATATTCAGCTGTTCTAGACTACCGTAATCACAAGTTGACTTTTTTACTGAAGTTCAAAGTTTAAACCAAATCAGTTTAAAAAGTATTGCAAACTACCCAATTTCTTTGGCTATACACTACAGTCTTTTCTAATTGAGTTGGTTGGGCCAACTATTTTCAAGTCTGGTCAAAAGGTTTCAATGTGGCCAACTGGGGACCAAGTAAAGATAGTAACTAACTTCTATTTCTTTAGTAAAAGAAAGAAACAGACTTTTCCTGCTACTTCCAGAGAAAACTACTCCTAACGCTTTCAGGTAGTTAAAAACTCCACCCCTCTTCAGAATTACACTCAATCTAGGAACTACATTTAATAAATAATCTTAAAGCTACATAGATTTTGAAGTTTGTTGTTGATGATAGGAGGATTTCAGAAGTTGAAATAAACTTCGTAGTAATAGAGATATCTTTCAGTTATAACAATTGTCTCTAGAATATTGTTATTTTTCTTGAATCATTTATACTTGCTATACATTTAATATTTTTGTTTTTTGTATATTTTATATGTTGTATATTTATTTTTTACTCTTCTTTGTCTACACAACTGAAGATGTCTACCATAGTGTAGAAGAAACATTTTGTTTTTGTATTTGATGTAATTTAAATATCTTTAGTGATTTTGTAAAGAAATGCCTTTTATTAAAACCAACCAATCAATTTTAAAATTGAAAATACATTAAGATCTAATTTCCAAGTGAAAAGTCAAATATCAAACAGAATTTTAGTGAATTTATCTGAACTTATGAATTAACCAACTGTTTGATGATGCCAGTTCACTGTCCTATGCAATACAATTAATTCAACTTGTGTGTCGTAAAGTCGAGAAGCCTAGCAATTACATGAACAATGGAGTTATAACAAGCTATACAATGTGCGTAGCATGTGGCAGACGACTAAAGTTGCTTAGACATGCAAGGTCGCCTGCGCTATGCAACTATGGTTCGCCCCGTCGTGGTTCGTCGGTTCATTGGACATGTGTTCCATAACCGTCGCCTTTATATCAGAGGCTTACTCAAGGACTTTGAACTAGTATTAAATCAATTTTATAAATGTCAAAATGGTTTTAACATTCACTGAAGGGAACAAAGAATACATTATCCACTCTCAACTTGTCACAAAACAGTGTGTAGTAAACATGCTGCGAATTCTGTACTGTAAGAACAATGTTAAGTCCTTTTCTTGGTGCACCTCAATGCCGCTATTTTATGGGTATTCATGAAATCAGTTGATATACAGGATTATTATAAATGATGGACCCATTTTTAAAAGTTTGTATTTGTTAAAGTACAAATGCTACACGAGTAATTTCTATACCAATGAAAAGAGGAAGTTTCAAAGTTTTTTTAATGTATTACAAGTGTTCAATGTGGCCTCCCGCTGCTGCACGGCAAGCATCTACGCGGTAGCCAAACTCATCCCACACACGAGCAAGTGCATCTGCTGTTACTGAGTGCATGGCAGCAGTGATACTAAGTAGTTCGAAATTGACAACAACTGAGCGGTGATACAGTTTCTCAAAACCCTTTTTTTGGGTCGCTTCACTTATGAAAAATTTTAAACCGCCTCGTGGTATTGGCAGGTGTTTGACAGTGTGAGGGAGAGCATCAAGCTGTCTACGGACGCGGAGAGCGGAGAGGTCGGGGACGAGGAGGAGCCCATGCAGACTGACGGGGGGGCAGACGACGGAGAGACAGCAGCGGACGACGGAGGAGAGACAAGACCCAGAGTGGGGAGGATAGAGGAGCATCAGCGCAGGCAGCTGGAGGAGAGACGAATCTGCTGCAGCATCAGTTTGTGAGTGATGTGAAAGCAACCCTTGATACGTAATCAACGACAGTTCAAGCACTATTTAAATTGAGGCTTTAAATTGTTGTTTGGTTGATACATTATTAAAGTGGGAAAGCTATTATATTTGAAAAACTTATCTGAAATACATCTCAGAAAAACAAGGTATAAAAACAAGGTCTGTAAAATACATACAAAAATAACTATTTGGCGACATTTGGGTGTAAAGCAGCAAATGAAGACAAGAAAGGCTCGAGTACTACAGCGGGTTCAAATAGTAGCACAGCTCTGTAGCAGGCTTGTTTCAAGGGGTATGCTTTGTACCTTCACAACTAAAAACACCCAGTAATGCTAGAGCCACTTGAACAGGAAGCCTGTCAGCCTTAGATCAGAATCTTTTAAATTTTGACAAGAAAGCAGGCTTAACTTTACTAAGTTCTCCCTACCTGACAAAACACAAATACAGTAACAAAAACAAAATATTAATTAAAACAATCGTGATACAATTACCATACTCTTTGTCTATGATGTCTAAGTTATTTTGATTGTGTAATTTCTGATTTGAAATCCTGATAAGGCTTTGTTTCTGACAACAGGAGGAGAACATAGAGGAGATGAGAGAGGAGCTCAAGCTGCAAGAGTCTATTGAGAGACAGAGACTCTACATGGAGGTTCAACAGAGTGTCTCCAAGTACAGAGAGTTGATAGAGAAGGAGAAGAATGAGAGAGAATCCCAACTCAGGTACCAACGCAAAACAAATATAAAACCGACCATGTATTTCATGAGTTATTTTAATTCTGTAACTGAAACAGTTTTGACGCCGCTCTAAGCAAAACTTCACTGCTGCGCATTGCTCGCTCAACAATGCCATCACAACAAACTAAAGCGGAACAAAACTACTGTCAGAAACATGTACATAACCTCAAGCTGAGCACATTGAGTGCACTGAACTTAGGTAGAGTTGGTTTTCATCTTCTAGTTGCTCCAAACTATGCGCCACCCATCGCATGCCACTAACCGATTCCCAATACTTGTGGATATTTGTGTTGTAAATTTAAACGTTTCTTTAAACTTTGCATTGCAATCTTTTCAAGTTGGGACATACCGGTAATTTTCCCTAATAGCAATTACTTTTCGCTTACATACCGCCAAATAGCATTCAAATTATGTTTGGTTAAATTAAATCTAGATGTCTTCAAATATGTTTCAGAAATGATTGCGAAGATTTTATAAAAAAATTAGACGATATGCTGACCAAAGAAAAGGAAGAACAAGTAGAGCGGTTGAAAGAAGACCACAAGAAGTATTTAGAAGAACATAAAAGTAAAATCAGTGAAGAAAAAGAGCAATTTGAGTTGGAATCCCAGATGAGGCTACAGACCAGCTCTTCTCAGTGAGTAGATTCCACGTTTGTACTTGGATATACTGCATCTTCCAGCTTAGACTATTTACGTAGAGGCAGATTTGCTTTGAGAATCCATTTACTCTCTGCCAGCTCAAATCTGGAATTTTGAATTCAAAGTTTAAACTTGTGTACCCAATTTAAAAAAACAACACTGGTTTTAAAATATTCAAATTTTTCTGCTATTGACTGAAAAAATATAAGTTGCATGCATTTCTGGATTTTGTTTTACAGATTGAAAAATAATGTTAGAGTTTAAACAAAAGAAGAAGTGGAAGTCAGTCGACTAATGGAAAAAAAAGAAAAGGCTTGATGATTTAGTAAAATTGAGATAGAGCAAGCAGAAAAGAAAAGAAGCATAGAGAGGTGAGTAAATAATATGAAACGGAAAAACACCCTAGGTAAAATATTTTGTATATAGATAACAAAACTAACAAAATATAGTGTAATAATTGTTGTGTGCCTCAAACTGAAACATGTAACTTAAATTTTCTATATACAAAATATTTTACAAAGGGTTGTTTTCTGTTTCATATTCATAGTATTTAAAACTGCTACCTCCCTTCAACTTCAAATCATTAAGAGGTGAGTAAACTCGAAGTTTTGCAATCACTACCTAGTAATGTAAGTACATTTAATTAGTGAGGATGATGAGCCGAACTGGAGAAGTGAAAGTTTGGTCATGATTTCACGACACTTCGGGTTGTGTGTGACTCAAGGGTAGAGATGTCCGAACTTGTGACATACAACATTCCCCCACTCACAACTGTCCATGGTGTTCACATGAGCCAAATGTCAAAGGAAAGCCAACAGTGGCAGACTTCTTACTTCCTCTTGTTCCTATTTCAACTGTGAACGCTTTGCATACTTTTTTGGCGTTCTTTCAAATTTTATTCTTGATATTATTTCTCCCAAGGCACTGTGAGCTTTACGAGATAACGTAAAAGGTAAAGTTTGACTTGTTTAACGAGGCTAAGTAAGGACTACAAAGTCCTTCTACCACTCAACCTCGCAACGTAACGGTTTTGCAATGGCAGACTGCTCCAAAATATCTGGCTAAAGAGATATTGAATTACATTTTGTAGATACATACCGTATAATAGACATTGTAGATGTATATTTGTTTTCCTTAGCATACAATCTTTGCAATTTTAATAAGACTCATATTATAGTCCATTATCCTATAACCCATTAGAGCTCAACAAAATCTTACAGTCCTTGTCGCTAATAAGCAAGAAGCAGTGAAGTGGTCGCCTTTACTGGTAAAATATCTATGGTATCTAGCCAATAGACTGTCAAACCCATGGTCTAAAAAACCCTCTTGACTACATTACGTTGAAACCAATGTTTAAAGTAAAGATCATTGACTATTGACATGCTTCATAACTGTAATAAAATTATTACAATGCTTTACCGATGATTGATGCAGGAGCTGAGCATTGTCGGAAGCGAATATGCAAGAGTATTGGTGGACAAGAGGAGTGAAGAGAAGATACAGCTGGAGAGACAGGTGGAGATAGCTGCACTGCGCCCCAGCAGGATACGCTCAGATCATGGAGCAGCACAGACAGACTGTCAAGAAGCTGCAGGACCAGTGTCATATGGAGGTAAGTGACAAGAGGGAATAAAAGCCTTGGTTGTAATTCAAACATTGTGAAAGCACCAATAGAAATCCTTGGTTGCATTCAAACATTGTGAACGTCCAATTCAATAGAAACCTTGGGATTTCAAAAGTCTTATTGTAATTCAAACATTGTGAAAGCACCAATAGAAATCCTTGGGATTTCTAAAGCCTTGTTGTAATTCAAAGGTTCTGAAAGCACCAGTAGAAAACCTTGCATTTAGGCCTTGGTGGGAAGGTATCTCCGATTTGTTTAGTCACCTCTGAAACTGTCCACTCACCAACCTAGGCTGTCTATTGAGAAATACAGTCCTTTGACAAACCACCGTGGTAATGATTTGTTCCACCCACAGCAGGTGGCTGATTTGATTTATTAGGTCTATCTTGGATTAGAACAGTCCAAATGGACTATAACAGCCATTAAAACAGATGTAAGGACTTGTCAGCTCACTCAACTGGATTTGTGTAACTAAAATTCAAGCCAAATTATTACAAACCAAATTGGCTGAGTTCAAAATTAAATTGTTCACTAGTTTTTAATAGGTCTAAATTTAATTGCAGTTTTTACATATTCATTATTCATAGACCAGAAATTAATATCTAAATTATAAGCACCTACCGGGAACTTTGTAAAGTATTACGTGTCTCATCAACCACTAATATAGGGTTGAAAATGTGATGTTCGGTATCTTATGAGCTATGAGTAAGCCTTTGTGTTCATCATGTCTGTGTTTGTTTCAGGAGGAATACCTGAGAAGGAAACATGCTGGAGAAAATGGATGCACTAAATTTTACAACTCAACAAGGCCTCTGAAAAGAAGACTTCACCAAGTTAATCGGTGAGTGTTGTTGGCCAAATTCATCTAATGAGATTATTTAAGGATAGATGATAGATTGTGATAGATTGATAGATTTATGTAGATAGCGATAGATGAGGCAGCAAAATCAACATAGTTGGGTGCAGTCTGAGAATGTATTCAACCCTTGGGTTCACCAAATATGCTAACCTAAGATTTGGAAGAATGCCTTTAAGCCCGACCTACTAATTATTTCTACACAACCAAGAATACTCTAACCTGCAGTTATTGAATTCAAAAACTGTTTACATTAGTAATTTAAAAAGTGTATTACTTTTCAAACCCTTTTTCGCTAAGGAGAATCTTTATATCTTTCTGACACAAACAGAATTATTGCAAAACACACATTCCACAAGATCCAAACGGTTAACCAAAACTGGATTTCTAGTCTTTAACAAAACAAATTTTTGACAGCTGGTAATTTAAATAGTGAGTGTTCTTGCCTCAACAAGTGAATGTGTAATGTGTTGTAGAGAGTTTGAGAAGGTGCGTTGTGAAAAAGCCGTGGAGGACAAGTACAAGTCACTGAAGGAGAAGTACTTAACTGAAAAACGAGGTGCGCTTTGTCGATGGAGCGCAAGCGCCAGGCCATGAACCGGCAGTTGGTGCCAACGACCCCGGCCCACCACTGAGGACACTACGGACCGATCCAATCACCACTCTGTTTCCTCCTCTCACCTGGGTAAGATGAGCTCATCCATCCACTACCGTAAGTAGGAGAGACTTCTGTGGGTCAATTTCGAAGGCAAATAAAACTTGATATAAGCTCAGAAAAATCAAACTTGTAAGTTTTGGGAGTTAGTTAAAACTGAGACTGGCATAAAATAAAATCAGTATTTTAGTATAGTTTTCCCGAGTATTTTTTTTATTTGCCTTTGTTTAGTCTGCTCATTTTCTATGTTTATTTGAGAATCTGTCAATGTATTTGAGAAGATATCTGATGTATTTTGGAAGTCGAAATATCTTTATTTTTAGTTAGATTTACATGGATAGCCACTACACATCATATAGCAACGTGCAAGCCATTTATAAGTTTTGATGTTTGTTATTAATTATTCTCATAATTTGTTTTCAAAACATCTCTTAAAATACTGTTTTCAAAAGTCTTAACTGCTCAGTCCCCCAGTTATCTCCTGCCCTAAACATGATAGTAGGTATTAGGCCTCCTGTATCATACCCAAGAGCCACCCCTCCAATACAGCACACTCAATGTATTGTATTTTAAAAGCTTTCAGTCTGAAATACATCAGATATTTTTTGAATGCAATTAACCATCTGAATGTTTCACATCTCTATCTTTTTCACAGTTAGTTTGGATTACAGGAAACTGGGCACGAATCTATCTCCAGAGACAGAGGCGGGAGAGAACACGAATGGGACTCAGAAGACGATCAAGCTGCCGGTCAAAACTGTCTCCGCCACTGACCACCTCATCTGCGGGGAGTCGAGCAGTGCCAATGTCAACGTTAGTGTGAGTGTGCCTCCTGCCAGCAAAAAACGAGTGGGAATCCTTCCCCAGCAGCGGAGGGAAGGAGCATCGTCGGGCTGAAGACAACCACACCTCGGTGTCGGAGGAGATACAGAGTAAGTGACAAAAACCTTCACTCACCAGAATTCAAGTCAGGGCTCAGACTGCATAATCAGGCTACTTTTCAAACGTTGACGAAGTTCATTAGTCTGGAAAAGCAGAATTGTAAAGCCAGTTACTTAATGTATGGACTAAAAAAAGGACAGATCAATAATAATTAAAATAACTAAATCACAGTTTGAATTTTAATTCAAAACCAATTCTATTTTAATTTTAAGTTAACCCAATCTGTTTTGAAACATTAATTTTAATATATTGAAAGAAGGTTCAAAAGTGGTTTATATCACCTGAATGATAGTAGAGCAAATGTGTGAGTGTTGTTTACACACCTGTGTGTGTTACAGTGGAAGAGGACTGTGTACCCAAGTGGACTCAGTCAGCTCTCACGCCACTGGAGAAACCTATGCAAGCAGCTGGAGAAATTAGACGATCTGGGGAACAGTTCTCAACCATGACACCAGATACCCCTCTCTGGACCAGGTACTTTATCTCAGACACCTGCTCTGGACAATTACTATGAGAAGAGCTATTGCCTTACTCACAGCGATTTCTAAGAACTGTTTATTGTTACAGAAACAATGAAGCTAATATTGCCCATTTTCTAAATATGCCTGTAGTTGCTTAGAGCTTGGAATGGATAGATGGGGTTTCCTCTCTGGGTCGGAATCGGTTGGAAAAGTTTTTTGCAATAGTTTTGAGACGTTTTAGACAAAACTAAAATAATTTGTGTATGAAAAATTATAACATATACTCTTTGTTCAGATACTGATTGTTAGTAGACATGATCCAGTTGTAGACAAATAGAAGTGAGACATTTATTCGATGCATAGCACATTAGGAAGAAACCAAACTTTAAACAGCTGGTGTGATTACTGTCAAGTGTTGTAATGTATCTAGCCAATGGAAGCTGTGAGCTGGACTTCTACAGGCATCGGCTGCATCTGGAGAGAGAGTCAGTGAAGAGAGCTAAGCAAGCGGTAGCCGAACAGAGACTCAACATAGAACACAGACAGTGCAGCTGGCCACAGACAACACACGGAGACACTGCACCAGCTGCACCAGGTATTAGGAGTTCATAAGGATCAGTCTTGGGACCTGTTTTATTTCTTCTTTTCACAAGTAATCCATGCCTTTACTTAAGAGGAGTTTTTCAAGATTATTAAGCTATCGTAAGACCAACTAACATCTCCTAATTTAAAAGTACTGCTTAACCAACGACTGAATTGTCAGTGCCTCAAAAAACCAATGTTTTAGCTATTGGTAAAAGTAAGGACAAAGGACCATCAAATATTAGTACAAAATTAAGCATCAAGAGTTGTATTTTACAATATCCCGTTAGGAAACAGCCATAAAGACGAACTCTTTGTTCTGAGAACGATTAAGTCGACCAGTACTTTGCTAGCAACCAAAACTGCATATCGTGCTCTATTTGAGAGCCACATACACTGCAGCCTGATTCTCTGAGGAGATTCCTGTGTCAGCGATCTCCAGCAGTTTTTCTTTTCAGGAGGAAAGAGAACTGACGGACATGGAGGTGAATCTACAATCGACTAGAGCTCTGTTGGGGAGAAGATCATCCGACTGAGACATTTGGAGCACAGTATAGAGCGAGCTGCCGTTTATGCACCTACGACACTCATGCACACTCTTCCCACACAACCAACACAGACTCTTCTTCAGCGGCAGCGACCTCGATCTGTCCACCGGTCAGTGACACCCTACCTAATCCACACACAGCTACCATTTGATCTTTGTTTGTCATACAAGGGCTTTCTTAAATTAAGTTCGTTCAAAAATGCTTTCAAAACTTTCAAAAATTCTCATGTTGATTCACTATCTGTTTTATTGCAGTTGGGCAGAACCAGACCGTAGATCTGAGATGTACTGGACGGAAAATGTCCTCCATAGTTTAGAGAATATAAACGGAGAGATAAGAGAAATCTGGTCCATACTGCAAACAGCAAACTCCAGGTAATTTCTTAAATGCAACAAACTTATCCAACAATTTTATGGATTTAATTTTCACGATGTCAAAGCAATTTTTTAATTCAAAAACCAAAAGCAAAAAGCTAGGTTTTACTAATTCAGGCAATTGAGTACCAATTATAACCAGCTGAGGAACTTTATGTCACACTGTAATAGATTTTGAACCCGTTGGTTTGGGATGTTGGGAATTTTCGGCTATTTCGCCAAGGAATCTAAAAAGCAATAACAAATCAATGAACTTAATATTTGAAGGCCAATAGGCACTTGAAGAAAACTTTGAACTTTCTATTGGTAATTGTGAATTCAAAAGTGACACTTGTTGTTAAGACCTGGTTTTGTTCTCTAGGACTTGGTCCTCCCCCGATGTTGAACTACGAGAGCAGAGGCATCAGTCAGGGAACGATGGATATTCACCACTTTGCCCCGCATCGAGCCACAGACATTGCAGACCGCACACGCAAACTCAAGGAGTGGCTCATCAGGTAATGTCCCAGTCGCAAGTTGTACTGCAGAAACTTGCAAGTTGCAACTGCATCTTAACTTCTATGAAATTTCTTTTGGTTTTCAGAACCCGAGACCAGCAGACCCGCGTAATTGCTCCCGTCAACCTCTAAGACTCCAGATTGAACAGATCCCACCGACTTGCCTCTAGTATGCTCGGGTCCTTCTCTCTTGTGATACTGCTGAAATCTGATCTCTAATGGATCTCACTTTCTCCTTCGTGTTAACCAAAGATTAGTTTTAGCCGTAGCAATAACTTTGCTTCATCGATCCATGTATACAACTTAGTTTTGAAATTGACTACTGTCGTAGAATGAGAATATTTTTAATGCTCCAGGAAAGGTTCGAATCGTTTGGATTGTGTCCGCACATTGCTTTTGCCGTTCTAGTCGCACCAAAATGATTTATGTTTAGCAAGTACGTCTTATGCATTAGTAACTGTGATAATTTTTAAATTTTAGCACAAATTGTATCACGCTTTTGTCTTAATAAATGTAATTTTACACTCTTTATTTTTTTTCAAGTAAGTGATTAGTTTATTTCTTATCTACTTTAGGCTACTATTCACAAATATTATAAACTAGTCAAGCTTTATAAAGCTTAATTTAAATTATATATATTTTTGTAATAGCTATACTAAAGTAATTGATTTTATTCTGATTTGAGTTCGCATAATATAAGTCATGTCCAAGTTTAAGCTTTAAGATTTAGTATAGAAAGTAATATATTTATTTATTTTACTGGAGCTTGAAATATTCAGCTGTGAATTACATTTAACTATAAATAAGCTAGTGCTATGCATAGCAATATTTTCTGAGCAATATTGAATTTGTGTTTATAATTGTGTTTTCACTGTATTCTCTATATATTTTAGGTAAAGATTGAAAGTAGTTTACACTTTCCCCATATGATTGCTTGGTTTTGTTTGTTTTGCTTTTATTCAGTAAACAAAAGCATTTAAATATTTTCCAAGTTGTAAAGTAATTAAACAAAAAAATAAAAAAAATTATGTGAGACCTTGACTTAAAATGACTTAAAAAGTATGACTAAAAAGTATGAAAATCTTAAATAATATTTAAACACGCCATACAAAACAATTATATTTCAATTGTCAGACAAGGAAACGCCATAAATAATTCTAAACGTGATCTACATTGAATAAGATTGAATTGCCAAACTGGTGCTAGTCAAATAATGAAAAATGTCACTATTGAGTAACATTTAGACATTTTAGATATCAAACTGTTAATAGGCCTAAAATATTTAATAAAAAATTAAGACTAATATCTTATCAACGAATAAGTTCCATAACGATTATGTACTATTCATGTTAAAGCTTTCAGATTTATTCATAGTATCATCTGTGGTTTAATAATTCCAAGGCACTATTAGGTTAATGAAGCTTTTATATACTTCATAGATTTTAGTTTTTTTAAGTTGTTCCTAAATAAGAGGTAAAATACCAAAGAATATTATATACTCGTAGTTCTGTATTGTAAGAAAATTAATATGCACAAGTAAATTTAGTGCATAGACCTTAACAGTCCGAAAATACTGTATATTGCAATAAACCAATATATTTTATTTGTTCCTGTGTTTAAAGTTCAATTACTTTAATGTATTATATTTGTAGGTATTTGGACAACCGTTTTAAAATTGTGATTCCTTGGTTCAGATTTTTGTGATTTCGGTAGCAGATTTATTTAGTACAGCTCAGTTTGTTTCAAACTTATCAAGTTTATATTACTAAAAACTAAAATGTTCCGAGGTAGCACTTGGTTGTTATGTTTTGAAATCCATCTAATTTTAGAGATTAATTTGTACAAAATGTAACCAGTGGCGGCTTTCCCTAATGGGCTCTTGGGCGCAGCCCTCCCAAGTCCGTTAATATATCTAAATTTTGTATTAAATCCTCTATTATTAAGATAAATTAATGAATTTGTTCGTCCAAGCGCTTGCCAACGCAGCCAGATCAGACTTGAGGTGGTGAGCATATAGAACGATGCTTGGGCGCAAACCGGAGCGCCCCACGGAGCTACTGTACATGCATATGGGAGAAGCAGCCGACAGCTGAGAGGGTGCCGTGACGTCATTCCAATGCATTTATTCAGACTGCTCGGGGCTCTGCCCCAACCAGCATGCGCAGCTCCCTTCCATTATCACTACTACCGCGCCGCACCTGTCGCGTCAGACCGAATGATCTGTAGATCGAACTGCTGATTTAGCAGACACCTGCTGATAATCAATCAGTGATGCCAACACGATAGACAAAACAATTATTGTGCCAAAAGAAAATTAAAATTGAATAAATGCTCCTGGCACTTAAAACTATTGGTACAACTGATTATTCTAACTTGATATCATCAGAACTGTTTTCAGTCCAGTTTAGCGGTTGTCTATACATAGTAAGCGCCATTACGCACCTTTATTTGTTCTGACTTAGTTTTATTTTAATGTTTAACTGTAGTTTTTAGTTCTGATGGTTTTCTATCAATACTGTAGTAGAAAATTAAGTTCAAAATGTTTTAAAATATGTTATTATAGCACTAAATTTACAAAATTTTCTGTGGAGGGCCCCTTTCTTGTTGGGGGTGCTCACACTCCCCGTAGAGCCCTCCCACTGACTATACACACGAGCCCGCTGTAACATAATTTCATAATTAAGTATTTTTAGACTAATGAAATATTATGCCAACATTCGAGAATGTTTAAATTAAACAACTTTGTCAACCAACAGTTGAAGAAAAATCTAACTGAAATGGAAACCTTTTCAAATTCTCAGGACATTCACATTTTCACAAGACTTCATTTCTCGGTGAACCAGATGGAAAATGTCCATGAATTTTGGAGACAGGATAAATTATTGTTTCAACCTGATTCCCAGTCAGTTACTTCCACTGACTGAGTTTTGTTGAGCAAGCATTTTCAGTATTTTCAATTTCCTGTCCCATCTTGAAAACAAACCTACACTGTGTCTCTGAAAATACTTTCGCATAAGCACCGCGCTAACCAGCCTCATTCAATGCCAATACCATTGGTTATAACTTATAACATTTCTAATATCAGTACTTGTTTATAACTATCCTACCTATTATTTAAAAATATAAATAGTAACACTGTGAATAAATAGTATGCACTAGGAAAACCGTATTGATTCAACCAACGTAAATGCACAAACAAAATATTTTGGGGTTGTTTTTCGATGTTGTCTTCCTACAAACCGCACTGTTTTAACGATTTCATAAGACTAAGAACTGGAAACTGGTTTCAATGTTACTAGGGACTAGTGATACTGGTAGTTTGCTATTTGTATGTACTATAGTAGTAGTAACTCGGCATCACAAAGTACTGAACGATGCCAAACATTCTTATAAAGTTGATTTTGATAAGTTTAATGCCACATTTGGCTATTTACTACTAAGTTCATTTATTGATGATGTGTTGGAGATCATAATTAGGTATACATATTTTCGCTCTGTTTTGAAATACCTAGTTTTGAAAATGAACTTAGTGTCTCAATTCTAAAGATTTATTGGAGAATTGACCATGTTTTACTTTATTTTATGGTGATTTTTACCCTGCAGTTTATACTTTGTGAAATGTTTAAGTCACTCAAGATTTTTAAATTGAACTTTGACTTGGAAAACGAATGTGTAGTATGTCATGATAATATAAGAAATGTGATACAAAATTGTTACTCAGTACTTTTAGTATTTCAACTTTAAAAATAATCCTTAGGACTCTATATTACCTATACATCCCTACTCGCTTACGTTGTTGGGTATCCTCAAATACATTGTGAATTTGTCACTAGGTTTAAACATATTTTAGCAGAATTTATTTCAGTTTTACTTTTGTACAAAATAAATTACGCTTTTGTGATGCTGAAGTCCAAACCTAGACTGTTAATGCTAGATTTCAGAGTTTATATAGAAGACGTTAAAGATCTTATATAACTTTAGGTATTTCCTGTGTCTTATCAAATTGATAATGTATACTGTCTGTTAACATAATTTATCAGATCCATTATTTATAGTCCCATTAAAGTTTTTGAATTCTTGAGCAAGAGTAATTTTATTTAACCTCTTTAGTTAATTAACTGTTTTTTTCTTAAATGAACCTACATTACTAAACTGAACTCTGTGCCTTAATTTTATGGTTTAAAAACCATTATTCAGAGCCTTTTCAACTTGATTTTACATTAAAATAAAGTAAAGCTTGAAGAAACCAAGTCATATAATATGTTTTGCCCCTAAAATAAATCAACAAACTGATCAAAACAAACGGATGAAACTGATGACAGTGTCATTTCAGTGGTGAAACATGTTGTAGGACTTGAACTTGTGAACTAAGGGCTGCCAAAAGTTCTACTTTTTGGAAGGAAAGTACACTGTAGAACCAAGGCCCCACAAGGAGGGGTGGCTGCCGGGCCTAAGGTATTGTATATCTTGTGTATAAAAATGGGAATGTTTGTAAAATAATAAAATCTTGTTCTGAGCCCCTGCTCCGTACTAGAAAAATATGCTTTAGTGTTGGTATATTTACGTATTTATCGTATGACATTTACATCATGTAATCTAATCGCCAGGTGATCTAATGCTGGATAGTTTGGCAGCCAAAGAATATTGAAGACTTCTCTGCCACGTCGGAAATGTTGCCTTGGAAAACCTCGGGTGGGGTGAGTCTTCGTTATTCCAAATAAAATATCTACCCTATTAAATTTAGGATATTTGTTTGTTAAAAATATAAACAAACTTTATTTTACAAATTAATTCAACTTCACTATGTTTAACAACATGAGACATTTTAAAACTGTTTAACCCTAGAACACTAGCCCACGTCTTTTTACGTGTCCCGAGCCATTTTGTAGATTTACCCTCCATAACCGGGCTAGGCACTCCAGCTTCTAGCAGTGCTTCTACTAGTCACGCCTGTGAGGCGAGTGTGATTCAGACCATTTCTTTGTTTTGGAGGTAAGTCAAAATCTAACTTATACCCTATAACAACACGTAACTTTTACGTAGTGCTAGTTATACATGTTATTTATTACACTAACTTTTTCGTGGTACTAGTTATAACTAGTGATTAACAGAAAGTTGTTTTTACGAAATACTACGGTTTTTACTACTAAAATTTCTTTTGGAGTTTGAAACAGCCTTGCCTACTCAACTAATAATGCCCGTTTGTTGCAGATGATGAGTGCTGAGCGGTTGTTAAATGATGAAATGATAGAACAAACATTAGATGCTGACAACTTTAGTGAAGGTTCTATAAGTGAAGTGGATGAAGTTGAGTATGAGGACCTCTAGTGAAGAATATGATAGTGATGCAGACCCGAGTATTTACCTGGTGATGCCCTGGAGGACGATGAAGAAGATAGTGATCTAGAGGAGATATAATAGTCAAGCCTATCAAAAATATTGAATCTGACAATCAGCGGAACTGCCCAAAAGAAAAACAAAAATTCAGAAGAAACTTGTAAATAAAGCCGTTGTAAATAGTACAAATAAACCCTCAACATCTCAACAGAAAAATCCACAGAAAATGATGACTAACAAGGTCTTGTTATTGTGCCTGATTCGGATACACTGATAGGAAAGGACAATTTTGTTTGGACAACAACTGACAAAAGATCAAGGGAAAACACCAGCTCAAACATTGTACATATTCGACCAGGACCTGTAGGAAACGCTAGAGAGGCAACCACACCAATGGAATGTTTTAAAACATTTTTCCGAAGATATTTTAGAAAAGATAATTGTACACACAAATGAAGAGATTGTTTTTATATTTAGATTTGTTTGTTGTTGTTTTTTTTGTCACAATTCAATTTTGTACATGACAAATAAAGTTATTTATTTTATTTATTTATTTATTTATTGCAAAACAAATGAAGTATAAAAACAAACAGATGGAACACTGAAAGATATGGATGAGCTTCAAGCTCGTACAGTAACAGTCGTAAGTTAACAATCTTATCTTCTTTCCTTGAGTATCTCCACTGCCAAGCGTAGTTTGCCTCACATTTGAAATCTCTCCTTAAATACCATCAATAAAATCTTTTAAACAATATTCTTTTATCTATCATCTTCTTGTTTCACAAGAAATATAACAAGTAATTTATTATTATTTTGACACATTTTAAGATTATTTTGTCAAAATAATAATAAATTACTTTTGTATTTCTTTGTGGGACAAGCCTGAAGATGATAGCTACATCGGAAGCTGTTCAAATAAAATGTTTTTATATTGGCCTACTGTTCAATATACTGTATTAAATTCTATTTATCAAGTGCCAATATCTCCAGAAGAAGAACATAACAATAATATTAAAATAAGAATATTAATTAAATTTGCAGATCTTAGGAAATCAGTATTTAGAAAGCCTTCAAAGTAAGACGACATTAATCTAACATTTGTGTATATTGATAGCTTGTCAGTTTTCTAGGCTTTGCTTCTTTAATAATATCGTTACATTGCATTAGAAATACAACATTCATTAAATCAGCAAATTAAATAATTCAGCAATTCAGCAGACCCGTGGTTGGTTGGAATTATGCGTGACTTCGAAGCTGATCACTCCGCATTTGTAATGTGACTTTACGGTAATAATAGGTAATGGTCGAGGTTGAGTGGTAGAGAGGACTTTGTAAGCCTAACTTCACCTCGTTAAAAACAAACTTTATCTTTTAGAAATGTAAATTTTAAACCTAAATATTCTGAAAAAATGGTTTAAAATGTACAATTGGTCAGGGTTTTTTGCATCGCCTTGAAACCCATTTTTTAAAACCTGACAAATTGTAAATTTTAGGCCTACTCGTCGCATTGAAGACGAATCTTTCAACCCTGATACCGTATCTTGTTACTTTGGAAGTTATTCACTCATAGTTTAACCAGAGTTTTAGTGTTTTTAAACCTTTAAAGTTTTTTGTAAGGTCCATAACTTGTTTGAATACTTAATATTGGTTGAAAAGTGGGTTTATGTAGCTTACAATTACAAGGTATAGTGCTAAGAAACATAAAAACAAGGGCATTGAAGACTAACTTTGATTGAAGACCACCTAAACCAATTTCAAATTTGTACAAAGGATAAATATATAATTCTCTCAGACACAAAGTATACACAATATTTATTCACAGTCATTAAAAATATGTACAATATTCAACATAAATAAATAATATAACTAAAAAGTACAAAAGTTAACAATGATGACTAACTTATCTACTAAATTTAGGTAGTTCTCATTAAAATTAAAGAGGCAAAGACACTTCTTTAATTGAAATATGTTTAAACAGAAGCCTCAGGTTAAGTAAAGCTACGTACAATACTTGTTTATATTCTTTAACCTAAATATTTGGGCAAAAGTGCTCAAGATAATCTGATTCAAAAGCAAAGTTTGATAGATTTGCAATCAGCAAGAAGTCCTCTAATTGTGAAGAAAAAGCTTTTAAACGTTTAAAGAGGAATTCGTCCTGTTTACATATCTGTTAGTAAACAGAAAATAGAGCGTAAATTTCACACCCAAATATCTCATTTTCTGAGTCTCCTACCATCACAAAATTTCAGTATTTTGTAATTTATATTACGTAGAAAAATGTTTGAGCTAATTTTGATTTCCCAACCCCATCACCAAAACAATTTATTGTCAATTTTGTAGTAACTACTTTTCTTTGCACGTTAAAAGTATGTACCTTAGTGTATGGTAGCACTCATTAGCACTCAAAGATCATTATCAATTAATATATCAGTTAATGACACTGTTACAGTAAATTATTAAAGCTTCAGTTCAAATACCCGTAATGCCCCTAGGTTTTGAGTCCTCTGACATATATTACAGTTAAAGCATCTTCTTGACGATGTTCCTCCTCTGTCGTACGTTCTTCTTGTCCATGTCTCTGACGACGGTCTCCATCCTCTTCTGCACGGTGTCCAGGTAGCGCGGCGACCGCGTGAGTTGTGGAACGCAGGAGTTCCAGTCCCATGCGTAGCTTCATCTGAGCGAGTCTCCTCATGAAGGCGAAGAACCCTGAAATCAAACAAACTCTTACTGAAAACTCACAACGGGAAAACTGAATTATGGGTAATTGGAGAAAATCATAAAAGTTTATGTGAAACCAGGAAAATTACTATTTTTGCAACCAGAAGACGTTATGCCCTTTTTACAAAATTTTCAACCAGTGGTGGTTTGAGTCATGATTTTAAATCCCCATTTGTTATTAAAATAATCTTAACCTTTAAACTATGATTGCGGACAAGATAGTAAATAGTTTACTAATTCGGTCTGTACTGGAAGCCTTAAATGATAGTTCTGACTCCGGCCGCTTAAGCCTTCTTTCTCATCTAACTTCTGCTAACTGACCTTGGTCATGGGGCGACGTGGAGGGTGTTGTAAACTCCGCTCCTTGGGCATACCAGGTAGTGCTCTCCGCTGTGTTCTCGTGTGAAGCTGAGGAACTCTCTTCTGTAGAAGGCGTCTCCGTCGTAGATTCACCACGCTCTGTTGTCGTCTGCTCTTCCGGGAGTGAACCATCGACCTCGTTGTGTTTCTCGTCAACATCTCTTCTTCTCTGCCTGTCGACAAACTCCTCGGCCGTGTTCTATGGCCAGGACTCCCTGCCTGTGTCTCACTTCGTTGTTATAGTTTCCTGAGAACATGGACATTGAGTCGACGTTAGAGAAGGAGTCGCCGCCGCTGCGGGAAAGAGTCGCCGCCATGGAAGAGCTGAAGGTCGGTTGACTCTTGTCGGACTTATCTTCCTCGGTGAGTGTAGGGAGACTCTTCGTCTCATCGTATTCAATGTCGGAGTACACTGCTTGCTTATGGTTGCTACTGGAGTACGTGCCTGATGATGTGCCTATGTCAGAAGGGTTGCTATACGCTGTGTACTCAGCTGACGTTGGGTACTTAGCAGCCTGATCATCCGAGTACTTTGTGTCAGTCAGGGATGTGTATTTCGGACTCTGGTGGTACTTATCGTTATCGTCAGTGAGAGAAGTGTACTTGCTGCTTTGTAAATACTTGAGGTTTTGATCGTCAGTTGAGTACTTACTCGCCTGAGATTCTATACTTAAACCAGTCAATGTTGAATACTTGGTTCCTGTGTTGTCTGAAGATCCTGTAGAATCGATTGGAGAAGAATACTTGGAGGAATCGTACTGCACACCACTGACCACGCCTGAAGAATCTACTGAGGAATATTTCGGGTCGCTGTAACCAGTGTTTACTTTTGAACTGACGGATGATGAGTATTTAGGATCTGTGTACTGTGTGATCACAGAACTGCTCGGACTCGAGTATTGGGAACCGGTCAAACTGTAGCTTGGGTTGTATTTGGAGCTCAAACTAGCTGAATCGGGTAAAGTTGAATACCCTTCAGGGTTTCTCCCAGATACATCACTCAACGAAGAGTATTTATCTTTATTCTGGAATCCCGATTGATAACCGTATTCGTGAGCAGGATCGTACCTGTACTTGCTGCCAGTTGAGTAGTGAGTGGAAGCGGCCGATGTGGAAGGTCGAGGCATATACTATCCGACTGCATTCCTGCCAAAACTTGACTGAAAACAGTCTCTTCTGGCTGCCCATTGTCTACATCAGCATTGTTAGTATAGTCGTTGTAGTGATACATGTGCCCGTCAGTAGAAGATCCCTTCTCATAGTTTCTCCTGACAGGTATTGGCACCCCTCCACCGAACGGGTACAGAAGAAGTCCTGCCAACCCTGCTGTTAGGACCAGTCCTACAAGTCCTACTCCCACACTCGGCATGATCTCCCTGGAAAGATAGTTGTAAATCCTTGTCGATAGAGGTTTTCCGTTGGGTCCTATTCTTGTCGAGTTATGACCCTCCTCTGTGATCTTACTCTCAGTTCACTCAGGTTTCTTTGCTGGGCGACGACGACGGTTCTTCTTCTTCTCTTCTTGGTGGGCTTACGAGTTCTCTTGGTGGTGGTGGGGATCTCTGTGGCAACTTCTGTGGTCTCAGCTTCTACAATGTCGGTATGAACGACCACAGATGTTGTTGGGACGAGCTCGTACTGAAACACAGGTTTTGCAGACTGGATCGTTGTCGGGGTTGTTGCAGGTGTTGTTGTCGAAACCTTTCTTCTCACAGCTTGAGGGGCTAACGGTTCAATCTTGGCGATGGAAACAGGTGATATTATTTCATGTTTCTTGATCGGTATAGGATCAGATTTTACTTTCGTTGCAACCGTTGTTGGCACTCTTCCTACTACAACTGGTGTTTTGTTCTTGAACTTTGCATCTTGAAGCATTAAAGCAGGTATTTTTACAAGAGGTTCTTGGTTTACGAAGCTTTCTTGGGATTTTCAACTTTGTTATTATGGCTGCTTGTTTGTTTTCCATTTTTTCCCGTAGTATTTTTGTATTTTCCTGATTCGGCTTGACATTGTCTTGATTGGCTTTGTCCTTTTTCTTGGGTGGGCTCTGCGGACACCTGTGTGAGAGGTTTGGTCGGTTGTTTCTTCAGTGAGGCTTGGGTCGCTTCCTCCCTGTTGTTGAGCAGGATCCAAGTGGAGATGCCACTGGCAGGAGTGGACTCAGCAGTTGCCGGTCTCACGAACTGCTGGTTGGTACCACTTGGTACGCAGTGGATGCTGTCTGAGTCTAGAGGTATCGCCTCCCTTGCCCATCTGCACCAACTCCTCTGTCACCACCTGGGTCTTGATCTTCGGAGTGCGACGTCTGTGGCGACCATGTCAGTTGCTTCGGGAGTGAAGTAGCTGCTTGGTCACCATCTTGACACTCGTTGATGGGTGTGGGACTCGTGGACTCAGATCTGCCACTGTTGGACTGCTCACTTGGCTGCTGCACTTCTTGTGAATCGACCGGCTTCTCTTTGACGACATCTTGACTCTTACTCTCTCTCTGGACTTCATTGTCCCAAAAGTGGCCTGTAAAAGTAATTGTTCAAATTAGTACCACAAATTCATCATAAAATTACTTTTATTAAAAAAATGGGGAAAAGAACGGGAAAACTATAAGTTGAAACAAATAGTGTTTTTAGAGATGCTATTACACAAAAATATAGTCCCAAAACTCCAAACCTCAATTTAACCTAAATTGTGAAGCTATCCAGACAAGAAAAACTAGATTATTCAAAGAACACAGTCATTGTGTATTCCTTTATTTATAGAGTCATGGCCAAAGATCCCACATAGGTACTTTTATCCTTATTCTGTTAACAATTTGAAGTTAATAATAATTTTGTGAAACGATAACATAACACTTATACTTTTATATGACTAATTTTGAGGTATTTCTAGCAAGGCTAGAATTGCCTTTGCTAGCGAAAGGTCTGGTAAATTAATTGTTGGATTTTACGCTTAGGTTTTATATGTTTTGCTTGATGTACTATAGTTTGGTGTGTGTTCTACTGTTTTCCAGCTGAAGTCGTATTTTCAATTAAATTTGGAACAAAAGTTATTAAACTACAGTATTAACGGTGTATCATGAAATTGGGCAGACAAACTACCACCTAATGTGGAATTTAAGCAAAATGGTAGATTTAATACTGTTCCAGATGTTAAAATTTAATTTGCTCACTCAATTCTCAGATTCTTGCTATTTTTAATTCAACATAATACTTTAATTATTTCCACTAGCAAGAAACCAAGTTTACTTAGTGCTGGCAAGTTGCATGTTTGTACAAACAAATTTAAAAACAAAAGGTATTTACTGACAAATAACTACTTCAGCATTTTCTTTTGTAAAATGATGATTATGGAACTTCCTCATTATAGTATAACATATTTACATTATTACAACTTGGCATTTTCTTTAACGCTTAACGCTAGATTATAATAAAATTATGCTGTAACTTTCTCTTTAAATCATTATCTGCAATATTGAATTATGTCAGAATGCTTCTTTTGAGGAGGATCTTCCGAATTGTTTAAAATTACTAAGGTAGTCCCTATTTATAAAATGGGATACTTCGGAAGTATCTAACTACCGTCCCATATCACTCTTGCCATCAATTAGTAAAGTAGTCAAAACTTTTCTTAACAAGAATTACCTCATTCATGGAGGATTACAATATAATTTCTAAAGCCAATATGGTTTTAGGAAAGGTTACAGCACTATAGGTGCTCTTAATAAGCTTTTAGAGACTGTTGTAATGGGTTTGGACAGTAAAACAAAGCATTAAGTATTTTCTTGATCTTTCAAAAGCATTTGACCGTGTGGATCATTCAATTTTATTAAAAAACTACACAGCTATGGAATTCGCGGACTACCTTATAAGTGGTTAAATTCTTACTTGCAAGGTAGATCTCAACAGGTTCAAATGAAAATAAATTATCCAAAATTACCCATTTACAATATGGATCCTCAAGGATCCATTCTCGAGCAGAGTTCTCTTTTTGGTTTATATTAATAATGTAAATGGCGTAGAACCTCAATACCTAATTAATATTATTTCAAATTCAGCGGAAAATCTAGAATTCAAGCTTTTGAAAAGTACACATTTGTACACAATTTTTTGAAAGTTTGTATCTTAAAACTTAATTATAATAAGTCAAGTTTTAATAATTTTCAACTTGGCAGGCAATTCGATTACTGCTTACCTAACCGTAATGATGGATAATCATTTGCTGGAAAAGCTGAATCAACAAAATTCTTGGCGTTTATATAGATAAGAATCTATCTTGGGATAGCCATATTGATTATATAAGCAGAAAAGATTTCCTCTAGAATTTTTCTTCTTAGATACCTATCCCAACATTGTAGCCATTATACTTAGAATGGCTTACTTTGGTTTAATACAACCATACATAAATTATGGTATCATTTTGTGGGGTTCTCGTTCAGAATATAAACTCTTTAAATTTGTATTCTGCAAAAGCTGTGCGAATAGTATCAAAATTACGTTTGAGGGATTCTTGTAGAAATATTTAAAGTATTAGGTATTCTTACCCTACCTTGTATTTACATATATGAAACAATTATTTTTCCATAACAAATGGTAGTTTGGTAACAGGCCATGATATCCACAACCATGACACTAGAAATAGTAGTCAATAGGTTGGGATATCATAGACTTGAAATATCTCATAAATTACCAATAGTGAATTAAATCTTTTAACAAATTACTGACTATTTAAAATTATCAGTATAAACTTTTTAGTCGAAACTGAAAACATTTTTAATTCAAAAATCATTTTATAGCGTTGGTGAATTTATGGACGATTCGAATACAACTAATTTTTCCAACAACATTTCACCTACGTAGCAAGTAGTACTATAGGGAACAGTATTTTGGTGATGGGTTACCTTATTTGTTTTTATATTTAGATTTGTTTGTTGTTTTTTTGTCACACAATTCAATTTTGTACGACAAATAAAGTTATTTAGTTATTTATTTATTAAATAAAGTTATAACGTCAATACTGTTTGATAAAATATTAACACAATCTTCTTAAAACAACATGGGCAAACACAAAGAAGTAATCAGGGCACACATTTTTTATTCTCTATTGTTATTTTGTCTATTGAGTAATCCAGCAGTGTTATTTATACATAAATAAAAATCTGTAGTATGTATTTATTTTTATGGTAAAATAAAGTATGGTGTAGTTTGTTTATAATTTGTTTAGGCTAAGATGTGATTATGTTGATGATGTGTATGTATGTAGGTATATCTACCTACACACCCATATACATTGGTGCCATACCAATGTGATATACCTACTTGTTTTGAAGCTGTATAAGGATATACTTCCGGGCAGATCCGTGGCGGATTGGTATCGCGCGCGACTGAAGCTAATCACTCGGTGGCGCGGGTTCGATCCCCGCAGTCCCACAATTGTAATGTATTTGGTGACGCTGGTAAAGGTCGAGTTGAGTGGTAGAGAGGACTTTGTAGTCTATCTTCGCCTCGTTAAACAAGACAAACTTTACCTTTTTACTTCCTATAATTGAAGGCATAAAATATGTGGGCCGGATGGTGTAGTGGTCAGCATAATCACCGGCCTTGGATTCAAGTCCCGGTTCAGTTCAAACATTTTTGTCTTCAAATTTGTTCAGTAACATATACATACATCGTAAAATACAAATAGTTTTTACTGGGTTCTAGGTTTCCTTTTTTTAGACACTGTAGATGTATACAGTATGTGTGTGTACCCTCTTCAGATCGCATTTTTGTCCGCTTTTCATGAATTTAGGTACAAATTTTCCTTTTGTAAATATCTTGTAAAGTTTTAAGTCAGTCTCAAAACTCCTATGATAGTAAAGAAATTCGCTTCACTCATACCAGCGGCACTCCAGCGCTTAGCTGCGTGTCGGCCTGGTTTATTTATTCATCCGACACACAAGTAGGTCTACTACGCACTCTCGCTACCAGCCTCTGGGCACTGTGTTACCTTCCATGTGTAATCTTTTCTAAATATTGTCAAAATACTTGACAGCATCAGTGTTAATAAGAATAAAAGTAAGGTATATTTCATTTTAAGATAATTTAGAGCTGTATGGGGATGGCGAATTCTCGAGTCTACATTGCCAGTGATGTGACTGCATGTAAGCGAGTTGGAGGTAGAGAGGACTCCGTTATGTATTATTGTCAAGTCTCATGAATGCTGAACAACTATGCTTTGTGAGGTGTGACCTATATTGCTGCCGTCACTCTGTGAGATCCAACCCATTCTCCAATACACAGCAGCACAACACAGGGTTTCGTCAACCCTTTTATTCATTCACGCTGAAAGTTTTACTCAATTAAAATGGACAATTTTTAAATTTCTAAAGCAAAGTATAAACTTATTATAGCCACATCGAGTAAGGCAAAACAAAACAACATTGTTTATAAATCTCTTTATTGAAAGAAGTATAAGATGAACAGTTGGAAATTTATATTCCAAGGCTTAACAATGGGATTTAAACTAATATAACATTAAACATATATTCATGTTAGACACTTTTATTTACAGCTTAACACTAAAAAGGTTGTAATTAACTTTAAGACAGAAGAAAAAAGAAAACGTTAGTTACTAAACCTACAATATTAAATAATTAAATAAATAATAAGTATAACAACAATATTCTAAATTATAGCATGGCATCAATAAATATACATTCAAAATCGTCTGTCTACTGATAAGTTTAAAGAAGTTTGAAAATAATGTACTGTATTCGTTTTTGTACAATGAATGACTACTACTCATGAATGAAAACTACTCAAAACCGGAAGATATGATATATTATTTGATAAAATCAAAACCCTCCGAAATAATGTTTTTTGTATAAGCAGTTTTAAGATTTAAGCTGCATGACTTTAAATAATTCTGAAGAGTTTTGAATGCTGCTTGTTGGTTATTTGTTCAAGGTATTTAGATGTCAAACCACAATTTAAAGATATAGATTGTACTTTCCATAAAAAATTAGTTTTGTTTGATTTTAAGTTTTATAGTGAATCCCTGTCCAACTCGGCCACTAACAAAAAAGATAAAACTTGTTTTTAACAGGGATTGCCCTGCCCCTCATACCCTGTAGGTGAAATTCCCCCCAAGAAATACAACCAGACTATGCGATGAACATTTTAAAACAAAGTAGAGTTAAGCGATTGAGATATAATTGAAACAGCTAATAGATAATTGAAAAGCTCTTCTCCTTTAGGAAGACTTAAAGATAAATAATCGTGTTGTTTATTTTATATACTAAAGAAAGAATATTAAATACTTTATGTTCAATTGATACATGCAAGAGTTTTGACAGTATTTCATGCAAAATAAGGTGTTCCTTGTCTGTAATCTTGAAAAGATAATCTCCATAAAAAGGTACTTTAAAGGTATTAGCTGCACTCTCTGCCGCGTCGCCATAAAAGATATCCGGAAGCGATTTTTCTAATAGAAGTGTTTAGTAAGATTTTAGTTTATAGTAAGGAAGATGTGTATTTTCAAAAAGGACAAAGTCTTACTTAAATTTATTCTACAACTTAAGTCATATCTAAGTTTTGAAAATGCTCTTGGAAGAGTTGATTTTATATCCATCCTACAAATCCACACTATTTACACTTTCGAGTATTCTTTAATGTCATAACAATCCGATACTCTGGAGAAAAGCATCCATGTTCATTCCAGACCTGAGACTTCGTTCAAACCTCAATGCGGGTTCTGAAGGCCGGTAAGGACTCGCAATAAAACCAAGCCTCCTTCTAGAGTTATCGGATCTCCGAGAAAACCAATACGAAGGGAACAGCCAAGGAAGCACAAGGGCGGCGACCCCTAGGCCACTGGCAAGGAGGATTGACACCGGTGCGAACAGGAAGGACCAGAACCCCATACTTATGGGGTTGAATATAGTCATAGAAGTGAAGAAGTCAGAGATGTACTCGAGAACAGTCATTGAGTTACTGGGGGGTTTCTTGGTCGTGGTGGCAACCGTAGAGGAATCAGGGATATCATCGTACAAAACATCATCCGGGGATTCGATCTGGCCACCTCCATTCACGTTGTGCACAGGAGTGTTCAGATTTATGACACAATCTTTATTCTCTATAGAGTTTGTGATAGTTTGGACGTTGAAGAACTGAACCGCAGGACAATCAGAGTTGCCACTGCCGGCTGCTCCTGCTGCGGCTCCTAAGAGTCCTGGAACTATGGGCGGCGCTCCAGCTATGATTGGGGAAATAGCAGGAACTATGGGTAGTATCGGGACCAAACCTCCTCCTCCCGCAGGGGCTGCCGGGATTGGATCAGCGAGAGGAGGGCAGCTGCTGGTGGTGCGTCTTCAGGAGAGGAGAGGATGACAATGGAAGGAGGAGGTCTTCCTGAGGATATGGTCACAGGGTTGAGAGGAGTTCCAGCAGGAGGTATGGCAGGGGCTCCGGGAGCTGCAAGGATGTCAGGGGAGGATTTTCTTCTTCAACATTGTTGTTAGGAGGCGCTTCTGGATACTGTTCATGACTTCCAACTATTATTTCAGGCCGGAATCTTCATATTCTGGAGATTGAGAGCTCAAGGAGGGTCTGGGAATATTCAGGTCCAGATGGACTGGAGGTTGAAGTCTGTATGGTAACAGACGAGGATAATGGAAGTCAAGGTATTGGTGATAGTGACTAGGGTAGTGTGGTGTGGTAGTTGTAGTGTGGTAGTGGTGAACTGGTTCAGGAGTAGGCTCTGGCGAAGGATAGTGGTAGGAAGGTTTAGAAGAAGGTTCTGCGGAGGGATGGTGTGGCTTATGAGTTGTGGTGTGGTAGTGGTGGACTGGTTCTGGGGTGGGTTCTGGCGAGGGATAGTG
The DNA here is from genome assembly GCA_018831715.1 of Matsumurasca onukii. Lineage (NCBI taxonomy): Eukaryota > Metazoa > Arthropoda > Insecta > Hemiptera > Cicadellidae > Matsumurasca > Matsumurasca onukii. Next base: position 39,389,293 of record CM032061.1, on the reverse strand, counting down.
GTAAGTGGGTTGAGGAGAAGGTTCAGAAGGGTAGTGATGACTGGGTTTAGGAGGTGGTTCAGGCGAAGGTCTCGGATAGTGGTAAGTTGGCCTTGGAAAAGGTTCAGGAGAAGGAGCAGGTCTGGGAGGTTCAGGTAGAGGCTCGTAATGCGTCTGGTGACTGGGAGGTTTAGGAAGAAGCTCAGCAGGAACGTCTTGGACCAATATGACAGTGGGGCGTTTGTGCCAGGTCGAGGGCTTGTGATAGTGAACAGGTTCCGTTGTGTGAGATAATATCAAATCATCCAAAGAAACAGATTCCCACCTAGAATCACCATCGTCTTGTGTTAAAAGAGGGTTCATGATTTGAACTAGAGTTCCTGAATTCTGCTGAGGGAATTTCAAATCAGGAAGAGAATTACTAACAAAACTGTTAACCAAGTTTTGGGTGATCAGGTTCGTTTTGGTGTCAAAATCCTCCTCGCCCTTGGGTGGCGCCAGGGATACCGGCAGCCACTGGGCGTCCTCATCACCCGATTCGTGCTGAACTTTTACAACTGTGTTCCCCAGCTTCGGTCGCCGGGGGCGTGTTACCGCACCGCGTCTTCCTCTTTGTTTGGGTGCCCCAGATTCTAATGAATCTTTAAAACCCTCGCTCTTGTTTAGACCGTGAAGCAATCTGTCTGGTAACGGATCTTTACTGCCCTGGGCGTAGGCAGTTTCGGGCCGTGACCTGTTATTATTTTGACTCTCCGATTTACCCGGATTCGACCGGAAACACCGTATACAGTTGGCTACAGAGTAGGACCTGCTGAGCCTAAGTGCTCGCAGACAGGTGCTTATTCTAAGTGCCTTGTCCTCAGGTGGTCCAGGGCCAAGACTGACTTGAGATTCTGTGTTATACCTGTTGACTCTGTGTCCTGAGACCGGCCTCCATGACTCAGCTTCTGAAACATAACAAACACCTGTTAGGACTGAAGCCCAACTTATTGCAAACTAACAATACTGTATATTTGGATAACACACTAAATCAGAATTAGTATTTACGTTGTTTTCATACGTTGTCTTTTGATTAAGTTGTTTAGAACGTACGCTTAAAATATAGAACTTCTGTGCAATAAAAGATTTATTTATTCCTATTCTGAGTTTCAGCTGCCAGTAATAATGACGAGAGGTTTAGAGTAGGTATAGTTAAGTGGATCGAATGAGGCAGATCATTGGCAATAATCAAGGCCGGTGCTAGAGTTTTCGGCGCCCTAGGCAAAACCTTTAATGGTCTCTTCATCAATACTCCTAGCAGAGTCATCTTCATCATAAATTAATCGTAGGACTTGTGTTCTGTTAGCTAATAAAACCCAGCAGACAGAATTTCTATCGGTGTCAGCAATGACTTTATATTTATATACCATCGTAATACATTAACATTTAAAGTCAATTGTGACACTACTCGATCTTCTATTGGCGCGAGAAGCAGCCCGTGCCACAGAGTATTTATTTCGAACAGTCGAAGAATGTAGATTACATTAAGTTCAAATGGATAATTAATATACTATAAAGCCGGTTCTACAGGTGACTGAACGAGTAAATGTTTAGGCACTTCCGGCATGCTACACACCTCAACCACATACTCTTTTGAAGCTCTTAGTGTGAAACCTTCGGGACGTATCTGAAAACATTATTTTTAAGGCTCTGACAAGTTGGTGGACAAAAAGTTGGCGTCTGAAAATTTGTCCTCGGGGCGATACAGCGGCAAAACAGTTACGAATGCACCCAAAATACGAGGCCGCAGGCCGAGTGGGAGTCTGGGGGCGCAGCCCCTCAGCGAGCCCGAAAGGCGAGTGGATATTTAAAGTCAATGTTGATTTCGAATGACCTCTTTCCAATGTTGTTGAATAATTGAATTTTTATATAACAAGAATTTATGACACAAAATTACGAGTTTGGTTAACATTACTTTTAAGACCAAATAACTTTCTCCGTGAACTATTTATATGTTTCCAAAATAAAGTTTTGATTTTTATCTGCTCGGCGCCCTAGGCAGCTGCCTAGTTCGCCTATACGGTCGCGCCGGCCCTGATAATGATACTCGTAAATTGTCATAAGTTTCACGCGAAGGCAGGCCCGATTTCCAGACGGTTCCCAAGTCTGATTGAAAATTTAAGTCTAACTTTGACACGAAAAATGCCATTAGTGCTTGAAGCAAATTAGAAAATAAGATCCCCCTCTCCCACCAGTAAATCGACTCACAACCGTATGACTATTCAAAATCCATCTCCCATCATTGACATTTTGTTTTCCCCCACTTACTAGTATAACGATAGTTCGAATTTACATGGTTGTAACATTTTATGTAAGCTAGAAAAGAATCTCTTTTACCTTCAGTTTTGATTACTAACATATTCTTTGCAATAACATAGTGTCGCATTGTTGTGCTGACAACCTCCAGAACTGCTTCCTTGTTATCAAAGCAATGTTGGCCAGATTGTTTTGATAGTCCCGGCGCCTCCACCATGTAACGCTCCCCTTATAAGATAAACGATTGGGAGCTAGTGTAGCCAGATGGTAGAGTAAAAGCACTCGTTAACCAAATTAAAACTTATGTTTATTTAATAACTCACAAACTAAGAATGCAAGTATATTAGTCAAGAATAAATTGTAACCCCAGTGAATTAACATGAAGGGTCATCGTCACTGGACTCTATATTAAAACTTGTTAATACTACAACTCCAAGATTTTGGTTGTATTAAATATTAAGAGCTGAATCTAATTATCTAAAGTAATCTCATTTAAAAAGTAAGCTAAAAGAAAAGTATTATAAAATGAATCTATATAAGTGTGAGACAACTAGAACTGCAAGATCTGAGCAAATAAGTTTCGGAAATAAGTTAAATTAAAAGAACATAAAAAACTGACTTTGGAACTAAGGCTTGGATTGGGACCTAAGTTAGGACCTACCTCCCCAGGGGCAGCATCGTGAAGGGAGACCCCCACACGCAGGGATTCTCCTAGGCAACTGAACCCAGAGGAGCTAAGCCAATAACCTTTTAATTACTTGCTCAGCATAACCTTGACTATCAAAACAATCTGGCCAACATTGCTTTGATAACAAGGAAGCAGTTCTGCAGGTTGTCAGCACAACATTGCGACACTATGTTATTGCAAAGAATATGTTAGTAATCAAAACTGAAGGTAAAAGAGATTCTTTTCTAGCTTACATAAAACGTTACAACCATGTAAATTCGAACTATCGTTATACTAGTCGATGCACAATTTATTGAAATAAGCACAACCACATTATAATTTAGTTTGTAGGAATCAGGCCCAGCCCCCGTGTACACCGTTAGAACCAACACATTCCCTTAGCGTAGGAATCAAAAGGTCAGATCCTAGTTGATAAAATCTTCTATCTTTCTTCTTAAATCTTCTATTATTAAGAAGTTAACATACACAAAGAAGGTTCTCAGACGTGTATCATCTGATGTATCGTGTGACAAAGCCTTGTTCTGTTGTTGAACTAATTCACTGTGTAATGCTGCGAACTCAGCTGTCTCAGTTCTCACTGCGCTTTGGTGGGAAGTGTACCATACATACTCGTAGTACACTATTGTACAGTTGATATACGTACACAGGAGCTGAGGTACAGGTTGGACCAATGAGAACGATACAATTTGTTTACGCTGTCACACAGTTAATATGACAACAATGAATTATCAGCTGTGTTATACCCTCAATGAAGTTCTGTCATTTTAGTTGAAATGGCGTTTTGAAGACCTGAGCGTCGTGATTTTGCTATTGAAATATTTTTAATAAAAGTGATTTTGTTGTTAAAATTCAGATTGTTTGAATACCACTTTAACGTTGGTCGACACAGAAATGATCTTAGTCGTAAAACAATTGCAAACTAGGTGAGTTTATCCATAAATACTGCTACTACACAAAAGAAAATCGGTGGAAGTGCTAAAACAGTCCGTACACCAGAAACTGTTGAGAAAGTGCGAGAGGCAGTCCTTTATCAGCCTTTTCAAGGGCAAAACTATTGTCAGGTTGTCCGAGGTCACCACTCAAAACGATGTTATTTAAAAAAATACTTGTTTAAAGTAATATTGCATAAAATACTCTACCAATCAGTACAATATTAAGCTGACGAATATGAAAAATTATCTATTCATAGCATATTAAATTGTGTCGTTCTCATTGGTCCAACTGTATTTGTCATATGTGCATTAACACTTTAGACATGTCTCAACGGTGCTAAAAACTGCCAACAATTTAACGATGTGCTCATGATTTTAGAGAACTTAATGGAATGGGGAAAGTAGAAAATGAGGGCTTGTATCATCTGGGGGGAGGTGGACTACGAAGGAGGGAAACGTGAGAAGTTTTTACAGAATAAAACACGGATACATACATTTCAAATTTCAATGTGTTTTTGATCACGATGTTCAAACCGAAAGAGACAGTTTTTCTTGAATCACTTTGATACTCTGATTTGAGACATCGACCTCTCCTAGAGGGCAGTTTACGGTGAATATGGGTGAATGATGAGTGTGATGAATGTTTGATGGATGATAAGGTCTTGGTTTGCTTGCATCATTAGGTGGCAAGTCTAAAGTCAGTTGTGTCGAGGGCATTGCCCTGCTGCCTGAGATGTCTTTGTGCCGACACTTGATTAGTATTCTCTAATGAGTCTTGACACCTGAATGTCAATGTCAGCTGTCAGACAGTCAGCTGTATGAATGTACGAGTCTGTACGCTGGTCTCGTGCTGGCACTTCCGTAGTCGTTGACCGACAACTCACCAACAACATTCCGGTCTATCGTCAGCACGTGAATAATACATGGGTTCATAGATATGGATACATAACTTTTTACGTCGTATTTTAGTTTAGCTTCTCTTCCCCCCCTCTCACCATCCTAAAATTCAGGTCTGATGTTAGGTGTGAATGTGGAATGAGAGAGAAATCATGTGTGTGAGAGAGTGTGAATGTTTCATTTCATGTTATTGTAATTTGTTTTTTGCTACACAATATTTGTATTGTCTAAAGCAAATATACACTGTTATTGTTATAATTGCTATCGATTAGTTATTGCGAAAAACAATTAAAATTTGGAAAATAGTTAATATATTTTAAAATATAGAAATGTCCAGACATTCTAACATCAAAGTATTCTAACATTCAAACTTGTTTCTCCGTTCTCTGCTCCTACAAAGACAATCCTTAGGAATGATTTGGATAGGTTACTGGTACTCCATAATAGTACCTAAATTGGAAAGTATTCAGCCAGTTGCCGCAAATTACGTGCCTGAGGTCTTGTTTCTTTGCCATGAATTCCTCAAACACATGCGTGAAGCAAAGTAGGGAACGTGAAATCTAGGTTGTGAAATTATATTTAGGCAACACTTTACGAATTGCTAAATTGCCTTTGATTAACGTTTCACTAAATTAAGAAGAGGATTTTACTCTTAAATTTAGGTGAATATAAAGATACAACTTAAAAAATACACCTATTTGAATAATGGGAAATCAAAGATATCTTTGTTTTCACTACGGTATTTGAAAACATTTCTAGTGAAAAGGGAACGCAAGATAGAGGTGTCAACCCTTCCACTAAAATTATTTTCTTTACAAAATCTAAACCTACACGTTTGAGGCGGGCTTTTAAGCTCAGTTTGAGCAAAAACACTCTTCGTACGGTACAACAGTACAATACCAGACATTAGTGTACTCCTTGAAGCGCAAAGGTCATCCATCACCTATCGCCAAACTCAAGGAAGTACAGCTCTCCGCCTCATTGGATTGATGAGCCTTATTCTATTCAATGATGATAAACAAAGGTATGGCGTCTCAGTCGAACTAATTGCGAAGCTATCACAGTGTTGATTGAGTTGACAAAACTGTAAAAACCACTTTGAAAGACGAGTGGAAAGCAATGTCGCGTTACCATTAGAGAGAATCTTGCAATTCTGAAGTATTAAAATGGCTATGTTTTGGACCTGCAGCTATCTCCCACCCTCTCTAGCAGTTGTTGAACGGTAGACCCGTAGGAAGACTCCTTATCCCTGACCTCAGTTCCTCCACGGGATCCGCCCCCGTGACCGCGAGTCTCGCATTCCACAAGACCAATCACGGAGCCGTAATCAACATTCCGCCAATCATCGCCAGATCCAGCACGAGCAAGTGCTGACAACCGTGTCCCGGAATATATGAATGGACAACAGCTGTAAAGTGTTGGATTGTTTTATAGCAACCTACACTTTCACGAGTACTTACAGAGTAAATGTACACTGTAAACTAGCTGTATGACTAAATCACTGTTACTTTCTCGAGAAGGTATGCACTGATGCAGGGTAGGGGCAAGTAAATGGTGTATTCTAACACGGCTCCGCTACTCTTCGCTGTTAGGCGTCATTCCTCTTGAGCATAACTGGGCTCCACTGAGAGGTGGGAGGGTCCAACACTCTGTCGTGTTACTTTTAAAAATGTAGCTTAACACTATGAAAATTAAAATGTATGTATGCAAGTTCAACTTGTTCAGTTGATGGAAAACGCAATCGATTCAATAAAACAGTTTAATAGCTGGTTAGGCCTTTCTAGAGCAAAGTTCTCATCGACAGACCAAAATCTCCTGAAGGGTTACTTATTTTTGAGGTTGTAAAGCTGAATCAAAGTCTAGTTTCAGAAGACAAGTTTAGGTTATTATATGAAAACCTACACTTTTACAACTGTGAACATGTATGATTTAGTTTACAAAATACATCGAGTAAGTCCGTGGAAAATCAACGATGTCACCCAACTGAGCAGTTTGCAAATATCTCACGTGACAGAGGGATAAGGTTTAATTGTTTTTAAAGAGTGCATTTTATTTTTTTAAACCAATGTATTTATGAAGCCCTAAGACAAAAAATGGACAGTTACCGACTGTCGAAGGAGACATTTTAGGAAGGTAACCTAAACTGACGTGTAAAATGAAACATAGCTTTACTCAGGCGAAATTAGGACTAGCTAGTTCTCTCTTTCACTAAACCTGCCAATTTGTGATAATTTCAAGAAAAAACTTTCGGACTGTTACCAAAGTCTGATTGGAAATCAGCTATTCTTCCCTCCCCTCGTTAGTAACTCAATACTCGAATTCACATTTCAAACTCGGTTTTTCAAACAATCTTTTATTAACCAACCGTACTTAACACTTAAAAATACAATTAGTAGGCTAAATATTTATTTTTAGCAACCCAAAATATATAATATATAGTGTAATGTATAATGCGTAAATTCTGTACCTGAGTCAGGGCTAGGTCTCGCCAGAGTGGAAGCCACCAGGAGGAGCAGGGTGAGTAATACCCACCCCCCCCCACCCCCTCATCACGTGTGACGCCATTCTCCACACCTGCAACATACAGTGAGCACCATCAGCTTAGCAACTTGCTCATTTCATATTCTAAAAGCAATATGTTCGAAAATAGCAAAAATGAAAAAAAATGTTTCCTAAGCTTACAAATTTTTAGAAACTTCACAGGTTTGGCTCAACATCTACTTGGTGTAGCCTGTTGTGGCGCTAACGGAATTAAATGGGAATGATGCAGAAGGGAAAGATGTTTTAGCTCAAAGTGAACCTCTCAGCTTCATCTTGTCCCATCAGCTACAGGAAACAGTCCTCTCTGAACTTCACAGAAAACAGCCGTGAAATCAGAAGTGAAGTTACCAGTCTTAAATCTTAACTTTTCGAGACCTGTGTCACAAATATAATGTAGTTCTTCCGGTTCACACCGCAACACAACATCATTCCGTCCACCGACGATATATAGAATGAGGAACATGGACAAGTTTATCAGATTCAAGAGCATGTGGGACTGCGTCGTACAGTAAACATGATTTGTGTGTATCCTTGATGACCAAGAAGGAAGACGACAACAGCTGGAGGCTATGACAAAGATGAGATCCAGGCGTGGGTTGATGGCGGCTGTTATCAGCTGTTGCGGAGTAGCGGGATCTGGAACTGAAGGTCACATTCGGTCAAGGACGTCTTGCTTACGTCATCTGTTTAACAGTTATACTTCCAACTGCAAACACGCCGGATCCACTGGCAGTTGAGCCCAGCAGGGGGGACGAGGAAAGAGTGCCTTGCATAGTTACAGCATTAAAGTTTGTAGTTTTCAAATGCCTGACTCTGACCAATTGAGTTTGATGGCAAGAGTGTATGGCATCGATAGCTTTTAAACTCGGACTCAACATAGATTCCAACAGAAAAGTTCCTCTGAGATTCGAACATGGTGGTGTCGAACGGTTTTAAACACGGCTCGACAGTGTACGGACAGTGCAAGCGTAGGTTTCGAGTTTGTGGGGAATTTCCCTACTGGGCCTCAATTAAGTAAACCTTTCGAAAACCTTCCATTACTTCGTTCAAACGTATTATCAAATTGAAATTACTTGCTGTACGTTTAAAGCGTAGTCCGCACAGGAAACCCCTATAAAAGAAAGCCACCAGTGCATGGTTTGCATGACCCTAAACCTCTTCAATGATTCCCTGTTTGACGACACAGTCGAGTCCACTACCGGTCAGTGGCTCAGTTACCTAACTGCCTTCCTTCTGCTTCAGGTTAAGAATGGTCTCTAGTTATGAATTAGCTTACGACACAAGACTGGACCCACCCACGTATTGTTCCACCTGTAAGGCCTATGCCGAGCCGTTCACATCCTAGTCAGGGCTTTCACCATCCTACCGACAGCTGTATATTACAGACATACACTTTTCATTTACACACAGAACGTTACGTTGCAAGTCAAATTTGTTTTCGGAAATTTTCCAAGTTAAATCAACTTAACGAACGTATTATAAGTTTGTCTCTATCCCTCTCTCCTTATTAAGTTTTCTTCTCTGTGGAGTCGAGGGCCTCTACAACATCCCTCCAGCCACGACGGTATCTCACCATTGGTCCCAAGAATTGACCAAGTTCAGCTTCTTCTCCACATTCTTGATTACATTTCTTCTCCAGGTAATCCTTGGTCTTCCTCTTGTAAGGCTGCAGTGAGCATGTATTAATTCGTAGCTCCAGATGTATTGACCAACTGTTGATAAAATAAACACGGAGATTCTCTTAAAAACGTTGGCTTATTAACAATTAACATTATCAACGTGAGACTAACAGCGCTTTTATACATTAGTTGAAAATTATAAGGTTCGAATAAATGCATCACATGACTGCGTAGTTCTTCGTAAAGGCGCGTGCACAAAGTTAACGCGAGAGTTTGTAGTTTCTAACCTTTAGAAAATATGCACTCTTCACGCCTATGGATCACATTGATTGGTCAGCCATACAGTATGTGCAAATACGCATCCCAAACATTTATTGGTTTTATATGGTGTTTAGGTCTAGCTCAAGATGTGCCTAACCACACGTTACTACATGTGCCTCCGTCCATGGCTCTGTGGGTAGTCAGAGCTTGCAAAGCGCAAGGTTGCGGTTCGATTCCTGAGCAGGCACATGGGTTTGGACCTCTTTACCAAAAAGCATTTTGTTACCTTAAATTCTAGGCTAAGAAACTAATAAAAAATGGCGTTGGCGTAGACAGCTAAAGAAAATAAGATATTTAAGAATCAGAGAATGATCAAAACTGTTTTCCCCTCGGCGGTTTTTAACTAAAGCAGCTGGACGGATTGCGGCCTGGGGCGGACTCAACTGTTCCACGCCTCTTCAAGTTAGGTAACGTAGAAAGTGTCCAAGAAGCTCTCCTGTAATTCCATCCTCACACACTACTGCGCATGCGCCGACATACTCAGTGATTTCGTGTAATAAACCTTGAGACAACAACATAGTTTAGTCTCTTATACAATGTAGTGTTCGGGAAAACATGACATGTGAGAATATAGTCATCTGTATTGTAACAGTAAGTACCATACCTTATTGTGACAGTAGTAACATTTATTATTGGTAGTTATAAAAGGGTGCGTTTGGGTAATACGTCAGCTAAAATATTATGAAAACCTGAGCACTTTGCCCAAAATAAAAACAGTCGGATGACACCGTTGGGAAAAATAATAGACGTACACTTTTCTGGTCAAAATGAAAGGGATTACCCGGTGTTAACCTTGGTTTAGCCTTGAAAAGACACTGAACCGAACCATTAATGTCTTTTAGAACGCACACTTTCTCCTATTGTATTCATTTGTATACGCTGACACGACCATCAGTGTTGTTTCACACTCTACAGAACTCTTAGAGGTCCGTGAAAGTCCTTAAAATAAACCTGAACTCGAAATTGCGTAATTGTTTGGCACATTTACAGAAAATCGGCCCGAAACTGCGTTACCCCTCAGTGCTGTCGAGCTGAACCGGAGACCTTCGCTCAGCTCGGTGAGAAGTGAGACCCGAGGCGGTCATTAGTCTCTGCTTTGTGGTCTGGAGTACAAAAGCTGTCCTCAACCACAACACCGGGTCAGAGATCTCCCGAGGCTTCAGGTCAAACCGGCAACACCACTTGTGACCAGCATACAACTACCGAGCTGGGCGACACTGGGTGGTAGTGAAGTCAGAACTGAGATATCATTATATCATTTCTCTTCTGAATCAAACCTGGCCAACAGACTGACGTTGGGGAGGTTAGTCCTGGCATTAATGAATGAAAAGTTTCTTTTTCACATTAGTCAAATAATACAATTTAACAGAGTGTAATATTACAAACTTTAAACTAGCGAAGAAACTATTAATTTTGCGAAGAAAAGAATAACAATATAAATAATGTAATTTTGTGAAGAAGAAAGAAGAAAAAAACAACGTAAAATAGTCTCGAGGTCGTGACCTGTTTGGGACTTGCACTATAAGAGACTACGCGCAAGAGCTGTGGCTGCGTGGCCAGCCAACAATTTACATATTAGAACATTTCCAGACTGTTCATTCTTCAAGTGCCTACATTTTGGAGACGTGCATTTTTCAGTACATTGTCGACAAATGTATGTACTACACATTAATATTCAATTTAGCACACCCATCACCACGTATGTACTAAAATGTAAAGTTTACCAATAATTTAAAAAAGACTTCATTTAACTATGTAAAGATATCTATTCGTTACAGGAAAGCGACGCCAGTTTCCGTGTATTTCAATCACAGGCTAAAGGCTACTTATAGTATTGTTGAATAAAGTAACGCATTTTAACTACTTTAATTCGATCAATCAACCGCTTTGGGGAGAACTTAATTGAGACCTTATAAGAAAATCTAGAAGTGAGAATATGATTTTTAAAGCATACAGTATCAAAAACATTCCCACAAACAGCTGTAGTGCGTATATGATCTTGAAATTGTGTAAGATTGTCCAATGAAACGAACTTCATGATCATTGATCATGCTGACAGCTTATAGCTCAAGTAGATCAGTCACTCTTGACCGCACCAAGAGGTTACACTTGTTACACCTAGAGTTCATCTTCTTTGTGGTCTGACCGCAGTAGAGCAGTAGAGGTCACAGTAACCGCAACCGCAGACGCGGTCCAGGACCTAGTGACTTTATTTCCTCACCTCCCACGCCTGTCATGAGATAACGGGACAGAACACACATTCCTGCCTCCACCCACACCGCGAGAACTGGGGAAGTAGCTTGCGTAGATGCACAACACTGTCCTGTTGATGATAGCATGAATCCTTTGAGGATTCTATAGAATTGTTACTTTTCGGTTTTAATAAATAAATAAATAAAATACGTGGACACCTCAGGCATGAAGGCATTGAAACTCCGAGAATGAAAACCGAGAGAAATTACAATAATCTGTAAGGACGCGGCCTTTGGTTTCGAAAAAGGACGATAGTTTTCAATTAAGCACATACGAGTATTTGGGAAGTTCGACGTCACGCAAAAATCTGTCGAGATTCAAATTACACTAGTAAGAAATATTCTTTATAACTAAAGAAAAGTAAATTTTTCAAGTGTGGCCGAAGGCTTTTCATTTTGTTTTGAATACGTATCATGTATTATAAATATTCTTTAGTCATATTATTTAGGGTTTCGTATAAAATAGTAAGATTTTGTAATTTTGTGGTTTAATATTTTTTGTGTTTTTCTTCTTCTGAAAAGGTTCCTATTCTTCTTCGCTCTTGGATTTTTTTTCGTTCATTACCGCTGGCCTCAACACTCCTATTTTGATGTGTTCTTTTTTTCTTTTCAATTCGACAGTATTTAATGCTCTTTATCCTCATATCCTCTCTCATCCTGATTCCAGGCCACCTCGTCCTCAATGCCCGACAATATCCGTGCTTCCACCAATGACGCGTGGATGTTGAATGTCGGACTCTGGTGGTTTGCATCACTATCAGAGCATCGCGCGCAGACAACCGAGTAATAAGCGAGTCAGTGTGCGCTTCCTGCACCCGCTCTCGGCTCCGCCTTCCAGGACAGCCAGGAGGATATAACCAAGCACTTAGCATAATTTATCAAGCGAAGTTCAGGGAATAAGCAAGGAAAGCAAGGGTTCCACAGACCGAAGCTTGGAAAAAGACCGTAATAATATTTCAAACTCAGAAATTCAACAACAAACTTCAAACCGAGGAGGTCGACTTTGCTTAGACACTCGTGAAAACTCTCTTAGAGAGCCGTGTGATCTGCGTACTGGACGAGTTGTCCTTTTTGTAACGATGAACCAACACCATTGACGTAAACCAAAAAAGGAGCGGGCTGGGTATGGATCCCTGAGGGACTCCATAGGCCACTCCTCCTTGATAGGACGTCAATCAGAATGTTGAACGTTTTTTATCATCACTTATCAAAGCAGTTTCTAGCGAAGCTGCGAGCCGTGTTGGGCAAGAGAGAAGAAGAGTGAGGAGAAACTTAGATCCATTCTTAGAGACAATATGAGGACAGTGTGTCACTACGCACAGCATCAGTCCCCAAGTACAGAAGTACATACTTTCTTCGTGCCTATTAATATAACTGATAGCAGCTTATAGAATTTAAACCTCAAAGAGGCGACAGAGTTAGATTTAACACGTTGGAAAATATCTCACTGGTTGAATTACCGTGACTTTTCTTAGAACCAAACATTAAGATTGTGTCGTAAGATTTGTTCGGGTGTAGAAATTCTACAACTGTTTAGCCAGGTGAACACATTTACGTATTTGAGTTGAGGATTACACGCTAAGTTCTTAATAAACGAAAACAATTGCAAACACGCAGTGTTTCGGCGTTTCATAGCGGGAAGGTGAAATACGAGCCTTATTTGATAAGCTTATAATTATTATAGAAAAGAAAATTCCAAAAATAATATTTCATGTTTGATCTCTTTCATTTACCGTTCATCTTTTTAACACCAGTTAGGATTGTATATAGTCATGTTATTAGTTTGAGAGTATATCCTGTGATTTTAAGGCTGTATATCAGGGTATAAAACTATGTTTGCCAGCATTGAAATTTGAACCCTAACCAAAATAAAGCGTAACCACTATACTTCGGACGAATGCACTCTTTCATTACGTATTTACTGTACTTTGTTCATACAATTTTGAGGGTTTTACGAAAAGAGCTAAGAAATCTTTTCCTAAAGCACATCTTCTCTAGAGAGAAGAGCAGAAGAGGCGACTGAAGTCAACGTCCTGTGACGAGTTTACGCATGCGCAGATCTTCAACTCAGTAATGATGCGCACTTGCGGCCCAGACATTGACACATGGTGTGTTGCATATTCATCACACGTCCTGCGCCTAACCAGGAGTCAGTGGAGGACTGCTCAACTCAGGAGTGAGGTGATTTGTCACAGGTGCATGATGATGAATAGTCGTACCCTGAACGAAAAGCTTTAAAACCCATCAAATCTCTCTCAAAACCTAAAACTATGCCCCTCACAACGTCCCCATTATGAACTGAAGGACTTCAACATAGAACATTCATACAATAACCCAACTAAATTGTCTTAAAATGGGAGGGAGAAAGAATAACCATAAGGTAAAATACGGCAGTACGCAGAGTGAAAGGTTAATAGTTCTAAAAGCTCCAAAGAAGGAGAGGGAAGCTGAAAAAGACTTGAGCGTCGGTAAGAGCCATCATCGTTCATTTGATCCATGGCTTTGACTATTATTTCCACAAAAATCTCTGCCGGTGTAGAGTTAGAATAGAATACGTAAACTCAAAATGCGTAGAACTTCATATACATTATTTAGAAGTTTAGGTGATGAAATGTAGTGTTGGTGAAATGAGCTCATGCAAACGTACTGGATAAAGTACATTCTAATCATCACTAGGTAATATTTAGTCAACTACAACAAATATCCCTTTAGTCAAATACCCCATTACTTAGTCGTATTACAAGGTAGGTTGTCCGAGAACGATGACCAGAGAGTACTGCCTGTCTACAGAACAGCTGTGGACACCGTTACCATTGACTGCAATGTGATGCTTCCAGAGAGCAGCTGTTCAAGACGTGTCCAGTACTCTATGTACAGGAACATGCATAGCCTGATTCACATAGCTAACTGTTATACAGTTCCATTATCAATATTCGCGTCATTCCTCCATGTAAACAGCTGTAATGTCAGTATTGCTTAATTGCAAGGTGCATATAAAGTAATGACGCAAACACCGGAGGCAATAATGACATGTATGGACACTCCTGTTGCATTCTTCTAACTTTGGCGAGGAAAAGCCTCTGTGTGAAACCACAGACAATAGACACTCTCTAGACGCTCTATTATCTGTACTCAAACGTATGCCACATGGGTTAACATTGCCTAATCCGTACTCTACACTATCAGTTCCATTATGGATTTAATATAAATAATGCAAATCTGCTATAATGACAAGACAGTTGATTGGCAGTGGTAAAATAAAAATACAGATAAAACGTACTGATTAGCAATTTGATAGTTTACTATCAATATTACTCTCAATATTCCTTTAAATATTTCAATTTGAACAACGCAATTTATTTGTACCGCTAATTCTGCCCATAATCTCGACCTCATGGAGTATTGACAGTGGATTGGTAGTTTTCTCGTGGCTATAATGCCAATACAGGTATAGTTAGCGTGGAAGAATTCCGCAGATAGGTAATATTGACAGTGTAGGAAGCCACAGATTAGTTGAACGTCTAAAGTTGCTCGTGTCAGCTGTTGCAGCTCTACAGGTAACGACAACATTCCTCCTAACCCAACTGAGAGAGGAACTGGTTCCAACATCACAGTTGTATAACAGGACTGGACTATTAAATTTTCCAATTATTGCCACTCGAAGCAATTGACTCGGAAGATTGGTCCATCTTGTTTGGGAGTTCATCACTTAGGTAAACGGTTATAAGGTTCCGGATATTTTTGTGCTCAAAGTTCAGTTAACATTTTGAATTACATGGGAGTAAGTAACTTATTTTTTACGTCCGTTTTGTAAGCCTCTTTTGCTCTTTCAGATACATGGCTTACTACTGGTTTAAAACGTAAGAAATACACAGGTAGAATCCAACAACAAAAAATCAACCACCAACTACTAAGAATTGACTAAACAATTTCAGTTTCGTGCAAACAACGCTACATCGACTCAGCGGAAATGTAATCAACCCAGATTTCACGGCTAACGGTAAACTGCCTGAAGACGCCTCGAATCAGAAAGTCCTGGGAGTCCCCACAGCTGAGTCATATTCAGGATAAAGTAGAGGAATCTGGGTAGAAACATCGCGGGAGCTTCTTGTGCTCCTTCTGTCGTTAGATAAACAGCTGTGAAATCATGAGCAAAGTGCACATGACAGTTGTGTGTCCCAGGTTCCACAAGGCTCAGTCACGGGTCCAACAATGTTCTAGATAAAGAATAAAACTTAAAATCTGGGGTGATTTCAGGTACATTCTAATCAGTCAGTGTAAATGTGTAATTGTACAGAGAATCTTTTGAGGTCGTATACATATTTTAAACTTCTACTGAAAATATAACTTGATTTACAATGATTAAATACGTAAACAATTGTGGACACCAACTTGAAAACAATATGAGAGATAATTAGTAATATATAAAATAATTAAAAAGGCGAAACCCAGTTTGGATCGTTGGTCAACACTTCACCGTCATTGAAACCGGTCTGATTCGCATGCTTATAGAATTCTCGATATTGAATCTATATTGATCATAATGAATCATTGCTATTTTCTCAGCAACACTTACATGTAGTGTCTTGAAAAAAGTACCTTTGGAACCAAAACCATGATAACTAACGTATATGGGTGATTTCGAAAAGTACGATAAGTAAGATAGCAAAAATATAGCTATTGTACTATTGGATGTAAGATTCTAGACAAATCCTTTTGGTATGCAAAGAATATTCTTTATTACTTTTAACCGAGACTGCTCATTCAATAGGAGATCAATAGAGCGTGTCCTTGACAATAACAGGACGCACGAGTCTTGGCGACAGAAGTACCTAAACTCATAAGAGCACGCTTCGAACGGGGTATCGTTTGCCTTCCTGACACGTTTGACTATACACAGATGGTAAGTACATTGCGCATAAAAGCCGAATGGCTGAGGCAAGAAAATCAACATAGTGACAACCCAAGCACAGATAGCGCTGCGAGGGAATTCTTTAAAAAGTCTCAAGTAGAGCCACTGCTGCACGCGCATGTTCGTTCTCGAAAATCGCACAATTTGGTCACATTTAAGTAATCGACATCGGACAAACTCGGGCATGTCAAGCCGAGGGGGGAGAAAGACGGCGAGATACGGCAACGCTATCTGTGCTTGGGGTGCCGTATTTTGCTGCCTCAACCATGTGGCATCTATGCGCAATCTACATACCATAACATTATCTTTGCTGTACAGCCATCGGGGAATGTTTCTATCACGCAGACCAAGCCTACATTGGTTGACGTACGAATGTATGGCTACATCGGTTTATGAGTGTAAGTGATGAACTGAATCATCTACATCTAGAGTCTAGACAATGGTTGAGAAGTGATATATAACAGTATGTAGGTAACAGTTACATGATGCGAGGAACCTGTTACCCATCTGGTTCCGAACCGTTGCACGCAGGAAGCCTGTTCCAGACCTCGTAACAAGAACAGCATATGCTTCTTCACGTCAAGCAAAGCGAAGGTCTTTGAGCCAACACAATCTTTTAGACCGTTTGCCATTTTGCCAGTGTGTTTGTAACGCAGTTTCAGCCACTATTGTTGACCGATCTGCTTGAAATTAGGAACTAAGGTTCTTGTACCAATACGAAATGACGTATGTGTATAAAGAATTTTGAAACAAGTTTACAGATCAAGATGGTAGATAGCCATTTAATTCCGAGATGGTGGATGTAGTAGTAGGATATTTCAAAAACTACCGACAACCCCATGCTTTGGATCCATTTCTGAACGTCTAATCAAGGCAGGCAATTACGTCTTTCTGTCCTAAAACTAACGGTTAAGAGAACGAATTTCAGAACACATTTGCCTGGCTGGTGCGTTTCTTGCACGACGCTCAGCTTCAGCCAGTTCTTTGAACACTGCGTTAGTGTTACTATTATTTAGTTATTATCTACGTGTTTATATGTGTGTCAAAGGCACAACTTAGATGTCAGAAACGTAGAAAAACAGATAGTATGAATATTCTTGTTGTACGTTGGTACAATATTAAAATATTTCATCTTGGTGTCTAAAATGTAAACTAAAATTAGTACAAGTATTATCCGAAGAAGAATCCATCTTAACCGTTGAAGATTATAGAAATAATTTAATCTAATTGAACGGTTTTGTGCGTGTATTTAATTTTTAAAACCTCTCCGGCCTGACGTAACCTAAGTTACACTTGAGCGTAATTGAAATACAGGTTTTAGTACGGTTAGGATTTTAAACGAAATCATGATTTGTCTTAAGTATGTATTGATTCAGGAAATCTGTGCAACCTCAAGTTGATCCTAGAAGCGTGAATTCCACTCAAAACGAACCGACACAACAAAAGCGCACAGCTCCCGCGGCCCACTTTCCGGCGCTCAGTTGAATGTATCAATAACAGATTGTAGCATGACTGGCGCACTGGACACACACTATTGTGAGAGTGTAACTGTACAGATGTCGCGTCTAGACCCTCAACAATGCAATCATAGAGGCCGTGACTCTGATTACAGGGCGGCCTAGGAAATCACAGGTTCACCGGAAGTGGGTCATCGTGCTCGAAAGGAAATCACGGTTGCGTTGGTTTTAATTGCTGAAGAACCATGGACACGCTGAAGCAGCTGGTAGTCTCAAAGGAAAGTCCCGTCATGTTATTTTACAGCGTAACATAATGATAACAGCGTGATAACTGAAATTCATTCAAGGGGCTAGTGTAACAGCTGGTGCTGACTTTGCTCAGTCTACTTAGGCCTTAGCTAAGCATTTCTATGTTAGTTTATATTATACAATATTTCGTTGTAGACCAAAAGCTATAGTACTAAGAAATGACAATGTATAGTTTTTATGGTAAGAGATTCTAACAATTAGTAATCTTGGTTTTTATATACAAAATAGAATGCATAACGAGATGTAACGGCAACCTGCATAGACCATTAAAGGCAACTTTTTGGAAAACTATTACAAAGGGCAATTCATTTTAATGTTCAGTGCACGTTAATTCATTTCAACTATTGGTAACGTAACTTAAATATACGTACTTAAATAAGCTTAACTTAGAATTTTAGCCTGGTAAACGATGTGTTTGGGAAACAGTTGTATTTTTAAAGAACTGAAGAACACGGCAGTATTTGGGGTCTTCATACTTCAACAACGCTTAGCCAATGTAAGGATGTGTTATTCTACTCCCCTTGATTAACTTTGAAATATCAAGAGAAAAACAATGATTTTAAATTCCCGCAAAGAGTTAAGCTCTAAACACAGGAGAGAGGAGTGGACGGACAGTGCGAGGGATTTGGAGACTTTTACGCACGGTTGTCATGAAGTACAGTCGAGACTTGCCGCTATTCTTCGGTACAGTACTGGAGTGTGTAATTTTATGTTATTTCCTAACACTACGTGTTTATGGTTATGACTGGACGGATGATGGGAGGGGAGAGGGGCAGCGAATGTATCCAAAAATGTTTCTGTGTTAGGATTCTTTTTTCCGTGACAGTAACAAGTGTTTCCGAGTTATCGAGAGTAAGAAATTAACCGCCCCAGGAAGCAGTTCTGTAATAGTCTGCTGGTTGACCCATAACAATTAATTACTAAATACTAAAATAAAAGGTTGAGACCGATTGTATGATACTCTAGGTTAGTTATTGTACTAGCCAGTACTGATAGTAGACATTGAGATTCATGAAGCGGCGTATGCGATCAATTTACTTTAGTTAGGAAGGTACTTTTGAACTTTGCGTAAATGTAGAAAACAAATCTTCTTTCTACAATACATTTAATACTGATAATACATAAAGTCGTATACATCTAATACTGAGCACCTTCTGCCTTCTTTCTATTAACAAAAAGACATTTTCTAATAGAGAAAAAGTCTATATCAAGTTGCATATTGACTTTTAAGACTATAAGCATGGTACAATAATGAATATAGGATCATTATAACTATGCTTTTGGTGGTCACAATACTCTCTGTCTCTCAATACAGTGGTTTTAAATCCCAACCCCAATAAAATAGCAAAGTTTCTTGTGTCAACTCCTCTGTTGTTGCTTGCAGACTCTACCTCGACCTTGCCGCGGTCACCAGGTCATCGTGCCTCCGCGCCACTTTCTGCTTTCATTTCCACTTCTCATTCTCTTCTTGTTTCATCGCTTCTTTCCTTTTCTTTCCTTCTTTGTCACTTCTACTTCCCTGTTACTCGTCACTGTCTACTGTTTTGGTATCGCTTCCTCACTTTTATGGATGACTCTCGATTCTACTTTTTCTCTCTGCGTGTTTTTTTGCGTTTGTCGCTTTGTGGTTTGTTGATTTCTCCTTAATTGGTGGGTTTGTTTCAAGTTGTGTGGTTTGTTTGTTTTCACGGTGTGTGATTCACCGTGGTTTACTTTTGTTTTGTGTTTTAATTTCTTCATTGTCTGAGTTATGGTTGCTTTAGAAATGGTTTTTGCAGATGGTGAAAAATTCAATTGATTTAAGAATGAAATTATTTGTGTTTTTAAACAACAGTAATGCTGAAGTTATAAATTTTCCAAGATTGAAAAGACGGACCATTGTTTGAAAGAGGCAGAATTATTTTTGACATACACATGTCCTTACAAGTTAATCAATAAACAACTGTGTCTGAAATGAGCACACTGTACGTAGCCAAGGCTCGTTCATATAAAATTGTTTTGGACGTATAACTCAATACTTGTTTGAACTATTTAACTAAAATATAATATAGAGAAGTGTTACGCTCTTACAGAAATATAACATTTCATAAAAAATAGTGTTTGAAAATAAAAAACCGGTGTCGTTAAAATCTATTTAAGAATTACTATTTTAAACCCGAAGTTTGTTCACATAGAATGATACTGAATCACTAGAATAATATTACCAATAATGCAAAATAGTAATCGATCCCGAAAGGACATCTCCAATATTACTTTCGTCCGACCTGTCCACCGGAGTTCCTCCCGAACCCGAGATAGCCGAGGAATGGTGTCACAGATAGCCAAGGGGCACTAATGGAAGGTTCTAGTCGGAGTTAGTGACTCTGGTCCGGTTCCTCACACTCACAGCACGAAATTGAAACATTCCAGGAAACGTGCGTAACACAGAAGTGGACATTGTGAGCTTTCGCCTGTCCTTTCTTGGAATCGTGATTCAGTATGTTTAATTTATTTGGATTATTTTGACAAAATATTACTTCATTGTTTAGTTGAAATGAAATGAAAAGTCTGTATTTACGAGGGGAAATTAGGATTTTATAATCCTCTCTACCACTTAACCGCGGTGCTTAATTATTGTCATGTTGATTATTTAGTCGGAAATGTATTTAGTTGTTATCAGATTGGTAAACGTTGACTGTGTAACTAGTTTTGTTACATTGTTTTAAAATGAAATTAAAAATGTATTATATTTATAATAAAATGCATATTAGTGAATTGAGGACTGTAATTTTCTAGCATTCGCCTTCGCACTTAACCCAGATTGTAGATTTAGAGATAACGTAGATATCTCAGATCTTACATGGTTAAGGTGTCTTTTTAAACTGTATTTTAATTAGACTATTAGTATTATTGTTTGGTTAAAAATGTAGCCTTAGTCTTAAACGTTGTTTTAATTATTTCTTGTGATCGATATCTGATATCAAATACTACTAATACAAGCTTAAAAAGTAAATATTTGTTAGTTTTAATATTATTTTGATGCGTCAATAAGAATAACGAATAAATAAATAAATAACTATAGACCTAAGTATTGAATTTAAAGACGATTTAAATTCATGAAATTACATATTACATCGATGCGTAGAAAACCCATTAAAACGTGAATATTTAATTGGAATGTTGTTACTTACCGCGAATAGAACGCGAGGCAGCGTAGACCGAGAGAACCACGCGAGGACCGAGCGAAGCACGGCGCGACAAACAACTGAACTAAGGACGAGCGTAGCGAGCTCCATCCAGCCCCCACTCACTGGGGCACCATCAGTCTGTCAGGTGGGGGCAGCACCGGACACCCGGGGTACGCAGGTTCAAACCACAAGCTGGCTTGAGATAGTTTATTCGACAAATGCTCACGGGTTTCTTTAAATTTTGAATGTGCATCAAATTGAATATAATATAATATATTGAGACTATTTACCAAGATGGCAGTGGAAAATCGCCATCTTGGTTTGGCTGATTGGATTTTTTCGGTCTTTGGTACAGATGTTAAGTACAGTGTCATAAATGTGTACAATAAGTTTAAACGGAATCGGATCGATCACATAGTTTTATAACGTAACATTCTTGGGAAGAAACGGCCCTCCAACCTTACAGGTAATTTTTAATTTTGTACGAAAGAACTATGTGGTTTTCTGTACAGAAAGTCAGAAATGCTTTAAAACCTTATAGCGAAATAGAACGGATATTAAAAGGTCAGGGGAGACAGCGAAAAACTGGTCTGTCTAAAGTAGATAAAAATTGCTATAAACGAAGAGTCACAGTGAAAAAAGTCACAATTCGAAAAATAAATGTGTCGAAAAATTACTCTAGTAAACCTTCGCTTTGGCTAAAAAATTCTCAGAACTGAGGATTTGTACATGATAAATTTAGGAACTTATGATTGTAAGCAAAAGCTAGAGTTTGACTTTAGTTTAGTTGCTGCGACACCTCATCACTGAACTCTTCAGCAAATGTGCTATATTCAGTCTCTCTATGCTAGAAAGTGGCTTGTAGTGCTGCCAGTTAGAGAGCACCACTGATGTGTACAAGCATGGTTGTATATGTTCTCCCAGAGAGTGAACTGTAGTGCTGTAGTGAGCCCTGGGGGACGGTGTCTATATGGTAGGATACATCATGAGGAAGTGGTTGGCCTGCATACCTCCTGCACCTCTACATCTAGGACTCGTCCTGTCGAATACCGTCTTCTGATAGGACATTAGATAGCGTGCATCCATAACAGTGGGGTCAAGTTATGAGTAATGGTTAGTTAACTCCCAAACACGTCATCTTCTGATTCGTACACTTCAGTGTAAGCTTTGGGCAATTTTCTTTAACTTCTTTTTCAACATCATAAGCGTAATGCACTCAAAAAATAGTTTTTGACTACGGACGAAATAGAAAAAGATCAATAACGTTTTAAGGACATATTTTTAACTTCCTGCAAAACTGCACGCTACAAGAGTTTACTTAAATAAAGTTATACACGTAGTAAAGTAGTACAAAATAATGAATTATTTTGTTGATTAGTTCCTAACTGGCGGTCCCAAACCTTTATCAGTTTCTCATTGGATTAGGCTACTTCGTGTGTCTTCTTGAAAAGTTTCAGTACATTTCTTCTTTCTCTTAATAGTGAAGATAGTGTTGAAGGTTTACAAAGTCAATTATTGTACTGATAGGCTTGTATTGACGATGACTACCTAGCCAATCGGTTTCGTTTGATCATAATTTTTCGCTCAAGATTAATACACGCAATTCGTCTGAGGACGTTTTTAAAATTGACAACCAACTAAAGAGAAACCTTTGGGATAGCAAATTAGCTGACTCTTTACCTAAAAACGTGGAATTGTATAACACACGATTGTTAGGTGTTAAGAATTTGTCACAAAATTGCGTACTTACAAAAAACAACCACATCTCGAGACCAGAGTCTACAAACAACAAATGATCTAGCAACAACAACAACAGCAACTGAGTTCACAGCGTTGTTCTACTTCTTCCAACAAGATAATAACACAGTCAACCATTCTAACTGCAGGAGAACGATTCCGGACACTAAAACACAGTTCTGTCCACGGGTCATCTTCAACACTGACACTGTGCCATCTCCAACATCTGTTGGTGTTGTCTATGTAGAAATCGACTCACCAACAAAATTAATATTGCTGATTGTTGAATTGAAATGAAATTGTAGGCTAATACGGTAAATGTTTAGTGTAAGTAATTTCCGTGAAACGTTTATTGAGTTTTGAAGTTTGTAATCTTGCTGCTATAGAACTCGTCAAACCGTTTTCTTTCAGGAACCATTTACATGTAAGAATTACTGGTGTGGAACTTTTACTTTCTGGCCCTAACTTCACCTACATTAAAACTCATCCCTAAATTAACGCTGTAATAAAAATCTGATAACTTTTCAAGTATTTTTTTTTAGAAAATACCGTCAATTGTTACAAATTGTCTTATTGTAGTTTACAATAGACGGCTAGTGCTAACTTTCTAGTTTCCATGTTATATTTTAGATTGTTTTTCAGCTGTAGACGGTACCAGATCCCAGATTTCGAAACGTTATGAACGTCTTGGTCGATGGGAAATTTCCATAACAATCTTTCAAATTCTAAAACTCTCCCATTACCAATAAACAAACTTCAAACACAGAGACGAGGAGCTTGATACTTCCAAGCACTGAGACCCACGCACGCGTCATCAGACGACACTCGGGGTTTAACGGTAGGTGATGTGGAGGAAATCAAATGAAAGTGACTGGGATAAGTTCCTAGAGAATACCGTTATGCTACTACCCAGTATGCGAACATGTAGAGCTCTACTATCCAAGCCAAAAACACGCATCGATGCTGATTAGATTAGAATGAGGTAGCATTCTTCCGATCGGAGTCTATCAATTCCGGTCCGATAGACTTCCGAGGCTCTAGCGGTTTGCGGTTTCTCTACCAAGAATGCCTGTGGCCAGTGAGGCATTTCATTTGTGGGCTGAATAAACAAGAACGTTTTGTCTGCAGAACTTTAATTTGGTAAAATGATGTGGGCATTTTAAAGAACTTGAAAATAACAACAAGAGAAAGCTTCAAAAACTGACGGTTGATTTACACAAGATTACATCGTGTAAACGATGTTCGCGGTAATGAGATATGCGCAGTTGGCCACACTGGCCATTTCCGGTACACACGCGCATGCGCAACACTGAGCAAATAGAGCACCAGTGCGCATGTGCAGAGCACATGTAGGCCGGTGCGTCACCTGAGGAAGGAGCCAGTAGCGCGAAAAATCGAAACGCCGCTGTTGTTATTGGTTCTGAAAAAAGATGGTGGTAGGTAGAAGAAAAAGTTTGAAATAAGATATGAAGCCACCTAATTGTTTACAGTTTACATTAGGCATGCCAATTATATCTATTTGTATTCTAATGTGGAATTGAAACTTCACTTGAGTTCCCACGTTTCTGACGCTTTCTCGGGCTCGACAAAACGCTGAAACCGCTAAATCTGTTCACTGTCGTGACAAGAGAGGAGACAACAAAGAATATAAATATCTTCACCGACATGCTGGTAGACTAAGAATTGTTCATGATTTCTGTCTTTTAATTATATTGGGCATATCTAACTATACTTTTATGTTCTAATATATATATATATTTTAATTCTGCTATTTTTGGCTTCATATCGAAGACACAGATACTCATGAAGTATGCCTAGGGATGTCAAGACTAGAGACAGGCCAGGAATCTAACGGTTTTGGCAAATTCCACTTGGCTGTACACCGAATTCCAAAACTATTCCTTAAAAAATGATTGTTGGGTTCCACCATCAAATTGATACAGAGTTATTTGATGAGTGTCATGCAGTTTATTTTGTTACTTGACAATAAAGAGGTTTGAGTTTGATGAAACTTAGAATAGAAAACTTGAGCCATAGTAATTTAAAAGTTAGAGGAAATAAAACAAACACCAATACTTATAATCATTCAACTTGCGAGGCCTTTCGATAGCAAGGCTATCATCGTCGGACAACACAAATTTTATTTTCTCTAACTTTTAAATTGAGGAAACTTATCAAAATATTAAGTTCTCGAGAAATCCATCTCCTGATTCTGAGAAGCTGAAAGATTAATGAGCTTTATGATCAGATTTCCGCAAATTTCATATTTTGATTCGTAGAAATCATAAATGCTTTCTTATGCTGACTCCATATTCAGATAAATATTGTCGTAATTTAAAACCGATTTAAATAATGTCACTATATTGATCAGTCACGTGCTATTTCATAGTTCAATAAAATAACATAAGACTACTTTTAAGGTCTGACCTGAAAATTCTCAATATAAGCAGGCATTTACATAACAAACGATATTTTGGTAAACCTTGAGGATGGTTCGTCGTTGAGCAGGAGGTTACAATGGGACTTGTCACAGAAACTGGAATTTTTATTGGAGTATGAGAATAATTACCACACTCATAAATACACGATTCAGATCCTCAGAATGGCACGAATCAGGGGAAAGATAGGATTTATGTTTTGTCATCATTCTTGCGAATAATGAGTCTTTATGTCTCAATTTGACTGTATATCGTCCAAATAATGACAAATGTGACTTCTTTATGTCCATTTAATAGGGAGACAAGGAATGCGGATGTGAACATGATTTGTGAGCAAGCGATTGGATAAAACCGAATGATACGTGGTTGGCTTGGACCAATGGTAAAATGTGACTTTCATCTTCAACAAATAAGGGGGCAAGGAATATGTGTATGATTTATGAGTAAACAATTAGTTGGACAAAGCGTAATAAGTAGAATACAACACAATTAGTCAAATAGCTAAGTGGTAAAGTGTGTGATTATCACCAAACCGGCCCCGGTTCAACTCCCGGCGCTGCAATAACAACTTTTTCACGATGGCCACTCCCCGTGGTTGGGAAGTCAAGTTAAGACATTGGTCCATTCCATTGGTCGTTAAGCTATTATTTAGTGGCACAATCTGGGGAGCAGTCGGCCCTAGTAACAAGACTAAATCTCATCGTCCATCGAAACACTCATCACACTCACCATTCATCTTATATTCACTTTAAAATACCCTCTAGCAGTGGTCGGTTTCTCAAATCAAAGTATCAAACAGGGACATTGAACAGGGAATACCACAAGGACTATGTGAACATGCAATTGTGCTGTATACTTTCTTAATTGACTTGCCTATGTTGACGTAATTTGGTTTTCATCTCCTTTAATTAAACCTCCACTGCATATAAATGTAGGGGTTTACAAACTATCTATCAGCCTGTTCAGATGGGGCAGATTACTGGGTAGCCCCTGGCTGCAAAACTAACCACATCTCGGCTTACGTAGGTCTGTGGTGATGTAGCGGTCAAGGTCATTGACTTCAAGGTCGCCCCAGTGATACCCAGTCAGCATTTAGCAGTGGTCCTTGGGCTACAGGAACAGTTAGTCGGCCACTGCACTCCCTTGCCTTGCATCACCACCATCATTCAAGACCAGTTGTCATGCGAGTTTGCAAATACCACTTTGATTTCGGTGGGAAAAAGCATAACAATTCTTAGCTTACCCCTTTGATATCGATTTTGTTATAAAATAGGTTTTTGATTGCCTCGACTGTTAACAATATAATGTAAACAATGCGACCAAGGCTTGAAAACATCCATGAACACAACACAAGAAACGGAATCAACTTAAACCTACCCGCACATTGCTTGAAGCTGTTTGAATCAAGCCTAGTTATGCAGGTGCGAAGTTCTTCAATGCCCTTCCGCAAAAACTAAAAGGACAGAACCCAGGCGTTTTGAAGAAGAAGTTGCAGCATTGGCTCACAGCAAAACCCTTCTACATTGCGGTGGAATTTTTGAACTGGAGAGACTCTGACTAATCCATTATTGAGTATTCTGTAAATAATTTAAACATTTGACGCCATTTAATTTGATCTTTAAGATTGTAATAGTAAAGAATACTCTCTCTTAATATTCAATAATTGTGTTGAGGGTTTTTAGATCCACGGGATGTGTTGATGTGGAAGGAACATCATCAGACGTGAAGTCATTGTAAGAATCCGCCTGTGGGCTTCGTTTCTAAAGTGTAAAAGTAAAACACGATACACATTACGGAACACCGAAATAAATTAACACAATTTTACAGTTCATAAAAACACCAAAATAAATAATAGAGCCCAGTAAACTTGTTATAACCAATATTTGTCAAAAGCTGTGTTATATTATTTTTATTTTGTTTTTGTGTTTTGCAAACTGTCAAATTGTGTTATTTTGTTTCCGTGTTTCGTAATGTGTCTCATGTTTTACTTCTCAACGAAGTCAATAACGCGTTAATAACGAAGCCAACAGGCGGATTTCTACAAAGACTGCACGTCTGACGATGATGTTTTCACATCGAAACGTCCCGGAGATGTAACAACGCTCAACACAATGTTTGGATTTTGACACGCGTAATTAAAAACCTATTTTATAGTCTAAACTTAGGGAATGCAAAATATGCGGTTACGTAGATAACAATGCAAAAATTGTTCGTAACCTTTAAAACCAACCCTGTAATTTGTTTCTTCAACTCGATTCACCGTTGTTCTCTTGTCTCTCCGTAAAGATATGACTTATGAAGAGTAGAACTGATACAGCAGTCACATTTAGTAGATGGTACGACAGACGACTCCAGGTACTGTCCGTCCCACGTTCTGAGGACACCGTTACTGGTAGCGCTAGCTCGTAGAGCTCTAGTCGGCGCAGGATAGCTCGGCCTCTTCTTGCTGCTATCAGACGCCTTCAAGTGAATATAAGACAAATGTAAAAGTAATATCCAACCAAGTACTGTACTAGCTTCATTTATCCGTGAGCCCTCTAAGAACATAAATTTCTAAACCCTCAAGCACTTATTAGACTCTCGTTTTTGGAGGTTTCCTTTTTCTATTCAGAGAAATAGATATTTTTGGAGAAAATACACTCATGGACAAAATTATGGAACCAAATGATTTTCTTTCATTTCATTGTCCCTTTTTCGTTTAAAATTGGAATATTCTTTAGGAAAGCGTACGTAAATATTAAATACCAACTAAACGATTACAAAAACTCAAAACTATACAGGGTGTTAATCGAAAAAGGGCGATGAAATGAGAGAACACTTTTTGGTTCCATAATTATTTTGTCCATGAGTGTATATAGCTTTTATTGAAGAAATAATAAGATATTTTTACTGTACTGAGTTCCTCAAAGTATCCTGGGAACAGTTAAGTTCTTTTTGAATCAAAGTTTTGAATAAACGTCAAGTAAAGTTAAAATCTTGAGTGTAAACGCCCATGGCAAACTAAGAAATTAGTATAATTATTTGTTAAATTTAAAGCAACATAAAAGTTATATTACTACAGGTTATTCAAAAGAATGTCCTACTTTCAAACATTTATCATTCAATAATTATTTCTTAGATTATTACTTAGATATACATAAATTAAATACTAGTAAAAAGAGCACTTTTCAAAGTTTGTCTTCCCTGGTACACTTCTATAAATGCTCACCATGTACTCTCCCGACTAAGGTCTAGCCGAAAATCAAACTATTTTCTGGTAGATCACAAAGTTAATATTGATTTATGAAATTGACTGCAGCTCTGATACGGTTCCACAGGTCGTATATATTTTTGTCAGAGTGGGTACGTACACATTCCTCATACATAGCTCCACAAAGGAAATTTACGAGGAAATCACAAATCTACGACGAAGCTTTTGCTGAACTGAACTGACTGGCTTTTTGGAAATTCAAGAACGCAAAATATCTTGTGTTGAATGGGCATCCATCTTGTTTATAATTATAAGTTGAAATCACCTCTCAGTATATGTAAACAAAACTTTGAAACTTCTTCTTATCAACAACATGTAAATTATTCACACTATAAAAGTTACAGAAGAATGAAAGTAGCACATTCTTTTTGAATAATATGCGGTACAAAATCGACTGCAAACCAGTTTAGGTTCAGCTTTACTAAATAGTGTTTTGTTTAATCTATTTCTTCTAACATTCTAACATCTATTTCTACTAACATCTTAACGTGTACTAAAGTTATTTTGTAATTTTGTATTATGTAAAAATGTAAAAGCTTACATTTAAAATAACTACTTATTTAAAAACAACTTGTTACTTGATAAACACAATAAAAAACTACATCTAGGAGAGCTCCTTATTGGATTTACAATTTATAGTTGATGGAAACACAAACAATCCAATAAAACTTTGTAACGAAACAGTTAAACATAATTGTTAAAAAAGACGTGTTGCTTTGACCAGTACACCACAGCATCTGCCTACAGTTCAGTTGACTCGACTACAATTTATAAACACGTTAATGTTTGTATATTGGAGAATTGTCTGAGAAATATTAGCACAAAGAGCAAGGTAGTTCGCTACAGCGCTCTGCTGCCTTTGGATCGTCTATTCGAAGTGCGTACGGAAACATCAAACAAGTTTTTTATATTTGATCATTGTTATAAAATAAGTTGCACATATAAATGAAAGCATATGTAAATATATCATAACAATATAAATAAAAACATAGTTCATTCTGAAATAATTCAGTTTTACACAAAAAATAGTAATGCGTTTGTCAAAGACCGTTAATGTCAGCCAGCCTGAGGCGCCTTCAAAACAAAAGCAGACTAAGAAAGCAGCGCCGCAAGTAAGTGGCAGTTCGCGTACTGAAGGCGCTCCATGGAGCTATTTAATCCATCCTAACCTTGTTATTGAAATAAATAGTATTAAATAGTTATTATGTGTGTTATTCTTTTTCAGTATTAACACATTTTACCTAAAATTATGTGAAATAAAAATATATAAAATGAGAATATACGAGTAGATGTGTTAAATCATTGCAATTTGGAAGTACTGTACTTATCTCCAAATTTGTGGTGGAATTAAAATCTATACCAAAACACCTTAAGAGAGATTCACGTTTGATAATAAATAAATAATTACTTATTGCATGAACATTTTATCGTAAGTGCACAGCAATCGTCAATGTTTTTTATAACTAAAGTTTGCCTTTAATTCTAACATCGATCTTCCATTTAAACAAACAATTTTACACTAACTACATATAGTCCAGGCAACGAATGCTCGAAAAATGATTTAGAGAGAAATTAATTTAACACAATTTTGACTTCGTAATTTTGTTAGGAGGTGAACATATCAAAAGTTCCCGCCCGTAGCCTTTCAGCCGATGGAGAAAAAGGTGTCAGATACCATATTTTAGTTTTTTGCTTATATCTTGAAAACTCAGCGTTGTGACGAAGCGTTGTACACATAGCGTACAAAATGAAAGCTGATTTAATTTGGTACAAGTAGTACTTTTAAGGGTTTCGGATGTATTGTATGGTTTTTGAGATATCCACTCTCAAAGTCTGTAATTTTGAAAAGACATTCTCTACTCCACCGGCTCAAAGGCTACGGGCGGGACTTTTCAGTTACGAAGTCAGAAATTGTGTTCCAAACACTTCCTCTAAACCTTTTGTTGCCTGGACTAATAAAAGCTGTACAATGCATGAAATTTAATTACGTAAATAATTGTGACGAAAATATTAGAACTATTTGCTTGGCAAATTTATACAACGGATACATTTCTGCAATGAAGTATTAAATTAAATGCTGCAATCAACACTTAAACTAAATTTGGCGTAACCTTTTTACAGCATAATAACGGATTTATTTCTATAAGTGCGCTTATAGGTCACGCCAAGTACTGTGGAAAGCCGTTAATAAAATAGATCTAGACTAAAAGAAAATTAAAATAAACGTTACAGTTAAGTATATTTGATGGTTCGCGTCAGTTTAGTTGATGCTGTCAACATGAGATTACATAGTTTGAAAGTTAGGTTGTTAATAGTTTTAGTTCTCTTGGTCGGTGTAAAGTCTGAATGTGTGGAATGGGGAGGAAAGGTAAAACATTTTACTCGCGTTTGATAAACTTTAGAAATTACAACTTACTCAAAAATTAATCCGTATACAGATACCCAGCAAGTCGATTGTTAGAGCAAAACGCTGAAAACTGTGAAATATAATTGTCTATGATAGCCAAGAGAGATGTTATAATGAATTAAGCAAATGAAATAGGCGAAATCCTCTACAATCGGTTGGACAAGTTTTGTTTATGTGTGCGTTAATGGGCTGAATGGTTTGACATTTGTACCACGTGTAAACATTTCATTTAAGTATTTTTGAAATCGTAGCCAACTCGTAAAAGAAGCATGATTTTCCAAAAGAACTTGAATTTACGTTTTAACAACTGCATTTCTGGTCAGTTTGTCATGAACCTATTAATGTTCCCTTGGCTAGAATCTATATATTAAAAGAATTTATGAAAATCTAGTGTCAGTCAGTACGACCGTTCTATCAAACCGATTTTATTAATTTTCTTTTAATGAAAGGTATTTATGCATAGATTCGTCATCAAAAATCGCTTAACTTTCGCCCTTCTCGAGTTATACTCAAAAAGGCTTTTTTCTCATGTTTTCTTACCTTTGTCCTATCATATCTCAAGTTCTTATTGAGATAAATTGTTCGGTTTGGCCTAAGAACACTCAGTGATCTATGCTCTTTCCTTAGAGATATCATTCGACCTATTTAGTTACATCTAAGAGGAGTTATGCGTGGACAAACTACTTGTTTGCACTGTTAAGAATTTAAATTTGCTTGAGATAAAACATATAGGCAAAATATTAAAAATGCCCACCTGCTGTAAATGTAAACATCTACAAATAATAACAATAACAGTGTATAAGTGTGTGTGTTGTGGAGCAATAAGGGCATCTAGTATGTTTTAAAATGATCAATGTTCGCTTAGTGACTTTGTGGAGAGGATTCAATGAATCAGCGCCTTTAGAATCAGCGCTCAATATACATCGAGTTTCTTGACTAATACTTACAACACTGTACAACCACAATGTGTTAATAAACTGTTTCTTAGCAAGGGAAGAAACAATTCAATTATAATGTTCCATGGTTTGATACATAGAAAAGGACTGTACATGGTACATACCAAGGTTCCTATATACTAACCTTGGGTACATACTAGATACTAGAACTATACATGGTACAAAATAGATACTAGAACATGGTTCATGTTAGATTCTAGAATGTTTCAAATAACAATTATCAGAGTTTAATGTTTCCTCGTGTTGCGTGACTTACATATTATATTATGAACTGATACCAACACTGAACCCTCCGCCTTGTGCAGAACCCGAGTTAACATTTGACAGCTGTAACTGCGGTATTACTGTACAAAATGGATTAAAATTAATTTTACGGGTACCTTTACATGATTCATAGCAGTGAGATCAAAGTTAAAGAGTGGTTAAAAGGTCTCGGACATTTTTCTCCTCATAAGATTGTAGGGTTGGCTTCTTTGACACTCTTGGATTTTTATGTACGCATAGTGCCACATAGTACGGTAAAGTGCATTTTTGGGAGGTGCAAGGTTATCTAACATACGTAGGTTCTATATTTGCCGAGTTGGTATGATAAGACCTATGTATTTCTTCCTCCATTTCAACAGGTTAGTGCTCAGATCCTGCGGAATAAGAATCAAAATCTCTATTGCGTTTGAGCTGCAATCGTGATACTGATGTATACCGTCATAACTTGGCACAATGTGTGTGAATTACAGTGCAGTCGATTGCACGGCGATTGCTGCTCGAGAGCGCTCGAGAAGCTCATCTGCACCACCTTCGGCTCCCTGCCCGGCCGCTGCCAGTACCTCAACGGATCCCTCCCTGAGGACGAGGCTCCTCCACCCACAACCGCTGAGTGTCCCGTCAACCCACAACATCGCAAGGTAAAGTAACACCAAGGTAGATCAAGGTTTAAGGATGAGTTCTCGTGGGAGTTGACCGGGAAAGAACAAGATACGAACCAAGAAAATCGATGAAGTAAACCAGTCTTAATGTACTTTTCAAACGATTTTTGGAGCCCCTGTTTTCGATCATTTAGTCTAGCCAGGACGCCAATTTCCTTCCAAAAAACAAAAGTCCCCACAATGTTCAATCTCACAAAGGTGATCTCTTTTTTATCTAGTGTCCATACAGGTCTTCTCATCCTGTCAATAACAATTATTTGCTCTATAAGGCCAACATTATCGTGAACAATGTTGTTTCATCGGTGCTTCACACCCGATCTGTCCAGAACTTATTTTTCTGTACAGTAGAGAACTGTCATTACAACTCAACGAGCCTTGAGAAGTTCTCTTTGCCTAACGCTTTTGTAAAACCACACCCAACACGAGCACTGTCTGTTCAATCATAATAAAATTAAAATACGTTATTGTCCTTTAACAAAACTGTCTTGTGTGATTATGTTACTAACGCGTGAAATGTGTGATGTAAAGAGTTGAACTGACGTTGTCTACAGATCTGTGGCCAGAGACACGAGGACTGCTGTTTGGGGGAAAACCTTAAGTGCATCACCTGGGGAGAAGACAACGGCGCCTGCTACAATACTGAGCTCTGAACATGTACTTTTCACAGTAAATATGTTACCTACTGGGTAACGTTGAAATCTTCATTCATTTGCCGATTACAAATGTACAAATTCTTTGAAATATGTTGTGTTTTACCAATTTTGACCCAACATTTCCAGGAGTATGACCGAGGACAGGGATACAATTGGTTTGGGGTTCCCTGAGGTTTTATTCTAGGACCAGATCTTTTTCTCTAATAGTCTTGAACGAGCAATAACTACTGATCAAATTGTCCAGTACACAAACGATACTACTTTGTATCTTGTATTTTGTACTAACTTTGAGATAACAGCTTCTCGTTTGAGTTTTGCTAAGGCCTTAAGCTAGATTTGTCGAGATTGAGTGGTAGAGAGGACTTTGTAGTCCTAACTTCGCCTCGTTCAACAAGACAATCTTTTTATTACAGACTGATGGTTTTGTTGGGGTTTAGTGAATTTCTGTAGAAAATGGAGCTTCTTATTCATATCACCAGAGACAACAAAACGTCGAAGAACAAAACTATCTTCCAAACACCTCCGAAGGTCTTTGGAAACGCGGTATTTACAAAAGAAAGATTTGTATCACATTTACCAAAAACCTGACGAAATGCAGGGCAAAAAAACAAAAGGGGTAAATGTAAAATGTATCAGACCACTCGTTTGGTTTATATGATGGTCAAACCATTGTACTCAATGAGTACACGTATCCCCTACTCAATTCCGGCAAATCTGGCGAGAATATTTGTTACCCCTAGATTGGGAACCTTGTATGTATTTATTTTTAAACCCTCCTAAATCGATACCGGAAAAACAAATGTTTTATTGCACCTTATGTACGTGATTTTCAATACAAATATTTTTTGAACTGTTTGAGCACAGTATTTGCAAGTTGAGAATTGGCAAAATATGGCTATTTCATATTAAGAAATAAAATTCATGTACTGTAAAACATCATTCTATACTCGCTGGAAGTTAGTTGGGCAGTATGAGCCACAGTAGAGTTTTTTTGTGGCTACAAGCCTGGTTACACCCAATACAAAACCAATATGCGAGTATAAAAGTTTAGTGTACGCTACAGCAAAATGTTTCTAAAGTACTGTAACTATAAAATTAAGTACCACGTAACATGTTTTATATGCTTTAAAACCTGTTAAACACCTCAACCTTTTCTACCATGGGGATTTTCAGAGTTAAGAATTGTTTCTAGACTGCTCAGGGTTAAAAGGGGACAAAAGTTAAAACATTAATAGTCTGTTTTTACAAAGCATACATGGACGGTTCGATACACTCTGCATGAAAACGATAAAACTAATGTTGCGTAATGTTTCGGTCCCTTTGACTTGCTTCCAAAGTTAACCTTCCGGTTAGCAAACAATTGCAATAAATCAAGCAGCGAGATGTACTTTAGTGTACAAGTCTTCTGTAAACAATCTAATCCATTGTGCCGGCGGCTTTCAAAAGGCTTGGCAAGTAAACATCATGTTGCATGTGTTCAAAGTTGTTTTAGTTGCGTTGTTGGTGGCTTCCAGCTTTCAGCAAGAAGATTCGAGTGGGCCCCCTTGTGCAAACAAGGGTGAAAAGGTAAATAAATCCGTATAATATCGGTTACTTGCATAACCATATTATGTCAACCTCGATAACGAGGTTTCCTCACATTTTGAATGTGTAGTGTATATCAATTTTCAATTAGGGAAAATAACCGAACGTTTTCATAAACAACCTAGGGTTTGTATCGTACACCTTTTTTCGTGCACACATTTTTGACATACTTTCAAAAACGATTTAATACCAACAAACTCTTCTACAACGATAATCGAATGGAGAAAGTCGTCGTAAAGACTTATTCGTGAATTTCACACGAATGACACTAACAAAGTTTGGTGTGTTCTCTCTTCATGCCACAATTTCCCCCGAATAGCAACTTTACATTTGTGTTGAACTGGGCACAGTTGTGCATTTAACTTACAGTGTGATAATAAGTGAAGTAAATCGTGTCTTGTAATGATTACTGACTCAGGTGTCAACGTTGGAAAACCTTCTGTTCGGAAGAACTAGTTTCGGTTTTTATTATATGTATAACAGTTTAAAATTCAGACGACCATTGCAATATATAATTATAATATGAAACTGATAATGGATTGTAATTTAACCCGAAACTAGTTCAGTCAAAAATGTTTTCCAACGTTGACACCCAAAGGCATGTACCTAGTACTAATCTTTTACATTAATCTTCGACCTACAACTTGTTAAACACTATACCAACCACTCGGAACATACACTGTTGACATGGCTAAGATCTAAGCTTTTAGACCTATTCACCCCATTACTTGTAATGTGTTACGTTTTATTTATAACTTTCATTGCTTTAGTCAAAGAGAACATTCGCAGCTCCAGCCGTGTTTGTCACGAGCCGCACACAACACGAGCAAGCGTGCTGTTTACTCAGTGAACATTCTAAATCTACTTAGATGCGAGCCTGATTGATGATAATGATTACTGACTGAGTGATGATGTGATGTGGTTGCCAGTGTGGGCAGTTCCTGATTGATGATGATGATTACTGAATGATGATGTGATGTGGTTGCCAGTGTGGGGAGTTCCTGATTGATAATGATTACTGAATGATGATGTGATGTGGCTGCCAGTGTGCGGAGTTCCTGATTGATGATGATGATTACTGAATGATGATGTGATGTGGTTGCCAGTGTGGGGAGTTCCTGATTGATGATGATTACTGAATGATGATGTGATGTGGTTGCCAGTGTGCGGAGTTCCTGATTGATGATGATGATTACTGAATGATGATGTGATGTGGTTGCCAGTGTGCGGAGTTCTGATTGATGATGATGATTACTGAATGATGATGTGATGTGGTTGCCAGTGTGTGGAGTTCCTGATTGATGATGATGATTACTGAATGATGATGTGATGTGGCTGCCAGTGTGGGGAGTTCTGATTGATAATGATTACTGAATGATGATGATGTGGCTGCCAGTGTGCGGAGTTCCTGATTGATGATGGTGATTACTGAATGATGATGTGATGTGGTTGCTAGTGTGGGGAGTTCCTGATTGATAATGATTACTGATTGATGATGGTGATTACTGAATGATGATGTGATGTTACAGTGTGGGGAGTTCCTGATTGATTGCTGCGGGAGTCTAATATGTCCAGTGTCTGGAGGTCTGCAGGCTCTGTGCTTGTCAGAGGACGAAGTGTAGACTTGGTGTAGAATGGAGGTACAGAATTGTTTTCTTCTGAATATAATTGTTACAAAAGTACTGTTTATATGGTTTATTAAATACCTTGATATTCGTTGTACAAGTCACACTCTTTAAAATTCGAATACCAATGGCCATGGGTATCCGCTCAAAGATTCAAACCACTTAAGCATATGGTGCGTCTGTATTTCTTCTAAAAGAAAAGAAAGCATTATCCTTTTCGAGTCTTCGTCTAACTATTCTGAAAACATGACGGTCATATTTAAAGTTTCAGAACATTTAAATTTTGAAAAGCTGCTATTTCGGAAAGAGTAACCGCAACTCTTTGTAGTAGTGTTGGCGAAACATTCTCCCTAGAGTTTTGACTTTTTATGTAAAATTCACCTTATATGTCAAAAGGTTTGCTTCCAAAGTCAATAGAATTCAAACGACCCACTGGAATGAGCATAGGGTCAGGTATATTCCCAATTAAGGTAGTAGGTAGGTTTAGTAGTGCTTTTATGACGAAAACATCTACTCATACATCTGGGATGAGCTCAAATCTCAAACATAAAAGCCAAAAGTGCGTACTCTAGTAAAGCAGCGCCCTCTACGAAAGAACGCGTCTTACATTTCTCGTTGCTCGAAGACGAAGTGAGACGCCTGGATGATCGATAGTTGGTTTTGCACTGTGAGCATCCCAGAACTTGAGAACGCGTCTTGCTCTATTTACCAGCCAGAATTTCACTGAAATGCTGCATATTCTTCTGAAGTACTCCCTCTGACATTCTATCAGAGGTGTAAAGCTTTCTTTAAAGTCTTCAGCTGTTTTGTGTGTTTCTGAGTTGCATGAGTTTGTGGTGAACTATAATCTGTGTTATTGAACACTACGTATCTACTACTGCCAACCAAAAGTACAGGACGTTTTATTTTAGTTGAAATTTTTTATTATTTCATTAGGTAAATTAAGCTCCAACGAGATCAAACGTTTACTGCCAGAACTGGCTTTATTCAAGGAAACTTAAAGAATATTTGTTAATTAGGCTCCTTACTCTGTAGCAGAGTTTATTGCAGAACCTGATAACTTCCCATAATATGGAAATATTTAACATAGTAAAATATATAGTAATTTCAAAATCAAGTTAGCCAATTCGAACTACAATATCTAAATTAAAATAAGAAGACTTTATAAGACGTATGGACATTATTTCACCGTTTTACCAGTGGCTGCCCATTCTGGCATTTTAAATTGTAATTCACCTCTCATTTCACCAATATTGTATCATCTCCATTTCATAAAAGTCAACACAATTCACATTGTACACTGACCTAATAAAAATTAAATTATTATTATTGACCCAAACAATTAAAAACATCAACACATGTACGAAAAAACTAATCGAAGTACATCATTTTGAACAAAATTATATGGAAATAAATTTATCAAAATTTAAATGAATTATCATCGAGTCCCTCAGTTCTCCGAACGTTTCTCCTCTTTATACGGACAAACCTAACATTTGGCTTTTGCAAACGGATTCTTAACTTCGTCGTGTCCGATTTCACAAAACATAGCCGAGGCGAGTTGTAAACGCTACTGTGAACCCTAGTGAATACCATATAACGGCCGGTATAAACTACACCTGAGTCCCTTTGGGGCGCTTTTCCTCCCAAGGTGGGTTATCATATAATATGAAAACTGTATTTGTGATCCGATTTCGATTAGACTAGGCATAAACATTTATCACACCGTACCTGACAGGTCCATCATAACTTAATCGTACATTGATACAGTGTGAAATATGGAATCCTTTGTAAACTATTTACATAACGATTATCTGCCATTTGCTGATTATATCATTCTTGTAATGGATAACGTCAAATGTCACATCAACTAGGGTATAAACTTTTATGATTTTGTTATTTTCATATCGATCACTATCACTATTTGAGATGCCGACCACTCTCATGAGGGTATTTTAAGGAAAATATGTGGTGAAGGATGAGTGTGATGAGTGGTAGTAATGAGTTATGAGGTGTAGTCTTGTTACAAACTAAGGCCAACTCTTCCTTAGAATGAGTCATTGATTAGCCCAATGACGCTAGTAATAAGATACGAGTACTATTGTCTCACATTTCAACGCCCTGTTAAATTAACGTAATCACACGCCTTATGAAATCCCAATAGTGTGTAAATGTTTTACAATTAAACAGAGTGTATTAATACAATTGGAATTGTTTTTGTTTGTAAACTATTTTAGTGCATCGTAAATCCTTATAAAACAGTAAAACTACTCACGTGAGTCAATAATTTCGTTAAATATTTTATTCTAGTACTTGAACAGCTAAACCTGTCGGTTTAAAACACATAATAGTGTACGGATTGAAAACATGGTGTTTGGGTTGTTCAAAGTTTTGCTACTCTGCTTGTTTGTGTTTGTGAATGTCCAGGTCGGGGTTTGATAGCGGTTTGTGGCAAGGAGAACGAAGTGGTAAATAATGTTTACACATCATTTCTTGTCTAGTGTTGAAATGATACATCAGAGCCGTGTACATTTACCATGTAGCATTTAGGATTTAAAATAATAATAACTTCAACAAAAGTCAGCATTTAAATTTTCCAGAAGCTGGCAACCAGTCCTGAAGAAGTCTTTTTGATAGTGGCACAGCCAATGAGAACTTCGACAGTTGGCATCCCTGCTCCAATTGACGATTGGTAGCCCTGTGACCAATAAGATGGCAGACAGCAAGTAGCCAATTAGTGACTGAAGATGGTACTCCACAACGATACCGAAATATCTCAAGCTTATTTGTTTGATGTTTTGACGTGTGTGAACCGGACGAACGAGATTATAATTTAGGATTTATTAGAAATACACAGTAACATGAGCATTTTGGCCTCAATATAAAAAACTCATATAACAAGATCATTTTCAGCAAGCCTTTATTGGCCGAACAATATTATTTATTATGAAAAAATCTTATATTTTCTTTTATGAATTTAGAG
This sequence comes from Matsumurasca onukii, assembly GCA_018831715.1. NCBI lineage: Eukaryota > Metazoa > Arthropoda > Insecta > Hemiptera > Cicadellidae > Matsumurasca > Matsumurasca onukii. The sequence goes on along the minus strand of CM032061.1, from coordinate 39,349,368 downwards.
CGTCTAATTTTTTTTCAAAACTTTAGATGACTTAAACAAAGTAGCTGCTCTAAGTAGCTCGTATATATCATGATGTAAACGTAGCTTTTTGAGGTTTCTTCATATGTTTACTGCTGTTTGTGTTTGTAGTGTGACGAGCCCTCCCGGTACTGTTGTGGGACTTGAAATGTACTCCACTGTCGCAGTTACCTGATACTCTAGGAGTTGCTACAAATGTCTGCAAGAAGAGTCACTAATATGCATGCAAATGTGGAGAACAATGTACAGGGTGTTTCTGAAGTTTCAGGAAGTTGTGCCACAGAAAATAATCTTCATGTAAGCCTACACTATCTTATAAACGTCGTTTTATTAATATTTTGCACTATTATTTTATTTATTTCAATACTATTATGTATATGTATTGCGTCCTAGTGTTCTGACGTCCTATTTCTCTCTCCAAAGAGTAGGTCAAAGATATAAGCTGCAAATAAAAATGCACGCCCGAAACAGAGCTGATTGTGGTAAAAGTGCGTGCTTCGCACCAAATCGGCCAGGGTTCAACTCCCAGTACTGCAGTAACAACCTTTTCACAATTGCCACTCCCCGTAATTCAGAAGTAACGTCCAAGCTGTTGATTATAGTAGGCTGTTGAGTGAATAAATCTAATATCATTTTCGTAAATAACTTCCTTTTCATCTTTCCTCTCTTGAAAAATGTTTATTTTAACGAAATATACAGTTGTTTTCTGCCCTACTCATTTTCTTTTCTTTAAGTATTATATAAAAGTATACAGTGTTTGTTGATGAATCAAATGCTTGCGCCATTTGTTCGTGTCTCCACTGTACGAGTCATGAGAGTCAAACAATGGTATTCAGTGTAAGCAGGCGCACGGCGACAATGCTTGGTGGAAGTACATATATCGCACATACCGAAGAGTTCACGTATCAGTTTGGTTGAAGACACATTGGGACACCTAGAAAGATAAAATAAGCGTTATGTCTATTTTGGGCAAAACCATAACGGTCTATCACCAGTTAACCAAGAGTAGCAAAGCCGTGGCTAAAGGGTTGAAACCGAGAGAGTCTGCATTTACTGAGTGTCAACAGTGTTAACGTTATCATTGGATATGTCTGTTAACCTTATGGTTTCTATGTAATTGTCAATACACGTCGGAAATCGTCTTGAAACTCATTTAACAAAGAATCAAATATGAAGTATATGGCTATAATTTAGTTCTTCCGGTTCACACCACGTCAAAACATCCTTATGATTAGCTTGAAATATTTCGGTCTCGCTGTGGAGTACCATCTATAGTTACTGATTAGCTGAAATTGAGATACTTGCTGTCTGATATTTTATTAGGCACAGGGCTGCCAACCATCCATTGGAGCAGGTATGCCAACTGTTGATGTTCTCATTGGCTATGACAGTATCGAAAGGATCTCTTCAGGACTGGTAACCATGAGTAATTAAAATGTGACGGTAAAAAAGTGTTGTTAAACATTGTACACAATAGTTTTGGTTTACACTCAAAACGGTAAAAACATGGTGCAAGTTTAAGTAATGAAATGTTTACTTTTAAACATTGTTTATAATAATGTACCCATACATTTCTGTAGCACTAACGATTTTGTGCCAAAATAGTGGTTAATTCTCTACTTTTACGTAAAACTGCATTGATGACCATTAACTTAACGCCACTTATCTCAGACTTTCAATTCAAAACACATTTTTTAGAATAACAACACGCCGTACTTTAAACAACACGCAGTATCAGACAAGTTGTGAGTGACGTTGGTTTTGTAATTGTCCAAACCTTGGTGTTCATGAGATGTTAATGGAATTGCACGGCACAAACACTGATTAGCCTTGGCTAAGAGCGAGGATATGACCAAAACAATGAGTGATTTCGCCATGTGAACCGACGTGGGACACGACACACCAAAAGCTAAACAGGCCAAGGTGGCCTTTATTGGCGGTTGAACATATCTTTGCTCATGACTTTATCCAAGCCATTGTGTACCAATGATGCCAACCTCTAACAACTTAACTAGGCGAAAACACATTTTCTTACTCATCCTTTCAACTCACATTTATTTTCTTTCTAATAGTAAGTACAGTACTTCATTGTCCAGATTGTCGGTATGGAAATTTCCCTTTCTAACAATTCTGCGATGACACTCCACTCTGGAAGTGGGACACATGGACACGGTGGACAGGATTGCAGACTGTCCAGCAGTTTCCCTGGTTCCACAGTGATCTTGGTAATGATAAAACAAGTAGGGCGGACATTATCATTACAAAGCCGAGTGAAGGAAGTATAATGATGCGATCATAACCGCCACCACTCTCTCACAAACACACACACACGCTGTCACTCTCCCGACAGGATAAGACAAAGGAAACACTGGTGGTTAACGGAGGCACCGGGCGTTGTTTGAAGAAAGTTGTAGAGGTAAAATGGGAGGAAAGTTTGAAAGGGATTGTTCGTGAAAGAAAATATGTGATCTTGCTTGACCAACCTGAGAAGATGTTGTGGAAAATTGTCTTTTCTCAGGAACTTAGCTGCTTTATCTTATAAAAATAGTAACACTCTATCATCATATTAGCCTACTGTTAACTTGCAATTCAAGGGCCCATATACTGTTAAGTTGTATAATAGTGACTGCAAATGTGCTCTTAAAAATAATCAATTAAGTTTAAATTGTTACGCTGACGACACAATATGCTTTAGCTGTAAATTAATCGAAAGTCCTAAAATATAACTTCAAAGTTTATATGATAATATCAAGGTTGCTTATTGATAAAATCTACGTTGCCAGTCTTTTTTTGAAAATGCTATCAAAGAATAAATAGAATTTGGTTTTGAAATATTCGGCATCGTTCGAAAAAACCAAACTTTCACACAAAACTTTCTTACATCAACTAATGTTTTTAAATTGTACTAGAGTACACTATTAGACACGCTTTTTCAAAGCAGAATGTTCATTTAAATCAATAAAATTTAAAGGTTTTAAATTGAAACATCGTATAAAGTATATAACATCTCATTTTTAATTCCGGTAACTTTGAACTTTAAAATGCTATAATTATTGATTGTTGTAAATGCTTAGGTGATCTGAATAGCAATCGAATTTGTCAAACTTTATCTGGTGAACACCAAGTTATGTGAAACGCATTTGATACCTCACTTGATGTTCAAATCATTCGTAAGCCTAGTAGAAGTCAAAGTGAAAAATAACTGTTTAATCTGTACGGGAATAAAACCGATCATATTCGCGACAAAGTAAACACACTTTACCATTTCCAAAAAAAGCCCTTGCCGACCCACTTTTATTGAAATACAGCCTGACTTCCATTTGCTGCTCTTGGATATCTAGGTCTGGTTTCCTTGTTAGACACCATGATGTGCACAGAACAGTCTCAATATTGAAACTGTAGAGTCATTGTTGAGACTTGGTGTTGTGTGGTCGCATTGTTTCCACAACTAAACCAACAAGTGTCAGCGAGAGTTCATTAGTAGACCCGTGGTCTTCAACCTGGGTCGAAGTCAGATTCGCTAACAAAAATAGGTAAACATTACAGTAGAGGTCAAACAATTCTTTTGGGGTGTGAAAGTATCTTTCAATTCAATTTTGTAACTATTCATGTAGATTATGTGTGTTACAGTAAGAGACAATACAGACAGTAATGATGGATTAGAATGTATCGATGCCTTAGGGAGGTGAATAGCACTATTTACAGAACGCAACCAACTTTTAAACTACAGTAAGTACTTTTACGACGCTATATGGTTTTGTATCATTGGTTTGTTCACTGCAATATCTATCAGATGGTAATATTGTTGTAATATAGTGGGTTTTATTTAATTTGATGTTATTGAAATAAACGCAATCGTGACTTTGCAAAGATCAAAGAGTGTTTGTTGAAGAATACTTTAGAGAAAGATATTTTTTGTGTCAAAAGGTGATAAAGATCAAGTTTGCAGGCACAATTAAGTTATTTGCTTTGTTATTTCAAAATTCTAAAAAGTTCTTAGGAGAATTTTCTAAGCTAACCCTAACATCCTCCATCACTTCTTCATTCAGTACAGTCCGCCTTCTGTTATGTTTTCTGTTCCTTACGGAACCTGTTTCGTTAAACCTTTTAACAAATCTGTGAATTTCATATTTGTTTGGAATACTTACACCTGTAAACTCGACCCCAAACGCCTCTTGACAAAACAAATTATCTTGCTCCTAAGTTTTCTTCAGCAATAAACATGCTTTAATCTTTGCTAAAAACCATGATTGCGTTTATTTCAAAATAATATCAAATTAGGAAATAAAAACCATTACATTACTACAACAATACATACCATCTGATAGATATTGAAGTGAACAAACCAATAATACAATGTATGACCAGATAGCGCTCGTAAAAATGACTTGCTATAGCTTAAAAGTTGGGCTGCGTGTTACAGTTAGATTGAAGGGGTCAAGTGGTTAGGTTACCCTTATTCACGTCTGCCACGTCTGATTGGGTATATTGCGCTACCACCCGATTGAAAGGGGACTCTAGCCTCCGAAGACATGGAGAGCTTTGCCAACACTCGGGGGACCTTCCTCCCTTCAATATTACTAGTCGCGGTCTACCCTGTTGCCGGGTCCCTTCAGATTGAAATCTGATCCAACCTCCCCTGGTGGGAAACGCAGCGTGTTCAACATCCGGACAGTAACAAACGGCAAAATTTTAACCACTCTGTTTTACGTTTCCCAGTAAAATCTATATAGGCCTACATAAAATAAAACTTTTGTCTGTACATTGCAATGAATCCATCGGTTTTTGGTTATTTGGGGTTTTTACACTTAGCAAAGACCGAAACTGACGTTAGAAAAATTCCTGTCTGTCTGTAACGTTTTTAAGGCATATTGGACCACTTATAACTCAAAATCGGCAGATGCTATGGCGGTGAAACTTCCTTTAAGGGTTTAGCCTAATTACGCAGTGTGTCTTTAGCTATATTTATATCCATACAACATCCGCAAAACAAATAGCAAGGGACCAAAGTGGGCACTGAACACGTTTTTAAAGGATATTGGAACGCAGCTTCCAATACCTTTGGTGGGTTTTTGTGACTGGCGGTGAAGAGTGGTGACTTGAGATCTACAACGGACGATCTGACATAGGGGAGACTTGCCTCAGTGACATGGATGACAGCGAGGAAAATGAAGATCATCAAAGATAATGATACGAGAGTAGTGGTACGTATTAAAATTTACGTGATGAAGTAATACAATGAGTTCACAAAAAAGACATATATTTTGTGTTTACAAAGTTGTTGAACCAAACAAAAGTAACATATGATTAAATAAATAAATAACATAGATTAGTGTTCACCCCAGGTAGTTAAATAAAGTACGATGAAAGGCTGATTGCTACGCCCACAGCCTCGCGTCGGTCTTCTTCTTGATTTTCAGCAGTAGTAGACCAATGCCGCCGTCGTGAAATCTAGCTCTGGAGTGGGTAAGTTGCTTATTGAATAGGGTATTTTTTAAAGTTCTTCAAGTCTTTAAAGCAATAATTTTGGAACAAACTGTTATCGAATTGTTTTGGATGGATTCATGCCGTTATCATTTTAAGATCCGGAACATGAAATGAGCACAGATTTTGACCTGCAGAACACGCTTTGAGCATCTCTCAACACTTTATATACATATATAGACTTTATATACACTCATACGATATGAGTATCATCTCTACAAGTCGCATTTTGTGTCTGAATTTTGAAAAAAATTTGGTAGGTAACATCAGTTGTAAAATCAGCGTATTACATTTACATAAGTTGGTCTTAGGAAGAAAGCTCCTCCAAAACGCCCATAACTCACCATTTCGCATCAAAATTTAGATTATTTTACGGGGGTACCCCGACCACCTTGTTATTGCCACACAAAAGTTGTACAAAGGTCAGTTAGAGATTTAGACTTTAGAAACCTCTCTACCAATGTTTTATGGTTTTCTTTTCAAAAGTACTGTACTAGGATAAAGTCAACTTCACAGTCATGATACTGTAACATATTGTATCCGCAGGAGCACGGCGACAATGCTTGGTGGAAGTACATATATCGCACATACCGAAGAGTTCACGTATCAGTTTGGTTGAAGACACATTGGGACACCTAGAAAGATAAAATAAGCGTTATGTCTATTTTGGGCAAAACCATAACGGTCTATCACCAGTTAACCAAGAGTAGCAAAGCCGTGGCTAAAGGGTTGAAACCGAGAGAGTCTGCATTTACTGAGTGTCAACAGTGTTAACGTTATCATGGATATGTCTGTTAACCTTATGGTTTCTATGTAATTGTCAATACACGTCGGAAATCGTCTTGAAACTCATTTAACAAAGAATCAAATATGAAGTATATGGCTATAATTTAGTTCTTCCGGTTCACACCACGTCAAAACATCCTTATGATTAGCTTGAAATATTTCGGTCTCGCTGTGGAGTACCATCTATAGTTACTGATTAGCTGAAATTGAGATACTTGCTGTCTGCTATTTTATTGGTCACAGGGCTGCCAACCATCCATTGGAGCAGGTATGCCAACTGTTGATGTTCTCATTGGCTATGACAGTATCGAAAGGATCTCTTCAGGACTGGTAACCATGAGTAATTAAAAATGTGACGGTAAAAAAAGTGTTGTTAAAAATTTTACACAATAGTGTTGGTTTACACTGAAAACGGTAAAAACGTGGCGCAAGTTTAAGTAATGAAATGTTTAATTTTAAACATTGTTTATAAATGTACCCATACATTTCTGTAGCACTAACGATTTTGTGCCAAAATAGTGGTTAATTCTCTACTTTTACGTAAAACTGCATTGACGACCATTAACTTAACGCCACTTATCTCAGACTTTTCATTCAAAACACATTTTTAGAACAACAACACGCCGTACTTTAAACAACACGCAGTATCAGACAAGTTGTGAGTGACGTTGGTTTTGTAATTGTCCAAACCTTGGTGTTCATGAGATGTTAATGGAATTGCACGGCACAAACACTGATTAGCCTTGGCTAAGAGCGAGGATATGACCAAAACAATGAGTGATTTCGCCATGTGAACCGACGTGGGACACGACACACCAAAAGCTAAACAGGCCAAGGTGGCCTTTATTGGCGGTTGAACATATCTTTGCTCATGACTTTATCCAAGCCATTGTGTACCAATGATGCCAACCTCTAACAACTTAACTAGGCGAAAACACATTTTCTTACTCATCCTTTCAACTCACATTTATTTTCTTTCTAATAGTAAGTACAGTACTTCATTGTCCAGATTGTCGGTATGGAAATTTCCCTTTCTAACAATTCTGCGATGACACTCCACTCTGGAAGTGGGACACATGGACACGGTGGACAGGATTGCAGACTGTCCAGCAGTTTCCCTGGTTCCACAGTGATCTTGGTAATGATAAAACAAGTAGGGCGGACATTATCATTACAAAGCCGAGTGAAGGAAGTATAATGATGCGATCATAACCGCCACCACTCTCTCACAAACACACACACGCTGTCACTCTCCCGACAGGATAAGACAAAGGAAACACTGGTGGTTAACGGAGGCACCGGGCGTTGTTTGAAGAAAGTTGTAGAGGTAAAATGGGAGGAAAGTTTGAAAGGGATTGTTCGTGAAAGAAAATATGTGATCTTGCTTGACCAACCTGAGAAGATGTTGTGGAAAATTGTCTTTTCTCAGGAACTTAGCTGCTTTATCTTATAAAAATAGTAACACTCTATCATCATATTAGCCTACTGTTAACTTGCAATTCAAGGGCCCATATACTGTTAAGTTGTATAATAGTGACTGCAAATGTGCTCTTAAAATAATCAATTAAGTTTAAATTGTTACGCTGACGACACAATATGCTTTAGCTGTAAATTAATCGAAAGTCCTAAAATATAACTGGTTTATATGATAATATCAAGGTTGCTTATTGATAAAATCTACGTTGCCAGTCTTTTTTTGAAAATGCTATCAAAGAATAAATAGAATTTGGTTTTGAAATATTCGGCATCGTTCGAAAAACCAAACTTTCACACAAAACTTTCTTACATCAACTAATGTTTTAAATTGTACTAGAGTACACTATTAGACACCTTTTCAAAGCAGAATGTTCATTTAAAATCAATAAAATTTAAAGGTTTTAAATTGAAACATCGTATAAAGTATATAACATCTCATTTTTAATTCCGGTAACTTTGAACTTTAAAATGCTATAATTATTGATTGTTGTAAATGCTTAGGTGATCTGAATAGCAATCGAATTTGTCAAACATCTGGTGAACACCAAGTTATGTGAAACGCATTTGATACCTCACTTGATGTTCAAATCATTCGTAAGCCTAGTAGAAGTCAAAGTGAAAAATAACTGTTTAATCTGTACGGGAATAAAACCGATCATATTCGCGACAAAGTAAACACACTTTACCATTTCCAAAAAAAGCCCTTGCCGACCCACTTTTATTGAAATACAGCCTGACTTCCATTTGCTGCTCTTGGATATCTAGGTCTGGTTTCCTTGTTAGACACCATGATGTGCACAGAACAGTCTCAATATTGAAACTGTAGAGTCATTGTTGAGACTTGGTGTTGTGTGGTCGCATTGTTTCCACAACTAAACCAACAAGTGTCAAGTCAGTGAGAGTTCATTACGTAGACCCGGGTTTTCAACCTGGAGCGAAGTCAGATTCGGGAAATAATTAACAAAAAATAAGGTAAACATTATATTAGGGGTTAAACAATTCTTTTGGGGTGTGAAAATATCTTTCAATTCAATTTTGTAACTATTCATGTAGATTATGTGTGTTACAAGTTAGAGACAATACAGACAATAATGATGGATTAGAATGTATCGATGCCTTAGGGAGGAGAGGTGTGAATAGCACTATGTACAGAACAGACAGGGTGTTTTTTTTAAACGCAACCCAACTTTCAAACTATAGTAAGTCATTTTTACGAGCGCTATATGGTTTTAAATTGTATCATTGGTTTGTTCACTGCAATATCTATCAGATGGTATGTATTGTTGCAGTAATATAGTGGGTTTTATTTCCTAATTTGATGTTATTGTGAAATAAACGCAATCGTGACTTTTAGCAAAGATCAAAGTGTTTATTGTTGAAGAATACTTAAGAGAAAGATTTTTTGTCAAAAGGTGATAAAGATCAAGTTTGCAGGCACAATTAGGTTATTTGCTTTTGTTATTTCAAAATTCTAAAAGAGCTAAACCTTTTAATAAATCTGTGAATTTCATATTTGTTTGGAATACTTACACCTGTAAACTCGACCCCAAACGCCTCTTGACAAAACAAATTATCTTGCTCTAAGTTTTCTTCAGCAATAAACATGCTTTAATCTTTGCTAAAACCATGATTGCGTTTATTTCAAAATAATATCAAATTAGGAAATAAAACCACTACATTACTGCTACAATACCATCTGATAGATATTGAAGTGAACAAACCAATATACAATGTATGACCAGATAGCGCTCGTAAAAATGACTTGCTATAGTTAAAACTGCGTTAAACACTTTATGTACAGTTAGATTGAAGGGGTCAAGTGGTTAGGTTACCCTTATTCACGTCTGCCACGTCTGATTGGGTACTGTATATTGCGCTACCACCGGAATGAAAGGGGACTCTAGCCTCCGAAGACATGGAGAGCTTTGCCAACACTCGGGGGACCTTCCGCCCTCCTGCCGGGTCCCCTCACATTGAAATCTGATCCAACCTCCCCTGGTGGGAAACGCAGCGTGTTCAACATCCAGACAGTAACAAACGGCAAATTTTAACCACTCTGTTTTACGTTTCCCAGTAAAATCTATATAAATAAAATAAAACTTTTGTCTGTACATTGCAATGAATCCATCGGTTTTGGTTATTTGGGTTTTTACACTTAGCAAAGACCGAAAACTTCCTGTGTCTGCCTGTAACGTTTTAAGGCATATTGGACCACTTATAACTCAAAATCGGCAGATGCTATGGCGGTGAAACTTCCTTTAAGGGTTTAGCCTAATACGCAGTGTGTCTTTAGCTATATTTATATCCATACAACATCCGCAAAACAAATAGCAAGGGGCCAAAGGTGGTGGGTTTTGTGTTTACTGGCGGTGAAGAGTGGTGACCAGAGATCTACAACGGACGATCTGACATAAGGGAGACTTGCCTCAGTGACATGGATGACAGCGAGGAAAATTAAGATCATCAAAGATAATGATACGAGAAGTAGTGGTACGTATTAAAATTAACGTGATGAAGTAATACAATGAGTTCACCAAAAAGACATATATTTTGTGTTTACAAAGTTGTTGAACCAAAACAAAAGTAACATATGATTAAATAAATAAATAACATAGATTAGTGTTCACCCCCACAGGTAGTTAAATAAAATACGATGAAAAGGCTGATTGTTACGCCCACAGCCTCGGGTCTGTCTTACTTCTTGATTTTCAGCGAGTAGCAGCATAACAATGCCGCCGTCGTGAAATCTAGCTCTCTTGGAGTGGGTAAGTTGCTTATTGAATAGGGTATTTTTAAGTGAACTAAAGCTCTTCAAGTCTTTAAAGCAATAATTTTTTGGAACAAACTGTTGAATTGTTTTTGGATGGATTCATGCCGTTATCATTTTAAGATCCGGGAACATGAAATGAGCACAGATTTTGACCTGCAGAACACGCTTTGAGCATCTCTCAACACTTTATATACATATATAGACTTTAGATACACTCATACGATATGAGTACCATCTCTACAAGTCGCATTTTGTGTCTGAATTTTGAAAAATTTGGTAGGTAACATCAGTTGTAAAATCAGCGTATTACATAAGTTGGTTTTAGGAAGAAAGCTCCTCCAAAACGCCTCATAACTCACCATTTCGCATCAAAATGTAGATCATTTTACGGGGGAGTACCCCGGACCACCTTGTTATTGCCACAGAAAAATTTACAAAGGTCATTAGGCTTTAGACTTTACCCTCTCTATCAATGTTTTATGGTTTTCTTTTCAAAAAGTACTGTACTAGAATAAAGCCAACTTCACAGTCACGATACAGTAACATATTGTATCCGTAGCGAAGCACGGGTAAACAGCTAGTGTAAAATAATCTGAACAGGTACTAACCAGACAGATACTGACTGAGTATACATTTACAGTTACAGTTTACATACACTTTGTTTGTCTTTGCTGACTTAATTATTCTCTACGTGATATCAATGTCGGTTGAGTAAAGCACAGTCACTAATCAAACTGTTGAATGCAATCAACCTAAGAACTGACAAGTCAGCAAATATTGATTACAAGCTACTACAATCTTACTGGATCTAGGTTGATTGCTTCTCTAGGTGGTCTAAATGGAAGTAAGTGATCTTTTCAAGTTCTTCTTTTGTTTTGGCTTTGCATTGTTCAGTGATGATAAACATCTGTGGTTTTATGCTTCACCGTAGTGTTCTACTCGGTTGGGGTTCTGAACTCGTTTAATACTCACTCACTTCTGAGTTTCGAATTTGAGATTGAAACTGCCTAGTGTTCAGCAAAATAACCATTAAATGGAATTGATTACGGTTTTTTATTTGTGATTTGAAATAATAATCTAATGTACATTACTTATAAATTGACTAATAAAAAAGCTTCTTATTCTGTATTATTGGCTGGGTAGCAAATAAAAGCAGTCGTTTAGTTGTATTAGGTTCTTCCATAAATTATTTACGTCAAAATTTAAACAACATGATTTCAATCAGCTTTGTTATTTATTGATTTTACTTTTAAGTAAACTGCATAGTTTACTGAATCATCCACAATAATCAATAAATTGCTAATTGCATGCCTGCCGGACCTTAATAAACCTGTGATATTATCTTTTGGTTTGGCCTTTAGATGTGCATGTCGTACCGCTTGTGTGCTACGCCATAAGTGATCTTCTTGTTAAATCACTAAGAATTACGAGTATTATAGTCTAATAATTATTTGTCAAAAGTTCCTACAACTGGGAATATAAACATGTATTGTGTATTTCAGCGTTTGATTTAATTCCAAAAGTAGTTTGCTTTACTTATCTAAATAATTATACAAAACAAAACTCTTGTAGAAATATTTCAAATCCTTTGAATTCTCTTTCTAAAGAAATCTACCAGAATGTTTGCCCATAATAAAAAATAAGACATACAAAGTTCATTTTTTCGTTTGGTTAACACACCGTGTATACTTTTTCCTATTCGCCCTCACGTTGTTAACAATGTAATTTTTATTAGAAAAATTTGTACTGTATTAGTAATTTATAAAGTAAAAAATGTTTAAATTTTGGAAGTTTTGAATCTAAAACTATTTTTTTCTTGGTTACAAACTACGATATAGATAAATAAATTAAAATGAATCATTAAGATAAATAAATTAAGATCATCATAAACAAATCAAAGCTCAGGCATAACCTTTTCAAATTAAAAAAGTAAAACCTCCTTACATCCAATTTTCTGGAAAATTACATTTTCTTCATTTCTCGAACTGTAATGCTCATTAGGAGGCCATTTTAAGGAGAGGAAGTGAAGGCCTCCATGTCTCGGTCTGGGCCAATGTCTGCAGGTTCCCACCACCTCCACCATGACCTAGACCATGGAGCTGCCGGCCATTTACATACAATACACCTGAGGAGATCAAGGCAGGTCAACACTACTGCCACTAGCTCATGCTGGAGTCTGCACATTCTGGCGAATTTCAGACTTTTGAGAAGAAATTTGAAAGAATTTGTCAGCTTGTTAGTTTTCTGGGGCCTTGAAAATAACCGTTGAATTCGCCCTACTGCATTAGTGAACTGATCATTCTTAATGAATTTCTGAAAAATAATGAAAAAGGTACATCCATTTTAAAAATTTCAATTTCTTGGCAACACTATGAAAATAAAAATACACTCTTATGACCATTCTTATTGAAAACAAGTTTATTCTTTCAACCCAATTTATACCCTGTTTCTTCCTTTGTTACTACTTGTAAATGTATTACTATACGAAATAATGTAGTTTTCGTTCCGTTCTTTTCTATAGTCTATAGTATTGAACTGAACATTCGTTAGCCGAGAGGTGAACATGTCTGAAAACATATCCGACGCGTTACGCGTGCGTAGTATATCGTATTTCCCTGGAACCCAACTCCGACGTTTTCTTTTGTTCCCCCAAAATGATCATCAAGTTTACCAGTGATTTTGTTCAATTTGGCTTGTCCATGTCTTAGAATTATCTTTCTTTGTTTCGATAATAACGGTTTACAAGTGTTGGAAAGGGTTAACCATACAATATCATCACCAACATGTTTCAGTGTTATAAGACTATTCTACTGTATTTGTACTCGACGCAAGAACACTAATTTCCAGCTGAATCTTGTAACTGTACCCTGGTGACTCAGGACGTGTGGGTTCATATGTTTGTCTAATTAAGGACACATATTCAGCACAACTCATCAAAATGTAATTTTCACCATTGTGTGTGTCTCTCATGTAGATGAGTCTCTCCTAGTTCATCTTCCTAGTAGATGCATGAGCACCAGCGGAAAATTGTCCCAGAAGAACATGTTTTTGTAACATTTGAAGGGTTTGGCAGACTGGAGTGGTAGACTATCACTATTTGCGATACCGACCACTCTCTTGAGGGTATTTTAAGGCAAATATGTGGTGAAGGATGAGTGTGATGAGTGGTAGTAATGAGTTATGAGGTGTAGTCTTGTTACAAACTAAGGCCGACTCTTCTTTAGAATGGGTCATTAATTAATAGCCCAATGACCAAATGGAAATACAAGGACCAACGGCTTAAAATGACTTCCGAACCACGCAGGTGATGGTCTGATATGTCTAAACGATGGTGGGAGTTGATGCGGGTATCATCAAATGATCACCGAGACTATCTGAGCCACTTTAGACCTATATCATCCTCAAAACCTGACCTCCATGAAGCTGGATGACAGGACCACGCCACGAGTCCAAGTCAAGATACAGACTGGGAGACTAGGAGTGGTAAGCTTAGACTTTTCGCAACTTAGATTCTGTGATCACTCTCTACGTCTCTCAGATCACAGACTATCGATACTTTTGGTCGTTGTGTGTAACCACGCTCCCCAACACACAAGCATTTTTCTATATCGATTCATCCACAATCAACCATAATCGAGTAGTTACTGTCATACATGAAAAGTGGCGGTGTATTGGTGAAAGGAGTTTTGAAAAGGCCCCTAGGTCCAATAATCGAATTTCCACACACAACGATTTGCGTGAAGACCTGAAATTCAATGATCAAATTTTCGGATTGGCAGTCCTAACAAATCGGTTTCTTCAGTAAAGCTCTTGATTATATCAAAATCACCCTATCCACCCAGAGATTAATTGATAAAAATTCATTATGAACCTTTCAGCCACTTTAGGAGAAGAACTACTCCCTACGTCTCGGGCAGTTGGACACGTGTTTTTCACAAGAACTTTAACTTCATCGTACCAAAGCCACCAGATCTGAAGTCTGCCCAATAATGTTTATTTTTGTCTCTCCTAAATGTCCACCACCGGGAAGCTGCTGTGAAGTTGTCAGATGTGCACACTTATGGGGAAGTACACAGCACAGAGTACAAGTTGACGGTGACATGTGAGTTGAATGTATCCGTGCAGCGCGACGCTGGTCACAGCCTAAATACCCACAATTAGCCTTGCCTCGCAGTCATCAGTTCATTCTACACTACTTCCTCTCCTCTCCGAGACTGTGTCGACTCATTTCCGCCATCCGCCATAGCCGCCCTCACAACTTCAGAAGCGACACTTTTGCACACTTTCTTCTGATTTTGGGAACTGATTCTTCTGGCACTGTCGTGTAGCTTGAGTAGTATACCTGTATGTACGTTGCAGTTATCGTTGGGTTATTAATTAATACCTAATCTGGGGAACAGTCGGCCCTAGTTTGCAACAAAACTATCCTCATCATCTACCAAACTACTCATAACACTCACTGTTCATCACCATATTCACCTTAAAATACCCTCTAGGAAAAGGTTGGTAAAGTATACGAACAATTGCCAAACTTCAATGGAGAAATTCGTGGAGACGAGCATTCAAAAACCTTCTCTGATACTGCATTTTCCAAGCATGTATTTTCATACGTGTTCACAGGGAAACGCTCAATTCATCGACAATTCCAAACTTCTATGAAAAGTGCCTTGACGCCCTATGCCGTTGAATCTCACCTGAAAGCAGTATTGACCACGTCAACCTTTTACAGTTCAGGCCAGTCTTTGACACACCGATGGGAGATCTAGTAAATAAATATTTATGGCGACCGGCCGGAGGTTGGTTGAGTGTAAATATATAAACAAAATGGAGTACGACTGTAAACCCGTATGTTCTTGATATTAATAATGTATAGATAATTTTAGTTGGAAAAGTAATTTCTATCTATCGTCGAAGTGTTCATGAAATAACATTTTTATTTACTTATTTAATAACTAATACACTTGAAAGCTATGAATTTATGGCAGTACCAAGTTTTAACTGTACAATGTCCTACGTATTACTTTCCTCCTAATTATTGGCTAAGAAGAAAAGAACCAACCACTACCTAATACCTACGCTACCTAATAGTCGGTTTTAAAGTTTAAAAGTTCTCCTGTCATTTTCCATAGTAAGAAAGAGGTTCATGAAATTACGGAATGACTCAGTACTAGAAGGGACCCCTACATCCAAACGTAGACAGAAGACATCATGAAGTCATCTCTGCAAAGTCCTCTTTACACTGTATCCTACATCACCAACCAACCTCCACTAAACTTATGTTACTGGGAAATCCCCGAGAAGTTTCTTTGTCTCCACCTCACTCTTGGTTTGGTTTGATTTGATATGAAAGAGATTTTTGGAGAGGTTTTCGTTCTGTAATATATGAATTACAAACTCTTTACTCTTAAGTAGCGAGGAAAGCGATACACCATATCTGGGTAGGTTTCTACAGTCTACACTGACAAATCTGTCCCCCGGTGATCAGGTATGGAGGCCAACTACAGCTGACTGCTAAAGTGTGAAACATACAGTTGGTCACACTGTCACTGTAGCCGGACACTCTCACTGCCACTTCAGAACAAACAGCATCTTCTGCCTTGACATCTTCATGGTTGCCAACATCGCCAACACTCGAGCCAAGAGGATTAGGGTTGGCCAGGAGAGTGAAGAAATCCTCTACTGGGACTCGTGGCGTGGTCCTATAATCCAGCCTCATGGAGGTCAGGTTTTGAGGATAATATAGGTCTAAAGCGGCTCAGATAGTCTCAGTGATCATCTGATGATACCCGCATCAACTCCCACCAACGTTTAGATATATCAGACCATCACCTGCGTGGTTCGGAAGTCACGTTAAGCCGTTGGTCCTTGTATTTCCATTGGTCATTGGGCTATTAATTAATGACCCATTCTAAGGAAGAGTCGGCCTTAGTTTGTAACAAGACTACACCTCATAACTCATTACTACCACTCATCACACTCATCCTTCACCACATATTTGCCTTAAAATACCCTCATGAGAGTGGTCGGCATCTCAAATAGTGATATAGTGATACTAGAAGAATATGAAACATCAGGGTACAATGCCTAGGAACTTTCCATATACTTCTTTCGTGGACTTCGCTGGCGTTTGGTGGCCTTAGGGGAAATGGATCACAAACGTGGCTGCGAGGCTATCTTTCTAAATTTTGAATACTCCTCAGTCGTGGTGATCGATCTGGTATACTTGGTACCCATTTACTCACGAGCTTTTGCTGCACTGATTAATTTCTGGATTCTAAAATCAACTCAGAGACTTCATTCCCTGTTAAAATCTGTACGCCTATTTTGGCATGGTAATATTGTCCATGCGTTGGACTAGACATCTGCCGTTTCGAAACGTTATCTATGGCGTTCATCAAGTGCTCGTTCCGTGTAGTCAACTGCCTGCCAGGTGTTACTTATGACTGTGTACAACGAGTTTATTACTTTGTTCTAAATTACGAGGTGTTATTAAAAAAGTAGTCTAGTAGGTAGCCCGTAGTAGCTCCTGTAGTTCCTCTACTGTCCTTATATTTTTAGCACATATTATGTATAGTTTGAATTTAGGTTCGGTGGTATAATCTAAATGTAAAACTACCCTTACGTCAGATGAGCCAGATTCCATGTTTTTATCATCAAAAAGTGAACTTGAGGTCTTAAAAATCATCCAAAAATAACCTCCCGAGAGATCTATTAATATACGTACTCTATATGGGAGATTGAGAACTTTGGGAAAGTTTGGGAGGTTGGGAAATTGAGTCTAGCTTAAGCTTATTTAGCTAGACTTAATTCTTTTATTTCAAACTTTAACATATTATCTTATGACAAACTTGGATTTAGGATAAATAGGTGCTTAATCGACGTGATCACGTATACGATGCCCTATCACGTGTTAGGGCCCTGTGCGCCATGCAGATAGTCAACACCCTGCATATTGTTTCCATTGGAAGCAATCTGGCGTCACTTCGACAAAAGGACCCATGATCGAAATGACCTAGTGAGAACACAAAAATCAAACTGCCGCATTTTGAGTTCTTTGTATTCTTATCACATTCTCCGCTCGAAGAACTATTACCAAAGGCAGGTTAACAGTACAGACATTGTAAACTGTACAAACAAATACATTTATCTTTAGGGAAAACTCATTTTTTGAAAGTTTCAGGGAGGAGTCTAGACTGGATTCTCGCCTGGTTACGTTCCAGCACAGAGAATAGAGCGTCTATAGAGGTATAATGTGATAGGGAACGCTTTTCGAAGTTAAGTTGACAAATCATGATAACCATCACCAATGTAGCAATAACGTGCGAAGTGCAGAGTGGCTCGCGGGGTTGGAGCAGGACGGGAGATTGTGGACTCCGCAGTGAAGCTCACGATATCGCGGTGATTTTTCACGTATGAACCGCCATTTTCTTTATAACGAAGAAGTGGACGTCTGTAGAGAGCGACTGTTGTCTGTGAAGGGGTCAGCTACTGCCCATTGACCCCTGCGCTCGTGACGGTCCTGCGCTGATCCCGCGCTGAATGCTCTGGATTGTCCACGCTCCAGATCTTCTCCAGCCACTTTCACTCGGCTTCATTCATCCTCCAGCCATTCACTAATTAGATTAGCTGGAGTCCAAGGTGGTCCTTGACTGGACAATTGTCATAACTGACCTGACACTGAGCTAATTGGCGGCGAGGATTCATTCGCGAGGATGAGAACGTTCTAAAGTCTTCGAAGTATATAAGTAACTCTTGTGGGGTTGCAAGGGTTTTAAATTTTAAAATTGACAAACACATTTGTCTACAAACTGATAAACATTAAAGTTTAGTTTAAGCTGACTCGTGATATGTTATATAGATAGGCATTTTTACGAAACTGAAGACTGGGAGAACCACCAAACTGCTCTCTGTGTCTCCACACAGAGCGGTAGTTCATGAACTTTTGCCTTCGCAGGCTTTCAACTAGCCAAGAGGTTGCCGAATTCGATTAAAAGTCCCCCATTGTCTAGGGCATTTTAATTCAATTCAAAACATTTTGATCGCAAAGGTATTGTATAGCACCGACAGTTTATGGCACATGACTGGGAGAACGAGTTAGAAGACGAGTTAAGATAATTTGGTAACTCAAGGTAGTTTGGTCATGCAAAAGGGAAATTTGATAGTACGTAATCCAAATATATAGTCTATTCCCACAAACTGTATTAATATTAACTGTATTCCCACAAATCCGAGGTAATTTAGGAAGATGGATGCAATGACATGCTACGGAGAAGCTACGTGAATGATGTTCTACACTAAACTGTTTAATGGGCTACAAAAGTGGCGTATAAAAACAACACATGCATAATAATTGTTTTTCCTGGATTAATCAACATTCACCGGACATCAATCTAAAAACAAACTGCACGCTTCCTCGCTTGCTTTCACTACGGTGTCGTAAATCTGACAACCCACAACACCACAACACATGGTGATGAGGAGGAGCAATGAAGCAGCACGAGCAGGTCCACTTTCTGCCCGCAGCTGCGTGTCGGGCAGTGCCTATTTATCTTGCACAGCGGGTCCACTGGGGCGGCACAGTCAGGGATGAAGTCTTCCTGGGAGAACCCGCGGGCTGACCACTGACCGACACTCGGGCCGGTCCTGGGAGGCACTTTGTGGAGTCTGAGGTATGGGGCTTAGGGGCTGTCCATAATATAATGATATTTAGTCGAAATAAATTGTTCGTGTCAGATTAAAATACACGTTTTATCCACTTTTGAACTGTCAAAACCAACAAAAGGGATTTTTAAAAGATATAATGAATTTATTTCTCAATTTATTTTTGTAGGTGTGATACTCTTGAGGAGGTAATATTTGTTCACCCGCAAACGGATTGTTCACTGGAACGGAGGAACATGTTTAACTTTGAGTGTAAGTTTTGGAGTCCTCTAAGGGTCTGTGCTCGGTTCATTTCTGTTTCTGGAGGTATAATAACGTGGTCTACTCTTCTAATGGAAATAGGTGCTTGTTTGCTGATGATACCAGTGTGTATGCAGAACGTAACGCTAAGGAGATAGTTGACACTTGACTTTGCTTTTGTACTTCATGTAAGAAGAGAATTACGAATATAGTTACGTAGTGCAACTAACACTTTGCCGCACTAATAATTTGATGTTATCATGAATTTTGATACTTAAAATGTCCGAAATGTTAGTAACTTTAAGTGTAACCGTCCAAACGTTACATTAAATAGGGGTAAGGGGGAGTCACAAGGGTTGCGTAATATATGCGTAGCATCTTGTATGTATGTATTTTTTGCTTTTTCTGTGAGGTCCTTAGTTTGGTGTCTGAGGTTTATTTTGTAGGGGCTAAAAAGGCCTCTTTAATCTTAACTCTTAGGCTTTTGCGGCCGGTGTCATCACTAAGATCTAAGGCTTCCGGTTTACACCGCGTCACAGTTGAAATATAATTACTGCTAAACGTTTCGACCTCGCTGTGGAGAGTCATCCTCAGTAGCTTGTTGACTGGCTGAGACATCAGGCTTAGATCTAAGGCCTCTTTAGCCGTAATCGATTATTCAAGCAACCTTCCCAGAGTATTATGTTTTAAAATCCTACGAAAGTATGTGGCACTGCTACATTTTCCAATACGCTGGTCATTGCAATTTCCATTTAGCTGAAAAATGTTCATAGAAAAGCACCGCTCCAACGCTGACGCTGTAGATTTATATTGTGAAAAACGTTAAAAAACTAACATGTACAACCTTTGTTATTTTTTCTCTATATTTTAAATGGAGTCATGAATCGTTCTAAATAACACGTCAGTCAGAATATCAAGAAGCTCGTATAACAACTCAGAAGTGCTAGGTAAAGCTACAGTATTTCAATCAATTGTTATTATTTCTTCTCCCAAATTTCTTGACATGATTGAAAGGTACGCTAAAAGCTCAGGTCATGACATCAACGGTCAGGTGATTGGTCATTGTTGTCTACTCAAACTAATTTAGTTGATTAGCTGGTTCACTTTCTGAACATTCTTGCTCTGGATTCTCTGACAACTGCTTGGCTGTTTGTCCCTGTTGGCCCGTTCGACCAACCTGTTTCCGTTCTTGAAATACTACTTTTGTTTTACTTCCTATTGTTTACCAGACTAGGTGATTTTGGCCAGGTTCATTCTAAACTTTATATTTTACCGATCTATTAGGCGTTTTCTCCTTAAGTTAACAGACACGCCAGATTTTTCTAAAACTAAACGCCAATTAACGCTACGAAAATGGACTCGTGGCGAGTTGGAATCGTACGCGACTCCGGAGCGCATCACTCCGCTAACGTGGGTTCCATCATCGCAATCACCACTTACATTTGTAAAGTCACTATCTTTGTAGTCCTAACTTCGTTAAACAGGACAAACTTTACCCTTTTTACTACAAACTCACTTGACTCGATACCTATTCGTATACTTTACTAATAAAACCGTAAAAACTAATAAAACTGAAGTTCTTGAAAGGACACACAAACCACCTCTTGGTTACCTTCCGCTAAGGCTAGACTTAATTTCGTTGATTCCTAAGTGGAACATAGAGCCTTGACGAAGTTGCGCCACCCACCTCTGTCTGTCTCCATGAAATCTCTCTCTATTCCCTAGCTCTTTCTCTGCAGTTCTTCTCCCCATGTTCCTGGGTCACCCTCGCTTCCTGCCTCTGTAGATTCCAGCTGAGGTGCCTCTTTGTTATACTGCTCTGCCGCCTTCTGAGCGTGTGACTTATCCGTTTTCACCGTCTCCTGGTTCTGCTAAAGGCACCCTCTCATGTTTTGTCCCAGAACGCCCAAATATGCAGTTAAGGTTGTGATTTGCCGTTTGGCGGGCATTTCACACACCGTCATATGGTGTGTATGGTATGCGTCGAGTACACTGCCCAAGGCACGACAACCACAGAAGAGTCAGATTCCTGCCCGGTCCCTCAAAACCCAGACCTCGTGGACACTGCCTAGGGTCCACTGGGAGATACCACGAGAGAGGCGGTTCCGCCCCAGTGGTTTACTGTACCGAGATCAAGTCTTCACGCCTTCGACACTTTATGGCTCAATTTGCAGTGTACTTTCTACCTCACTACGATTACCCGCTTCTTCAACAATTTGACCACTTCTTTCCCCAAATTGCTTGTTTGTTTGCCATAGTCCTCTCTGTCGCAGGCATGAGTTTCTCTGATTATGTCAAGGGTCGTTTAAAAATGCCAGTTTAAAAAAACAGATCCTCCTGTCACCTGCTCACTTGCCGGGCGGTTAAGCGGGAGACCAAGCTTCAAGTCCCGGTTCGCTTCAAACATTTTTGTATTCAAGTGTCTTTAGTAAAAAATGAGCTATTTAGCTTTTATACAAATTAAAATATACTATTATGTTCATACTTCCGTTTTTTATGTAGCCGTTATTTACAGCGTTTTATTTTACATCCCAATTACGACAAGAAAGTAGAGAAATTTAAAAAGCACACATCAAATTTAGTGTTTAAACCTTTAAAAGTCATCAAAGCTGCGAAAGCTTACGATGTCTCAAAAGCGCTGCTCACTTCAAAACGTGTCAAAACCCACAAGGGTCATAATAAACAATACAACCCAACAGACAGGCAAACAGATCAAACTCAACACAGACAGTGAACAGCTCAGCGACCCCCGAAGAGTCGCTGAAGAATTCAACAAATTCTTTTCCTCTGTCGGTGTTGATCAAGGCCTTAGTCTGGCTAAGAACCAGCCCGTTCCCCGTTAATACCGAGTCCTACGGCCTCAATGGCTCTGACACCGGTCACAGAGGAGGAAATTGCTCTTAAAAAACGAACGATTCGAGTCATGTTTCAAAGTGGCTCATAAAACAGTGCACAAATGCTGTGTTGAAGCCACTTGAACACTTGATCGATCTCTCTTTTCGCTTTGGAACAGTTCCCTCCTATCTTAAAGCCGCAAAAGTCATTCCAGTTTTCAAAAAGGGCGACCCGTTTTCATTTCATATTTACCGCCCGATTTCAATCTTGTCAGCCTTCAGCAAAATATTTGAGAAGCTGTTTCTAATCAGAATCGCGAATTTCCTAGAAAACACAAACTACTATCATCAAACCAATTTGGGTTTCAAAGTAGAAAATCCACAATAGACGCAGTCTTCCGTCTAGTTGAGATGATAGTAGAAGCCATCGAAAGTCGAGAAACTACACTCAGTGTGTTCCTCGACTTATCAAAGGATTTTGACTGTGTTGATCATGTCACCTTGGTTCAAAAACTCGGATGTTACAGGATACGAGGAGTGCCACTAAAGTGTAGTTAGTGACAGAGTTTTAGAAATGGAGCGAAAACGGAAAATTAGGAATTAGGTTGGTTTGTTTTAAACTGTAATAGTTAGGGCACTTGTACCTATAAATTTCAAGCAACTTATGTTTAGTAGCGAGGTGATTCAAAGAGTGTTCAGACTGTGACATGAACCTTCTACTTCTCAAGTATTTCTTAAATCGTTCTGTTTCAGTTGATTTACGGTTTGGAGTTTGCATATGTAAAACCTGAAATCACAGATAACAGAGCAGATTTCAGGTAACAGATTTCATCCTGCCTATTATGTGATGAAATCTTTATAATTTTGAAGATTGCGGATGGTCCTAAACTTTATAACTACATTCACACTGTTACATTTCAGTCAATGAGAAATTTGGCGACCGTGACGACGAGCCGGAGTTCAGAGAATGAATGCCAACAGTTAATTGCGTGGAACACACTGAGTGTTCAACAAGCCAATCGACCAATCACGTGGACAATCACACAATACACGGCCAATCACAACGGCGGTTCGCGCCAATCACCTGATTGTACGTACAAGAAGCCTGCCCTGTCATTCATTGCTTCTACATACTCATAAACGCTTTAGGACGTTCATACTCTTTAGGACGTTCATACGTTTTAGGACGTTCATTTAATCTATGGACGTTTCATAGAAATTCTTGCAGATGATCACAAATTCTGCAGCTGTTGTCATTGCCTTGTCTCGACAGTAACGACACGGATAATATACGTATAGAGCAGATTGTCGGACTGATGGACACAAGCCGGTGGTTCTTAGACGTTTAACGTGATTTTCCTTCACAGGTAGAATTTAATCACAGGTAGTAGAATTTGATTAATACGTTTGTTCCTGAATTAAAATTCTACTGACAACATAGAAGGTTCACAACATAGAATAGTTCCGAATTCTCGGAGAGACAGTACTATAAATGGTTCCGTAGATAAGAAAAGATCATGATTAATAGTTTTGTTTGTGCTACTTTGTTAACAGGGCTATAAAGGCTTTGGGTGAAGGAAAAACGTCAATTTGTAATTTTTAATAAAGTACTATTTTATCCTCATCTTACTAAATTTAAAACATTGTTCTGTATTTACACAACTACCTACTATTTACTGGTGTTGGGAGTTCAAACCTCTTACTACCTTCTGAGTTTAACAATTAAGTTCATCTGGGTGCTTGCATTGTAAAACATTAGGTCGATAGATGGAAAGTACTAAAATATTAAATAGTTGCAGGTACTAAGTGTTGTTGTTGAACTTTAATATTTAGTCGTTATAATGACGGTGGCTATTTCTAGCCTAATTTACAATTAGATCTTTAAAATTATATTCACGATAATTGCGTTATGAATTTAAACATTTATGCCCAGCAATCTGACGTTCTTTAATTCCATGATTCGAGCTTTCTAGAACGATAATATGTAACTAAACATTACGTTACAAAATCACCTTAATAACTGTTGATAATAAATTTTGAAAGTAATTTAAGTATATTTTATAATATTTAAATCTTCAAAGTAGTTTCTTTTTCTTCTTCTTCCAAGTTAAATTTCATTAAATGCCAATGATATTTGATGTTAGCGAAATTGACATTTGTTTCATTTGTACTACACAACAGAAAAAAATAATATACGCACAATATTTATTAAAAACTACTCACGTGACACTTAGGGAGGTGTAACATCTAATAAATCCTTTGAGGCAGGATTCTCCCCTCTGAAGTCGGCGAAGATCTCCTTCTTGAAGTCGCAGACAGCCTCTTCTTCCTCATGGTGTCAAAGTCACTCACGAATCAAAACCCAGCAGTTTCTCGAATAGTGATTACACGTAGCACTAATGCCAGTTGGTCACAGTTTTTGCAAGGAATCACTTTAAAATGTTACGTTTTCCACTGATTCATCAAATATTTGAATCGAACAGTTTGCAACACGATTATCAGTCGAATTTGTCCAATTTATCTAAAGTATTGTAGAAATTCTTTGGGTCCACACATTAATTATTAGGTCAATATTTTCTAGCCTTCATCCTTACATCATAGGCAACTCAGTTGATCAACGGAAACATTAAATTAGGTGACGATGGAAACACCGTAAACGCTGGAACTGTATTCATAGGCTCATCGAGTCAACATGATTTCAAATTATTGTTGAATGAATAGCGTGTTCACTAATTATATTTTAACACTTTCTTGGCACACACTGTCTCCTTTCGTTATGATGGTGGTCACTGGTTTAATACTAAAAGCAAAATTATTTGGTTTAAGCGATCAAATAACCAGGTATAAGTTCACACTTCTTCGGCGCAATCACTTTGAAGCCGATACATAACTAAGAGTAGGTAGGTACAAGAACTAAGGTACAAGAAGTCAACATCACTGGATTGAATTATTTAAATACATTAAATGCAAAAAGCTCTGGTACCACACACAACAGACAAACATCCTGACAAAGTCTTCTCCTCCTCCAAGGACACTTCAGACACGCACTCTACGCAGGATACGCAACATTCACCTCCAGTTCTCCAGAGCTCCAGGACAACTGACTCCAGTCGCTCCAGTGACGCTCCTCCCTCTCCCCCCTCCTGGAAGTCTTATCACTACTCCTGAGCCACTTCGCTCATTTCACGCACGTCCCCCCTTTCAACAGTCGATCGCCAAACCAACACAACGCCGTGCGTTTATTTCCGCCCCAGCTTTCTTTCTTGCGGTACCGTTTAGCGTTTTCACACGCGTTATCTACAAGAGGCGTGGAAAATATCACTTTTAGAACCACTGTCACTGGTAGGACCTCGCGTTGCTCACCTTCAGTACCACCACCACAGCACCACTAGAGGGGTGTAGGGTGTAGAGGTGTAGAGGGAGGTGAAGCCTCCCTACTACGAGTTGTATTTTTCGTGATCCGGGGAAACCCAAGGATTTGTTAATCTAGATGTTGACAATGTTGTGGATTGTCATAGAGGTTGTTTAACGGTTCTTTGGCCTTCGTATAAGGAGTATATAATCAGCAAGTTCACAATATTTAAATTATAGTTTTCTTTTTTACCTATTAACATCTGGGTTAAAGGTTTTGAGAACCACCCAACGTGTATAAAAACAACAAAATTACATATACACAATGACATATAATGTTCTTAAATGTATTTCCAGTGAGCTTGACTCTAGGATTTTTAAGCTCTGGGATACCTTGTACTCTCCCAGCTACTGTAGGAAATTCCAGAATCTCGAGGTTAAACCTCAATTGAAGAGTTAAAACTATTTTCAAGCGGCTAAAAATAGGTTAATACAAGAAAAAGCGCGTTTCTCTTTTGTCAAGCTACTGTATATCAGAACCAAAAGATCAGCTTATAAACAACATTTATTATGAACCTAAATACAGCGTTTTTACCAAAACTTTTGACAACTAACTGTAACAAAATACCCTTTTCGAGAATGTTCGCACATGTTTTACTCAATTGAATCTCATTTGTGTGCTGTAAAAGATTGCAAAGCTCGGTTTATCACGTGGTCACAGCTGACAAATCTGCATGATCTGTGGTCGTGAGGTTGAGTAAGGAAGGGGTGTCACGGTGCCCAGCCAAATCCACCGAACCAGATAATTAATGGGACGCGACCTTCCGAGACGACCTGGGAAAGTTGAGCAGCATCTCCACCTTCAGTCCACTTCGTGTATCAGGACTGATAAACGAAGCCACGCTTGAAATGTGCTGTGTGACCTTGTCCGGGTAAGATCCAGGGGTGTCAATCCCTTCTAGACCTATGACGCAGCCCCTTCCCTCCTAAGCAGAGGTTCATGACCTTTCACCTAACTTTGACAGGTTCTTAAACTGTTTAAACTAGAACCCAAGGATTAAACCCGAAAGTCAGAGTAGTTTATTCTTGAGAAGAATAATTTCCACCTCTGAATTAAAATGTTATCACACAAAGTGCTTTATCTTTGTGTTGAAAGGACACCCCTAGAAAGAACCACATATACGCAAAACTTGATTAAGTGCTGTTACCTAATCGCTACTAATCAAAACTTTGGTAACTCTGGTCCGTGACCTACTGCTGTAGTAGAGTTTTTAATATCCTAGGAAGCAGATGGAAGCTGACTAAATGAAAACATAACTAACTGACTATTGACTAGCTGACCCCTTCAATACTTGACTAACTGGCTAGCAGACTACTTGACTAGCTGACTAGCAGACCAGCTGACTAGCAGACTACTTGTCTAGCAGACTAGCTGACTAGCAGACTAGCTGAGCTGGCGGCAGTGACGGGCGAGCGGGAAAGTGACAGTGGTGAAGTGAGCGTGAGTAGGTTTTATTCAATGTTCAGTCCGTGGACACATTCAACGGATTTGTCTTGCTCTGGAATATTGAAGACTGGGAATCCGCTGATTTTCAGGCTCCCACACGTTCTTAGCGACCTTCCTAAGGCAAAATGAGATGTTCATGGTGTCAGCACGGTAAGATCCAGACACCGTGAAATGAGCACCGATCCCGACCTCCAGAATAAGTTTTGGGATTTTTTTCAAAATGTGGGTACTACAACAGATCAGATGATATAAGTATCTCGAGTCCAAATGGTTGTGTGAATAAAAGGTTAGCGTGTACATAAATTAGACGAATTCTTGAGGTACCTTTTGACTTACTTACGAATATAGAGAAAAGAGAAAAGGAAACAAGTTACAATATTTCGTATATAATACGTTTATAAGAGAGGATACGAACAGAGGGATAAATTGGGGTTTTATTTGGGTTTCACACCAATTTATCCCTCTGTTACTCTCTTCTTTTAAAGTACTTAACAAATTTAATTTTAATACCTGCACATCATTGATTATAAGTACATAGCCGTACCTTAAAATATAATAATGTATACACACAAAGAATAAAGAGTATGCTCAGAACATTAAAAAAGGTTTAACAAACAAAGTTAAAAACGTTGCGGACCTCCACTGTCTTGGTGTACCATGAACTAAAACCAAAAACTCTTCTAAATAGAAAGAGTTTTTCCTTAATCCTATAGTAATACCAGGTAAAAGATCACAATGCAAATTAATATATTACAGCAAACAGAACTTGTAAATCTCAATAACAAAGCACACAAACTGAAAACAAGTTTTGAAAAAGCGCGTGTGAAAGAACCCAAAAGAAAAGGTTTTGGGTCCAGGCCTGCACCAAAATGTAGTATAACGGGAAAGCATCGTTATACACATTTTTGGGAGCGTAATGCAATACAATAGAAAAGCGTCATCGTGTTGCATTTTAAGACGTAATTCAGATTATTAAACTGGTACTAATGTAAGAATTATTCCATACAACAAATTTATCCTTTAAATCAGTTAATGCAAAGCCTACAGTAGCACTTACCCTAAAATACAAACAAAATTAAATTAACAAAACTTACTTTACCAACACCATCAAGCTCGGTTCGCTCAAAAGCCATGTAGCCATTGATTTTAAATGTATATTTAAAGTCAATGATGTAGCCGATGCCCAAACATCACACCCGACACCTGTCCAAGACCTCCCTCCCTCTGTGACCTTACTTTAACTATATATTGGTAAGCTTAGCCCATGGCCAAAATGGAAAAAGGATTTTAATACCGCACAGAACCAATAATGCTGCAGCATATAAAAGCAAACACGTAAATATTCCTTGCTAAACAAAATATTTATTACGATTATTCGAATTCTATGTTCTTATGGGAAAATCAAGTTTTAATAAACATAATTGCTAATTTATTGTTTGAAGAAAGTACAAGTTTTAGAGTGCATATGCAGCAGCTTTAACAGCTTTATGATTCTATTGAAACAGATTTTTACCGTTAACCGGTACCAGAAGAATGTTAACCGGTTAGAAACATCATTTGCAGTTTTCAATCCATGTTTAAGTGGTGCCCAGAGTGAGTCCCGTGTCGCTCTATTCGACGGCCTCTTAAAGTCAATTTATAAAACCCTTTTTTTTGGAACGTCACTCCAAAAGGGCACTCGAAAGTGGAATTATTTTGCTGGTTAACGAGTTTAATTTAAAGATTGTAAAAGGAAACTTTGAAATCGGAAAGTATTTTCGTTTGTTATTAATAATAAACAAATTTAAGTGTATTTAAAACGTTTACATCAATAGTAATATTTGCAATCATTTTCAAAATATAAACAAAATCTATACTGGGCATGAACTACAATTGAACCACTTTTGAATGAGGGTACAATATTTTTGAAAATTCAAATCATATAGTACGAAAGTATAAACCAGAGACAACTATTTAGCCGGCAGCGAGATTGCAAATGGCGTTTTTGTTGATTATTTTGCAACTTGATCCTTCAGTCAGCATCTCATCAGCAGTCTTTACGGTTACGTTTCAAGGCGGAATCCGGTAATCTGTGATTAATTAGTAAGACGTTAGTGTGAGTTTTATTGTGTTATTCTAATTTATTAGTTTTGAATTTAATTGTGAACATGATCGCCGCTCTCAGATGATAATTGGTAAGATGTCTCTCTTTAACATAAAGCTCAACCGAGTTGAATTGGGTAGTCATAATGTGCATGATTAGGAACTTGCTACCAAAATACCGGTGACATTTACAATTATGTCTTGCTTAGGTCCAGAATGATTTCCGATTAATATCAAGACTTGCCACCGTATTTCCTTTTTAAATATCCTACTGCTAGGCTTACCTACCAAAGGAACAACCTGTAAATTTCATCATGGATTAATCTATCACCCCTATTAAAGAACTCAACTTTGTAGCCTAGCTCTACTGTACAACACTGTTACTTAGACCTTGTCTCTTCATGATTTCTGTTGTAATATAATCAACAAGAAGAATAAACTGATTTGATTGGGTTTTAATTGCCCACGAAATGGCAAATTAGTGTTTTTATAAAAAATAGAGACTAAAGCATATGTATATTATATATATTTATACTAAGCAGCATGTATCTACTTGAAATACAAAGAAAGAATAATACTATTTTGGAATAATGAAATGTCTGTATTTGTTTCTGGTATACACATAACTCTATAAGCATCTCCACGTTGTTATTATTGGGCTTAATTCAACACTAGTTCTTGACAAACAACAAATACATGCCATTCGGTAATACAGCACAGTCTCTATAATCCGGCTGTTCGTCACTCCGTCACGTCCAGTAATCCGGCATTGTGTAGTAGCCACCTAACCACCTGTTTTCAAGTCTCTACTTGTCTCTAAAGCGCGTGACGTAGCCTACGTCGTATGTATCAACTACTTCTGTTCACTGCAGACAGCCAGAGAAAAGTGCGTTGTTTAACCCTAATCTGTGCGTCCGCTTCAACGGGCTGTGAGATGTTGCAGCGTATAAATTAAAGTGCGATTTTAAAAAAAAGTAGACATTGATGATAAGTTAGCTACTCTATCCAAGGAATTCAACTTCAACAGACGAATGAAGTTGAATCATCACTAAATCTCTATTTGAGATGCCGACCACTCTCATGAGGGTATTTAAAGGCAAATATGTGGTGAAGGATGAGTGTGATGAGTGGTAGTAATGAGTTATGAGGTGTAGTCTTGTTACAAACTAAGGCCGACTCTTCCTTAGAATGGGTCATTAATTAATAGCCCATGACCAATGGAAATACAAGGACCAACGGCTTGGCGTGACTTCGAACCACGGTGATGGTCTGATATGTCTAGCGATGGTGTGAGTTGATGCGGGTATCATCAGATGATCACAGAGACTATCTGAGCCGCTTTAGACCTATTTCATCCTCAAAACCTGACCTCCATGAAGCTGGATTACAGAACCGCATACGAGTCCCAGTCCTTCAACCCTTCAACGTAAGAAAGATTATTTCTGGCAAATTGAGTCTTTTTAGTGAACCTCCACTAATCCGGCATTTCCACCAATCCGGCGTCTCCAATTACGATATAGGGCGGGTTAGTGAGATCGTACTTTGGTAGGGTATTTTCGTGTAACTCTCCAAGACACAAAGTGTCGGAACTATTTAAGTTCTTCTGTAGATAGTTTCTACTATGGGCTGCAACAATGCTTATGCTCCCTCAAAGTTATTTAAAATAGCTTCCATATGCTACATGTTTTTGTTTAATAATTTTCAACATTAATGTGGTTAGTGAACATTGTAAAAGAGATTTTGAGTAACGCTAGAAAAAGGAGTGCTTTGTAGTCCTGAATTAGCCTTGTTAAACAAGACATTTAAGTTACTTAAGACCTTTACGGTTGACTTACATATTTTTTGCTTTAATAACTCATATTACTATTTCTAGTCACCAAGAGCAAGGGAACGTGCAATTATGCCGATGTATTAACTGTAACATGGTCACATTCACCCAGACAACAACTCTAGTATTACTGGGCGTGCGAATTATAGATACATGTATATCCAAAACAAGGCATTTAGACACATTTTTGTTAGTTAACTAAACCACTTACAAGTTTGGGTTGCTATCGCAATTTAAGTGAGATAATGTGTAGATAACTTGTAGTGGTTTCAAACTACTTGAGAGTTAACTAGAAGATTCAAGTTGAAAGAAGTTTAATTATTCAAATATTATTTCTTTTGCAATAGATTGTATTTGATTTCAGGAATACACACTTTTCATGATTTTGTAATACACTAGAGTCCCGCTTATCGAAAATCAGCCTAATCGAACACTGTTAGGGAAAAAACTATACGATTTTGAGTTGGTAAAATAAATAAAACTGGTTTTCAATTACTGTATCATACTTTATGTGTTTAATAACAAACTCAAAATACAGTAGAATCTCGATTATCGAGATAATTGGGACCAAGACCACCTCGGATCTGAAAAACTTCGAGAATAATACGGAGGTTAAGTGCTTCAGGAAAAGTGACAAAAGAGAAGAAATCAGACTGTCCAGCTCGAGCCCACAGATATGAGGGGTGAAGGCAAAGTGATGACAGGTGGAAAGGACAAGGGAAGAGAAGGAAAGCAGGGGAGAGAGCAGCTGCAGTATGTCCTGGGAGGGGAAGGCAGGTGCCAGGTTGTCAGTGAGGGACAGCTGCACCTTTATCAGCTGTCTACTACGTCATTAGCTGTTGCTAGGCAACCACATGGAAGCGATTACATAGCCAATCACAGCATTTTCTCTGTATGCTTGTGACATCGATCTTTGAGGAGAGTGTAGTGTGTGTTTGTTATTTCCTCACCTCATCTCCATTTACTCAATGATTAATTTCATTTGACAAATAATGTTTTATACCGGCACTAGTTTGGAATTACAGTAAATTGCAAAGGTTTTAGTACAAAAAATCTAGAATTTGATCTAGTACGTGTACAAAATGGATGTTGGTTCTGTCTGAGATCAGCCAACCTGATAATGGCTGCGGCCTCCATTGAAAATGCACTCAGCACAGATGTAGGGGGAGGGTTGTTTACTTGGAACTGCTCGCCACTAGTTCCTTATCTTATCTTCACCAGAAGTACAGTACAATTACACCCTGCCGCCACATCATCTTTGTATTGCCCGTCATATCTGCGTCGCTACTTCCGCACTGTTTTGTATTCCAGTGTACTACAGCATTCAAACACACAGTTTCTTACATTTAAATATAAAATATTAGTGGCTCAAACTCAATATATGACTTAATAGGGTCAATATACAGGGTTAGGCAAAAGTGTGGAAGCAGCTTTATAACTTTTTAACCAGTGTTTTCAGCCAACCGAACTTTTTACTTTATTAGGAAACCAAAGTACCTTTTAGTGCATACTGACACTGCCCCAGTTTTCAAAATGAGGGATTGGGAGGTAGCCCATAATTTTCATAGGAAAGCCTCATCAAGTGACCCCTCATTTTGAAGGCCTTAGAAAATTTTGACGAATGCTGCAAATTATAAGTCTCTATCTTAAACCACAAAGAAATGGCGTTGATTTTAAGTTACACAGCTTTTTTGGAACAAAAGTGTGGAAGCGCCCTTATAACTTTTTAACCAGTTTTCAGTAGCGACCAAACTCAGTACATTTTATTAGAGGAAACAAAAGTACCTTTTAATGCATACTGGCACTGGCCCCAGTTTTCAAAATGGGGATTGGGGGAAGTGTATAATTTTTATAGGAAGCCCATCAGGTGACTCATTTTGAAGGTCTTAGAAAATGATGATGAATGCTGAAAACTAGACGTTTCTATCTTAACCCAGAAGAAATGCATCCATTTTAAGATACACAGACTTTTATTACATAAAAGTGTGGAAGCTTCTATTTTAGTGAGTTTTTAAGTGTAACCAAACTTGGTACATATTATTAAAGTTATCAAAACTATCTTTTAATGCATACCGACACTTTGCCCCAGTTTTCAAAATGGGTGATTGGGGTGGAGGTAGACTTATAACTTGTGTAACTTAAAACCAACGCCATTTCTTTCTGGGTTAAGATAGAGACGTCTATTTCAGCATTCATCATCATTTTCAAACCTTCAAAATGAGGTGTCACTCGATGAGGCTTCCCTCAAAATTATGGGGCTACCCCAAATCCCCAATTTGAAAACTGGGGCCCAAGTTAAATAAAAAATCCAGCTTTAAAAATAAAATAAAAATAATACCATAATGACGTGTTTTAATTTTCAGTCATTATAAATGTTTACGCTATATTTCCAAGCATATCTTGAATTTCCAGACTTGAAAGGGTACAAATTTATATTTATTACATCATATACATAACTTCTATCCCTTTACGAGGTAACTAGAAAATTTCCATTAGCATGACAAAGAACTTGCTATACATACAGTACTGGTTGATTTTCGTTCCGTACAGTAGATTGTTGTGTATAACAGCAGATTGAGTAAAAGTAGCACGGTACATGTGTGAAGAGGCTTGCAAGTTTCACGGCAACAGCTCTTGCAGTAATTATGACTCAACGACTTCTCAACTGTGTTCAGTGACTGTACTCAACTCTTGAACACTTTTCATGCCAGAGTAGAGTAGAGTAAGAAAACTTTAGTGCTATGAAAACTCAGCGTCAACTGAGTTTTAAAGTGGTAGTTACGGCAACAATTTTTATGTTGGGCTTTGAATGATTTTGAATTGTAGTTTTGAAATTCAATTGCCCTTTTGAAAGTTTTGGTAACTACAAGCTTTCACATAGTTTTCTGTAAAGGTTTTACTACTGTTTAAAATACACATTAATCACACAAGTTAGTAGCGTTTTAATCGTCTTTAGACCTGTTTCAAACAATATTCATCGCCTAGCTGGGAGATTGAATACCTTAACTTACTTAAGATTATAGGCTAGTCAACTAAGAAAATAAAAGGGCAGCTAGCAAAAAGTTTAGGTATATTTTCCTTTATAAACTGAATTGTTAACAAAGAAGACAATTTTGTACTGAGCCGTTCATGAATAGTCACAAGGTTGTTTTTTTCTAAATTTATGTAGTATGTTTCCCAGGCATTTAAATATATAGGTTTGACAATTTCTTTCAATATTTACAAATTTGATTCTAATACTGTAAGTCCAGTAGACGACAATTTCTTATATATTCATGGTTTGATTTAACAGTTAAATTAATATTTATTTCCAAAATTAGCGATGTATTTATAAATCAACTAAACAGTAAGCAGATTTCACCGTTGAATTCCGGGATGAAGGAATGATTCTAACTCAACTCGTTGTATGGTTGATCAATACAGACTAAGCTTGGCTGTAGTTTAATCCTCTTCTTTATGTCTCTGTCTGCTGTACAGTATATCTGTCAAGCGTCTACAAATCATCAGCATCGTTCAGTCCATCAGCGTTGATCCCCTTCGTCTCACTTGCACGATCACTCTGCTACAAATCAATCTTTCTGGTAAACTTCATTGTGGAGTGAATAGAACGGATTGTGAACGTTTTGATATTAATGTAAGAAATTATGTCCTATGTAATATAAAAATAAATAAAATTTATTTAGACATTTAAAACCTTTTGGTAAAAATGTTTAACAACTTAAATAAATAAATAAATATTTTTTATTGAATTGACATGTTTACAAGCATGTATCTCAATCGTCTATATTGATATAAAATTTTGCATTCATTCACATCTAGATCCCTTTCAAACATACATAACTTACATGTACTATTCCCATTTACTCAATTTTTCCGTCCTACCCTGTTGGTCTGATTCTCCAATATCCCAATTGTGTGCAAAACTCGTTTGAACTGTAAAATGCTTCTGACCAAAAATGGTTTTAGACAAGCTTTGAAAGCCTTTGGCTCGGTAGCACTTTTGATCGAATTTGGAAGTATATTGACAAAGAACTTATCAGGAGGATAGAGACAATGTGTATGTTATTATAATTTCTATAAAATACATGCAAGCCAAGTTTGACAAAATGTGTGCTGCAATCAAATGAGACCCAAAAGGGTAAAAGTGCCTAAAACAATGTATTTTGTGCTAAGAACTTCAGTTAAATAAGAAAATGTAAACACCCTAAAATGAAAAATACAAGCAAAATATTGATTATTAGTAACAAAGCCAGTGTAACATAACTTCTCGTTTAAAAATCAAAACTACTTCACAGTAACTATTATTTAAAACTCTTAAATGCATTTTATTTAAAAGCCTTGGGGGTTTAGTTAATTTTGAACTATACCAGTGTTTTATTTGTAGTCTATTCAACTCTATACATAAACAACTTTGTTTGTACAAAAAACCTGTTGGAATAGCATAGCGTGGATGAATGTGTATCCACCTAGCCACTGGTGAGATAGTAGGTGTGAGTAGGGGTGGTTGTGGGGTGGACTGCTAATAAGTCTACTAATTGGTCACCAGGCCAACACCTGTATATTGTGTCTACAATAACACTCACCTTTCCACAATCTTCACTCCATTCTTTTAGTTCTGCCAAGTTTGGTTGATTTAACGAATCTTCTTATGTTGGAGTATTCTCAGTAATAATTTTTCTCTTGCTTTGTTTTCTCCCATATGGGTTTTACAAATAAAAATGCCTGAGCACAAATAACAACCTCATAAGGAATAAGTCAGGGGTATTTGTATGCCAAATTTCTATAAAGTCGGTGCATTTGTTGGTTTCCATATTCGGTCTTATCCCAAATCCAACAATAGGATACTTTCAGGATTTTTGGTTATCCGGAACAGGTTTAGTCCCAGTTGGTCAGTATAAAAGCCAAAGGGGTTCGACTATAGTTACTGCTTTCAGTGCACTTTCACTCACATCTCTGTTAGTTATTGACAGTTTTAAAAACGTTTGCATAATTGAAATTGGGTTAACCTGCACAGGAAAACGTGCTTTTTAATTATTATTGCTGTTTCTTTTTTATTTACTCAGGTCATTATTAGGTTTTGCACCATATAGACCATCACACCAGCTTTTAACCTGATTGACCAAATTTTTATGAAGAACGTTAAATGATAATTTAACAAAAATCAAAAAAATGGTTATCAAGCAAATAACACATTTTCAGACAAATGTTCATTGAAGTTTTTATTCTTTTTGACACACCTAGTCATCATTATTCTTTATAATCATGCTTCTTTATTACACTGCATCATATTAACCTTTTGTTGTAACGAATTCAATAACCATCATATAATTGATACGTTCATGGCTACGGTGCACAATCTTCATTACTAAGTAGTCACAAGTTAGGCCCTACTTTCTAAATCCTCTATTGATTATTTTGACCCTACTCAAGTTGGCAAGTGCTCAAAAACTATAACACGACAGCCGTGCCAAACTGTCATTCGGTGCTGGTGTTGTCAATGCATCGATCTTCTACACGTCCAATGTGTGATGCATTTCAATCCGGTAGGCAAGGTCGTTGCAAATAAACTCACTTCTTGTGAGCGATAATCACTTGATGACAACAACGGTGGTGGAACAATAATTACTGTTGACATTGAGGTCTATATTACAGTCATAAAATTAAAAATCTCTGTAAGTTGTTTGCAAAAAGCCAGTTCACCTGTGATATTAAAAGCAGAGTACAGGCACTATTTGTAAACATGAATGTCCCGGGCGTGGTTAAGTTGGGGTTAAGTCAATTCACGACAACTCTTGTCATCACTCACATCCAAAAACATTTCGTTGTCTACTACCTCTTAAAAATATTTAGTTTTTTAAATCAGATTGTTGACACTTTGTTATGTTATGTGATGTCAGCGTTCAGATCATGTCTGGTAACAGAATGTGTATAACAGGTGATGTTTGACAGCCTCACTTATCCACTATAAAGTGTGACAGGAAAGTATGGAAACGGCTTTATAACTGTTGAACAAGATCAAAATAAAATACAATAACACTGGGCACTGGAGACGTCCAACCAAGGAAGGCTATGGAGTCCCCAAGAGTCCATACTGAAGTCTCTGCTTTTCCTTATCTACATCAATGAGGTTGACTCATCCGTGTAGCAGAAACAACCTTTCTAGTACCAGTAACATATGTAGAGTAGCAGATTACCTAACCATTTGTTTCGAAAAACAAAACTACACTATCAATCAATGTTTTATTAACCTAACCTCCCTAAATATATTTGTAATATATAACGCTCTTTCTGTGTTATATGTGGGTACAAAAAGGTAATTTTGCTGGTAGGTTTCAACTCAATAAACAATCCCCAATAAATAATCAATAATTAATCTTTTGGATCTCACTGTTTTTGCTTAACAAGTACTTTTACTCTTTGAAGTCGGCTAATTTTTCTGAATTAAAATGAAAACTGACCAATTTCAAGATCAGAGAGAGGCCAGGATTGGAAGTTCTATCAATGGAATAGGAGAAGTTTTTTGAAATAATAAATGAGGCTATATCTAGCGGACTTGAAGGTATCAAGACTTATTGAAAGCTGAGCTCTGATCAGTTTAAGTGAAGAAATCTGCACGTAGACGACACGTACCCCCCTCCCTCCTCAGAGCACAATCTGTTTAGGGAGACTCATGAATAATGTATGAGCCATGAACTGCCCGTTTTATTAGGAAATCAGCTTACCCCAGGGTAAATATACTTTGGTTAGGAAAACATGTTATTCTAGTTGTCCTCTGGGTTAGTTAATCTTCAGTTTAGTTTTTAGTAATTTATTTTGGTGCCGATAGTGAGGCGTTTATGAACTTTCTTCAGTAAAT
The DNA here is from genome assembly GCA_018831715.1 of Matsumurasca onukii. Taxonomy (NCBI): domain Eukaryota; kingdom Metazoa; phylum Arthropoda; class Insecta; order Hemiptera; family Cicadellidae; genus Matsumurasca; species Matsumurasca onukii. Next base: position 39,311,475 of record CM032061.1, on the reverse strand, counting down.
ATTATTTATTAAGAACTTAGGACATTTAATACAAGGAAACAGTTCAATTGGAAACAAGATTTAAACGTAAAAAGGGTTGTTTACTTAAGACATAGGAAAAGGTGTACAAAAAAAGCGCATTTTTTTTGCATTTTAAACACACACATGGTGGGTGTCTCAGACCACCCTTAGGACACGTAAAGGTAAATGTAAAGTTTGTCTTGTTTAACGAGGCAAAGTTAGGACTACAATGTCCTCTCTACCACTCAACCTCGACCTTTACCTAGCGTCACTGTATAGTCACATTACAAATTGTAAGTGGTGGCTGCGGGGATCGAACCAGCGCCACGGTGATAAACTCTGAGTGTACACCAATACATACGGATCATAGCGTGCACCTTGAGAACAGTTAAACCTTTGAATTAATTGCAAAATCCTATGTTAAAATGTCTCAAAGAACAAAGAAATATACAATAGACAAAGATTCTTTCTTCACACTAACATAAAGTATGGTAATGGCGTCAAAGTTGAATATTATGTTTTAGTCTTGTTACAAGCTAGGGCCAACTGTTCCCCTGATTGGGTTATTAATTAAATAGCCTAATAATCAATGGAAATGGACCAACAGTTTAACCTGACTTCTTAACCACAGGGTGTGATATAAGTGGTCTGCCGCTCACTTATTACAGATTGTCTTTAAAATTAGCTATAAAATTTAGAAGTAGTAGCTGTGGGTTTACTTCACCAAAAAATGTTGATTAGATTAATTTTTGCCTAGAATTTGTTCAATCTAATAATAGTGCTTATGTTTGTGATTACCAAGAGAACTATTTTGAACTTGAATTTTACCGATTTCTAATGCACACCATGCAGCGCTGTTTGTTTGCCCGAGCATTTACGCTTTATCAGAAACAAACAAAACCAAACTGGCTGTCAGGCGACACACTACTGCTTGATAACAAAGCAATCGAACTGCAGAACGCAAAGAGTAAACTGTCTGACTGAGTCTCTGGTCAGGCACAAAGCTAATGTCCGTGTCATGTACAGTAATTCACATTGTATGTTGGTGGTTAAACATTCACGTTCAAATAAATAACACATTCCCATTTCACGGACGTGAACACCACACAGTTGTGAGTTGATAATCTCAACTGAATGATTGTTCACGGTGGTTTGATTGCACCAGTATTGAAACGTCCATGATTTGGGAATGTCAAGTTTCACGTTTATTTGTATTATATTTATTTATTTCTGTTTAAATAATATACTGTAAGGATACAGTTATGTGAAAAATCGTGATATTCGTCATTACTATTCAGGGTGTCTCATAAGTAAAGCGTCAAACTCAGAAAAACATTTCTATGGGTCTAAATAAAGACAAATTCAAGAATAACGTTTTTCCAATAGCATTGTTTACCAGATACCCACCATTTTATATTTCTTACAAAATAATTTTTACCTCTAACTTTTTACAACTAAGTTAATTTCAAAACCAAAACAATCAAAAATGTGCTACAATTTTGTTCAATATGAAATTTTGTGAATTTTTATTAGAATTAAAACTTAATTTATTGAAAAAAAACAACATAAAGATTTAAAAACCAGATTTGCATTAGTACAATTCTACTGTACAGCATTTGTTTACAGGCTAAATATTTAAAACATAATGCAAAAAAAATAGTTTACTAAACTTATAATTCAGCTTGGATATTCATGTTGATTATCCAGCAGGGTTTATCTAACAATGAGTGGTATCAAGTACCGATATTTCAATGGAGAAGTGACGAGAGACGGAAATATCAATATCAAGCTTCCGATCAGACAATATCCAATGTTTTCCTTTCATTAGGTTTGTATGAGCCCTCCTACACCACAACTATCACATGTCTTCCTCCTTCTAATAAACAATAAGACCTTGTGTTTCCAATTCTACATCAATCAATCTGAATTCTGTGTAGCAAATAAAGAACATACATAGAATTCTTAAATTGACATAACAAATTGCAGTTAGACTTAATGATGTGCCTATTTGTATACATTTGATTATGTTTATTAAAGTTGATGAACTTACTCTTATGTACCTACTCTTTCGTTTTCAGTGACATGAATCTTAACTTCTTGTTTCCATTAGATTGCTTTGCAGTTTCAATCAAAGACTAAGCATGCTCTATGATGCGTCAATGCTACAGTACTCTTCTAATGCTCTCCCTTTGTGCCACACATAAACATATCAAGTAGCTTTTGTCATCCTATCTAAGATAGTTAATGGACATTTCCTACTGTAGATAGCTTCCCTCTTTCCTCCTTCCTCCTCCTGGAGGCCCATTGAGAGCTGACCTCCTCTTTCTTCTTCACCCAAAGAACTTTCTTTGTGGCATCCCAAATGGGTGCATTTTTGCTCTCCAGTTCTTCTGCTTTGACTTTAATCATTTGGTGGAAAATTTTCTATTACATAGATTCAAAAGTATTTCACTGTCTACCCTTATTTTCTTCTCTAGGGATTATCTTTCTCTGGTGAAGTTGGCACACCGAGTGTTTTGAAATTCCTTCCTCTTAACTTTTGAAGGAATAGAAATTATCATACACATTTTTTAGTACATGTTATTAGGGCATCAAAGTACAAGAGTGTACTTTAACCATAGTACTTTGTATCACACCCCCAAAACCGGGAAGAGGGTCCCCAAGTTTTAAGTACAAAAATCCTCTTTCGTCCCCTTGTGGCACCTCAAAAGAAAGGGATTTTAATGCAAATTCAATGACGCAAAGAAATATGTTCTATCTCAACTTGTTCTATTGTAATACCCATTTAAATATAACTAGAAATTAGGTTTAAAATGCCACAAATTCTCAAAAATTCACAAACATACAACTTCTGTTAATGACACATTATTTTTGAGAATCCTCTGAGAGAAACATTACAACCCTACAACATTATCCTTTAAAGTATTTTGAAAACAAATTTGTTATTATAAAAATTGTATGTGAAAGGTGGCGATTTAAACTTAATATCTTATAATCTTTATATGGGTATTAAAAAAAATGAGTCGAGATAAAATCTTCCTTTGAGTTGTTGAATTTGTATTCAAATTCCCTTTCTTTGAGGTTCCCTTAAGGAGGGGTTGTATTTAAAATATTTGGAGGGTCTTCCCCCCAGCTTTTGGATAGGGAGTGAGTGATGCAGAGTATGCCAAAACAAACTTTAGAATTATATAAAAACATTCCCTATAAGGTTTTAAAATATTTTATTTTTCAAAAGTTAAAGTTGGGGGCATTTAACACTCACCGTGTATCTAATACTTGTATAGTAAAGTAAATTTGTTACAATTCTGAATACTGATCCAATTAAAGTTTTTCAACTGTTGTTTTCGATCTGGAAGCAGAAAGTTTGCAATAATGACATACGCTGAATCGACGAGACAGTGTTTTGGCTCGACAGTGAAGCCCCGATGATGGTTTCGTCACACTGTGCACAGTGAGTGGACCGAAACAGTGTCCGAGACAGATGACATCATGCCCAAGGTCATCACTCTCAGGCTCATGTGTCGCAAAGCACTTTCTTCTATTTATATGCCATTCTGGCTCAGAAGTGGTCATTTGGAGATGTCCGTGAACATTCTGTTTGGAGTTTGAGTGTTGGATTTAAGGGGTATTGGGTTATGGAAAAAATTAGTTCTTTATAAAATTTTCATCTATGAGATTTATTTTTCTTACAAAACTGCTAAGGTGCATTTAAGGAAGAATACATGTAGGCAGTTGATTACTTGTGATATGCCTGTGACTCAGCGGCTAGTTTGCTGCTCTCAGATGGGAAGGACACCTGGAAACGTCAAGGAATTGTACAGGAATTTCACCTGTCAGTATGAAAAGTGTGTATAAATAAGACAATTTGGGATTAAAGTTTTTTGTCAGGCAATTCTTGTTGGAATCCAGCTTTCTTTTGGGTTTAGACCAAATTTATTTAAGTTATGGACAGAAAAATATTTTCTAAGATTGTGTTGTGCTTTCTAATGGACTAAACCTGCAGTGGGACTTGTCGTCCTGTAATCCAGCTTCATGGAGGTCAGGTTTTGAGGATGATATAGGTCTAAAGCAGCTCAGATAGTCTCATTGATCATCTGATGATACCCGCAACAACTCCCACCATCGTTTAGACATATCAGACCATCACCTGCGTGGTTCGGATGTCACGTTAAGCCGTTGGTCCTTGTATTTCCATTGGTCATTGGGCTGTTAATTAATGACCCATTCTAAAGAAGAGTCGGCCTTAGTTTGTAACAAGACTACATAATTCATTACTACCACTCATCACACTCATCCTTCATCACATATTTTCAAGATTCAAGATTTTTATTGTCATTCAACATAATACATGTAATAGACCACGTCAATAAGTAATAAATAAATACAGACTTTTAACTAGAAGAAGTATGTTACAGGCATTGTTATTAGTAAGTGTAGTTGCCCTTTCTTAATCTATGTTAGCTGTATAAAGCTACTCACTTCTCAAGTCCAACTCAAAAAAATCTTTAACACTGTACACTGGATTTTGTAGTAACATTTTCTTGATGGTTTTAGCAAAAGTGCTGTCGGGTAGTTTTGCCTTAAAATACCCTCATGAGAGTGGTCGGCATCTCAAATAGTGATATAGTGCATTAATTATTCTGTCTCCTGTCAAAATAAAATAAATTTTTTTTTTAGTCTGGAATGTTTTTTGAAAGTCTAGGAATTTTTGTTTTTATAAACATGTTTTACCATAGGTGAAGGTTTAGGAACAGAAAACAAGTCACATGATGTTAATCATGAAAGTCATTATGCACCTGAGATAAAATATGATTTTACACCCCAATAGAGCAAAAGTGTTAATTCCCTAATTAAAATCTGTACTCATTAAGTAGAATCTGTCCACACATCACCCTAGAGTAAAGCATGCATTAACCAGTATTTAAATCCTCCGGAAGGACAGATATCGCGATGAACGATTGTGTTGAATATTTGATGACTTCTCGTAGTTGAATGTCACTATTTGCCGTGAAGTGCCGTGTAAAGCGACAGTTGGATTGTCACATGTCGCACTTCAACCCGCTTTTCAACTCTTCGTCAGCTTTGTTCGCCGCCCGTTTAATTTGTCACTGGAAACTGCTGTATTGTTTTTGTGTCATCTTGACGGTTTAACGCTTGCTTGTGTTTGTTTTGCTCGAGTGTCTAGAAGCACTAAATTGTATTGTGGTTCTGGTTGCTAGTGAGTCATTCTGTCAAGTGTACTGTATTACTTTGTTCCGTAATCCGTTTGGATGAACATAGGTGAAGCGTAGACTGTTCTATTTACGGTAATGATATTCCTCTAGTTGTGAAAAATGTTTTATAAAATCAGAGTAAGTTTAAGTTACAAATTAAAACCTCAGTTAGCTTTGTGTTGTCTGTGTTAAACTTGTTGTCATCATACTACTCGAAATAGGTATTTCAAATAAGGTTAAGTTACCACAAAACTTGTTATTACCCTGAACTGACAGCAAAGTTTCTTCGAAAACAAAGTTCGCACCAGGGCTTGCAAGGTGTGTCTTAAGTAACTGTAACAGCTGTAACTACATTTCACAGGCATAATACCTTTTTTGGTAATTTTCAAGTAAAACAAAATGTGTTTGAAAAAAATAAATGCATGTTCTATTTTGTGTAATTAATATTTAAGTGTGATTAAAAGTATTTTTCAATATTCTCACAGAACGTCTTTAATTGTTGCTTGACCGTATTGACGTAAATTCAATCTTGCATTGGTAAAGGTTGTTTTCAGTAAATCTAATGAAATATAGTAATTTCATTCTTAAGTAATTACAAACTGTATTCTAGACATTAAACTTGTTTGTTTAATTTTAATTTATTATAATATAATTGATATGATTATAATTTGTCTGTATTTGAATTAGTTGTTAGAGCTTTTACTCTACAGTCTACATTCCATTAATCGTTTGGCTATTAATTGATGAGCCAATCTGGGGAACAGTCTGCCCTAGTTTCTAACAAGACTAGACCTCATCATCCATCAAAACACTCAGCATTCATCCCATATTCACCTTAAAATACCCTCTAGGAGAGGTCGGTGTCTCAAAGCAAAGTATCAAAGTACAGATTCCTAAAAATATCTTACCTACTCCTAAACTACAGAACAATGTGAGAGAACACTGCCTTGTTTGTACGGTTTGACTAAATACACAGCGTACGGTTACTGAAGCCTTTGAAATAAGTGAATAAGTAATTGAGAGAGCCCTCTTAAGTTAATGGGTTTTCATTGATTTACATAACAAATGGAGAGTTACTGTACAATGAACTCTGTTTGCCGAGCTTCACCGGTTTCATTAACTAGTTTATTCTATGTTGATGTCGACTCTATGTTGATTGCGCTCAGTTTTCACATTTATCATTATTAGTTAGAGATCAAAAGTTGATTCTACAATTTCCAGTGTGATCAGAGTGAATAGTTAAGGTTGGGTATTACTGAGCAGATATTTAAAATGTCTTCAGTTTTTCATCTCTAGATAAAAAAGAGGGTCTTTGTTAAATTTTCAAGGGGAATTTGCAAGCATCAAAATTATTTGTGGCAGAAAGGATAATTTTTGTCATATGCAAATCATAATGACAGTCAATTCAAGTTTTAATTCAAAGCAATTCAAAGTAAACTATGGTTCATACAACAAACTTGTTCATATGTTATGCAGAGGTGTTTAAAATTCTACGTTAAATACAGGAATTCTCGTTCCTGTTGACTTCTTCTCGTTCGGCCACCTCGGGTCCACACACTTGGCCTGACTAACCAAAAATACGAGGAAAAGGCGTTTGGAGCCCTTGTATTAAATCGTCTATTAATAAAATAAATAAATAAATTTGTTCATCCAAGCATTTGTACAACGCGCAGCCAGGTCAGACTTGACATGATGAGTGCATAGAACGATGCTTAGGGCGTAAGCCGGAGGCGTACCACAGAGCAAATGTCATTGCATGTGTCAAAAGCAGCTGTTTTCAGAACAAAGGGGCATTTCACAATTATTTGGGAACTCAACCGCGAAACTCTCGTGGCGCAGGTGGTAGATCCTTATTGGTACTGACTACTGAGTTCTGACCGTGTGGTGTTTGGAATTAAGTTGTAGGTCAAATATTCTTCAGACCCAATAACATCTGACATACTGAACATTTTCCAAAATGTTTTTGAGATTTGAAGAAGTATCTGCTAAATAGACCTTGATATTCATTTGAAGAATTGAATCCTCAATAATATCTAGATTAAGCCTAACATATAAAGTTTATTTTATGTACATCATGACACTATATAACATTTCTGTACATGAACAAATGAAGAATGTTTGACTGAGTGATTGTGGTGTCGGCAGGTGTCGCGGCACAGGATGAGCTGCTACCCGAACGTAACTGGAGATGTAGACAACTCAGTTCCTCTCTCCTGCCTTGCAACGTGATGACCAACATGAGGTGAGTACCAAAGATAGTGTAATGGTAGGTAGATTGGGCATAGATGCCACATGGTTCGCGGCATGCATAGAGATAGAGCTACTGTCATACTACCCCTCGGCTCCACATGCTCGAGTTTGTCCGATGTCGATTACATAAATGTGACCAAATCGTGTGATTTTTGAGAACGAATGAACTTGCACGTTTGTCAGTGGCTCTACTTGTGACTCTTAAAATAATTACTTCGCAGCGCTATCTGTGCTTGGGTTGCCAAACTATGTTGATTTTCCTGCCTCAGCCATGTAGCATCTGTGCGCAATCTACCTACCCTAACAAAATGTTTGTGAGTGTTGGGTAACTCACTCGATCTATCTGCACCAAACATCTAGTTCACTGTAGTCTCCAGGAGCATTCGTGATTGGCAGTCTAGTATTTTTTCTGAAGTTTGGTGTTTTTCAGTAGTTTTGTTATCAAAAGTATGTATGTAAAATCAGACAATCGAGAGTAACGATTAAAAATTGTAATTGTTACAGTAATTGTTATTTGCTCTGAAACTTTGTAATCTAATTGTTACATTTGGAACGCAGTAATTAATAATGGATAATCGTTAGAATTAAGCGGTAACAATTACATGTAATGTAGTATGATACTTATTCTACATAATGGGTTACTTTTTGTATGCTGAAAATAGCCAAAAAGCGGCGCCTTGTTGGTTGACTCGAACTCGACACTGACAATGACAAATTTCCACTTATCTCATTTATAATTCTTTCCTCTTTATAATTTGGTTTCTCTATGGAGCTGGCAGCATTCAGCTTGTCAACTGCTCTTGAACAGAAATTTAAAAAAATGTCACATATGTTTTTTTATAAAAGAAAAGAAAACAAATGGGACAGTACAGAGTACAAGTCTCGTCGTTCTTACCAACTTGCCACTTGAACAACATTTTATTTCATTAACAGTACTGCACTTAAAATTTACTTTCATATTTTATAGTTGTACGTTTATCCACTCGTGTCTGCGGCACTTGCTGGCGTACCGTTCCCTCAGACCCCTTTTGGGGTTGCTTGAATGTAGTGGCCTCGCTTCGATCGGCATTTGGAGTGAAGGGTTTGGCCATTTTAGTTTTAGTTTTTGGTTGTTAAAATTAAAAATTTTGGGTTATAGCAATTTTCTGTTGGTGAGTTAGTGAAAGGTATCTACATACCAAATTTCAAGTTTCTAGCTCATCTAGAAGTATTGCTGGCGTCAGTAAAAAAGGTGTAGGTCGCTCTAACTTCACGCTTCTTGCAAATAAATTCAAAATTCACTGTCAGTAACATGTTTTTCAGCAAATGTATACAATTTGGAATTTTTTTCGCAACATATTATTATAGGGCAAGTTTAACTCACAATTTAGGTGAAGTTGAAGTTTCTAACCACTATAATACGTGAGAACAAAATTAGAAACAGTTGCAAAATCAGGGAAAAAGTAGTAAATTTGAAACTTTTGCTTATTTGAGTGTGAAGGATGCCAGATACGAAAAAAGTCACAGGACCAAAATAATACAGCGTCTAAAACTTGACCATGAAAATTCAATCAGTTTTAGATAGGACTTACCGTTCACCCACTATATGTCTTTTAAAAACATGTTTTCCGTCATTTTGGTTTTATATTTTTAGGCTGGTTAAAATTTAATATTTTGGGTTTTGGCAATTTTTCGTTGGTGAGTTTGTAAAAGGTATCCACATTTATTTAATTTGAAGTACCACCTTGTTCTTCAAACATATGTCTTGTTTGCTGTCAGTTGACATATTTCACCAATTACATTGCCAGCTGTTGTTAAATTGTACTTACTTAGTCATTTATATGTTGCATACAACGTATTAACATATAACGTATGGAATTGCATATTAACTTTGTAGTTTTTGTACTATTGATACTCTCCAACCACTTCAATGAATTCATTTTAGAAATAAATTGTAAGGTTAGCTATTCACATATTATTAATCAACAAATCTTTGAAAAAGTATAACCAATTTAAAAAAGTAACAAATACAAATAGACAATTATCAAATCAAAGTGTGGAAATTTTGTGAGTGATTCGTATAATTGTCTCAATTGTGTGTTGTGTAAAAACGAAGCCAGAGTAACAAAGTCTCATGCCGGTAATGGCTGCATTGCATGACTGCTAATGTGGTTATTAAATCACGATAAGTTATATTTCTCTTTGTTAAAAACATTGTGCTACTACATTTGTTGTTCGTTTTCATACCAGAATTTTGCCTCGTAGAAGTCTTAAAAATTTTTTACTTTTATTTAATCAAACAACTCTGTTTTCTTATTTTATGGGTCCGAAAATCTAGTTTACTTTGGTTATTACTTTACTTATAGCAAGTCTTCAAATTGTAGGTTTTGTGTCCAATGAATTGCTTTTAAAAAATGTTTAAATTAATGTGCCATAAGACTACTCAATAAATTAAATTACCGTAATAATACAGTTCAGAGCAGTATAGAAAGGCTAAAAAGAGGATATTTTAGAGTTTTATTTTTTTAAATGTTTTATTGCATGAACATTTTTTACATGAAATGCATGGCAATCGTCTTTCTTATTAGCTAAAATTTTCCTTGCCTACTTCCATCAAAATCTCTTTTTAGACATACAAAATGTACATTCATTCTCTCCCATTCATTCGAATAGTACAACTCTAGACCCTATTTAGTCGGCAAATTTATATGGTCTCCCAATTATGTACGCCATGAACTCGTCTGTGTTATAGAATGCTTGAGCGATGAGAACCGTTTTCAGACAAGTTTTAAATGCCTTGGGCACTATTGCGTTTTTTATCAAATTTGGCAATCTGTTGACGAAATGAACTTCTGCCTGAGAAGGCAAACTATGAACTACCATTCTGTGTTTTTTTTCTAATAATTGAATAATTGAGAAGAAAGACCTTCTCAAAAATTTGCTGAAAATTGGCAGCATTGAGATAGGCCGATAGTTTTGGGTTGAAAATGGGTCGCCCTTTTTGAAAATTGGGGTGACTTTTGCAGTTTTGAGAGAGGAAGGAAACGTTCCAGAGTGAAAAGAGAGATTGATGAGATGTGCAAGTGCTTTGAACACTGCTTAAGTAGCCACGTTGAGACAAGATTTGTGTTGTTTGACTTTTTGGATGGCAGTTCTCTTATCACTCTAGCAATTTCCTCCTCTGTGACTGGCATCAGAACCATGTATGTTGCTGGACTCGGTGTTAATGCGGGAACTGACTCTGAGTAGGGCAAAGCCCATGGTCAATTCCGACCGAGGTTTCATTTGTTGAAAATACAAAGTGAAGATCGCAAGCATATATTTTGTGATAACCCAGATGTTTGTAACATAACAGGTGTTCAGTCAACCAATATAAACATTGCACAAGTTAATAGAATTGTCCCTTTCATGACATCTGTGTTGCTAGTGAGGGAGGTTGCTATAACTCAAGCAATAGTTCATACCAAGGTAAATAGAAAGCAAGGTTAGGGTCAACTTGTATTGTGCTGAAAACTGACCTCATCATAGGTAAAATTGCACTAATTGCTGTGTTTCAGCCAGGCTAGCTGGAACCAAACTTAAATTATGTTAGCGCGAGAAGTAAACAATGATAGTCAAGCATATCTTAGCTGCAGTTTCATTTCATAGAGTCAGACTTCTTCTTACTTTCTGTTTACCTTGGTTCATTCTTACGTTATTTTCCTTGCTAACAACCATACCAGTAGAAAGGAAAGTTATACATAATTTCTTTGTGGACAAAAATACCTTCTTACAAATTATAACCAGAGTTTCGTTAGAAATTATTCTTTTTTTTAAGTTTGATATGAATATCCAGGCGACCTTGCCAGCTAAGCACTAAAGTGCCGCTGACATGAGTGAATTGAATTTCCTTTGCAATTTGTTACTCCAATTACTCCACTCACAGCCTCAGTTTTATGTTCTATTACCCAAGTGTTACGCTTCAGATTTACAGTTTTTACTGAAACTTATACTACATATCACAAAAAACACATTTCAAATTTTAATAAAATTGAACTACTTATTCCGTTGTTACAGCCAAAATAACTTTTTAACTGTCATTTTGAAACGGCTTAATGGATATTTATATATGTATTTTTGTATATTGATGTTTAAAACAAAATACATATTTATTTTTAATTTAATCAAAATTGGGCGAATTACGGTTTTAAACCCTTTTTTTAGGAAAAGTCCGTCCCAAATGGGAGGTTCGGTGGTCCGATTTTGCTGGTTAATGGACTCGACCGAGATATTTACAAAAGGAACATTTTACCAAATTTGGAGAAAATCTGACACAAAATTTAACTTGTAGAGATGATACTTATGTATGTAAAGTTTTATAGTAATATATAAAGTTTTAAAAATGCTCAAAACGAGTTCTAAGGGGTCAGGATTGGTGCTAATTACATGGTCCCGGGCCTGGATCTTTACTTATCATGCTGACGGCTTGAATAACTCATTTTTCCAAAGGAAATTCGATAATGAGTGCTCAAAACATTTTACCATTTGTTGCAACAATCAGCGATGAGAATGAGTCGGTTTCTAGGAAACAGCTTTACCGTTTCCAGGGAACAATCAATGAGTAATGTTCATATACTCAGCCACTTCCCTCTGTGTTTTGTGTTTTCCGTTTAGGGCTTTTCCAACTTCAGAGTGTATAATATTATTGCTTTTAATAGTTATACAAAAATAAACGTTAGAAATGTTATTTAATAAAGCTGTATTATTTAAAATAAAGCTGTATAATTTAATAATTGGTTGTACAATTTTATTCTAACCTAAGTCGGTAATCCTTGAAAGATTTGAAGTCCAAAATAACCAATCCTATACTGGAAAAGATTTGTTGTAAAATATATGTGAATTACACTAACAGTTCCTCTTTTAGGTTTTGGTATACAGTGCAAAGGGATTTTTTTGCAGAACACAAATTCCAAGCCACTTAACATTTTTTCTATACACACATTTCCAAATATTATTCTGTATATTTGGACTTAACCAAACCTTTATTTCTTTCTAATCATTTACAAACATTTTCTTAAAATACTGTCTCTCGGTGCCTTAAATCTGATGATATCCAAGACAAAAAGACTGGCAATTGTGGGAACAAATAGAACATAAATTATAACGGACATGGGCAGGTCAAAGCGCTATTGTGTCGACAGTGGACACTTCCAGTATTAACCAGTCTCTTCTCTTTTCTTCGAATCTTTCCTTTATATAGCATCATATATCTTGGAGTGAAATTAAACTTTAAAGGTAGATTTGACCTTAGTTTGATCTAGTTTTGGAAGGTAAATAGTGGGTCTAAATTCTGTACTAACTGTGTTTATTGCAACATGCTCTTTACATACATTGTACCATTGCATACTCTTGCATCCTCTTTGCTGGATTGATGGTGTCAACAAAATTTAAAAATTAAAATACTATTAAAATTAGCAAGTACAGTATATGGGCTTATCCTCTTGTTTACACACTGTACAGCCTACAGTCATCATCTAGGAGCATGTTGTATTCATTATTATACATGAGTTATGTTATCTTGTTGTGTATTTTCAGATGAATTACAAGGTTGGTCCATTCCATTGATCATTAATTAATGACCCATTCTGGGGAACAGTCGGCCCTAGTTTGTAACAAGGCTATATTTCATCATCCATCAAAACCCTCATCACACTCACCATCCATTTGATATTACCTTAAAATACCCTTTCAGAGTGGTATGTGTTTCAATGTAAAGTATGAGAAAAGTATTTTATTTAGGTCCTCACTAAAAATTTTATGTAATTTTGCCGAATTTATTAAATTGGTTTATTTGTATTAGTTTTTAGATTAATTTATGTGGCTTCCAACGCTTCTGTTTTCAAGATGTCTAAGCTTTACTTTAGGGTATTTAAAGCTTTAAAAAAGCTTTGCAGCCAATAACAACGGGATGATTTTTGACCTACACAATCCGTACTGTAATAATTTTTTTTTGTTGAAGTGGGATAGTTATGAGACAGTGTATTCTATCTGGTTTATCAACTTGTTCATTAGTCACACACAAATGCTTGTGATTCATGATTTAATCCAAGCCTGTTGTGTCTGAATTGACATATTACATTCGTTGTAAAGTAGTTCACTTGTTACTTATGTTAAACTACAACTTAAACAATAGGGTTTGTTATTCTTTGCAGTAAATCAAAGTGGCTGTTTTAGTTTTCTTAGTCTTTGATAATTGGCAAACATTTTGCGATGGTTAAACATGTGTTTTTAAGTATCAAAATTACTTTTATAAATGTAGCAATAATAGTAAAGAGTAGCCTACAGAGTATGATAGCAATATTGCAAGAGTTCAAGGTTGAAAAATCATAAAAATGTTTGTTCACAAATATTGTAGAAAGAAAGTGTTTCTTATTTAGATCAAAAGTATTTTAAATAATTAAATTCTTAAAGTTTGATTTGACCCCAGAGCAATCACAACTTTAGGTTAAGGTTATGGTGACTGTGAACTTGAATTTTGTCCCATAAGAGCAATATAAACATACATTTTCTTGGAACATTTCAACCTACAGTTTTCAAAAAGTAAATTTGTTTAAAAGTGTAGTAAATGTTTTAGTGGCACCATGAACCAATTTCTATTTTCTCCCTCATTAAACCGTGACATACATAAAAAGTAAGACATTTTGTATTTGAATTGCTTGTTTTTAGTATTAAACTAATAACATTTTCAAACAAGTGGCCAGCTGAGTCACTGCAGTACATAGTTATCTTTAAAATAAACCTTATTTCAAAAAGATCTTATGAAAATGGTAGTGGTATCTTAAAAAAATGCTTGTTTTACATTGTTCTTATGGAACAAAAAACAAAATAGCCGACAGGTACTGTGCACTCTTAACTTTTAATGACTATCTTTTTATGCAGACAGTCTGCGCTTAAAGGCTTATCTAATGTGGAAGTGCAGAATTTGAAATAAATAACTATTTTAAATAACCACCACATTTACTTACCCTCATTTTAACCAAACTGCAGACACTTGACACGAAAACAAAGTTGGAATTGCCAAATCAGCATGTTTGTATACAGACTATAAATAGAACTTACTCGTGAAAATAATACAACTTCTCCCCCCCTTCTCCTTCCTCACCACCCACTCGTCAGCTTTACCTTTTCCACTTCAATGTTTTGAATCAGATTCTTAAGCTTGTTTTAAAGTCCATTTTGAACTATTAATTGTTCTTAATGCTAATATACCCTCCTTGCATTTTTAATGTTAAGTCATAGACAACGGTAAGAAGTGTAAATATTTGAGAGTTTTGAATCCGTGTCAGTAAACATTGTCAATGGTATTTCATTATCTTTAGAAATATATTCACCCTGTTTTCAGGGTAAGTTTCAGCCTGGATAACAAGGAAGGCCGGTTCTACAAAGAAAGTACTTTTAACTGAATCTGTAATATAAATGTTTCTGTCAAGCTGTCGTATATATATACACAATTATTTCAAAATAGTTGTAGAGAACGTAACTTATATACATAAATGAAGTCCAATTCAGTAGTTTTGTGCTGGTCTGATTATTTTATGAGCAACTGTATAGATTTTGTAACCATTTAGTTCAACTGATAGTCTATTACTGACAGAACATCTCTGGACCTTCACATTTTGGATACATGAAATAAAACTTGCTATTAATAATTATAAGGAAGTGATTAAGTTGTTGGAAGTAGAAAACGTTATGACAATTATTATTAAAAGTGTGCATTCTGAAAAAAACTGTTTGTGAATCTATTTTGGTATTTTAAAAATTATTAAAATACAGTATGGGCCAATACGGATAAGTTTATGAAAACGATTTCCAAAAATGACAATTTCAACATGTACAAGTTTTTCTTGTCAAGCACTCTTAATCTTTCTTATCAAAATAAATTTCTTTGTAGTTCGCACCAGTTGTTGTAAATTATAGATAGACTGAATCTATCAAGAAAATAACCCTTCCATTCCAAAGCAATAAACCTTTATTGGGGAATATCAGATTCAAAACCTAGAATAAGTACACAATATTATTGATTTTATCAACAACACAAACCAGAAAATGGCCTAGACTCGTTAAAGACTCACTACTCACATATAATTTCTAAGGGAGGACCCCAGGGCCTCTCCAAACCCCCCAAGGACGTTACGAGCTTGGAGGCCCTGCTCTACAATCAACACAAAGAGCAACATTGGAAACAATTGTTCCCCAGAGACAGAGATGTTAGTTTCCCAGCATCTCTTGAACACTCATACACATTATATCACTAAATCACTATTTGAGATGCCGACCACTCTCATGAGGGCATTTTAAGGCAAATATGTGGTGAAGGATGAGTGGTAGTAATGAGTTATTAGCGGAACTCAAGTGTAATAAAACTTTTCTGACTGTACCAAAAGTATTGTGGGTATTTTAGCGTTTTGCACAGACCTGCTGTTTAAATAATCAATAAACAATCAATAACTTAAAAATTCAATCTATAATCTATTTATAGTTGCTAGCAGTGTGTTACTAATAGCGCATTGCTTACCAACCCTAATTGTTCATTTTGTTTGGTCTGATTGAGTTAGTAGCCCTTTTACAATGTAAATAATTGTGTGGTTTATTTTCAGTGTTTTTGAAGTCAAAGAAGATAGTGAATATAGGGTTGAGTTTAATTCAGGAAATAATAAACTCTCTTTATTGGTTATTTTGAGCTCAAAATTTCCTTTAGAAAACCCATTTTTGAAAGTAGTTCCCGCAGTACAACATCCATGGGTTAATGAAAGTGGAGAAATAACCGGAGCACCTGGGTTGTTGAATGTAAGTATAGTAACTTATGATTTTGTATTCTAATGAGAAGACGTACAAAGATAATATTATTATTATATATAATGATGACTCTAGAAGATGCCGAGGGGTGACTAACATTCATATAAGTAATCTGGGCATGGTGCACCGCTACAGAGCAATGTTCAGTGGTAACAATTTAAATAGGCCAACACTGTCAAGAAAGCCAGCAGGTGAAAATAAGAAACGAAACTAGGTTCAAGGTTGGTACTCTTACAAATCCCATGTCATGTTTTGAGCAATGAGAGTGACAAAGTCTAGGCTAATAAGCATTACACCTTCTCTGTCCTAAATAGGGCCAGAAGTTTCTATGACCGATTAGAGATGACAAGTAGCCACCGACTACGACATGAACCATAATAGTATCTAGAATATTTTGGCAATGACTAAACTAAGTAAAATAAAGTAATGACTGTAAGGTGTAATATTTATAAACTATGGAATGCAATAACGAGGTAACAACGACTTGGACCATCCAAAAGTTCGGTCAGCCCATATGCACGTACCCTTCTGAGCCTGGTGAGTCAGTTAGTTTCAGACAGAATGTCTGTGAACGTTAAGAGCCATGACCTTAGTGGATGAATAGTGTACATGTAAACAACCATGGTCTATCCTTGTGCGGGAAGAGTAGGCCTAGTCCCGATGTCAATGAGAAACGTGGTGCTTATGGTGAACTTCTGCGAGTTATCTTTTTTGAGATTGTTGCACACAGCTTATCTTCACAAAAATCAATCTTTCTATCATATTAAATTTCATTAGAAAAATATATTTTTCACAAACATTTGAAATTTATTGGTGGTAGGGATAAATTTAATCAATTCTTCTTATATTATTGATTATTGTTTGTATTTTCTCTTAGATTAGTATAAACTTTAGATTAATGTTAATGTTGCCTCAACTATAAACTATTGTAGTTCTTCCGGTTCGAACCGAGTGAAAACTTCATAATTAGCCTGAAATATTTTGGTCTTGCTGTGGAGTACCATCTTCAGTCACTGATTGGCTGAAACTCAGTGACTGAAGATGGTTTCAGACAATCAGTGACTGAAGATGGTACTTCACAGCAAGACCAAAATATTTCAGGCTAATTTTGAAATTTTGACGCAGTGTGAATGGAAGAACAAGATTATAGTTGTAACACTGGCCGCGGAAGCCTAAGAGTTAAGTTTACATGTTGTCTATTCGTGAAAATAAATAATTTGATTCCATACTTGTTGGGAGATTAGAAAAATTACTGCAATTTTTCTATTTACACATGAAAAATTGGACCTAAATATCCCAGCTTGAAATTAATCTGTTTCAGTTTACAATGCACTCAGACCTTGGGCGAGTAGTACATGCAATAGTTCGGGAGATGGAACTGCGACCTCCTCTGCTTCTAGGCGGAACAATATCACCTCCTGCAGCACAAAGAGGTAAGTTGCATCTCATTCCAGACTGACTATGTGGTCCAACTAAATTGAAAGTTTGAAACTGTTTTATGCGTATAAGGCCACTTTTAAACTGGCACGGCGCGAGTAAGTTTGATTAGCAATGGCATCATATGGAGCTGTTCAGACGTGCCGGAGACGGCTGCTTACTATCATAATCAAACTCACTCGCACTGTGCTGTAACCGGCGCACGAAAAGTCGTAATGTCTGAAAGCGACCTAAGGCTTGCTGAAACTTCTAACTAAACTAACTAAGAATGTTAGAAGGGTCCGCCTCAGCTGCTCTGGAGAGTGTCGTTGCAGAGATTTGCCAGTAATAAAATGGATACTTTAGATTTATAGCTTTTTGACAAAACAACTCTTAAATGAAAGATACACATATTATATAGGTTTGCCTGTAGTTCATTTTACAAAATGTCTTTGTTTTTATGCTATTAATGGTTAAAGGTATAAAATATAAAGTGTTTTTAAGACCTCATTAAAGAGCTCATTCCAAAAATATGAAGCTATGGCGTGCAAGTCATGCTAAGGCCATACAAAATAATAAATAAACACTGCTAAATTCAAACATCCTTAAAAAAAATTAATTTTCTATGCATTGTTAATCTTCAAAACTGCCTGGTGTGTTTTTCCTCACCCATTATGTTACTTTTCACTATTCAGTATTAACCTTTTGAGCGTCGTTGACAATGATCAGGAGGACTAGGGCAAGCACAAGCGTTATTGCGTAAAATCCGGCAGTTAGTTCTTTATTTATAGCTGCTGTAATAGTGCATTCTTCCGCTAGATAGTTCTAATTGTTACGTGGCATAGACACCTACTGCTCTACCTCAAAAACAGTAATAATAGCGGCCGCCTTGGCTATTCATTGGCTAAAAGGAGTCACTTTTGCGCTGGCGGCGCCCCCTCCTAGAGCTTTGCCATGAATTCCCGTCAGCCGATTTTCCTGCACAATTTTGTTTCATTACCTTCTTACATTGTACCTAGTAATAAAAAACTAATGAATAACAGTTGTATCTAACAATGATATAGCAAAACTTGATTTGTAAAACACATTTAAGATGAAACATGTTAAAATACTGCTATTGAATATTAGCCTCCTAACTGCCAAGTGCAATTGAATAAATACATTACTTTGCGTTGTCCTCCATATAGGCCTACTATCTTGCAAACTAAACATGTAAGGAATAATAAAAACTGTTTGTTGTGAAAATAATAATTTAGGCTAAACAGTTGGCTTTCTTATATCACATTCACTTTTATTGACTTAAGGACACTTATTACCTAGGTCTAAAAATGGTATTTCATGCTTGGCCTATATTTGCGAGTAAAGCTGGTATATTTGGTATATTATATACATAGTAAACCTGGTATATCATTTATAAATGGGGAAAGTGGGGTATGGAAAATTTAATAATACGAGGTCTGTCCAATAAATTTAAAGAGACATCTGCAAATAATCCAATAAAGTTAATTTATTAGGCTGAGGCCTTTCAAACACCAAGTGTTCATCTTCAGAGGTAGGCACATCAAAACTGAAGGAAAATATATACAAATTAGTGAAAACAAATGCATATGTTAGATTCATGGGCTTTTGACTTGTGTGTTGGTGATTTAATAAACATGAGGCGATTTCTGGAAGGTAAATAACAGTTTGAGAACAAAAGGAAGTTTTTAGTAAAGTTGATGGAATCAAAAATGAAGTGTTAACATTTGGTTAGTGTATTATTTTGTAAAATGAGTAAAACATTTCAAGATAATTCTGGTGTATCAAGTCAACAAACAAAACTCTGCCTAATATTTTTAACAAAATAATTAAAATATATGATTGTAAATTTATCATAAATTAATATCTATTAGCAGGACACAGCAAAGTTAGTTTAATTGAACCTAAATTATATTTGTCTTCAATATAAATGTAGTTTCAGTTGAAATAGGTGGTCCAATGTCTCCAAATAACTATGGATATCCAGGGACTCCGCCTTCAATGAGTGGATTTCCTCCGTACAGACCTTCACCTACAACTTCAACAGCTGTGATATCTAACCCTTCAAAACATATGGTCAGTAGCTATACAGACAGGAGTAACTTGCTAAAAGTTTAACAAAACAAAATATAATTTCAAATTTTGACCAGATAATTTTATAGGTTTCTTCTAATTTGTGACATGATTAATTTCTTATTAAAAAACCGATAATTTAAAAAGTTTAATTGAAACAGTGTTATTGTTGGAATAATTGTAATATATTGCAAGTAGTTTGCTTGCCTTGAGTAGTTAAAGAGAAAGATCAGGGAATCTTGCATACAAACTATCTAGATAAGCTTGCCTCTCTTCATACTTGCAATTGGTAGGAAACAGGTATTAACTAACTACTAAAACTGACTGAAGAACAAAGCACACCACATAATTAACAACACTATATTTATATGTATTTTAAAACTACAGTATATAAACACAGTTTTAAAATTTCTTCTTTCTAGCTTTAGCCCAGGCAAACAATTTTGTGCTGGCAAATTCAATGTTTTTGTCTTTTCCCAGCGACTCGCCCATAGCTTGAGCTAGGCCATGGCCTAGGTTGGCTTATGGGTAATCCAGGCCTGTGTGTGTATCAAAGGTAATGTTATGGTAAGTAAATTGTAAAATGGATGCCAAAATGCTGAGGTATGAAAATCAGAATAGTTGCAGTAGCCCAAGCACTGATAGCGACAAGGGAATTCTTTCAAGAGGCGCCAGATAGAGCGGTTGCAGGGCCCACTCTGGGTACCGGAGTAAAAATTGCAAACAATGTTTTTAAAATGGTTAACGTTTTTATACAAAAATCGGAACCTTTCAATAGGAGCATAAAGCTATTGAGGCTGATGCATAAAAACTCTAAAACTTGTACTTTTGTCAAATAATAAACTATTAATTACGTTTATTAAAACTTGATTTTCCCATAAGAACATAGTACTTGAACAATCGTAATAAATAATTTGTTTAGCAAGGAAATTGAACGTTTATGCTTTCATACAGTGCAATATTAATGGTTCTATGCTTCTATTGAAACACTTTTCTACTTTGGGCGCTAATCTACTGAAATCATTGTTTCAAATTTTCCCATGTTAAATTCCCTAGCCCGGTTAGAGGCCACTCAGGCTCTATCTGTCAGCATCTTAAAAGTCTCAAGTACAGCCACTGACAGCCAAGCATGCGCAAGTTTGTTCGTTCTCGAAAATCACACTATTTGGTCACATTTAAGTCATCGACATCGAACAACCTCGAGCATGTAGAGGAGGGGGAGAAAGACAGCCCTATCTTGGCTGCCAAACTATTTTGCTGCCTCTTATGCAATCCACCTACTACAACATTATCTTTGGTGGTATTAAGCATTAAGTAGACTAATGTCTTCTCTGACAAAGCAACCTAAACATCGTAGACAAGATTCCCAACAGTAACCTGTTCTAAATGCAAATATTTTTAGTTAAGGATCAAAACTATCATTTATTCATTTTATTTTAATTTAACAATTTCATTTTTAAATGTTAAACAAAAACCAAGGAAATGGTGTTTTGTACCATTTTCTACAATTTATGTGACTATTTTCAGTCGATAGCTTTCCCCGAGCTGAACATTTTGTCAATGTCTGACCTGGAGCTGTTGAACTCAAGCGTTGACTGCTTGGACGAGTTTGTAGATTCCTTGCCAGTTATGAAAGAGATGGACCGAAATATGGAGGACTGGATCACCAGGAATGAGGAAGTTGCAAGTACGTTTGATATCTTAATTATTCTTATTGTTAAACATTTGACACTTCTTTGTTAATGTACCTTAACAGAACTATTGCACTCAAAATCTATTTTTTTAAGGTGGATGTGGTTTTGTACAGAGTAGATATATCCATAGAATTTCAACATTCAATTAATTAACGTCTAAATAAATTCACGTTCATTTAATTAATATCGTTCAATTAATTGAAATTTGTAATGAATAAAATAATAATTTCATGAGTATCTTGCATTTATTTTCCAAAACAGAGGACATCAAAGTTTAAACTATTTTTCGTGTAAGAGCTGTTCACAATGACGACCTTTGACATGGTTGCATAGCCCGAAACGACTAATCATTGATTGTATAGATGTCCATACAAATTTAACATTAACTCCAAAATCAAAATAATGTTAGTTTCATTGTCGTTGGGTTGGCTGACTAGGGCAACGCATGGTGGGCATTGGCCCAGAAGACATAAATTACAGTAATATTGTTATTTCTTAATTGACTTTCAAAATGTATACATTTTTGCCTTTTTGGAAAGAGAGTAAAGTAATTAAAAATAGTTGTTCTTGTTAATTTACTAAACGGTCACCATTTTGGAAAACGAGTCTCGGTTAACTGAGCCTCCCAGTTAACTGAGCTAGTAGGTAGAAAAAAAATTAAAATCATGCTATTATTAATTTATGAGTTATACGTTATTTTAATTTTGTGTCCAAAGTTTAATGAAAATCGGTGCATTAAGTTTATTTTTATAATTATTTTAGTAAAAAACACAGACCACCAAACCCTGTCGCGGAAACAGGGAGAAGGGAGGAGCAAAGAGCATTTTGAATTTTGCCCTGTACATGTTATTTATTTATTAGAATGCTTCATAACAGGTGTGCCCCACTACAATGGAGCATTTAAAAAACCTAACAATTAGATAGCAGAAATGTTCATGGATGCACAAAGATACTGTATACAAGTCCATCTTAAGTTATAAAACAACCAAATGATACATAATTATTACTAATTATATGCCATGACTACAATAGTTTAAAATTAATTTACAAAACTTGTTTCGGAATTGGAAAATATATCTAAACAATGATTGTTGCAAACTATTAAATTATATAACTTAGTCATAGTATTGAGAGGTGAAAAGGCTCCCACATTAGTTCAGGAGAAGTGGGGGAGGAGCTGCTGACGGGTCCGAGAATTGTCCCTAGGCACTGTGAAAGCTCGTGAGCTAAAAGAGCCATATCGTCAAGTGCCCCACCGACCAGCCCGCGCAGGTACACCAGCATTGCCAGTCCACGCCTGGAGCTCAGCAGATCCAACTCCAAACATAATCAAAAGTTCATGATAAGGAACTACTGTTGTATAATGCCCAAAGGCTTTGAAATAAAGGTATCTGGGAAAACATTTCTGAACGCTTTCCATTAGTTGACAAAGACAATCTGTGCGGGGATAGCAAATGACCGATGCATATTCCAACTTAGATTGTACTAGAGTACAATAGAGAAGCTTAATACTTCTTAAACTGTTGAAAATATTACCAAATCTACGAATAAGGCCAAGAATTGAAAAAGCGGATTTACAAACAGACACAATGTACTCAGCAAAAGAGAATTTAGAGTCAAAAACAACTCCAAGATCCTTAATAAATGTTTTTTAGACAAAAACTCATTACCCATGTGATAATTAAAAGCGATGACATTTTCAGGGTTTTTTTTTGTCAAGGTGACAAGAGAGCATTTGGAAACATGAAATTTTAGATTATTTTGACTCCATAAAACTAATCCATCCAAATCAGCTTGCATTAAAAGACAATCATTATAACTTTTGATGGACCTGAAAAGTTTCAAATTATCAGCATCAACAGATATTCACAGTTCACAATTAAATCACAGATACTACCTATAAAAAGTACAAACATCAAAGGGCCAAGGTTCAAACCCTGAGGTATACCAGAACCAACTTGAAAATTTGAGGAAGAAAACCCATCGAAAAAATGTATTGACTCCTACAGACCTACACCTCAAGTAAGAACAGAAGAACACAATAATTAAGGATTCTGATAAACCAAAATAATGCAATCTGGAAAGTTAAGATGGATGATTGACTTTATCGAAAGCTTTTTCAAAGTCAGTATAATAACATCAACCTGACCACCAGCATCAACGCTCGGCAAACAATATTCAGAAAAGTTTAGCAAATTTGAATTAATTGATCTACGAGTGAAAAAACCATGCTGTCTAGGAGATAAATAATTTTGAACGTGCACAAATAATTTCTGGTGCAAAATTGATTCAAAGATCTTGGGAGGGGTCGGCAATATAGATAAATTATAGGACGATAATTATTACGTTCACCTTTTTTGAAAACTGGAATGACCTTAGCAAGTTTCCGCTGGATAGAAAAACAATCGTTTTTTAATGAAAGGTTTAAAATATGGGCCAAAGGTTTGTCCAATACATCCACACACCCTTTGAACACATAGGGCAGCATTAAATCAGGACCAGAAGACTTTTTGGGTTTGAGTTTTTTTAAAGCAGAGAGCACATCACATTCGGTGAGGGAAGGTATGGCGAGGCAAGGTACACCAGGCAGGCCAGGAGAGCGGACCGCGCGACCACACAGCTCTTCACTAGCCTACTCAGTTGACAAGACTCGTAGTAGCAAACTTATCCGCTATTGCTGCTCCCCCTTCCACCTCATCTCCATTCAATTTCATTGTTACTGAATTTTTATCAGATACTTTCAGTTTCTTAATTAGATTCCAAAAAGACTTAGTATTATTCAAAACTCCAGCTTCTAAACCTTTGTGTATGCTACTTTTATGTTTGTTTTGATTGTACAACACAATGTTTTAAATTCATTCAATGTCACATACATTTTATATATTTTTTTTATTACAACACACTTTTGAACATTATACAAAAAAAAAACACAAAACATAATTAAATTTATAAAACAGATAAACCATTAGTAAATATTGCAAACCTAGTTAAATTTTTAGGGACAATTGATCAAAAACATGATTTAAAACCTGTGTTAAAATTATCCCAAAGCTAAATTAACCTCTATAATTTTTAACCTTTTGAATGACAAAGGAATTAATGAGAGTAATAAATGTTTTGCCCAGGCAGTATCAAATCTGGGCTGATTGGGCAGCACTGAGCTTTTGAGTGAATGATGAACTTTGGGCTGTATGAATTCTTGTACCAGGGTTAATCACATTTATTTAAACTCAATAATATGCCTACACAACATGAATAGTTTTGACAAAAATTATATGTAATAATAAATTTCAAGATTTAAATGAATCAAAATTAAAAACAGGCTTTTAATAAAAATTGAAAATAGTTAAAACAAACTACTATAAACACAATACTCAAAATCCTTACTTTTTTAAATTTGTTCCTATAGCCACTCTTTAAATAATTGTCTATAGGGCGTTGATAAAAACACCAGAGCACAGGGTGGCCTGGGGAGCGCGAGGATCACGCTACGCACTATGGCTAATCAGGCCACCGTCCTTAGGAGGGACTAAGAACACTTTAGCTTTTTGCCTGGGACGTCTCAAGAGCCTCTTTCCCAGCTTGCTGTGATGTCTGAATGGCCACAAGTTTGCACAATACTTTGGCTTCGATTATGCAGCCAGTCAACTGGACAGTGCCGAGATGTGGCGCCCGCGCGGCTCCGTTTTGATTGGTGCCAAATTGTACTCCACTATGACACTAAGCCTTTGTCACTCCACTGGTGCGGCTCTTCAGAGTTAAAACCAAAACTTCTGGGGTCCGGATGGGTTCCTAGCACATTTTAAAGCTTGTTCTGATTTACAGGTGTCTTTATTTGCACTTATTTTTAACATTTCCATTTCAAATTCACAATTTCCTGATGTTTGAAACGAGCTAAGGTTACCCTATTTTTAAGAAGGTCAGAAATCAGACATATAGAAACCACAGGCCCATATCTATTTGTCAACACTAGCCAAGATATTTGAGTCAATTTTAGCACATTGACTCTTCAGTCATGTAAAAAGTTGTATAAGCCCGCATCAACATGGTTTTTCCAGGCCGTTCAGCCTTCAATCTTTTATGTATTTTATTGACTTCTGTATCTCAACTTTGGACTTAGGAGATTAGGGTGTGTTATTACACAGATTTTGAAAAAAGCGACGATAAGGTGAATATTCATCTACTCAGCCCTTTTGGTTGAATGGGTTTTGGTTTGTCATCTCCCTTAATAAAACTATTTTCATCTTATTTATTTAAAAGGACCCAATATGTGTCGTATGCCAGTTATATGGATTTTAATCAGGTTCTGGAGTTCCTTGGATCTAATTTAGGGCCTCTACTTTTCATCATGTTATCAATATCACATATTCTATAAAGCGTTGTAAATTATTGCTTGTATGCCGACGATTTGAAAATTTTTAAATGCATAAATAGTATTTCTGATTTATAGAACTCAACTAGTTTGGATAGCCTCTTTGATGAGTGGCAGCAATTTAAAGTTCAACATCAGTAAGTGCTGTTGCGATTCTCAAGAGATCTCCTCAAATATTGTTTCTTTCAACTATGAATTGGGTGGTACTGGGTTGGGTACGAAAAATACCATCAGAGATCTAGGTATCACATTTGATGATAAGTTTTCATTTGTGAACCATGTGATATCGGTTTGCAAATCTGCATTTGCAGTGTGGGATTTTATCCGTGAATCAAGTAATTTATTAAAAATACTCAAGTAATTGGGCTTCTATATTGTTCCTTAGTTAGATCAGACTAGAATTTGGTTCCAGTCATCTGGAATCCAGTATCACGCTTATCTTTCCGATTTAGTCGAGAACGTCCAAATAAGATTTCTGCGATTTTTGTATTTTAAAGAGTTTGGTCACTACAAATGTTGTTATATTCTGACTGTTGTCAATGTTTGACCTTGACTCTCTAGGGAAGCGGCGGCGGTGTCGTGTTGGTTTGCCTGCACAAGCTGGTGAGTGGGGCGATCGGCGACTCATCCATTTTATCGATGTTACAGTTCAATGTCCCTGGTTCAATTCACGAACTCGTTGTTATTTACTCCCTCACTCATTGCAAGTCTGGCTGCTAACTCGCCATAAGCGTTATGTTTAGATTGCTTACCACTCAGTAGTATCTTTCAGTACTTCTTTTCATATGTTGTTCAAGGTGTTTTGCACAATTTAAATAATTAAAATAATAGATCGTAAATTCAAAAATTGTTTTTATAATATTTGATAAGGTATTTAATATTATGCATGTTATTTTATGTGTAATGTGTTTTATTGCTATTTATATTGTTGTAATCTATCTTGTTATATTGTTAAAAGTATTTAGTTTCCACATTTATATTATAATGCAAATTTGTTCTGTGTATGTCTTTTAATCTCGTCATTAGTTAAGTTATAAACATATACATTATTTTACTATAGTATTTATTTATTTTATTGGCTGTTACTGTTTATGCTGAACTGTGTGTTACTGTCTCTGGTCATTCAAGTTTAATATTCCTAAATTATTATATTGTTATCTTTTAATGCTACATTGTAATTGGGCATTGCCTGTAATGTAAAGCATTGATGAATAAACGAATCGAATCGAGCAAATTGAATCGAATGAAAATGTCCAGTCAGGCGTCCCTTGGACCATACCACACTATGAACAAGCACCTTACAACCTCACTTCTCCTTGCTTGCGACGGGGTTCAGCGCAGGAAAAAGTCTGATAGTGTGTAGCTGGCTTAAGAAAAGTTACTAATAGGACAAGAGACTGGCTACATCAACTCGCATGGTTGAAATTAAGGCTAGCCGCACAACAGATACTGCACAGCACGGTGCAACATTTGCCTTAAGGAGCCTTATACGACGTGGTTTGTATTAGTTTGTATGGAGGTTCAGCACACTGCATCGAGCATGGCAAAGCAAGGGAAAGCAGCGCCGCACGGCTCCTCGTGCTGCTTTGTCGATTTTCGTCTTTTGTGCAAAATGCTTCAGACAAATCATTCAGCTCATGCTCAGAAGAGGGTTCTAGTATTGTCTAGTTGTTGTTTGTTTTTGAAAAGTGAAAATCGGAGGCCAGAAGGATGATCGTGACTCTGTTAGTGGTGTATATATTGTTGATGTTGATAGGCTGAGTCGTTCGGGGTGCAAAATAACCAACCAAGTTATGATTTGTCAAGAAATAAATAAAAGCTTTATACTTTCATTGCATGAAAATTTAAATTAAATGTATCGGAATCATCAACAATTTAATACCTAAAATTTTCCTTTCATTTCAACACCAAAATCGCTTTCATACTTATAATTTTTACAGTCACTCTCTTCCCTTTGTTCAAATTTGTCCATTCTAGTCCCAATCACAGGTCAGCCAATCACAAGGTCAGTATCTTCAATTCAAGACGCCTTGCTGGGCCGTACGCTGCTCTTAACCATTGGGTGGGGAAGCGAGGCAAGGCAAGGCGTCAATGAAAACTTCATGTTTTGCCGTGTCTTAATCGGTGTGCGGCTGGCCTAAGTTGTAGAAAAGGCTCCTAAGCCCAGATTTTGCCTTTTGTTCAAATAAAAAGATGATTTATTATTATTTGTATATTAAATCACTATTTGAGATGCCGACCACTCTCATAGAATATTTTAAAGGCAAATATGTGGTGAAGGATGAGTGTGATGAGTGGTAGTAATGAGTTATGAGGTGAAGTCTTGTTACAAACTAAGGCCGACTCTTCCTTAGAATGGGTCATTAATTAACCCAATGACCAATGGAAATACTAACGGACTTAACGTGACTTCGAACCATGCGGTGATGGTCTGATATGTCTAGCGATGGTGGGAGTTGATGCGGGTATCATCAGATGATCACTGAGACTATCTGAGCCGCTTTAGACCTATATCATCCTCAAAACCTATTATCATTCTATACTACACATTTAGCTATTTAATACAATAATATTCAGTCAATCTGGTGGGGTAGGTTAGGTCTTATAGTTGCAACTAATTCTCAAAGATTTAAATTCAATGTGTATTCAATAGAATAGATGTATTTAATAGAATGTTTTGAAAAATAGAAAATCAAATGAACATAAGACATACTGTGTTGATTTATAGAAGAGACTCTATCGAAGGAAGCCTTGCTTGAAGACCTGAAAGCAGCAGTGAAAGAGAAGCTAGAAATGGCGTGTCAGCTGCGGTCACGGCATGAGTCCCTAAACCAGGAATATCAACGCTTGGCAGACAGATACAGCCCTCACTGTATAAAGTTAGTACTGATCTGTTTAGTCCTGAACATCCTTGGAGTTTACATGTTGTGGACATAACCGATTTATGACTAAGAAAAACTCCAAATAATTTTCAACATTATTGTTTAAATTGCCTAAGTTGTTAATGTTAACTCAGCGTCATTTCAATAATTCAAAGGTATAGGAATGACAGTTCTTTATTCCATTAGTTACAATTCTTTATACTTTGATCCTATCTCAACTTCTCAAGGTATAAGGGTATATATTAGATTCATAGTTGTGAGCCTAGTTGCCCTGACTAAGGAGGATCTTAATTCTTAGCCTCAATGGTGTATAGTTATTTACACTATATATACTTTCAAAGTAGTATAAATAAAACTTCAATAAAATAGTCAAAACTCGTTCTGAAGTAACCAAGGAACCAGGGGCGGCTCGAGCATGCATGCGCCCTCGGGCAGACTCAACAGCAGCGCCCTCAGAGGTGGTCTGGGCAGGACCCCCAAGTTCAAGGTTGGGTCCGGGCCCCGAAAACCTTTGAAATTTCAAAGCTAAATAACGTGTTTTAAAGTGGGCCTAGTGTTAACCCTCGCTATAACAAAAATAACTGACTACATAACCAGTAACATGACTACAGAATAGATAGCATTATTTTTTATATAAAATGTTTATGAAAACCTTTTGACTGGCACTAGCCAATTAAAAAACGGTTATTTTGAGAACCTTTTTAAAAACGGCCTCCTCTTGTTGTTGCATTTCAGCCGCCCTTTTCTGAAATTTTGGCCTACTTGGTTTAGAAAAACTCATGTTACAGTATTGCCCTGCCCTATACACCTCCAGGCGACCAGGCACCATCACATTTACACAAACCAATCACAATTGCTCAAAACAAATAATCACTGTAACAAATAAAACTCTTGAAATAAAAAGAAACATGTCACAAACAAAATAATTTAAATAACGAATTGCAAGTTTAAATGTACTGTGCATTGCTGCAGTCCACCCTTTTGCATAGTTAATTAATAAAATATAATTCCTTTTTGTTCTGGGTTTCGTTAATTCTCTAAAAGTCTTTTCTTTCTATAAGAATTCCCTTTTTTAGCTGTATGCACCCAGCGCCCCAAAAATACCACCCTCCTTGCGCCCTGGGCGGCCTCCCGGGTTGCCGGGTTCTCGGGCCGCCTCTGCAAGGAACTAGATCCTACTATGGAGCAACATACTTTTAAAACTTAACCAAAGTCTGGGCACCCTATTAATGACAACACAGAACATATAGATAGTTCTGATAAAGGAAGTTGATTGATTGTAGTCGAGGAGATAGTGTCATTGTAGAAGAATAAAAACGCATCAAAGCGGATCAAGACAGACTGCTTTCAATGCTAAGGAGTATACAAAAATACATCACACTTAATAAAAAAGTGCAACTAAGACATAGAGTTAAGTCGTATAGAGCTGCAGGTCCCATTCTGGACATCTCTTACAACATGTAATAAAAAACATGCGTTTAACTTGTTAATGTTCTTAAAAATGGAAACTTTTCTGTGGAAGCATAGAGCTATTGGGTCTTTTGCACATAAACTCTAAAACTTGTACTTTAATCAAACAATAAATTTTATTTCAACATTTAAAACTTGACTTTTATATAAGAACAAAGCACTCAAAATTTAGTTATCAATATTTTATTTGGCAAGGTAGTTTTATGTTTTAACTTTTATTTTTTTGTAGAAATAATAGCTTTATTATTTTAGTGAAAACCCGGTCTTATTTTATTAAATTAAATAGCTTAAAACATTGTTTGTAAAACTTCCCCATGTTAAGATCTCTATCTTGGCATAGCGATGCCTGCGCTCTATCCGGCCGTCTTTCCACTTCTTTTGAGGCGTACTAGGTATTAAGTTATATTTATTAGCTTGCATGCAGATTTGTTTTAGATTTTTTGCCTTTTAAGCACAATTTTATGTTTTAGGCCGCCATTTTGTTTTTTACCACAGCATCAGACTTTTTTTGAAGACCATAATTTATTCAGGCTTTTTATTCCCTGTAATTAAGGGATCACACGCCAGGTTTGTTGACAAACTTACGTTAGTGGTGGAAGGAACTTTAAAGTATGAAACATAACTTTATAGTTGATTATAAATATAGATTGTATTATCTCTAAGACAGAAAAATTAAAAAGTTTGTAAATACTTGTTTGTAGGAAAAACTTAAGTTGGCAGCTGTGAAGAGTGATGAAGACAGTGAACATATTGCTGAGCAGTTCCTAAATGGAGACATGGATTTAGACACCTTGGCCGACTATACACAGAAGCGAATGGTAAATTAGTTGAATATAAATATATTAAAATTAACACACATACTGTTAGCCCACATTTCACTTTATGTAGGCTTGAAGTCAATTGTGGATAGAACTTTAAAAACACTTTTAATTGCGTTTTAATTTTGTTATTATTGGTTTTGCAATACTGCATTTAGCTTTGAGTGAAGACTGTGTCAAAGCCCTACTAATGTACACCAGGTTATGGTAAATAAATAAATCTGTATTTGTTGTAAGGATTTCACAATCATTATCGAATTTTACACTTAAAGTTACCGGTACTACTTTATACTCAAGTATTAACTTGCCTTTTTCGATATTTTAGGTGCACAAATAAGGGTGCAGGGGAATGTGACCTACACTCCCGCATTGCCAGTTGGTTTAAGAAATGTGTCACTGGCAAAATATTCTAATTTAACAAAATTATTGCCAAAGTTTAAGAATGTAGTGTCATTAGTGTAAAGTAGGGTTCATAGGGCCCGAAATTCTTGGGTCGGGTCGAGCCGGCTGCAAAGCTTGTTATTGGACCGGGCCGATAATTTAACAGGTTTTAATTGAGACTAAGTCAATATTTGAAGCTGATTATAAATTTTTAGCTGTTTTTTTTACTACGTACTTATAACTTAATCAAAACCAATCAAGAGAAGATAAACAGATCTGCCTTTCCTTACTCTAGTCCCTCCTTTTTGCCTCTTCTTCTTTCTTTCACTATCCTTTCTAAACAAAGCCAAAGCGCTAAGAACGAACGTAATGTCATGTGTAGCCACCCCATTAAAATTCCACGACGTAATGTGAAGCAACGGAACGCCACGACCGTACATGTATAGCCGCTGCTTTATAGACCCGTGAGGTGATTAAGAAACATCATTACCCATTCAAATAATTTAGATCTTCTTGTATGGATAGCAACTTTTAAAACACCCTGTTGTAAACTATTTTTCAACATCAAAAGAAAATAACAAATATTTTTTTATATTGACTCAGCCAGAAATAAGTCTGAAGCCACAGCTTAAAAAGCCCGACCTGACCCAACCCAAATTTCAAAATGCTTCAAATGACGTGCACCCCTAGAGTAAAGTTTAGTCTTAGGCTTACTCATTAGTGATTATTTTTCTGTGTTTTAGCTAAGCTATTGTCGAAAAACCAAAGAGGAGAAGTTAAGTCACCAACTTCAAGAGTTGCAGAGAGCTGGCTTTTGACTTTAGCTTACTCACTAAGTACATACTATAATATAAATATGCTATAAGTATAGGTTAAGTTTTAAGTTCCTAATTGCTGTTGTTTTATTGCTGTAAATGGATAAATATGAAAACCTATGTAAATTATATTAGGCATTCCAAAGTATTATATTGATATTCCACATGTAAATAAAGTGAAGAATACATTTAGCGTTTATGTCTCTATAAGTGTAACCTTTGTAGACCTTCCGATTTCAGATGCTACGAACCTTGGATCAAAGGTGTCAAACTCTTCAAAGAGTTTGTCTTGAAAATATTTGCACAACAATTGTATTTTTGAAGTAAATTGATTTTTGCATATTATTCTAGAAAAACATTATTTTACAGGCAATTAACATTTAGAAAATATTAATTGTATTTTATATAATTAAAATATATATTTCAGTAGTTTGATCCAAAAAAGAATTTTTCTTTATGACTAACCACTTAAGCTTAAAGTTCAAAATAATTCACATTTAGGTTAAAAATCCAAAAAATACTCAAATGGGACAAAGATTAATTAGATTAGTTCTACATGACACTGTTGTAAAAATTCTTTAACAATTCTAGTAAAGCGTTGAACAAGTAGCTTTCAGTCTCCAATCGGCCTATTGTATGCAACTTCTAAAACTACAACTGGCAATCAATTTTCTATACCTAAATTTAACGTTTTTATTATAATGGCCTCCTTATGTAAGACAATACAGTAAGGTAGCAATACAGTAAGAGTGTAACTACTAACTTTGTTAGGTATTGAAGAACTTATTTGGGCCAAGGTATTGACTGAGAAAATATATATTTAGTTTTGGAACCAGTATCGATGGTCACTACTAGATTTCACCAAGGAAAAAGTTCCTCCTTGAGCTCCAAGGTAGTACAGGTATCATACTTAACGGAAAAAATAATGCATGGACTTAATGAACTAAAGCATGTAGTGAAAATTTGAGAGGTGTTAGAAGTTTGAAAAAGAGGTGCTACACAGCTTTTAAGCTATGACCGCTCGCCTGGATGTTTCTATGAAAGGTAAAGTTTTTTATTAGTTTTGTTGTTAGCTGTTATTGTATACTGAAAAACAAAATAAATAAAAGGTTGACATTCTTTAGTGATCGACTTAGGACTTGCAAAAAAATTTGAACAGAATGAGATGTCCCTTTACAAACTTCGGAAGGAAATCAAAAATAATCACAGGGGGGTGGCTGTTAGCAAAAGTAGGAGTTCTGATCCATCACAATGCATGTCCTCACATGGCAGGCAGGACAACATTGTTAAACAGGAACAATTTAATCAAGATATTCTTGATCATCCACTCTACAGCCCTGATCTCTAGCTCGGAATAATTTCCATCTCTTTCCCAAATTGAAGTACTGGCTTAAGAGTTATCACTTTGGATTAAATGAAAAGTTAAATGGATGCATTCAATCACGAGAGTGAAATGGCTTTGAGAAGGTCCGTTATTGATGGAATACCTAAAGATATATGTGTCAAATGACGCTATGACAAATGATTAAATAAAAGTGGTGACTATGTCAAAATATAGTTATGAAATGTCCAGGTAGATGCGTGGTTATAAAATGTCCAGGTAGGTATGTAGTTATAAAATGTACATACAACATTTTGTTTTACGTTTTTTGAGTTCCTAGCAAAACAAATTAATGTCAGAATTTCCCTTGTAAATTATATATTGAAATTTGAATGTACATTATACAGTTGTAGCTTAATATACATCATAAACTCAATAGTTTATTATGTAGTAGCTACTGTATGGTAAATTAATAAGTACAATGGCTCTAAAGACTTTTCGGACTTTTGATAAAATCTCCAAGAACTTCTCTCCAAGAGACTTTTCTCTTGGTGTACAACCAACTTTTTTCCTGCATAAATAGTAAAACGACTTGAATCTTGATGTAAAATGACTTTATCCTCAATGGGCAACGAATTTTTTATTGGTGTACAACCAACTTCAATCTTGGTGTACTTTTGACTTTTTACACAGTGTACTACTGACTTTTTTTGACACATAATAACCTAGAGGTACTTTTATAAGGTGACACATAGTTGCCTTAAGGTATGTACATAAAGTGGTACTTTTGCTACGTTATTTATCGTTTAAATGACAAATGTCGCACACAAGTCATTATGTAAGTTGTAACCACTTTGCCTGCAATCACACAATAATATTTCTGTTTAGTGTCTGCTACAGACGAAAGACGTGAAGAGCGGCTGACGGCTTGATGTGCATGCCCCAAGGCAGCTGTAGGGATGAAACGTCAAGTCTCATTTAACCAAGGTTTGTAACTTCGTTTGGGTGGCTTTTCACACCGTTCGGTAACATGACAATTACTCATCATGTGGTGAATATCGGTATATTTACTTGATGCACTGATGACAAGGTGCATGAGTGATGTGCTATGAGTAAAAGTAGTAATAAATCAACAGGGCAATAGTTTGAATCAATAATCTTGCTAAATATCTGTAGTATAGACTAGACTAATATTTAGATAACTATATTTAGAGTGGTTTTCTGAAATTAATTGGTTATTTCCAACGGTGGTTTAATCTCAAAGAACAAAAGCGATAGTACACTCAAATAAATACTACCTCAACCAAAAAAAGTTCAGAACTTTTGAATTGAAAATTTTACAATCAATCAGCACCCATAACAAGTTTTACCAAAATTGTGATTTGCACCCGAAAATTAATTTCATATTCTGAGGTGCAAAATAAATTAATATGCAAAAATTAAATTGATGACGGTAGAAGCCAATCAATTTTCAATTAATCAGATCTCTTACATTGATATATATGTAATAATATTAGTGGAAGACCTAAACAGTTATTCCTCCAACTCTTGCAGATTTTTTTCCTTCTAAAACCAATTAAGATAACTGAAGATTCCACTTTCTGCACTTTATATTCATTGAGTCAAGGAAATCAATTTGTCGGCCCGTTTTGATAATAGCCGAATGAGTGGGTAGTTGAGAATGAAGATTTAGGCGCCAGTCCCCAACTTATTTGAGTTTACTTTCTGTGAATTTCCTGAGTTTGTAATAGAAATAAAGAGTGTTTATGTTTAGTGAATGGTTAACACTAAATACATTGTATTTTAAACTCCATTCACAAATCATATGAGTAGTTGAGTTTTAGGAAAATAAATTACTTTAAATATAAACTCTTTGTAATCAAATTACATTATAACAGAACTGTGATACTACCTTCAAGTGAATATTTGTGTGCAAAAGTGTTATTTTTTCTGCGCAGAAGTGTTAAATAATTGTATTCTTCTGTCGGTAAAATAGGTCAGATATTATAGTTAACTTTAGCTATGGGTCGTACCCCTTGAGCTGGTGTAGTCCAAGCTTAGAGTCCACTACTAAAAATGGGAAACAAACATTTAATAAAAGAAAAGACAGCAAAATATTAAGGAATAAACATATCCGAAAATTTATCTTGGGAAAACCACATAGCAAACTGATTCATAGTTATATGCCATCTTGTACGAAGACGCCAAGATTTAATTGAAAGAGATATCCTACCTCAAAATTTTACTACGGTTGCTTCCATAATGTAATGGCCTAAGGCATAATACTATGGGGAAACAGCACTGAAGCTCAAAGAATATTTATACTACAAAAACGAACCGTAAGGACCTTTGTAAAATGAGATGTCAAGACTCCTGCAGAGATAACTTCAAAGAACTTAACGAGTTAACTCTACCACCCGTTTATATTTTAGGATGTGCCGTTACTGCCAAAACAAGGCAGAATAGTTCACCAACACCAGTAATATCCATAATCACAACACCAGACAAGCCATAGATCTTCATGTAGCCTACAACATTGGTTAAAAGACGTCCTTATTACATGTTTTTAAAATGTTCAATAGTCTACCTCAAGATTTGAAAAACAAAGGAGATTATAATGTACTTAAGAAAAACGTAAACCTGGTGGTAGAAAAATGCCTGTTAAAGAATTCCTTGAAGATTAATCGCAAACTATTGTCGACCACGGCGATGATACGCTTCCAGTAGTATAATTCCAAGTATCAAGTACAAGTCACTATTGTTGATTTAAAGTCACTATTTGACTGTCACATGTTTCGGATAAACATTCAGATATAAGTACTTCTCTAAATTTGAAGGCATAAATAGTTGGGCCGGATGGTGTAGTGGTGAGCATAATCGCCCGGCAAGCGAGAGACCCGGGTTCAAGTCCCGGTTCGGTCCAAACAGTTTGTCGTCAAATTTCTTTTAGTAATAAGGATCAAGTACTACACTCAAACAAAGAAACGTGAACATCCTTTACGGAATAGCAAATATGGCAATGCAGTAAAATCAAGGTGTGATGCATTTGAGAACTGTAATATCAATAAAACCAATGATACTTAGTAAGAAGTAGAAATTTGTAGGATTCAAACTTAAGCTACATTTCACAATCAAAACTTAAATCAAATATAAAAATCAGAAAATTATTCCGAGAAATATTTTGTTCCAAACGTACAGGATTATTTCTTTCAGCTATAAAATAATTACATTCCAGTCCCGCGTGTACTAATCCCTTTGTAAATATCTAGTTAGTTTTGAGCGGAGCAAAGGGCGGCTCGACTGGGTCGGATTTAATACACAATCTTTGCTCTTTTAATGAGCTCCCCTGCTAACCGAAACCTCGCTGCGAATATAGCGCCGCTCCACGGATTTCCCGCAAAAAGTAACTTGGTTATCCAAGCGTATTAAGTTACAGTAAGTAGAGCTGTTTTAAATACTTGGTAAACCAATCTATTGTTTAAATAAAGTTTTTACAATTTAGGAATAATACTACTTCTTGACAACTACCTGCCTTGTACAAGTTGTTTATATTGAAAACACATTTTGTGGAAAATATCAAAACACATTTCAAAGTATTAAAACAACTGCAGTAATAATTTCATATATTACAGATTATTGACTGTAATGATTGATTTGCATTTACAGCTTACTTGAAGAGCTGAGACAGGTCGATATGATGACGTCAGAAATGGACTTGACGTGTAGGTCAGACCAATCATGTTCATTGTCTGACCATGAAACTGTAATAACCAGCAAACTATTCATGCAGGCTCCTGCTTAGTTATTCCCGGAAAGAGGGTGGTTCTCTTAGTCCATCAATACAGTGTTTGGATTAAGCATTTACCTATTTTATCAAACGGTGGGAATCGCGCACTTCTTTTTTATTAAGAATGAGATTTTATTGTAAATAATTTGATTTTGATTATGTTTGATTTGGAGTATGACATTACCTAGTACATGGTTTCCTGCTTCGTAAAATGTCTACAGTTTGTTAAAAACTCATAAATGTTGTTAACTATAAAACAAAACATATACAAATTCATCCAGCACATTTCAACCCTGTTATTCCGGTAATTCTGGCACCCTGTTAACAATGAGCCTACATTTGCAAAAATTAAAAAATAATAGGTTTAAAAAATATAACAAATTAAGTAGATAAATATTGTATAAGTAGACAAAATAAGCTGTGATAAAAATGTAAACTTAAAAATCCTATTAAAATTATACGTAAGGCTACTTACGTATAACTGAGCAGTGTGTGAAGAGATTCTCTACCTTAAAATTTTGGTCTTGCCACTGAGAACAGAGATATATTATGGGTTTGAGAAAGTTCCATCATCAAGCGCGGTTGACATATCGTGCGGTGAAGGGTTCACGAGGGTGGCGGGTTCGGGACGGGATGAGTGTGAGGCGCAAGATATGGCAACCGCGCTCGATGAGGGAATTCATCAGGGACTAGACATTTCTTTTGTTTGTAACGAAGAAATCGCCGTTGTTAGAGTCTATATTTACTAAAATTTACTGTTATTGGTAAAAGTATAGTTTTATAAGTCTTTAATTCCTAAAACAAAATAGGCGAACGTTATTGACTATGTTCGTGAATGCGAGTTCACTTGCATAATTAACAAGTCAGATGTGTATGAGAGCAGGAAACAGTGAAGGTGTGAGAGACAAAGACTCGGTAGAGGCGGGTACAAACCTGGTTACAGAAGCTAGGATTGAATCACCTAGGAGTTAACAACGTTACCCGGCAGGCAGAACGTTCTGTATGCACTGTGTGTTCAACAGTAACAAACAAACCAGCAGAACATGGCATTGTCACCTTTGAATAAAGCTTTAGGGTCCGCCTCAGTATTCACCTCAGAGAAAGCCTGAATTCGTCTGCACTAGGAACACATGACATCGCGCGCAACAACTGGCTAAACAACGGGCCTTCTTTCAACTGATGAGTCCTAACCGTCAAACCAATCTCCGACACGTGTTTAGAACTCGATTTCTCATAAGTGGTTTAATAGTTTCACAGATAAACTTTAAAGTTGTCAAAAAAAAAATCTTCATACGCGTATAGGTAAGTTTCTCAGATTTAAAACTAATGCAAACACTTACGCTTAACTTTAATAGTGTCGGCGTATTTTTGATTACTCGTACATTGAGCGTCACCGCGCAGCTGAGGCGGCTCTTTAGAAGGCATCATTCTGAATTACCGACTATAAACCAATTTTACGGTAATTTATGTTTCAAACCCATATCACTTTTCACATACGTAGCTTTAACACTGAGGTTTATGATCAGAATACGTATGTGGGTATTCTGTACAAAGAACAGAACACTGTGCAGATTGACAATACAAGGTAATATCGAGCCAAGTCCCAGGTGACTTGGATTCACAATCTGTCAACAGAACAGCTGTTGTCTGTTGCTTAACAATGCATCAGCACATAACAATGTGACATCTCTACTGAGAGTACAGCGAATCATAATGTCTTCTAATACATCACAGCTTAGAACAACTTCAGCAATCAACTACAACAGATTTATCATAGATTATATTTTATCTATGGCCAGTCACCAAGATATGTGTAGAGTTTTATGGTAGCATCATACTGGGTGCCCCAGTAAAGGTCCCCTATCCAAAACATGCAATCTGGAAATACTTTCTGGTACATTTTGGGGTTCAATTTTGAACAGCAATTCCATCAAAATTGATATTATTTGAAAGGGCGTAAAAACCAAAACCAAACCTGCTACTGACCAATTTCCAACGATCATATCCAATAAATGTATGGAATCTACAACAAAGAATCTTTGTTTACAAATTATAAAATTGTATATTTGATTTTGTGGTGCTAAGAGCTAAGAATGTGCTGCGTGGTAGGTTTCGAAAAACCGTTACAACCCAGAATTGACAATTTTTACCTTCAATACGTTTTTGGGCAACACATACAGTAATATAAAAGCTCTTAGCACCCAAAAGCCTCTCTGAGTTTTCATTACAAAATTTCATATTACAGTACTTATAACAACAGTGAACTGCTAGTTCTAATATTTGTATAAATAAGCATGAGAACAAGATTAAAGAGGAATATACTTACACTATCGAGAAATACGTCAGGTGGTTAAGTTAGATTAGGTTTTGTTGGGTCAGAGAGTTAGGTGTGATTTGAATGCAGATTTACATGTTTATCTTCGAGAGGACAACACTGAGGTAAAATTTCAGATGTTTCAGTCATGACAAGAGCTGTCAAAACTCTGGATAGCTGAACGTGCCAAACAGTTGTTAACAACTTGGGCAAGTTTTGCAATTTATACCAACTTGTACCAACACTGTGACTCCCATTGCGGTCTTATCTTTCTGAACTTCTGTTGACGAGGCCAACTTGGATCGACATCAAGTAAGTATATATAGGAATCATACCAAAAAAGTGAGTTATAGAAATCAGGTTGTGAATATATATACATAAATACAGACAGTTGTTTCAACATGTTTAGCGCTTGATCATGCCAGTTGGTTTCTAAGACACCTTAGTTTAAAACAGGATGCACAAGAAAAACAATAGGTACGTTATATTGTTTGTGGCTATTGAGACATTCACTAACTAAAGTTCAATGCATTTAAGTAACTTAAGTTATGTAAAAGTATTTTCAAATTACAGTGCATTGGATAACAATGGTTAACAATAACAATTCGTTTAATGTCAATTTTTACAATAATTGTATTGTTTTATTGACAATATACTAAGTAACACAAGTAAGACTTTAGCCTAGTTAAACAATTAGAGTATGGAACTTTACCTATCTATAAACTGTATAATATACTTTACCTATATACCTGTATATCTATAATTGTATAAAACGAATTTTGGGCAAGATAATTTATGAGTTTGGTTTTGAATTGGTTAGAAAAATAACTTTCAATGTTGTCAGGAAGTTTATTGTATAGAATTCTACCGGCTTCAACATGAAGTTTATCACATAACTGAAGTCTATAATGGTAGTTTGGTGGAATAAAATTTTGATTTCGGGTGTTGTACCGATTATTTTGATAATTGTTCAACCAATAGAACACTTAGCCCTAAAGAACAACAAGGTTTGTAAAATGTACTGAGAGCATAAAGGCAATATGGATAAGGACTTAAAATTTCCCTGCAGGTTTCTAAACTTTCTACCAATATCTAATTGTTCTTTTTTTGTTCTTCTATTTATACTTTTTCTACTTATTTATTCTTATATATATTATTATTTATTTTTTTCAGAGCAATTCCCCATAGGCATAATCCGATGAAGTAGCAAGATATGTCAGCAACATCACTGTTTACTCAGTTGTTTACCTATAATTGAAGTTCGTTGTTGGAGCCAGTAAGGCACCCAGAGTTGACCGCAGAGTTTACTGGTTCAAGTATAGGCCTTTATTATATTCCGACTTTTAGGTTTAAAAAGAAAATTAAGTTTAATTTTAATATCATTGTAACTGCCAATCTCAATATATTTCTCAACCGGTACTTTTGGTATTTTGTTATAGAATAGAAATTATCAGAGTACTTGTTTTTTATAAAGGTAATTATCTTGTATCTGTTTTAAATTAGCATTCTTATTAAAACTTTTATTACTATAGCTATTTATTTTAAATTCTTAATATAAGTTATTAATCACTTACTGTGTTGTATTTTTAGTCATAAAATCTGTCACAAAATTAATAGCAAGTTGCTCTGTCTATGAGGTCACCCCCAGGTGCTCGTCACATTGCCAACGCACAGACGGCGCCAATTAGCATGAAGTGCGGAGATGAAATGCAATTATATTCAATACAATATTTATTTATCTATGTGCGGGACCCACAATTAGACCCGTGCTCGCTCTATCCAGTCACGTGTTAAGACAAATTAAATTTGTATCAAAATCCCTTATCAACGTCTACATTACCCTATATTTTGGTTTTGTTAAACTGTTTCAAAGTTAAAATTGTACTTAAACCTTATACTCGTATATGTGTTTCGTCTACTAATATAATGAAACCTGACATTTCAAAGACTTAGTCTTTGATTGCTCAAAGGGTTTGTCTTCTACGTTCTACTGCGTAGCGAAGCGTTAAGTCGTTAGATACAACTGTTAATCGTTAAAGCTAAAGGAGCTTTGAACAGCCAAACACGATTTATTTATGTAATATTTAACTAAGGCAAACGAATAGCTTTTATTTAACTCAAACGAAATTATCAAAGTGTGTATTAACAATAATTGCTGAACAAATTGTTAAGTTTGGTCCTTCTTTTACAATCCGTTTACCGTCTTACTGAGATTCACCTTTCAGAGACATACGAGTATTTGCTGAAAAATGTCATGTGTTTAAAGACTATTTGATATATAGAAACTATCCTAGGTATATCTCCCCAACGTCTTAAAACTTGTAGTCTATTGTACATTTAGAGCAGTATCCATTCATAGCATCTGTAGTCAAATTCACTTTCAAACAAGTGTAGTTTCGAGTAAAAATGAGTTGTTTGACAAATGATTGTGAATCTGCGGCGAGTTCAGCAAGTCAGATGAGGGTGGCAAGTGACAAGGTGGGGAGGGTCGCAGTCTTGAGCCCAAGCTTTCATTTCCTTCTGCCAATCCGTCTGTCTGTTTGCACAGTATTGCCTTGGGGTATCAATTTAATTAATTCTGTAAGTAACTTTAGAAATAATTTTAATCACATTTTTCTTAATTTAGGTGCAATACAGATTGTTTCAAAAGTCATACTGCAAAAGTGAACGCGGTGTGCTAAAAAAAGAAAGGTCTTGGAGAAATAAAAGTTACATCAGTTTATTCGTAGGTTTTCAGTTTTATTTTACATAATTTACAAGTTTCAAAGTGACCCACGTTGGTAGTCCTGCATCACAAAATCTAATTAATGAAAAATTCCACTCAAACGCTGCAGCAATTCTCGCGTGACAGATTCCACAGCTTCGGTTAAAGCTTGTAACTTTTCAGGTATGGGAGGCTAATACAATAAATTTCAATATGCCACCACAAGAAAAAGCC
The DNA here is from genome assembly GCA_018831715.1 of Matsumurasca onukii. Lineage (NCBI taxonomy): Eukaryota > Metazoa > Arthropoda > Insecta > Hemiptera > Cicadellidae > Matsumurasca > Matsumurasca onukii. The sequence continues at coordinate 39,268,899 of CM032061.1, read as the reverse complement.
ACAAGTGGTTAAATATGGTGACCTTGGAGACCATTGCAAGAAAGACGCGTCGTCATTGCCAGATCGGCCGATCTAGATTAAATTGTCAACAAAAAGATTAAGACAAAAAATAAACATAGCAAAACCTATAAACATAGACTTTCTGTTATTGCATAAAACAGCTGTTTTCGTAAATTATTAAAAAACCAGAGCAGTTTAGTTTTGCGCCATGACTTTTGAAACACTGCAGTTTTCACAAGCTTTTTCGTCGACGAACGCCTTTTGATCTTAAACACTGGTCTTTCTTTGACCTTTGGCAATGTATAGATAAATAGACAGGTTGGCAATAGTGATGCAGCGTTACCTGTTATGGTTAGCCTGCATCTCGTGGTCACATCCACACGGTTGGTATCAATGGTATCACATGAAACTGGTATTTTGTAGTGTGCACTGCATATTGGGTAACGACAAGCGGTTAGTGTGCAACAGGGTCAGTCTTCTGTTCTGCATATTCTGCAAACCATAAGAGTCCATTGGCTATTGGTGCAAAAGCAAACTATCTGACCTACAAAGTGTTAATCATGACTTGTCCTGTTGACAGTATTTTGCTATATTTGACTACATCGACTTCTAGGAAAATAACCATACTACCAGATACTGTCCACCTAAATTTTAAAGTTTTAAAATTATTGAGTTCATTTAAAAAGTCTTCAAGATTAATTCTAGAAGAAATTTAGTTGATGGTTTTGAATTTTTTGGACGAGGATTTAGAACGTGTCTGCATGATTTCAAACCTTTCTCATGAGGCATATTTGTGTACAGAGACCCTACATCGATAATAGCTGGAATAGCGTTTTCAGGCAACGGCTGAGGGATTTCTTGGAGTTTAGTTAAAAAGTTATTAGTATATTTTATGCAACCTTGGTTTTTTACCGTTGGTTGAATTATTTCATTGGAAAAAATCAATTTCTTTCGGTAGGACAGCTTGAAACGATGGGTATGTATATTGCAAACCCTGAAATGTATTGGTGTCTAAGGGGGGGAAGGGGAAGGTTGGCTTCGTGCAAATCCGGCCAATGGCCTTATATAACAGCTACGATTTTGGCCGGTACTTTTCTATCATTAATTGAATTAGAGAGTTTTAACGTGTCGAAAAAGTACAAAACGTTCATAATACATAAATGCCAAAATAGTATTATTAAAATATACATTTCAGGATGAGTAGAAGGACCGGAAGGACAGGTTCGTGTTTTCGGCGCTACAGTGTAGACGGAAGTACGCGTCGGCGCGGCGGAGGAAGTAGGTCGGCACTATCTACTCACAACAACAATCATCTCACATTTAACTTATACAATGGCACATTCCTGCAGCTGCTTGTTTCAACTTTAAGTACCGTTTTGCCATAGTTCACACCACCAGTTGTTACAAAGTGATATTACAACGTTATCTAAATTAAATAATGCTGATGGACTATTTGACTATGATATTTGTTCACCACCGAAAAAGACATCGTAGGATTTTAAAGAATTTAATGCTAAACAAACAACGTGTGCAGACAAATTTGAAGTCAACGCACTGGGACCCCAAGCGGCAAACCATCACGAGTGAGTCAGGCTCACGTTCAACTGATGTGAAAAATAATGTAATTTTACTCGTTAACCGTTGTACAATTGTGTAAAAAATTAAGTGTTTTGCCACGTACACATTTGACCTGAAGCATATAGTTAAGCTGATATTTTTTGGAAAACCACCATCTTCATCCGCTATCTTGTATAACTTATAAAGGGTCGTTAACCTGAAGTAACAGATATTGTCAAAATCCCTTACATATAGCCGACATGGCTTGGCTTATGTGCCTTTGCATTGCAAACCTATCAATTAGTGTGGATGTAACTGCGCTACATACAGATCGACAATAAGCCCTGGCAGTCTTGATACTTGATGCTTGACTTGTGAAATCAAGTACCAAAGGATGAGTTGTAGCCTACTTAAAGTGAGTCGGAGACCTTTACTCAGGCTCGGTCAATAGGGAAACTCGACATCTTAGAAAACAACGGAGTTCTTGGAACAACAAAGAAATATAATTGTTTGAGGTTTGCTGTTGACAAGAGCACAGTTTCTAAGGTTAAAACATTATTACGGACGTTGTCCATAGCTTTTTGAGTTAACAAAAAGAACATCGACGTTTCGGGATCTGGAGTCTAACCCCGTCTTTAGGTGAAAAGTAACCAGAAACATAACGCAAAACCTTAGTAAAAGAGTTAGCCTAAAGGTAATCAGCACAAGCTGACCAGTCACCAACTACCAACCTCTCATTTATTTCCATGGCAACGATTTTTCACTTCAACTACAACAGTGGTTCACGGACGGAGAACGTCCATAATAATGTTTTAATTTAAAGCATAACTAAATTAAAAAGCAATACAAATGAACAGAAAACTTGTTTATACAGGGTCAGTTTTAAATGATCTCCACGCTTTAAAACTTATGAAATTTTTTAAACAAATCATCAGACAGTTTTAATTTTTATACAAGTGTCAAACTGTAATAAATGTTTATTTGATTTGACCTTTCAGAGGTTTCTATCTTCAGAAAAACACCAACTGAACAGTTAAATTCCAAGTTAGAACTTTATAAGATTCTGAAGTTTGTGTGGACATACTTTGCCAGGGGGAGGGCCCCTCCAAATATTTAAAATACAAACCCCGTTTTGTGGCCCCTCAGAAGAAAGGGAATTTAAAATACAAATTCAACGACGCAAAGAGAAATTTTAAATATCGACTCTTTTTTTGTTTTACTTATTTAAAGATTACAAGAAACAAGTTTAAAATGCTACATTACACATAAAATTTTTTTATGACAAATATGTCTTCCAAATGCTTTATGAAATGAAATGAAATGAAATGAAAATCGTCTTTATTGGTGGCGAAGTTAGGACTATAAAGTCATTTCTTCCACTTAACCACAGTACAAAGATATTAAAAATTACATATATACAAACAATTAAAGTATTTACGTACAATTAAATTACATATATACTATGCAAATAACTGATATTAAAAACTTCTAATTAACTACGTACAATAATATTATTAATTGGATATTTTTAAAAAACACATTACTACAAAATATATATACAAATGTTGTTTAACATGAGGAAAAGAAATGTACCTAAAAAACATTAAAGTTAAGAAATCAAACTCTTCGAAAACAATATCTTTTAAGCTCGCATTCACTCGCTCATTCAGACCAAAGGTTCGCCCCAACCACGCGCCGCCACACCAGCCATCACCGCCCCTGAGACTCCCGCAAGAGCCAAGTCCTGACCTCCGCCCCAAAGCGAGCTCGCTCCTCAATGTTCTAAATAAACCAATATGCCACCAATAAAGACGATTTTCATTTCATTTTCATTTCATAAAGCATTTTGGAGACAAATTTGTCATAAAAAATTTGTTATGTGTAATGTAGCATTTTAAACTTGTTTCTTGTAATCTTTAAATAAATATTAAAAAAAAGAGTCGAGATTTAAAATTTCTCTTTGCGTCGTTGAATTTGTATTTTAAATTCCCTTTCTTCTGAGGGGCCACAAAAACGGGGTTTGTATTTTAAATATTTGGAGGGGCCCTCCCCCCTGGCAAAGTACGTCCACACAAACTCTATCTATTAGGCTGTTCATGGTATCTACCAACTTTCCCACTATATTAAATATGTTATCTACCCTCATTGCAATTCGATCTTCTTGTTGTTTGAACATTTTCTCCAGAAGTTTTTTCAAGGCTAGATATGTTGGATCTTCTTTATTCTCATCTTCTGGATCATTAAGACTTGCAGAGCGGGTTTTCACTATTGAAGGTTTGCAGGATCGACACTCCCATTCTGTCTTCTTCTTAGCGTTCTTACTTTTCCATGTGGTACTTTGTATTCCAGCGCAGAGGTAATGTAAATCCAGCTTACATTTAGAGCATGTGGCATAGTCGTTATCTTGTGGTAAAGACTTTTTGCAAGCTGAACAATTCATCTCTGTTACCTCTTTAAGTTACTTAGATGATTATGTTAGTTAATATTCAATTTAACTGTACAACTGGTAGTTTTAAAATTGTGTAGTAGTTATACGTATGAGCTTGAGGCTAACCTCAACATCTGCTGCTCCTCAGTTGACTAGATTCTAGAATAAACTCATGACTATTTACTGTACTTGTGTATAATTTCTACATAAAGGATCCTTTTTCACCCATAGATATATATTTAAAACATAATTATAATGATTTCATTACTTAAAACTCAATAATTATGTAGAGCACTTATGAGAACGTATGCATACAGCAGCACTGCCTATGGTTATTTGCCTAACTAACCTAACCTAACCTATGTTTATAGGTATTATAAAAAACGAGTCAATGTAACATATTTCTCTTTAGTCGTTGAATTTTTATTCAAATTCGCTTTATTTTCAGGTGAAAATGGGGCGGGGGTGTATTTATTAAGGTTTGCCCCCAGTTTTGGTTGGGGGTGGGCGACGCAAAGTACGTCAAAAAAACTTCAGAATCCTGCACACACATTCCTCAAAGGATTTAATTTGTTTCTCCTTTTTAAAAGTTAAGGTGGGGGGACATTTAAAACTCACTATGTATAGTTTTTGTCGATATGGTGTTGAAGGTGGTTCATTCATTATTGAAGACTGATTGGCAACACACCTTCTTTTATAATAAAAATAGTTTTATTTTATTATAAAAGGTGTGCTGCAAATCAGTCTTTAATAATCACTATGTATAGTTCAGATGTGTTACCTAATGACAAACTATCCACGACACTACAAAGAAATATTTTTTACTACTGCAATATCGCCTCTGTTCAACTCTATCTTATACAATTTGTCCACTGTTCAACTATGTTATTCAACTGTAAAATTAGCGTATGCCGTTGGAAAGAAGTAAATAAATCAGAGAATTGATACAATTACAATACAAGAGAGCAACTAATAATGTTATTTACAGGAAAATGCAATTTATCATTTCTATGGGTGTGTATGGGGAATGAAAGGATCGGTAGAGAATGCTATGTTTGTTGCCAGAACGACCGCACTCTGGAATCTTCAATATTGGCTCTCATAAATAACTCTTATACAAGATTCCCACTTCTTTGTAACCTCAATTCCCAGGTTGATGTATGATTCCGTCGTTTTATGTGATGAATACATTTTTCAACGAGGAATCTCAATATTCTCCAAATGTTATGGCATCCAATCATATTTGAAGAATCAATAATGATAACAATAAGTTAATTTTATTCTTACCTGAGTTCTGTGAAATTTTCTTTATTACGACTGTATCTCAATAATAACGAGTATATTTCATTCCAGAAAACAAGAATAACAAAGTGTGTTGTACATTCATCCTTGCTCTGTTAAAGCGAATCCATAGCAACACGTTCGTTTTAGTTTTAAACGATTAAAACATAAAGAAAGACGTGCAAATATTTGTAAATACTTGTTCACTCACACGTAATAGCGTTTCATGTGGAAATGAAACCATTTGAAATTTCTGACCATCCTTTACAAATTTCTATCACAGTATTTTAAACCATTCTTTTTACTTTTCAGTATGATATGTCTATCGCAGTTGCTGTAGGCTAAATGTTTTGTATTGTTCCAATCAAATACCTTTCCAGTGACCTAACCAAAAGTTTAATTTTATTATCATGAGCAATCAGAAAAATAAAACGTTCTCTACTTTTTCTACAGTATGCTGACCTCAATAAACGTTTTAACTACGGTTTTTACTACCGTAGTTACCTTTTTTAGTAAATTGTAATTAAATTAATCGAATCGTTCCGTATATAGAAATTATACAGTAGAGAGGACTGCATTATGAATGGTGGGTATGGCTAAGTGAGCGTTTTCGGACATAATTATGTAGTTATGAGCAAGAGTATTTTTTTGTTTATGTGTGCTGAATCATAACCTAGGGTAAGGCAGGGAAATTAATCCTAACACCCCAAAAGCAATGCATAAGCTACTTTACTACCCGCGTGTCATTGTAACAGTATCGCAGCGATTCGTTTCTATCAACAACCATCATACAAATTACCCAAAACAAACACACATCCTTACAGGTGATATGTCAGAACTGTCCACGCAAATTCTCGGCAGATATTATCGGTCAATGGTGCCAACATAAGTCATTGTTATCGCTAAAGTCGTGACGGGGCCTAATGGGCGGGTCGCGAATTTCGGCGCGAATCGGCCCCGCAACTAACGGGGCTTTGACAAACTAATGTCACCTAATGGGATTGATATTGGATATCTCCCTTTAAGTGGTTTAATGCAAGAAACACGTTTCCTCAGAGGAAGTATGAGTTCGCGAAGAAACAACCTTAACTGAAATGAACTGGAAGAGGCCAATTCGTTCATTGCACCTTGGACGGTTCAGGTTCAGGGGTTTAAAGGGGGTTTGGACTGTTTCATGTGGGATTTTTAAACGTTTGATCCTAATCTCGTTCAACCGATCACCATTTTATCTAGAAATAATGAACGGTTCTAACTTATTGATGGTTAAAACGAAATTTGCTCATCACTTAATACCAAATGTTGTTCCGATTCCGAGAATGTTTATTTACCGCCCATGTTTATGTTCAAATATACCGCCAATGTAAATTTTAATTAATGTAGGTTCTTGTAATAATATATTTACAATCTTGTCTAACTGTCTTCGGCAATACAGAATGTTAATGTTAATTCAGTCCATATTTTCCTGACGGCCCATAGAACACTACATTATTATTATTATTCGTAGCTAGTATGTCCAGACCTCCTAAACTTATGTCTAAATGCTGACCGTCTGAATGTGAACTATATGTAATTTAAAATTTCAGCTTAACAGACATCTTCAAATACTACAGAAAAGGCAATTTACATCTTCGTGGAAATTAGTTCCACCTAAAACGCTACACCTCATCTACTATATTTAGGGTTCCCTATGTTGATGCTCTAATGTTTCCAAACAAACCAAGGGGTGTTCTATGTACTTGTTATAAAACTATATTGTGCATAGCGTGTTTAGTGATATTGGCATTATAAAGGAAACAAAAACTTTCCAAGCCCGACCCTTAACTAGATAGGGTAAGAATCCAAAAGTGAATGCCCCTTTCAGACTATTTTCCTAATTACTAAATGCTAGGCTTTCAAATCATACCACCAATTTTGTGATGTGGCATCTTCAGTGACTGTCTCAGTGTCTCAGACTCAGCTGTGTAGTCTCAGAGGATGCCACATCATAGAAGGGGCGAAACGTCTGACACTTGTAGTGTTAGTTCTCTGACGTGGTATGATTCCGAAAGCCTAGCATATTTTAGTAATGTGTCCGGCCACTCAAGTCTACGCATTAAGATTATTTGCCTGATTTCTCTGTTGTTAGGTTTATAGTTTACAACCATGAGTCAAAAATCAGTACATATCTTATTTTAATAACGTTTTAGGATATACATTTTTCGAACTTAGTTCACGCATGGTTGTATGAAGTTTGGTTGTATTTGTTGTATGGTCTAATCTTCTAATATGTACTAAAATATTTTATGGGAGGAAAATAAGTCCAGTTTTTGCAAAGTTCTCTGTCCTTGACTGAGTCGGAAGGACCGGAATCGATAATCGGTCGTGAGTTGACAGTAAACAAGCGACACTTCCCACTGAGATGGGTTTGTGCGAACCCGTGAGAGATTTCCATCATCTGGCTTCGCCAAATATTTATGAGAATCTTGTTTGAATATATTACCTTACAATGTGGCTTGGAGTCTGAATTCACCTGTGTGTGTGTCTTTTGCCTGTATTACTTAAAATAACAGGTTATCCCTGGTTCTTTAGCTATTTTGGGCGGTAACAGTCCAATTTGTAATTAGTAAAATGTGCATTTTCTAAAGTATTTTGATTTGAGACACTGACCACTACTAGAGGGTATTTTATAACGAATTTGGGATGAATGATGAGTGAGTGTTGATGGATTATAAGGAATAGTTATGTTACAAACTGGGGACAGCTGCTCCCCAGATTTGGTCATTAATAATTAGCCCAACGACCAATAGAATTGCATTTTTCAACGTGACTTCCGAACCAAGAGAAGTGGCCATCGTAAAAAAAGTTGTCACTGTTGCGCCGAGAGTTGAACCCAGGCCGAATCGGTACGAAGCACGCACTGTACCACTGAACTATGGCCACCCCATAAGAAGTAAATTAAAATACTCTACAGTTTTGGAAAAATGATCTCTGTCTATGTAGTGTGTCTCTTGTATTACATGACACCAAATGTGAAATGCACTATAGGTGTGTTGACATAACCAGATGTCAGCTTGGACACCTGCCACGCGCAGACCGCGAGGTCTAGGGTCTGGGGTCTAGTTCAAGATCAAGCAGACCTGTGTTACATGACAGACATGACCTTTATCTGAGAGGTAACGGTGCTTTGCGATAGTTAAGACTATGTCAACATTGCACACAACTTATTATAATAAGCAAGCCGACACGCAGCTAAGCGCTAAGGCACCACTTGCCTGAGGGAATCAATTATCCTTTGCAATGTGTTACTCTTATTGGCTCAGTTTACAGCCTCGCTTTGATATTCGGCCGTTCGATTGCTGCCACGGGCGTTAAGAGGCTACGCTCACAGCCTTTTTTGGCCTTCGGCCTCAGACTTACATGTTCTTTCACTGCAAATTGTATTACATATCGTGAAGATAAAAGTATTTAAAATTTTATTGAAATCGGGACTACTCATAACGCTGTTACAGCGAAAACTACTTTTTTGGCCGCCATTTTGAAACGACTCAATGAGTTTTCATAATATTTGATACATTGATGAAAATAAACAAAATACATATTTATTTCTAATTTCATCTAAATCGAATGAAATTAACGTTTAAGTGTTTATTTCATCCATAAGGATTATATCCAACATTCACAACTGCTTTTCAACCGTAAAACTTGTAGTTTTGAACATATTTATTTCATCATTAAATCGTATTACAAGACGAAATTGTAGTTTTGGTATTATAAGACGAAATGTATTAAAGTCCAGCTTTGAATTACGAAAACATCCCCTCGAGTTATTGCTAACAGCTAAAAATACATCCTTCAAATCTAAGTGGGATAAATTTCAACTGATAATTACATCTGCCACGCAAGCCTCGCGGCGAGTTTAAACAATACAGTTCCGACGCATCTTGTAATTGTTAGTTGCAGTGATGCGCTGTTACATGTGTAAGTTTTGCAAACAGCTCGGATTTCGCATTCATTTCTTCCCCCCGGCCACTTCGCGGATTAGACATTATAATTATCATTTTTACTGGAGCATTCTCGGAACCACCCTAGGACAAATTGTTCTATTACAGTGTACTTTGTTGTAAACGTATTCTATTCTGCTGCAACACGCCAATTCAGTTGTTAAGCGCTTTCAAGGTTGTTTAGCTGTAGTGTGGAGTGATAACGGTGTTTTCATGTTTGTTGTAACTGCGTTTGCTTTTAAAACTTAATAATCATATTCTGTTGACGGAAGTTTATCGTTGTTTAGTACAGAAACGCCTGTGTGGTTCACTAGATACATTTCTACAAACCAAGTAAATGAAAAGATTATAAAGCAGTGAGTATTTAAACAGTTTTAGTGATTTATGCTGGCAATGAAGTGATGATGTACGATTCTTTTAAATGTTAACTATTTAAATTATCCAATGTTTGGTTCCCCGTAGGTAAAGTATTCCCTAAAGGCTAAGCTTTAGCTTGCATGTGACGTTTTTCCAGACAAATTACAGTATTATCATTCTTCTTATCTCTGTTCTACCTTAATGTTTACTGTTATATAGATTAACAATGTATGTTACTTTGTCTCTCGCTCTACTAAAGTGCTTTGTTTTCAACAAATGATAGTCAGTTGACTGAGTCACAAATATATAAAGGTTTGCCATTTAATTTAGAAGGTATTGGGAAGCTCGAAACTCTAAACCGTTTTGTTCTATGACGTTCCGTTCTCACTGGAGATAAAAATGAATAGCTCTCCTTCCGATGGAAATTTTATAACACAAAATATCCCTGAAAATATAGTTCCAACCTGCTGTGCACTCTTGTGACTGCAGTGTTCTGTTTGAAGACACTAAGATCTCGTCACCACTAAGATACGAGGGATGCGACAATCAAGCAAGTTTATGACGCTATCCAACGTGACGTAGAGATATTAATACCACACCTTTCATAACCCCGGTTAAGAGCTATGAGGTATTCTGACAATTATGCAAATTCTGTTTGCTTACTGGTGTGACAACAGGTAAATTAATCTGCACTTTCAACGTGAATTTAACGGATGGTTATGTTATACTTTGGGACTAAATTTAATTACAGACAGTTTTAAGGTTTCAGGTAAATTAGTTGACAAAACATTTACCTGGGTTAACCAGATTGATATAATCTGTAAGAGAATGGCCTCTGGGATATTCTTATTGTGAAAGCATCTTCTAACTGTAGCGCACATGCAAATTCAAATTTTAAAACTTTTAAGTGAGAGCTTAAGAACTTTGTATTGCTAAATTAATTTTATACAATGGAAGAATTCACGAAACATTATGTTTAAATGTTACTATGTATACTTATACTTTTTACTACAGTTGAAGAATTTTTTAGCTGTTGTCTCTGACCAATAATGGGAGATGTTATGTTTGTGTTTAGCTTTGTTTTCAACACAATTAGGTACTACAGAATTTCCTTTGGAAAAGTTAGATTTTCATGCAGTCGGCATGGTAAGACCCAGGCCCGGGACCATGACATTAGCACCGATCCTGACCCCTTGTTAACACGTTTTGAACATTTGTTCACACTTTACTTACATATGTACTGTGTATCATCTCTAAAGGTTTTTTCCGATTTTCACCAAATTTATTTATTAAAAACGAACTTTTTATACAACTGTATATGGAACAAAACATCAACAGCATCGCGTTTTAATGTGTGCCTTTACTTTGTTGTATCGGACACAACACACTGCTGACAAGCTGACAGTGACCATAGCTTAATTAGTGGTATGGTGCGTGCTTCGCACAAAACGGCCCGGGTTCGATTCCCAGCTGCAGTGAAAACTTGTCCCGAAGAATGCTCCCTGCATGTTGTTCGGAAGTCATGTTAAGCCTTTGGCCCATTCCATAGGTCGTTGGGCCAAATCTGGGGAACAGTTGTCCCTAGTTTGTTACACACTCTCACTACACCTCATCATCCATAAAAAACACTCAACCACCTTGAAACACCCTCTAAGACTGGTCGGTGTCTAAAAGCAAAGCAAAACTGACCTTGAAATCATCAGTATATCCATCACTCATCCTGTTACACAACTGCTCCTGCTACCGGGGTCCGGAGAGCACATTGTGAGGACTTCTTCTGAATGGCTACTTTCTCTTCACATCCTACGCAGTGCTGGCTTTATCTGATGTAGTTGACTTTCTTGTAGGTTTAACCAATAGCAATGCCCATTCAACGTACTCTAACCTTTTTTACTGTTTCCAAGACAATCAGCAAACAATTGTTGCAGAAAGTTCGTTATAACGAGACGGACTCGAAGTTGCGAGTGGCCGTGTTGAAACAGAGACCTTCGCTAACGCTCGGTCAACTAATTAATATAGTCTACTGAAGATCGTGCACGCGAGGTATTCGCATGGGCTCGCTGACCCGAGGTGTTTATCTTAATGCACTCGGAGTGGCCAAAATGGATCTCTTAACCAGTCATATTAATCCTACTTCCAGCAGATTGTTGGTTTTATCTCCTCTAATCGTATTAACGCGCCTAATGCTCCAGGCGGAAGCGGACGAATGCAGTTGCGCTAAAACAAACAAAATACACGGTGGATTCTAAGTTTTATTGAATGGAATGTTCAGAAGCGGCAAACTATGCTATACTGCCGAATTCCAGCACTTTACTTACGACACACTCAAAATGTACTACTCGAAAAAATACCTCAATATTCTACAAAGAGTTTATAATAGAGTTTATACCATTGTTATGGACGTTTTCCATCGTTTTTAAGTGAACAAAAGTATACGAAGTTTAGGTTTCTAAAATCTGACCCCGTCTTCAAGTGAAAAGCAACCCAAAACATAACACAAAACTCTAGCAAAAGAGCCAGCCTAAAAGCAATCAGCGCAAGCTAACCACTCACCCACCACGAAGTAACCTTAATATGTTTTCTTTTTTCTTGTTGAACTTGTCAATTTTAACCTGCTAGCCTAGAAAATAATATGACTTGTACAAAAACTTCACGAAATTAATAAACAAATAGATAAATCAAGCACGTCCACGGCCAAAGACAGTTGCACACTGACTGTCTGCCTGACCAGCCGCCAGACAGCGCCATTGGCTGGCTCCAAGCAGTGAACGACCAATCACAGCCGTGAATCAGACCGACCATGCTGACGGCATGAATATCTCATTTTCCAATGGAAAATCGATAACAAGAGATGAGGATAGAAAATATAAATCTATATAAAATCTTGGACTTTTACAAAATTTACAAAAAGTTGTGAGTGAACGCTACTTATTTAGAATAAATAAGTTGAATATAACATACTTCAACTCGTCGAATATTACGCATAAAAATAAAACTAAATATGAAAAGGTTTTAAATTTGAATAAAAGTGAATTTCAAAAGCAACAACATAACATTTAGAACGTTTTAGTACCAAATAGAGAAGTATATTTTAACAAACAGTATCTGAAAGCTTAATACGGATTATGAAAGGCTCAATGTTTTATTTGAATGATGAATAGGGTTCAGTTTAAAAGCGAGAATAATCTTCCAAATGGAGAGCTTCCATTTTTCAGAGTTCTCTTTAATTTAGCTTGTGATACAACATTGCTAACAAATACTTCTATGCAAAGTCAAGTACTTTTGTACAGCCAACTTATTTAAGTCAGGCCTCTTCCGGCATTGATAAATCACCTTAGGATTGACACAGCTAGTTGAATAAATGAACCAGGCCGACACGCAGCTAAGCGCTAAAGCGCCGCTTCCATGAGATAATCGAATTTCCTTTGCAATTTGTTACACTTATTCGTTTCGATCACAACCTCGTTTTGGCATTCAGCCGTTACCAAAGGCGTTACGAGGCTGTTAGCGTAGCGAAAAAATACTTAGCTAAGATCGAAGGCTGCTTATTAGGAATATAACAGTGGAAGCAAAGTCCCAAAAATAAACATGTTTAGTAAAATAACTTTGCTAATATTGATTGGGTGTTTATCATGTTAATTCACTGTATCTTAAAACGTTTCCGTACCCAAATAACATTTCCAACGGTATATAAAAGGCGATTGAAATATTTTATAAATACTACCGGTAAAACTAGTTTCTTTTAGAACGGCTTGAAATTTTTTATTCACTATGTATTATTAGTTTTTATTGTACTCGTAAAGATTCTTTCATGGTCGTTGTATAAAAAACTATAACTTGATTTCTAATGTGTTAAAAGTGATTTAGCCTAATACGGTGGTAGTTTTGGTACATTTTAATTTTGTTTATCAGTACACAATTTGTGGCAGGATTTCGACTGAGACATACATTTTTCTGAGGAGGCTAATTTAGCGTAAGGTTCCCTTATATCTGGGATTTTGCCTGTAAGGGCTGCCTTTTCAAGATTTTATGATTACAGTAGTTTTGATTAGTAATGTTAAGTTCTGGATTTTCAGTATTTATTAAGAATATACCTATTCAATTTAGCATAAGAGAACTGTTTGTGTAAACAATATTTGTAACTTTTCGTTTAATCCTGCAATAAAGATATTTCTATTCTATTATATAAGCTGAAACAAATTTAGCTTGATCTGATAGTTTTTTATCACTTTGAAAAATAGTCGATATTGTCATTAAAACCCCTTCTACTAATTCTTTAGGATCCCTCGTTTTTCTGTATTTGCTGAAATATCCTTTTTTGTATTTGATCCATATCAAGATTGTCAAAAAAGTGGTTCTCCAATCAATTACAGGTTTCAATTAACTACTTTTAAGGATATATTTCGATAGCTATGTGTTTTCTAATGTATTCTTTATCAATTTTGAGTTTGACCATTTAAGTTAAAAATAAGTGGTAATCAAACAAACTACGTAAAATACTAATAAAAAGTCAACTATACAAGTGAAAAGGTTAATATGCAAACATAGTTTGAATGTAGCTGCCCTTGTGTGCTTTAAACCATATCTGTCAGACAGTTTTACAACTCAATTTCTTAGTTTTTAATAACATTAATCTTCTATATGACAGAGAAAACAAATAACATTAGAGAGCTGCAAGAGACAAAGCTAACAAAGGTTCAGTTGCCATTGAGAATGAAGCAAATGTCTACATTTACTGTCTCTAAAGCGTTTACTATTTAATCAGTCGAGCTGTTAAAGGCACGTTTGTTCTTCCTTAAATGTACGCTACTTTATGTATACAAATAAAATATTAGATTATCCTTCAATATTCACTAAGTGTTGAGTTTTATTTACGTACAAATTGACTTATTTAGCCAACGTTACATTTTTAAATTGTACCATTGAAAAAATTAAGTGTAAACCTTTAATACTAATGCATTTCTATACGATGAGGAAGAAGTCACGAGAATATATTTTAAAATCCTTTTAATAATAAACAGAACAGTCTTAATACAAAAGCTCACAACTATTGTTTGAGCTAGTTAAATGGTTTAATTTATTAAGTTATTTATCTGTACTTTGTGTTTATGGTTTTAGTTTAATTATGAGTACAATTCAACAATTGTACTAAGACTAAATAAATGAGTAATTATTTTGGAACCATTTGGTTTAGCTTAAATCGTTAATCGTGTTTTTATTTAAAAAACTTGACGGATGAAATTGAAATTGTGCATACATGTTGACACTGCAGTGGCACAGCATACACCCTGTATGTGTTTTTATCTATGAGAACCAATCTGTATTTAAAACAGCTGCAAATGATGTTTTCGTCATATATGTAATAGCTATTGAATAATAAATACTAGAGGTGATATTGAGTGGAATTTAATGAATATCTATTGCATTTTATTCAGTCGTCTCTTGCGAATCATATGTTTTAATTCTGCATCAAAACTAAAATACATTATTTATATGTACGGTTCACGGTTCAATTCCTATTGGTTGTTTTGCATTAGTTTGGAACTTAATTGATTTGGCTGTGTGTTCAACAAATAACCATTGAGCATTTGTAGAAATGATGAAGTTTTGTGAATGAAAACTCAGTGAAATAACTAACATATTAAGTCTAGATTTACTTTTGTAACTTTCAATAAACGTTGGGTTGTTTCGGTTCTTGATTTGTACATAAAATCTTTAAGTGATTTTGTTAAAACTCTTTTGGCTTTTGCTTGTTATGCGTTTGCAATAATAAACCTAATAGTCTATAGCTGCTGTAGACATGCATTGCCGGACTAAATTGCATTTTCTTTCCAGGAATACAAAGTCTTGATTGATAATATTTATAAGAAATGAATCGGCTGTTGTGTTAATCTAATGGTTTTGTTTGATATTACTAATTTGTTCACTACGAGTATCATTCAAAGTTGATAAAACGACCAAAGTGTATGTTTCTTCATAATAGTACACATAAAACTAAGTACTGTATTTGAAATCATAGTTGAATCGATCGCTTTTTCCTAAAATGTCTCTTTACACCTTGCTCATTTCACGTTTCAGGCCGTATATATAACAATGAGATACAGTTATTTTATTAGCATAGCAAAACCAACGTGTTCAATGCATGTCCAAGTAACTGGTATCAGTGTATTTTCATATAATCAATGTTATGTACTGGTTTGCAAACTTGACTACGCTTAATTAGTTACTCGCCTTTTATCACCGACAATTACTATAGCTACTTGATTTAATTTTACACAAGATGTACATCGTATCTCCTCAACTAAATACTGGACAGAAGACAGACAGTTCACACTCCCATTCTACTCAATCCATTGGTCAAGCACCGCCCAAAGCTCTCGCTCTATTGGTCAGCAGATGGTCTGTCTAGACGTTTACGCTACAGTTTCGATGTGGCGTCATCCCTTACTCTCTTTCTTCAGTTATCCACAACCTCCCGGTTACAGAAAAATAATGTTTTATCCATACAGAGTGTCTCAAAAGATGTATACACACTTTGATTGGATAATTACAAATAAACCCTGTATCTTTTGAAATAACACCACCATCAACTGAAAATTTAAAACGTCTGTTTTCAACAGCAAAATATGAAATGTTACTATCTAGTCGGAAACAAAGTTCTGTTGTTTTTTAGATTGCCAACTCTTTCAATAACAACAATCAGTTTGGGCACTATACGGTCGGTTTGCCAGACTGCACCAGAACGATGTGTGCATGAACGTTAACAGTCATCACTTTGAACATTAGTTTATATTTTATTAACAAAAACCCAAGTAAATCATTTACTCAACTGTTATATTTAAATGTACATCGGTTTTGAATTATTGTGCATACATTTTTTGGAGACACTCTGTATTTATTTTCAAAAAACCAAAACCGTCTATACATCGCTAACAACAGATTACCACATTTCAAGCACCGATGGCATTGAAAGCTTTAGCTCTCGACGTCGTATATGCCGAAACTCCGCACGTTCGGCATTGGCAAATCAGACACTCAGACAGAGAAAGAGTAATAGTCCTTAGAAATGCGCTGGCGGTGACCAAAAAACCCGGAGTGCATTGTTTTCAAAGAGAGCGCGTAAGAAACCCATTGTAAGGGCCGAGGTGAGAATAAACCCCGGGGTCAGAGTCCTCCAGTAAGCGCTCGAGTTTTTGCTACAAAGCGGTCGGTATTTTTACGACCAAACCGACGCTTTTGGGAAGTCAGTTGCACGTTTGAGGAACAGTTAATGAATGCGAGTGGTTAAAAAGTGTCCTTAACCAAACACTCTATTTACAAACATTGCTTTGTATTCATTTGAGTAGGTTATATCTTTAAAATTACTTTCAGTTACCAACGGTTGAATAATATTTTGCGAATCTTTTCATACGAAAGTATGGAGCAGTTAATGTGGTGTTGTAGTTATGTTTTCAAACTTCTGGGCTTTGCACTAGTTTTTAAAATGGTGCTCATATAGTTGTCAAGTGGAAAACATCAACTTCCATCGACCAACATTTCTCACTCTCCGCAAGTCCAGCTTGCTACAATAGGATCACACTTGGCGCGCGCCTGTTTCCCACCAAATCTAACCTCAGTTAACCTCAATTCTGATCAAAGCTATAACGTAGCTGTGCCATTGCTGTACCATTTAATCCAGGCCAAAAGTTGGAAATTGACTTTTTAATGAGGAAATTTAATTTTAAATAAAGTATAAAATTCTGATTTTAACTTTCAATACGTATAAAAAGTCAACTAAGACGTTGATTTTGAAAGTTTTTATTTAAAAGCCTCTCTGTTTTAATACAAAATTCTTAACTATTAGACGTGGTAACATACGAGTACGAGTAGTTTTTCACATAATATTCAGTTTCAGTATTCGAAAACTACATCATATTCCAACTATGAGCTATGGAAACACCCGAACTGCAGAAGATTGTTCCACTGATCCGTGGTGATTGTTTCTCAGCCCTGTGATGATCAAGACTTAATTTCTGTTTAATTATTTAATTTGAATTTCTCCACTTTGACATTCAGAGCACTGGACATAAATTAACCTGTTATATAATTTACTAGCCTACGTTTCCTTGGATACAGAAAGTAAAAATGTAATGTTCGTCTTGTTTAAAAGGCCAATTTAGAACTACAAAGTCCTCTGTACTACAACCTAGACCTTTACCTAGCGTTACCGCATAGGCTCTTTACAAATGTACGTAGTGACTGCGGGGTAGTGAATAAAGGAATTTCATCTAATTTAAAATAGATAAATGAAAACTTGTTCTGTTTTATTGAAAATTCGCTAAGATTCACAGTAGCACTTGTGGCTACGTGTCGGCTATGTTGTTAAATCCTTGCCAATCCGTTGGCTAGCACAATATGCCTTAGGCTGTGTTTATCCAACTTAGCTTTTACTTCACATTTTACCAAGCCAACAGTTTAACAAAAGGAAGAAGAGAATACTACTCAATAATTAGCGAATATATTTATATATCTATACTATTAGTATTTCGGTTAGGGTTGTCCGGAGTGTTGAGATCTCGGAATCTGGCTGGGGTAATTCAGATTCTTTTGAATAGAAATGGGCCTTAGTGTGTGGAAGGTGGGGAAACGAATATAATTATATAGATTTTTTTTTTATTGGGCTTTTGAGGTCCCCAATTTCCTATGTTATATTTCTTTTTTTTAGTAAATATTTATAGAAATAAAAAAATCATAAAAGTCGATGTGGGAATATAAAAAAAAGCTAATATTATGCTGATTTCAAAAATATATTGGTTGTCTACCAAATTGTTTGGGGGGAGGAAGGGGGCACCGAGGCCGTAGGCAGGATCATTATAGCTCGTTTTTGTTGTATAAACAAAAATACAGCTGACTTTCAACCTCGCATTGGCTTGCTTCTACTAACAAGGTTATTACTATCGATGACATCAGCGACTTAACTACCAAGTGTGTTATTCTTGCTCTGAAAGCTGAAGATGTCCTCAGCAAATCCTTGGGCAGAGGAGTAAATGACGTCAGACCCTAAACGGCGTGGGTTTTGAAACCATGAGATTGTTAAGTGGCTTCATCTCGGGTATGACTTGTGAACATCTTCAATTTCTGTATCCATGATTCAGTCCTACTATTAATACTTGTATAAAACAGTGACCGAGCAAGAAATAACTGTATTTGAACTGAAGATTTTTCCATTTTACATGTGTGTCAAGAAATGCTTGTGACAATAAGTGAAGCAAACTCCTTCTTAGTATGAAAAAATAATGATTTGGTAAGATGATATTGAGAACTGGTTGTATTTGATTAAGTTCTTATAAAGTTGTATACTTTTAATCAATTTATATGTTAACAGTTTGTGAAGATAAATTATTTGATTTTTGATCTTGTATAACAGGCTCTTACAACAACTCACAAAATAAAATAAATCCTCAGGAGTGATTTAAATTAACGATTTTAAGAGAAACTACCAAATAAAACCTAATTGCTTTGGTAGCTTTCAAACGAAAAGTTATATGTCCATTTCTAAATAAGTGGCTGTTACTGTCATTTCCCTTTTTATTCTACTATATACTTTCAATTTACTGAAAGTTAACTAAGAAATCGGTTTTTCCATCAATGTTTTTTTGGCGAAAGCTCGGTTAGTTACAAGATAAATTTTGCACACTTTTAAAAATTGACAAATATTGAAAAAGGGGTAATTTTCAAAAGTTTGCAAAATTTATCTTGTAACATGTAATTTTAAAGCTTTGAGTAGGTACCCAAATACTAGATCTGTAAATTTTGAAAAATATAGCGACAGCGTCCTGCATAGAGCGATTAGCTTAAAAAAAAACGTCAAAAGAAATTTCAGGACCCTAAAAAACATTCCCAAAGGGGTTTTCAAAATGTTTCCTCTTTCAAAAGTTAAGGGGGGTCATACAAAACTTACCCTGTGTATTCTTAAAGTTCTTCAGTTGAAATTCTTAAAACTCTTAAGGAAACGAAAACAAAGTAGAAGCATTTTAAAATTCAAACGCTTACATAGCCTATGACATTTTTAAACTGCAATGTTCACCTTAAATAAAACGGCTAGCAAAGAATTATACATTACTCACACGAAAGATTATGATATGCTATTTAGATTGCCCATAGGTTTCAAATGGCTGAGGCAGGAAAATCAACATAGTTCGGCAGCCCAAGCAAAGATGGCACTGCAAGGGAATTGTTTTATGAGTCTGAAGTATGCCACTGACGCATTTCTGTTCTTCCTCGAAAACCACACGATTTAGTCACCTATAAGGGGCTCTGAATGCAAAGTTTAAGCAGTAAAGTATGTTATACAGGCAAGTGTGAACATTGCTTGTTGCTGCTACACAACTGACAAACCCACCCTTCCCGCAAATCTTAGATATTCTAAATGTGAAATAAGACACTTTTATATAATTATGTTGTCTCTTCATTGACTGAATAGTTGTTATAATTATTTCCCTTCACAATAAGGGTAGAAGCAGTAAACCCAAGACAGCGTTTAAGAACTGGAATAGAAATAAATCCTGCGTCATAAAACAGCAGTTTATAAAATATCAGAATGATAAGCACTAAATTATTAAGACAATTTAAGGAACATTTATAGAAGGGTCAACTTTGGTATGTTGAAGAAGGTGTTTAAATATGAGAATCGTTTACACAAACTTAATACCTAACTAACTAACCAGCGACAAAGTCTAAGCTGTAAACGAGAAATGAAAGGAGTTAGCTAAATACCTCAACACATTTCTGAATTGTCCAGAACCCCAAACAATGTCCGCAACTATTATTGTTAACCACAACTTACTTGCGCCACTCAAAATTAAGATAAGTAAAGACATATTATTACACAAACTATTAGAAGAGTCGGCCTTAGTTTGTAACAAGACTACATCTCATAACTCATTACTACCACTCATCACACTCATCCTTCACCACATATTTGCCTTAAAATACCCTCATGAGAGTGGTCGGCATCTCAAATAGTGATATAGTGATATTAAAAACAACAAAGCGTTAAACAACACCCGAAGACGGGTTTGTAGCAGAACAATTTAAAACAGCTGGTCGTAATACTGTAAAACAAAATACTCAAATCGTTATAGTCAAAAAGTTTTTCTTCGTTGAATACTTGATGTAACTTGATAGGATTAAAATAATTATTCATTTATAAAAGAACTGATGATGCTTTGACCGGCGAAAGCCCTCTCCAAATTAAATTATATTCAACTTTTAAAAATGATTAATTATTTGAATCAAAAGTTTGTATTGAAAGGAAGAATGTCTTGAAGAGCCCATTACACAATAAAGGTATAACAAGCCTAACACTTTTAACAATTATTGAGGAATCTCTTAACTCTCCGTAACTTATGAAACTGTCTCTCAGTGCTAGCTGGTCAAAATTCAACAACAGCTTACTGTTGTATATGTTCACCATAAAACTAGTGAGCACCAAACCAGTATCGAGCTGTCTAAAATTAATTTTGAACTTAAAACAAGTCCTCAGACATAGAAAAAGTTAGAAGCACTTAAGTACGTAACGATGTTGACAAACGTTGAGGAAGGACACTTTTTACAATGATTGAGTATCACAGTATCTTTGTGTCTTCACAGAAAATATACTGTTTTAAAACTTCTTCAATTAAAAATGCAGTGGTTCAATTAAAACTTTGGACATAGACGATCGCTATACCGTACTTACTATATGGCAGTTTAAAGTAACTGTAGCGTTATCACTGCCTCACATTGAACATTTTAAAATCGCAGTTTAGTTTTACGCATTTATTTCAAATCTATAATTGTTGTAACAACTATTTTTGAAAATATTTCGATTGAAAACCCCCAAAATTAGGCTTGCTAATGAGTAAAAGCATACGAAATCAAAATCAGCAAAAGCTACATTGTAAATAACACGTTAAGTTTTGTCTTGACTTTGGCGAAACAGATAGCTCAACCTGTAAGTAAAATACAAAGAAGAAATTCCTCAGTAACGCTTAGATATGCAAGGCTGTACGTGAGAGGGATCAGAACCCTTCTTGCCCTGGGGGATCAAGAGACTTATTTTACTGAAATACATAACATTGTTTTAATAGGCAACTAAAATTTATGAGATTACAAAACTTATTGTTAAGAATAATTCGGAGAACATTATTACCGTACATGACATTGTACTTTATTTGATGCATTTATTAAAATCAATAATTATAAAAACTCATAGTAATATTTTGAATTTTACTGGCCATAATTTCAAAATAGGCAAATATCTACTGATCTTACCTCTAGTGGGTAAGTCACGTTGCCAAAAAAGGTCACTTAAATACGATGTTACTTTAGTTTTAAGCTTTTGATATAGCATAATTATGACTTGGCGAACAGAAAAAGTACTTTCTTTTAGCTAGAAGGCGTGTTTAGCCATTCCTTATAAAGCCAAAAGAGAAGTTTAGAGAGGATTTACTTTAAGAGGCAAGAAATATGTAAGTTGTAAATTTTCATATCGCAATGTTTTAAATACTAAACGCAGTCTCAAAATTAATGGCAAAGTATTTTTTAAAACGTACACAAAATCGTATCAAGTTTTCAGATTGTATACAAGAAAACCTTGAGTTAGTGTTATTCTGAGATAACATTGAATATTGAATGCAAGTGTCAAGACGTCAGCTGGGCAGCAGCTGGAACCTCTCATCTCAGATTGAAACTCGCTTCAGTCGGCGGACAATCTATTTATGATTCTATTTATTCCAACCAAAAATAGATGTTCCACGTGGATGCAACAAGCATATTAGTGCTGAAGCAACTGAGTGTTTTGCAATACAGTTTAACTCGTCAGTAAATTTGACATGCCTGATTGACACTTTCAAAACAAAATTATGACATGTTATTGATTATAAAATGTATCTGGACATTCCTGTTTCACAAAAGGATGAATATCAGGTTTTCACAAAACGCTACAGTGATATTTATTTTTAATGCTATAGCTTATTTTAATACAGTTTGATTCGATGGTAATGATATTTGAATCTAAATAAAAATGTAGACACTTTGGTTAAAACTTAATATTTTATTTTTGTAGTTGACTTAATTGTATTTCTTTTAAATGTTCTGTTAAATGCTCGTTGTAGTTGATTGTCAAATGAGATAAATTGTGCTTGTTCCTTAGAGTTGTTGTATTTATGAATCATATAAAATTAATATAAAACCATAGACCGGTATTTAAAATTAGGCTTACTAACTATACTTAATAATAATCAAAGCAATGTACCGCACCGTTATCACTTACCGATATTTCGAAAAGTAAGTACTAAAGCAACAACTGTTTTTTTATTTCCAGTTTTTATGCCTCTATCAATTATTAATAGATGAAATACATGTTTGGTGCCTGTAGACCTGTGAAGAAAATTTGTAGAAGTCCCGATGTACATTGTCGCATATTCGGGGGGTATTACTGTATAACATGATGAGCACTTTATATATAATTGATCATATATATACTAAAAACTAAAAGGGAAAAGAGGTAACTTTAAAACTATAAAACATATATTTCGGTTTCAAATCGTCTTCAGTGAAATACAAAGTATAAATCTATTTATTTGATGTTTTGTTTGATCATATATATCAAAATAGACAAATTTTAAAAGGGGCAGTTTTCAAAGGTTTGCAAAATTTATCTTGTAACATATCATTTGAAAGCTTTCAGTACCCGAAAACTAAATCTGTAATTATCTTTTTAAAAGTTTGAAAAGTATAGTGACAGCGCCTATTTATCTGTTTTAAAAATGAAAAACATTTTGAGTCGCCATTTTGTACAGGAACTTCGTAAAAACGTTTTAATGGTATCAATGAGTTTGTCCTTATACCCTTTCAAATAAGGTGTCACAAAGGGGGGAGGGTTTTATTTAAAACATTTAGAGGACTCCCCGGTTTTGGGTGGGGGTGGGTAACGAAAAGCACGTCAAAAGAAACTTCAGAACCCTATAAAAACAAAATCCCCAAAAGATTTTCAAAATGTTTCCTCTTTCAAAAGTTAAGGTGGGGACATATAAAACTCACCCTGTACGAGTGTAAATAGTGTATATACAGTGCTCATCATGTAGACAGTAATCCCCCCTTCCCCAGAAGATGTGACAAACGTCGCGAAATGTACATCGGGATTACAAGGACTACAGGCACCAAACAAGTATTTCATCTATCAACAACAGCTGTTGTTTAGATAGTTTGTTATTAGTTTCAAAACTAATAACTGTATTTAATTACTGAACTAAACAGGGTGTTTCGGAATATAAAACGTCATATTAAGTGGTGCCGGGGTAGACACTCAAAAACTGATCGAAGCCAAGGCCGCACTGATCGCGGATGGTCCACTTACTCAATTTTAATTTGAAGTAATCTTTATTTACAAATTGTACACAACTATCACATACATAAAAACATGTGTAGAATAAATTCCCTACAATGACTAACGTCTGTGTGTGGGGAGGAGTAATTAGACGTTCCAAATATAACTGGTAACTGTAAAGGTAACATAATGTTATGATTATTGATCAAATAATTTACAAAATACAAAAAAGAAAATAGGCTAGAATATATTAAAAAATCATATTTAGACTATTAGAAATAAGATATAACAAAGACATGTTTTACGAGAAGGATGTAAATAGTATTGTTATTTAGCGGATCATACAGCTAAAATAGTACTTTTATGTCATATGTGGTCTATACATTAGAACATTAAGAGAACAGAATTGAGCTCAGCCCTTCCTCTCCACCGGACCAAAGAACCCAAGCGTAACTGGGCTGGACGACAACACAGACGCTGCCTTCATATAATATAAAGACAGCCGGCTTTTCGCTAGCCCGGACTTGTCATGAATAATCAAGGACCAAAGAAATAAGCCCAAACTTTGAAAAATAACATTTCTGACAAAGAAATAATCAAAATATATTCAATATTAACACAGATACACTATTTACTTATTATAGCGGATTATTCAACCGACTAATACTAATTCTAGATGCAATTACCTTATTTTGCGTGAGTGTCGTTTACTGTTAACTAATTATTGCATGGTTAATATAAAAGCCCGTATGCACCAGGACCACCAATTATTAGCAGCCCGTTATTGAATGTGTTCTTGTAACAAGCGAGGCTGCTAGCCTCCTCTGCCTCCATAATGTCTCCTGACAGATTACGAAGTATAAATCCTCATGTACAAATACTCGTAAATGTGCCTCTCGTTTCTTCTTCAGCAGTGCGTTATTAGATTTCTTCGCTACAAAGTTTCAATACGGAAAACGTATTATCTCGCATACTGCATATTTACTTTCTGATATCAACCGTTGCATAACAGAATCAAGCTCAAGTCATGTTCCCTATTAGGCTAACATATTGTAAATACTACTACCCCAAAAACGACTTGTCCAATAACGATTCTATGGTAAAGTGCCCTTATTTTCAGGTATAAAGACGTATCATGGAACAACATTTTAGTGGGGCTCTGTAATGAGTTATTGAACATGTACAGAACGTTTTCATATTTTCTATGCATTGTTTTATTTGTTGTAGTACTAGCGTGCAAATTTCCTGTAAATAGTAAAAGTAAGTTTTAATTCGACAGAGCAAATCGAGGTGATCACAGCTAAACAACAAAGTAAAGCTGTTTAAAAAAAGTACTAGATCTAAATGAAATAACTACTTGAGAAACCTTTAAATAAATTGGATGGAATATTTAGTCGAATTTGTATCCTTTCAAATTGAATGTACGAGTAATCACTAGTAGTTCTCACGTTTAGAAACAACTTGTTCTTTCAAACCAATTATAGTTTAAAGTGATAATATAGATAACATAAAACTACGAGATGTTTAATGTGGGTTAATTATATTAAAGACGTAAGAAATATTGAGTTAAGGATTTCTAGCGGCGAAATTAAATTTGCAGTTGAAGACGCGACGCTAGCCCGAGGAGTCGGATTTCATAAAACTATATTTAGCTTTGAGAAGAAGAAGGAATTTGTTTGTTTGTTCATAGATACTGCTTAACAGGCCAAATAAATGTTATAAAACACATTTTTTTTAAGATTGGCATCATAGTTTAACCAAACGCTATTTACTTTAAAATTGATGTGATTTCTGAAATCACATGTTAAACCGAATGAAAGTAGTTGTATTTTTTCCAGCAAGGGACAAAATGCCACCAGAGTGAAGAGGAAGAAGGCTGATATTGTGTGAAAGTCTTGATGTAAATATTGAATACCTTCACCTCCCGCTGCACTTTATGAGATATTTCCTTCTTCAGAGACACGAGGATCGAAAACACATCACAGCCTGTAAGAGACACACTGTCTCCCCACTGTCTTCCTGCTTCTATTCAATACCTTGAGCCTTGATACCTTGAGAAATATTCCCAACAAATTCGTTGAAACAACTAAAAAGACTAGGAAAACTGATTACAGTCTAAACGTTAGGTTTACGAATTTTGGGTAACCCCTCCATGCATGTGTAGGATTGTAGAAAGGGATCAAGAAGAAGGATGTGTAGGATCTTACTTTTCTAGTAGTCAGGTTTACAGAAAGCTCATCTTATTAGAGAGTGCAATTTTTAAAGTAAATTTCAAGTATTGAACTATTAGTATTATTTCTTTTATTAAGTTGCTCGAGAATGGAATCATTTCTCACGTAACAATATCGTTAGGGACGTTTTCCATAGTTTTCTGTGAACAAGAAGAACTCGTTCAGTGAAAAAGAAGACGTTTCGGGATTTGGAATCTGATGGTAATTTCAAATTCTACTTCGTTCCAGAGATCTAGTGGTTACCTTTCACCTGAAGACGGGATCAGACTCCATCGTGGTCTTCTTGTTCACTAAAAGCAATTGAAAACGTTTGTAATAAATGTTTATGTTATATTTGGAAAAATGTAAACCTTATACACTGGTTTAATTTGTAGTTTTAAAACAACTTTGCAACATGTTCATGCTGATTTAAAACCGCACTAGTCTTGTATAAAAACCGTGGATACGATACGAATAAATCTCTACTCGTAATTCACTGGAACCAAATAGTATGCTTTGGTATGTAGATTGCGCATGGATGCCACATTACCTGAGGCAGGAAAATAAACATAGTTCGGCATCCCAAGCACAGATAGCACTACGCGGGACTTCATTTAAGAGTTTCAAGTAGAGCTGAGACGCAAGAACAAGTTTGTTGGTTCTTAAAAATAGCACCATTTAAGTCGTTCATCGGACAAACTCGATCATGTCGAGTCGAGGGAGGAGAAAGACGGCGAAGGGTGGCAGCGCTCACAGAGCTCTCTGTGCTCGGGTTGCCGTAACTCGTATGTTAATTTTCCCGCCTCAGCCATGTGGCATATATGCGCAATCTACCTACCATAATGAGCAAAGATTATTGCTGAAACTAATACATAGAGTGGATCTCAGTTCTCTCTGTCGGCTTGGAACAAGATATTATTGTCATGTTGCTAGTCAGCTCTGCTCTCCTGATCCAACTGTCACTCTGACGACACTGATTCCCTGATTAGCGAACTTGGCCCGTTAACACGCTGTTAACTAAGTCAGGTCAGTCCTTCTCAGGCTGTGTGAAGTAAGTTAAAACAACTTACAAACTCTTGCGAAAAAGGTACTAAATATTTCAAACAAAGAAATTACTTTACAGTGCAAATGCTGACTCGTGATAGGGAACGGCTGATTACGACATTAGGATGATACTATTCACACGATTCAGAAGGAAACTATTTAAAAAAGCACAATCCAACAACTCGATTGAGCTTTGGCCGGCATCAGGTGAAGGGGCAGTAGTTTTGGTTAAAATAATTGAAAATTACGTCTTCAAAATACACAAAACCGAAAAAATTCCTTCGTGCATGTAGGACTACACCAGTAGATCTAAAACTATAGGGTGCCCCAAAGGTAGCTTTACAGAAAGTAACGAGGGAAAGGGCTTTACAATTGTGTCAACCATTTATTTATTTGCATATAAACTTTATGTTAGTAAGAGTTTTAAATTACAAATACTTATACAAAATGCTTCCCGTCTACGTTTATGCACTCTTCACAGCTGTTTATAGAATAGAATAGAAGATGTCTTTATTTGCAAAATTATACATTTACAAACAAGGCGAAGTATGGCCCTTTCTTACACGTAACCTTATAGTAATTATGTAAATAGAATTTACAAAAATACAGACCTGTAACATGAATGCAATTTTAGCTTAATATAGAATGTATGGAAATTAAAATAAACTTTACATATAATCATGTCACGACTCTTTGTTTCAAAACGCCATCAACTCAAAACTCAAAATCGCTTCTTTTATCGAGCTCGACAGTTTAATCCAACATTTCAACGAGCTCAATCTCAAAACAAATCCGTCA
This sequence comes from Matsumurasca onukii, assembly GCA_018831715.1. Taxonomy (NCBI): domain Eukaryota; kingdom Metazoa; phylum Arthropoda; class Insecta; order Hemiptera; family Cicadellidae; genus Matsumurasca; species Matsumurasca onukii. Next base: position 39,240,894 of record CM032061.1, on the reverse strand, counting down.
AAATCGTCTTTCATTCAGTTTTGCTTGCGTCAGACGACCTCAGATAGTAATCCAACAGTCTTGCTGGACGATACTGAGATCGAAGAAGTCCACACGACGAAAGTCCTTGGAATACACCTTGACCGAGGGTTGACATAGGAAAGTCATGCAGACAGCGTCTGCGGGAAGTTAGCCTCAGGCATTTATGTGCTGGGACAACTGTCCGAATACTGCCCGATTCAGGTACTGATGACGGCGTATTACGGAGTAATCTACCCCCACCTCTCCAACGGATTGGCTTTGTGGGGTAGTTACTCCAACACAAATTTCTCAAGAGTCTTCATTCTTAAAACCGTTCGAAGAATCGGGAGACTTCAAAGTCGAGAGTCGTGCAGACCAGCTTTCAAAAATCTCGAATTGTTGACATTACCTTGCCTGTACATTCTTGAAACTGTCCCTTTTCAAATCAAAATGCGATCCCATAAGAGGAAGTGATATTCACTCTTATGGAACCAGAGGCAGGGAGAACTACCGACACAGAACGGCAGCTCATGAACGTTTGCCTTCTCAGGCAGGAGTTCAACTTGTCAACCGGTTGCCAAATTCCTTCACAAGTGCTCCAACGCCCAAGGCGTTCAAGTCTTGTCTCAAAAGGTTTGATCGCAGAAACATTTTACAGTACTGACGAGTTCTTAGCCTGGGAGAACGTGAAACAAACAGACTGACCAACAGACTAGATTGGGAACAATTCGAATGAATGGGAGAGAGCGAATGAACACAATGTATAATTGAATGGGACCTCAATGTCAGAACGCTAGCCAAAATTCAAATTTCTTGATCTTTATTGACGATTGTATGACATGTGATATGTTTTATTACAATAAATGATATATTTATTTATTTAGTTATTATTTAATCAAATAACCAAATTAACTAAGATTTTCATACGTTTACTATTTTATACTGAGAACGGAATCTTTACACACAGCTTAATTATTATTTAAACTTAAAATTCATGCGAAATTGTTGCTCTCAACTGCACAACTGTTCTAACAACATATAGCGTAGTTTCATCAGACCGAGAAACTTCAGTGTTGCTATATCGTTCTTCGGTAAAGTGACGGTTTAGACATGTGGTATTTAAACTCACAGCCAAATCTTTATAAGTTCCTTGTTCTATAAATCTCTTAGAAATCTTCAAAATAACGTAAGCATAGCAATTAGATAAACATTAAGCAGTAATAATAAAAAGCTCTTTACACAAAGGCAGAAGAGTAATTAGAAAACCCCTTCGGTTTGAACGTTTGGCGCGTGCAGTGCAATTGTCCCCAATAGCAAGTACTACACTGCAAGAGTGCAGTCAGCCTTACAACGGGGTTAAGGGCTGTTTGCATTAAGGGTGTCGTTTGTGTAACCTTAGATCTACCATTCTCACTTCCCAGGCGGCAATAGAGTGATTGCAACCGGCAAGTTGACTGAGTTTGCACTACACATTAGTTGGAAATACATTTACAAACAGCATTGCATAGGCATTGATCTAAACGTGCATTTGTGTGTGTTAACTTGCCGGTGTGTTTACTGGGTCGGTAGCCACGCTGTCGGTAGAACACTATACAGGATGTATAAGCCCATGGTGACCCCATGAGTAAATTCATTTTAAACATTAAGTTTAACTTTGTTACAAACCTTGCATATATAAAGGGTGTTTTGAACTTTCTAGGTATGCTTTGTTGGATTGTTACTTGGGCGAATTCAATACATTTCTCCATGTAAACATATGTTTGTTTAACACGCTGGCCGCCATTTTAATTTTAACAAAATACGTTTTACCTCTGGGCTTTTTTTAAACTCGATATGGTTTTATATCTAAATAGGTTAATTTGTAGAAAATGTTTGTAGTTTAAAGTTGTAAAACTTAAATAGTTCCAAAATGGTGAGGCTTATAAAATACTAACTGTTTACTACGGATACATTATGTTACATTATCATGACTGAAGTAAACTTTTGTCTTTTGTAAAACTTTTGTTTAGCAATAAAGTCCTCTGCCATTGTTATAAAATATAGACAGTTCCACTGAATGCCCTTTTCAGTGTTTAGCCCTTAGCCAGTAGCGTTGCCAGGATTTTGAATAAGTCGGGGGTTCCAGGTTCACGATGTCATTCTAAGCGAGAAAAATCGAGTGGCCTGGGCCCCCTTTCCCTAAAAAGGGTGATCCGGGGCTTTCTCCCGTAAAATTAGCTCAATTTTGATGCGAAATGTTAAGTTTCTAAGCGTTTTGTTCGTTAAGTTGTAGCGTTAAGTTCGGAGAACATTTTCATCCTTAAACCAAAGGGTTTAATACGCTAATTTCATAACAACACAGTAGTCGAAAACAGAACCTACAGAACCTGGAAATCGCAATTGTTGTGCAGAAATAGGTTTTAGAGCATTATGTTATCAATCTTATTTTTCTAATTTTTAAATTAATGATTTTCCAAAAAAATCTTGAAATGTTTTTACATTGTTAGATGTAACCTGTAGACTTTAGATGGACACTCAAGAACTTAATCACCATTAAAATATCTACTAACGCCCATCATTCACATACGCAAACCGGATCGGTGCTTTTCAGTGTTTGCTACCTTACAAGAGTCATAGTTACTCCCACTAAAACCAGGTTTTGGGCTACCAGAAATATTTCTGCTAAGTATCAAGTCTGTAGGTCTAGTAGTTTGGGATGTGGTCTGACTATGAGTGAGTGAGTCAGACCACATTCTTTTATATAAGAGAGTGTATAGATTTACACGGGTAACGGGTTTTAGGATGATGCAATTACGAGTTTATTGGTTTCTTTCTTAAGTTACATAAATCAAAGATAGTTGAAGGTGACAATTGTAGAGTGTCTGAGATTACCAAATTAGGTTAAGTTATGTTCAACAGTAGCACGGGTTTTGAAATTCAATTTACTGAGAACGGAGTTACAACGTAACATATGCGGTAAATAACGACTTTAGTTTATCAGTTGATACCGTGTGATACAAGTGACAAATCAGCATTCCACGTAATGTCAGCAAACAACAGACACACGTCAGTGCAACCGTGTTGTAGCCTACGTTCCATCACTGTTGACACGTGTCCATTTAACACATGTTTCACTTGTAATACAAATCTAGCTTTTTTATTTTAGTGTTCACAAGCGAGCCTGCATGTCATTATTCTCAGTAACGTTCCGCTCAACTCCTTCTCATTCCTTACTCTTGATTTTTCTCTCCCAAAACAAAACCTATGTAGGCTACACAAAGATAATCTCTTTTATGTTTACAAAACAATGTTCTGGTAGAGAGCTTTCAATTAAAACGTATTTATAACTATTACGTGCGAAATGTTAGTGCAAACAAAAATAATAGATTATAATCCAGTTTGACACATTTAATAAATGTAGTGAAACATTTCATCTAACCAGTAACTGAAGATCATACTCCACAGCGATACCGAAATATCTCAGGCTAATTATGAAGTTTTGACGCGGTGTGAACCGAAAGAACTAAATTATAGTTGTGACACCGGCCGCGAAAGTCTAAGAGTTAAAAAAGAATTGGCTTGAATTAGTAATTCTTGAAACTAAACCCTTACCAAACGACAAAAATAGGCACAGAATAGGAAATACAACAATATAACAGACTTTGGCAAACACAAATATAAGGTAAATAGGAGCTTGGAAAGTAAGGAATGCAAGGCAATACGAAAGTGTGGCCCTCGCTGACAGCATCAATTATGTATGAGGCATTTGGTAAACAGACAAGGAAGAGTTGCAGGATATTATCTTGCTGAAAGGTTTTCTGAGGTTTTCAAAAAACGAGCTCAGACCATTGAGAGGACAAATTACTATGGACGCTTGATTATATACATTTTTTATTTTAAGAACGGATTTTTACTAGCATTATATTAGCTTGAAACTAAAGTAAGTCATTCCGTACGTAAGGTATGTAGCTTTAAGCCTTCGTCAAAATAGATGCAGTTAAAAAACAAATGTACTATGTAACTGAAAGGCGTCAAACAAATTTTATAACACATGATAATATTACTTGCATGAAAATATTAACGAAACTGATCAACTATTGTCAATTAATTAATCAATTCGATGGTATGTTAAATCTGAGTCGCCACAGCCATTTTTGTTGAGTTATTGAAACGAGTTATTAAAATACAACTATTTTACAACGACTACAACATTGCTTTAATTTGCTTTATGTTACATTGTTGTACAATATCTGGATATTATACGTATTGTTGAAGTTTTGTTGAAATATCGGTAAACACTTTAGTCAAACGTTTTGTTATTACATACAATTGAAAATTAAATTTAAAGTGGTTAATTTAGTTGTTACGACCCAAAAATGAAGTTGCAATTTCCGGTGAAGATTAAAATCTCAATTTGATCTGTCCAGATGAAAAGAGGTTATGAAATTTGCATCTGTTTCTCGGAGTGAGACGCCCAAGGCGCCGCGTTCACAAATCCGTAATGTAATCTGCCCGGAGCTGTTCGCAAATTTGATACCTTAATTTCCGAAATTCCCGAGCACCTCTCTTCATTACGAAGAACTGTTTATTCATTTCTGTAACAGTTAGCTCTTTAAGGTTTCAAGGAAAGATTAAAAGTGATACGTTTATCGTCAAAGGAAGTGAAACACGAACTAGAAATTGTTAATCATAGTGATATAGTGACGCATCTATTGGGGAAATTGCATACATAATAAAGTTCACTTTGCTCTGAACCATCAGATAATTTGACATATGCAAATTTTCAATAATATTTTCCTGTAAAATAGTATACCTTCAATGCAGTATATTTAATAATTGCTATAATTGTTATTTCGTATTGAAACTGTTGTTGATTATTAACTTCTCGAAGGACCAATTTGTTTAGATAAATAAATGTTTTTGAAATAGAAAGAAATTATACTCCTTATTTCTTCAATCTTATTTTGTCTTAGAATAGAAAAAACTGCACTAGTCTTTTATTCCTTTAAAGTAACTTGTTTTTATTTAACACATAATAACAAATATTTGTATTAACAATTAAAATTGAGTTGAGCAAACAGCTGTTTTTAAATCTTGCAATTCACAGGTAAACAAACTAAAGTCTTTTCAGATCAAGAAAACTATGTACATATATAACAGTTATGATACATATTTCATATTTCTCGTCATTGGGTCGTAATGCACCTATATAATTATTTGAATGACAATAATCGATGAGTTTGTGATCAAGATTTAACCATGACAACTTAAAATGTGTTTGCTTAATTTTACCTGTTATTTTGTACCTATTTTTAACAACCAGGGCGACACGAAGTAAAGCGCCGCTTGCATGTGTGAATCGAATTTCCTTTGCAATTTCTTACTCTAATTCTCTCCGTTCGCAGCCTTGCTTCGGTATTCGGCGGTTCTATTCCCACGGGCGCTACGATGATGTTCTCTACGCCTCGCATGAATATCTCGTTTTTCCAAAGGAAATCTATACGCTATACTCGTGTATAAAAATGAGATGGTGTGTGTATATGTGTCTGTTCTTCAATCACGCAATTACCACAGGACCAATTGTAATGAAATTTTACAGGAATGTGGCTTATATACCTAAATAACACATAGACTATTAACATGTCTGATAATTTTATTATTTCTAAAGTAGTGGTCATTAATAAAGCTCACTACATGTGAAAATTTGTATCCGCAAAAATGTCACGTGAAATTCTAGAAACCCCATAAAAGATATTTAATTTTTGAGAGCCCATACGAGCTTTAAAACTTAATTCTCTACCAGAATGGACCTGAGCACTTTTGTCGTATCTTCAACCGTTTGCTCGGAAAGCTTGCTTCAGTGTAAAGAAACAGGCTCATGATACGCCAGTCGCTTCCCACTACACGTCCGCAGTCCGCACTGCAGTCGTCCTCTGGACCTTGTACTGGTTCAGTGGTACGGCATGTCCGCAGTTTATTTCTATAGGTTACTTTTTCCATTGGAATTATAACTCTGTCCCATACCTTTCATGTCTGTTCGTAACATCATTACATTATTCATCGGCTTATTTAACTTCGCCTTCATTCACTGTCGTGTGTTTTGAGGCTGGTCTGTGAGTGGCGTGTAGCGTTGCGTGGCTTGGTTTCATGGTTTGCTCTGTCACATAGGCCGCCATTACTGGACTACACACACCACACACTACAACACGGCACGCCGTGGGCCAGGTTTACAACGTTTGGGTTCTTGCGTTATATCTAAAAAATGGCTAAGTAACGGTGGTCGCTGGTTTTGATTAAACTGTTTAATATTGTCGGTTTTGTTTAACATTATTTTCTTCAGTATAGGCCTACCTTTTGGTCACTCACAGCACGTTGTAGCTGTAACGATTCTTTAACCTTCTTCTGTTACCGAGTCATCTTTTTAGTAGACAAATCGTTAACTTTTTAATTCCATGTTTTACTTATAAACGTTGTAAACAAAAAACAACGGTTTTGAACTTTGTAATTTCTTTCCGTCATGCCAAATAGAAAAAAAACAATTTTTCTCAAAGATCAACAAAAGCTAAGACTGTAAGCTCTGCAAGAGCTACAGAATCCTCTCAAGAACGTGAGGCTAGGCTGTTAGCTGATAGAACCAGGCATACCTTGCAAAGAGATAGTTCGGCTCCTGATGTACATCAGGGTCGATTGAAAAATTACAGAACCAGGCATGCCTCACAAACAGCCTCTGACATACCGGATGAACGGAAGGCTCGAATTGCCGCCAATATCAGCAGAATGGCCTCGCAAATAGCAAATGAGACTCTTAAGGTTCATCAGGATATACTAGAAAATGACAGAATGAGGCATGCCTTACAAATAGCATCTGAGAAAGTATACACACAGCTATGTTAACGAAGCCCCGAGGCGAAGCGCGGGTACTCTCAGCTAGTTCGATAATAAATGCAACCATGAATGTTACGTTTGGATTGGTTTTCACTCTGATGATGTGTATTGTGCACACTTGTCGGTGCCAAATAGATCTGCATTATAGTTAACAATTTGTTGGAACGGTTTTAATTCAATTTGTAAGGTAAACATTTTAAAGTACACTCATGTTCTTGTTAATCTAATTTTCCACAGGAACCTTATAGCTTAGTTTAAAGTTAAAAAAATTATTATTATTATTATTTATTTATAAAGTCGTAATCATGACTAAAACAACATCAGATTGTTTAACGTTTATTTTGTGACTTACTCTTAAGAAATCCAAGAAGAAAGAAATATTTTTTAAACACGAGTATAGCTTTGAAAATCATAAAAATAAATAATAAACGTAAAAATAGCTCGATATAATAACAAGAAAAAAAGTATAATCCAGGAAAATGGTGTGCGTACAAGTAAAAGCTACGCAATCATATATAAGTACAATCGTACAAACTAAAATCTAATTTAGAATAAATTATCGCTATTATTTCGGCATATTTAAAAATATTCTACTAAACCATGACATACTGATTTGGTTGTCAGCCAATTACAGTTTTGAAGTTGTTCTCTAGGATCAAACCAGGAGGAAAGCACTAAACATTCAACATTCCTGAGGAAGAATGTTTTACTGACAACGAAACAACTTTTAATAATCAATTGAAAACAGTTTTAGCTTGTTAAAACTTGATGAAAGTTACTTAAACGCAATTTGTAGATGTTAATGCTGTTATAAACAAGGCTAAAGCTTCCTGCTGATGAACGAGTAATGATCATATCCACGAATTTAATTCTGAAATATATTAAACATCGGTTGGACGTAATTTTTATTTTAGACCTTTTTATCATCGTAGGACGGTTTGTACCACCTATGTTGTGCTTGATTGACTCAAAAGCACAAGCTTAAAAATTGTTTAAAAGTTTTGGGTGAGCCACAGTGAAAAATAGTATATCTTATTACTCAGGGACACTTTTTAACGCGAGGTCAAGTTAACGTCCTAGGCGCCACCGAGGACGTTAATGACCAAGGTCAAATTTGGCTGAGTGCGATGAACGATACTTTTGCCATGATGGAAATAATAATTAAATGTCAATGATCATTGTTTTAACTTTGAGTTTGATTGTTTTGATGAACCAGCTGATGCCCATCTACAAAGATTATAAAATGATATTAAAATGATCCTTTTCCCCTAGTTGTCATCAAACAATACTTTATTTACCTGAAATTGTTTTACCTGAAATATTTTAGAGTTATGGTGTCAAACGCAACAGTTTTATTTTCATTGTTTTGTATACAGCTGTTTATTTGATTTACCATTGCCAGTGTTAAGAATTCGATATTAAATTGACACATCGCACTCAATCTAAAGTTAAATTACCTGCGATTTAGATTGATATTCACAGTTTAGTTGTTGTATCGACTACAATAATAATCGAACAAATCATATTTCAAAATTGACCAGCTGATGTCCATTATTAAAAATTAATGATTTTACCTAGCATCAAAACAATCTTTATTTACCTGGTAAAAGTGACACTTAGCACTGTCAATGCATGTGTCTAAAACAGCTGTTTTCAGAACAGAATGACAAAAACATTGTTTTGATCTCAGCAGTCTGAGTTATTATTGTTTTTGAAGAAACAGCTGTTATACTGATTTACTTACGCCAGTTTAAAACTCAAAACAAACTTGTTGAACCAACTGATGTCCAAAAAAGGTTATTAAAATTATATTTTCTCCCTAAAGGTGCAGCTGTCACTGGTGCGGTTGCTGGAACGTTCTAACGTTTCGTTGGACGTCGTGACGTAGCGCCTGTTTGTATGGCGCCATGTTTCCTTCACACGGCCGCCGCTTGTAATTCACAGCCGCCGCTCGTTGGCGCCATAAGAAACAATATTAAAAGCATACGTCTGACGTTCAACGACTGACGTGAATTATATGTAAAATGTCATCAAAACAATACTTTATCTGCTTTATTTACTGGGGAAAGTTGTCAAAACATATTGTGTCTAAAAGCAACTGTTTTCAGACAGAATGTCAAAAAACAGGTGTTTAATAAAACATTTCGACTGTACTATTATAATCATCTTCTGTTGTATAAAACAGTTAAGAAAATAATTAATTTTATTTATTCAGACAAGTAATTTAACTAAACAATTTTAAATAGGAGACAATAGTTATTTCATTAATATATTACACTTGAGTTTAAGTAGAGGACGTTAAATGAGCCAGGATCAAAAAAGACACTTATGGGACGAGTATGAACGATTTTGTCATTTTTGTCATGGTGCAAGTAGAAGGAGTGGTTAAAATGGTTAAAAAAACGTTAGTTAATCCTAAAACGTGTTGTAAAATCAAACGTCAAACGCCAGTTTTTATTTTTCATTATTTTGTATAAACAGCTGTTCACCATTGCCAGTGTTAAGATTCGATAAAATTTACATCGACACATCGCACTCTAATCTAAAGTTAAATTACCTCAAGTTTAGTCGTTGTATCGACTATACACAATTTGAACAAATCATTCAATTTCAAAACCATTGGACCAGCTGATGTTCATGCCACGAAAAGATCATTTAATGATCTTTTTTTTCATAAGAGAAAAGTTCATCAAAACCATCCTTTATTTACCTGGGTTAAAAAGTGACACTTAGCACTGTCAATGCATGTCTAAATCAGCTGTTTTCGGAGCTGAATGACAACAAAAATTTGTGCAGTAATATCTTGAATAATTAAACTCTGTTTTTCATTGTGGTTCGCTCAAAACGTTTTATTTCAATTTGAAACAACAAACCACACAAGTTTGAAATGCAAAATGATTGGCACTCTGAGGGTTTGTAAAACACTTTTAGCCAACTTGTTTTACCGACTAGCTCAAAGTGTTGGAACCAAGACACTAATACGTAAAGACGAAAGAAAAAGAAAATTTTAATCTTTAATTCTAGATAGCTACCTTTAAATCCAAGATGGTGGACGTGTTTTTGGGTGTAATTTAATTTGTCTTCATTAATACTGAATAATATATGGCTTTAAAGTTCGAATTGAGTCCTTTAACGATTGTGTTACTATTATTTTGTGACCATTTACATGTGTATATTTTGTTTTCTAAAGGTATAAAGTAAAAATCAAATGTCATGTGTCCATAAAAACAGATTATACATAGATAAGAAAACAATATTTTGTCTACTCATTCGCGCTAGAAAAATTATAGTTTTCCTACACAGATATCCACACCTATACTCAAAAGGATAAAAGTTGTAGCTTTTAAGAGTCAATATTGCTATATTTAAACTAGCAAGCAGTAAATAGTATGTTATGTGACGCTCATGTATGATGAGGGTTGAGAGGCATGTGTCTATGGCTACTGTTGTATAATCCACCCTATCACGTCTCTATCTGGGTCAAGATGACTGTCTGTGTCTCTCAGCCTACTGTAAAAACTGTCAAGGTTTAAAGTCGGCATTTAGTCGTAAACTGCGCATTGCGCTTACGTCACCTGAGCGTAGTTGTCGCCTACGTGGCGTACCCGTCATGTGTGATTTTGTGTGTCTTAATAACAGTTTATATTTTTAATACATATGTTTGGAACTAGGCAATATCAATAATAACAACAATTCAATATCAATAACAATATTAATAATAATTGTTAGCTTTATGTTTATTAACTTTGGTATCTGGAATATATTCAGTGATTTTGAAAGTTAAAATGTCTTTCAATAACTATATTAATTAATTGGACAGTTCATAAACTACTGGCAGCTATTGACCCTAATAAACCCTAATAAAAGTCCGGAATACGTCGTGTTTTAAACAATTCGAAATTGTCTCTTGATACGTTCTTAATAAAACTCATGGGATCCGTACGGTTTGAATAATAAAGGTAGTACATCAAATTACCTCTACTTAATGGACAAAGACACTTTTAAATTGAATTCAAGATATATTAAAATTACTTATATCTTCTGTTGGGGTTAAGAAACGTTCGAAAATATTCAGTGACGATTGGGAGAGGGGTGAAAAGGTTTACTTACCCATTAATCAGAATTACAATTTTTTTAAATTTTAGTTCAAAGCTCAATTGATTTAGGACAAATCCTAATTTCTCACGCTATATTCATATGGTTTCAGAGTATTTGTAGACTTCGGCAAACATCGCGTTTCATCCACGGGTCGGATGACACAGGCTGGGTTTCAATTAGACACAATTAAACTCATCCGGGTGAGCTTTGATTGAAATGCTGGGCTGTCTGCTTCAAGCAATAATACCCGCATCCTTTGAAATTTAAAACTGCGTCAAATGAAATTGAACATTGTTTCTAGTTTTCGTTGCTATAAGAGTACAGATGTACTTTTCAAAAGTAAATGGTTTTCAAATGTACTGAGTCATGTAAGGAGGTCGCTATTGCTCCTCTTTTAAACCCAAAGTTATCGTAAATCGTGAAACCTAATTACGTGTAAAAACGATCTTCAAAGGATCCTTGACTCTTTGACGTTCAATCCCCAAATGATCCTAAGCTTTCTTTTGAAGTTATGTAAATATCAAACTCATTTACTTTGTCTGAAGCTCAGGTGAAACCACATTTGTGGGTTTGCTGTTGAACATGTCCTTCATTAAAGAGGGTTGTGTTTTTTTCAATTTAATAAAGAAAGAAACAAATAGTTTAAAATTTAATCTAGTTGTGTTTTGTTTAAAAATTAATTTTCATTTCCCTAAGTCACTTCCGCACGATAGTAAAATAGTGTTCAACGCGCACGTGAAATATAGATACAGAAGACTTTTGTCTGTACATTGCTATGAATCCATAGGTTTTTGGTAAATTGGTGTTTATATTATATTATTAGACATAAGGATTTATCAATTTTTAGTGCTGCAGTATTTGATGTATGTTTGACAGATCATTGTTTGTACATTTGTGTTTTGATACTTTAAATAATATTTTATTGGATGTTGTGAATAAGTCTAAGAAAATTGTAAACAGTAAAAATATTGTAAATAAAGCAAGAGAAAGGAGTCCATGGATAAGTCAATCTATCTTGTATAAGATAAAAAGAAAAACACATGTACAACATTAAAAAAGAGCACTATGATAGGGAGTTTGCCAATTCTTTTCAAGGGCTTTAAAAACGGCTGGAACGGCGGAAGTTACTATTACTCTCACAAGGTAGCCAACACTTATAAGAAGAATGTGGTGGACTAACAGGCAAACCAAATAGGTTTTCTAAGGATATATATAAGCAACTTTATTTGTTTACTTTAAGTTTTTAGTTTTATTAAAATATATACACTGCTACGTTAAGAAAACCCCGAGGTACTCGCAGCTAGTATAACCCTAAAAATATATAGACTTTAACCTAAAGGCATTTAAAACATATAAAAAACTGTCCGTACAAAACGGTCGAAATATGCAGTGTTTTAACGGTTAACTTAAAGAACAATAACGACTTTATTGACCGTGTTAACAGTATTGATTGGTAAAGAGGTCCTGAAACTTGTGCTAGGTTTTAGTGTGGCATAATCATTACCACATCCTACATCTTCAACTCCAAAACTTGTTCAGTAAAACTAAATTGTTGATGTTATTAAGAGATATATTAATGTAACATAAGTAATGTTATAGCCACTTTATTTAAGTAAAATATCAAAAATTCATACATTTTAATATTGTTTCGATTTTGAGAGCCTACACCTCTCTAAAAAGTGCTCAAACTAGTTCTCAGATCTAACTCTTAACTCGAAACAGAAGTCGAAACCACTCAACGAATTTAACAAATGTATCCAAACTATCCATTAAAATGTGCATATTTCCGCAACCAACCGTCGTGGGTCCATCAGACATAACAGTTTATCAGGAGGCCTAACAGTTAGGAACTGTGCACTAAGAGGTTATTAGTGAAAATATGATGATATAGTGATAAGAATGTCATCCTAGAAGTAGGAATGTCTAGGAGCGTAGGACATGTACTCTGTCTGTAAAGTGCTGCTCCCGGTGTCAGGTCTGATCAACTCATGGATAACGTCAACAGTGGGAAGAGGAATAGGTTTGTTTTACATTTTTGATAGTCTTAATCCTGGAATATGTCAGTTTTGCATAGCTGAAATAAGATGGTTGGATTTTTAATATCAGCTCCATCAACAGTTCTTGTGGGATCAACTCTTACTAGTTTCGTAATAAATCCTTTATTTTCTCATTGTTGTTCCTTATATTTGACACAGTTCTAGGAATACCTCGAATATTTTATAAATGTTGCGCTCAGGCGTTTCATGACTTGAGACACCTTTCACAATTCAGGTACTGGAGTACGTATGACGTATTTAGGAGCAATCCTCCCATGCATTTCTTAAGGATTACTATGTAGGGGAACCGCTAAGTACGTATACTTTGCGTACTGTAAAAAAACAACAGTTAGATAAATCGTAAAACTGCGAAATAGTCGTGCGGAATAGGATTCCAAAATTTGACGTTGACGTTACTTTAACTGGTTTGAAAACGTGGTTCTTTCTCAAGTAAAGAAGCGATACCATAAGTGACTTTCACTCTTATGAAACCAGACGCCGAGCAATACAGAAGGGTAGCTCACGAATGTTTGTCTCCACAGATAGAGGTTCGTGAACAAGTTGTCTAGTTCTATTAGTTCACAGTGCCCAAGGCACTCGTCCTAAAACAGTTGTAGTAAAACTATCTAACTGTGTATAGTACAGACAAGCTTATAGCACTCAACTTGGAGAACGCGTACTTCACAAGTTATTGGTGTATGGAAAAAATTCCAACAAGACTGTCGTGTAGGCCAGTGTTAAGATTTTGAAAATAATCACATTACCCTGATTTTATTCCTGATACTGTCGTGTTGTTTTATTTATTTCAAAATGCAATCCCATGAGATGAAGTGATATTCACTCCTTGAAAATAGAGGCAGGATAACTACCAAATTGAAAGACCCAGAACGGTAGTTCATGAACGGTTGCTTCTCAGTCAACCGGTTGCCAAATGTATTAAAAAAGTACCCCAACGCCAAAGGCGTTCAAAAACTCGTTTGAAAAAAAGGTTTGGTCGCAGAAATATATTTTTATTACACAACTGAGAGAAAGTGGAAAACACTGACTGGCAAAGGGGCGAGTGTAGATAATTGAACGAATGGGAGCGAGCGAATGAATGCAAGTATTTTGATTGGGACTTTGATGTCAGAATGTATGGACAATTTATAATATTAAAAATTTATCAATCGCATGACAAATAAAATGTTTCCACACTAAGTTATTTATTTATTGTTTGTTTGAAAGGACTTGGTAACAGAATGGATGACCAATAATTTAACTTTTCCTTTTTACTGTACATAGTGTTTATGCCAACGTGATACATGATTTATTAATCTATCGATGTTATTTAAGTACAGAAGCTTATTGAAAATAGATACCTACAGTACTTAACATTTTGTTGTATTTTTTGACTCAATATTTCTCATGGCATAACTAGTACTTGCTTCTAAATTATATAATAAACTGTCTCTGCGAATTCAAGAAGCAGAAACATCAAATAACTTCAAATATTTACCTAATAAACAGACAGAGCTTGTTACTCAGTAAGCGAGCTCTTAAGATGTAAGCCCAGGAAAAGTTACGTTACAACCAATATTACATTATATGTAACATGATATATTTGTAATGTAATATTTTATGTCTATTATTGTTTTAAGGCGTTTTGATGTTTGTAGTGTAGCGTATTTCGATTGTCAATTTACAAATAAGTAATTTTGAGTTATTATATATTTTTATTATACATTCAAGAAAAAGACTATACTTTTAACATCAGCATATTTTGTAAATAACTGTAATGCGTGTTACCTATACACGAAAAGACAAATGCTGACTCACAATAAAAAGGCTGTCAGAGCAGAGGGCAGTGTTTGCGGAGCCTCGACACAACAAATGGCGCATTTCCAGTTTTTCACTTTGAATATTCATGTTTTAGTCACAAACAACTTTGTGCTACGTTTCAAATAAACGTCTCCTGAAAGCTTACTTCCTGTGATGCAAACAAAATAACACAGTTGTTTATTTTAAAAAGAACTTTTTAATGTTATCTATATTAAAGCAAAGCTGAATGTTATACTCTCAACTAGAAGTCGTTCCTGAATCGGTAAAAAAAAACCAGGAACGGAAAAAGGACCATTGCTTGTAATTGGTTCTTCACGTGTGTTGATTAAAATGGCAGAAATAGTTTAACGAGTAAGGTTTCACCTTTAAGAGTCTCTTACGTTATACAGTTCGTCTCGAAAACGGAATAAATCAAAATTAAAATCTTCTGTTAATATACAGCTCACCGACCTCTCTCAGAGGGAATTTTAATTTTAAACATAGGATTAATGGTGAGTGTGATGAGTGTTTTGATGGGGTAGTCTTGTTACAAACTAGGGCCAACTGTTAGCCAGATTGGTGCATTAATGAATAACCTAATGGCCGAAGAAAATGGACCAACGGCTAATGTGACATCCGAACCACGGGGATTGGCCATGGTTAAGTTGTTACTTCAGTGCCTATTAACCCCACCCACGCATACCAAACAATTTCCTAACTTATTGATTGTTCGCTCTTTTTGATTTGAGTCAATTTGCTTCTTAAACCTGTCTTTCTTGATACTTTTCTCGCTGCGTCTTGTCTTTCGCTACTGTTGTGTGCTCGCTTGTTCGACGTTACGATCTGCGAACTTCGCTCCGGCAAAAAGCCGAAAAGATGGGTGTATTTTCACCTGTACAGTGCAGATAATCCAAGGTCCACGGCGTTCTATGTAATTTACACTATTATTCTATTTACATATGTCATCCTATATCTGTTTACATGCAATTTCTTTTTATCTACTTTGACAATACTTCCTTCTTGGGAGATTGTTAGTGACAATGGGGTGATGTCTGAAGTTGAAATATTATTACTGACGTTTTTATCGTTAGAGATGAAGAACAGGACGTTTCGGGATCTTGAATCTGATTCTGCCTCCCGGTGACAATTGTAACCTAAAACATACTCATACATTAGAAAAGAGTGACCAGCGCAGGTCTACAGGAGACAGGATCAGATACCAGATCCCGAAATGACGTGATCTTCTTATTCACTAACGATGGAAAACGTCCATATCAATATTTCAACTTAAGGAGTTGTAAAATTGGATCAACGATAGTAAGTAGTATTTCCTTCTCTTTAACCACTTAAGTGTTGTAGCAAAAATAACAAGAACCCTTTTTAAAGTACAATAGCATTGGCTGATTAAACTAAACTGTGATAGACTCCATTAACTAACTCACAACTTATTTGAAATAATTTAGTATAAACATAGAGTTAAAACGAGTATTAATAAAACATCCTTCCTCTTATAGATTGAGCCGATTGACAGGTTTTGGTCCACGTAGTGATCGTCTTAAAGGTTTAACATTCGGTCCTGGAGCATTTCTGTAACGAGGTATTTGTTGACATACCAAAACATATGAAATAATTAAATATAAACGTTTTCTCCGTAATGACTAAAATTAGATGAATTTGCAGTCTAGCAATAGGTATCTGATTTCGGAGTTTTGCATGTTAAACTTGATAGATGAGTTGATATTCAATAAAACATACTATAATGCTACCGGCTGCTTTATTTTAAAGGACATTCAGTGAATACCGAAACTGATGAAATCATTAAATACCAACGATAATGGGATTCGTCGAAACATGTAGCCAACTGATCCAACTACAAACGATTTGAACTGTTTGACGGATGTAATAACCTAATTTTAGTCATTAATTACACAGTTCAGGAGCTAATTGAAATGAATTTTAATAAAAATAGAGTTAAAGTAGTATTAATAGCCCAGACTCACGCCTCTGCTTGTCTCTTGCTGTCGAGCGTGGGTAGATTGCACCCTTACACTCCGTGTTGAAGTTGCACTTGGCTAAGTGTGACCGAGCAAGCGTTGATGTGGAAGTAATGCGCCTTTCATGTTTCTCTATGCAGCTGCAAACGACCTTTCACAAGCTTTCAACTGCAATGGTACCTGTTCAGAACGGTATAATGCAGTTTGTATTGAACATTGTTTGTGTTTCAGAAAGTGGGAAGACTGCAGTGACACCGTTTGTCCATTGTGCAGGAAACTACGTTATAAATATTAGGAAACCCACCTTGACTCTTTATATTTTAGAAACATGTCTTTTTTCAAATCAAAATGCGGTCTTGTCAGAGGACGTGACATTTACTCTTGTGAAACTAGAGGTAGGTAAAACTACCGAACTGGAAGATACAGAACGGCAATTTATGAACGTTTACCTTCTCAGGTAGGATTCAACTAGTCAACAGGTTGCCAAATTCTATCAAAAGTGCCCCAAAGCTCAAGGGTTTTAAAGCTCGTCTGAAAACCGAATTTGGCCGCTGAAGCATTTTATAATACAGTCAAATTCATAGCACATGACTGGGAAAATTTAGAACACGCTGACTGACTACAGGACTCTGAGTGAAACAATTCGAATGAATGAGGGAGTGAGTGCTAAAAATCTATGTATGATTTGGACTCACACGTTAAGGTGTATAGGTATAACTTTTAAATTACGGTAATTCACGATTGCATAACATGTGTAATATTAACGCAATGAACAATGTTAATATTATTTATTTAATCATTTAAATAATTTTCAGAAAGTGGAACTATCTAATACCGGGTGTTCACAAATAAATATTGGGGTTTTAACGCTTTACATTATTTATTACACTAAACTTATAATTATAAATTATACATAAAATGAAAGAGCCACTCAAGCAGTTTTGTTTGTTTGCATCAGTGCGAATGTTCACGCAACGTTTCGTGCAATTAAAGATACAATTGGTTTAACAACAATCTAATGAGCCTAATGACAGAGCTGGTTTAGCATGGCCTCTACGGTCACCCGATCCAACGCTATGCGATTTCTACCTTTCGGGCTTTATAAAAGATTGTGTGGTGTGCCTCCGCTACCAGCTGACCTCCCCGAATCAAGAAACAGGATTGAAGCGGCTGTTTTAACAACTACTCAAGACACACTTTACAATGTTTGGGAAGAACCCGAATATAGACTTGATGTGTGCTGGGGATAAATGGTTCTCATATTGAACACTTGTAAGATTTTAGGTAAAACTGTTTGAGTTGCTTTTTCATTTGACACATCATTCATAGCTGTAACTTTAAAGTAATAGATATTATGGAGCGTTAAAACCCCGATATTCATTTAGAAACACCCGGTATTAGGCCCGTAGACTAGTTAACCTACTTTTAAAAAAACTATGAACAAAACAAAGATACCATCTCTTGTCAATATATTGAACTGAAAATACCTCTAAATTGAACCTATTTGCAATATGAAAAGCAAGTACACTTTTCACTAAGAAGAAACCAATTCGGTTGGTAAGGATTGAAAGACAAACTTATTATCAAGAGAGGCATAACACAATCTATCATTTTACAGTTCAATGGTGGTTTATACGGGTAAATCTAGTTTAATGGTTCATAGTAAACTGGTGTAAGTATACATTATTTCCAACCCTCACACATATTTGAATAAACAAGTCACAGTAAACAACTTTATCGAAAATAATCGACTTCAAGCCATTTAACTGATCTAATATATTTGTAGTATATTTTGTCAAGTTGATAGATAACAAGAGGTTGTAACAAAGTTCACTGAGTTCCGGCGCTGAGGAATCGACTCAGCGCGTTGCATTTCCTGTTGCGGACAGCAATTCACTTTATCCACTTCACCTTTCACTGAACGGCGGAAACCCATGTTGGAATTGGAGTTAATAAACGCGTTAACACACTGCGTCAAATAAACTATGCTACTATTTTGTGTAGTAGTTTCGATAGGTAGTTTATAACTAAGTTTATTAGCCAGAAAATATATAGCCTGAAATTATAACTTATCTGTGTGCTTAGAATAGTTGTACTCACGGTAATTGTGCGCACCAAGGCGTTGAGTAGAACAGAAAAGGCATATTCGGAACTTGAAAACATAAAAGATTATCATTTTAAATCTTGGATCAAAATCTCATTAAAAGGTTTCAAAAGATAACCTACGAAACTAAGCTAAAAATTGCTTTTCCATATGAAAAACTAACTTTATGAAATGCTAGTCCAATTACATTCATAATGATTTATTTAAATAAGTCAACTGAAGTTGTATATAATTGAATTAGTACGTCAGTTTAGAGCTATGACTGAAAACTAATTAAAAACCTAGATTAAATCATTCTAAGTAGCCCATTAGAAGAATTCATGGCTTTAAAAATATGTTGGTCAATGCCGCCAAACTGCGTTAGAAACAAAATAAACAAACACACAGTTCAAATAGTCAAGTTCAAATTCAAAAGCTTTTATTGTAACAGACACAACCATTGTTGCTCACAACATTTCATTGTAGCAGCCACAATCTTTGTTGCACACAACATTTCATTGTAGCAGACACAATCATTGTTGCACACAACATTTCATTGCAGCAGACACAGTCTTTGTAGCACAAAATTTTGTAGCAGACACAATCATTGTAGCACAACATCATTGTAGCACACAACATTTCATTGTAGCAGACACAATCATTGTAGCTCACACATTTCATTGTAGCAGACACAATCATTGTTGCACACAACATTTCATTGTAGCAGACACAATCATTGTTGCTCACAACATTTCATTGTAGCAGACACAATTTGTAGCACACAACATTTCATTGCAGCAGACACAATCATTGTAGCACACAACTTTCATTGTAGCAGACACAATAATTGTAGCACACAACATTTCATTGTAGCAGACACAATCACTGTTGCTCACAAAATTTCACTGTCGCAGACACAATCATTGTAGCGCACAACATTTCATCGTTGCAGACACAATCATTTTTGCACAAAACATTTCACTGTAGCAGACCCACTAATTGTAGCACACAATATTTGATTGTAGCAGACACAATCATTTTTGCACACAACATTTCATTGTTGCAGGCACAATCATTGTAGCACACAACATTTCATTGTAGCATACATAATCATTGAAACACATCATTCCATTGTAGAAGAAGTGGTGAGTGATTAGATGAGTGGTCGAGACTAGACTTTATGGATAGGTAATTATGAGAAATATTTTGTGTAACAAAGAAATCAAGTAGGTCGGGTATTTTATTTCGGTATGTGGGCTAGTATATTGCTTCATCAGTAGAAAGCCTCTTCAACTGGTTACCAAAAATAGTTTGGTCCAATACACGCCCTCGTGGGGTTGTTGGTCTTGAGCCACAACTGGGATGTTTGGCATTGTAGCCGCCTCCTGCTATACACTTTGTACCACCAAGAGTTTTAAATAAATCTTGAAACTCTTGTTTACTTATTACAGAAGAAGGTGAACAGTATATTGCTGAAATAATTACTAAGCCAGTAGCCTATTAGTGTTAAGCATAACACTTGAAGCTTGAATATGATTAAGTTCAACTTTTGGAAGTTCATAATGTGAGAGACTGCTTTTGATAACCAATAGGGTTCATAGCTTATGTTATGTTGTTTGATAAATAAAGTTACTTCTTGGAAGTGATGTACCAAACCGTTAACATTCCACAGTGCAATATTTAATAAAAATTCGTTTTAGTGCAATTCAGCAATGAGGCTTGTGAGTAAATTTAAAAGAGAACCTATTATTTTGTTGTGACTGCTGGAAAATCGCTTTTTAAATTTATCGAAAAATTGTTGGATTGACTGCTTAAAGCATCATCGGTGGGGGTGGGACTGTCATTTTTGGATTTCGTGGCCTGTGCATAAGATTAGTTATGTCCGGAAGTAGGTATAATAGGATTGTTGAACAGGCTTGGGGTTCAGGGGGTTCTGAGGTCGTGGGAGCAGAATTTACCTTTTCGGTATTAATTTGCTTAGCTCTGAGAACGGTAAATTATCTTTTTTGTATTGTTTTATAGACTTTACAGCCTTTATAGTTAGCTGGGTGTTCACCCCCACACAAAGCGCAAACAGGTGGCTAAAACGAAGCGTGCAGCTAAATGTTTCGATACAAATATAGAACCAAACAGTAAACGATGAAGGAGTCAGTTTCGGCATTGACTTGCTGAATAATGGATTGTCCGACAAGTTGTGTATCACGCAAGGGCCAGGGAGACTTGTAGAACTGGTACACAAGTTGTGAATACTGACTTGTATAATTCATCAGCGAACCGTCAGTTGGCCACATAACAACTGTCTGTTGGATCCGCTAAAACATTCAAACTTAATGTTAAATAAATACAGTTTTGTTGAGTTTTTAAATATAAATAACACTGATTGCACATTTTAATTGATTAATCTTGTGTCATTCTATTTCAATTCTTTTGTTCCGACGGAGGTATTTATCAGTTTATTTTGAAAGCAATTACATGGTTAGAACCAAGTATTAGATTTAAGTTTCATGCCCCAGTACTCGTATTTGGCCTGCACTTCGGTTTTAACTACGAGTACAAAGACTGAACCACCGACAGTAGTAACATACGTATATTTGTTATTATAAAGAAAAGTCTCGTTCAATCACCAAATCCATCATCGAACGCAGTTTCCATATTGTGTACCCTACTGCGGAGTGCACACTCCCTCCCGTCACACTATGCACGCCGCACGATATGGCAACCGCGCTTGGTGATGGATTCGACGATTGTGCTTCAAAGCACTCTCCCTGTGCCATCGGATCTCTGTGAGCTTTCTATTTTCTGTAGCTAGGCTGAACCAGTGGTCCCGTTACTAAAGAACCTCTAACTATCAAGAGTGTGAGGCAGGTTTTGGTTTTGCCCGCTTTGTGCACACTCGTGCCGCCCGAGCTGACACTGATGCCCAGATTAGCGCATTTATTTCGCTCATCACCTCACCACAGGTAAGCTGTTGACGTGGACGTGTTATTAACTGGAGCAGCTGATTTGCTGTTGAAGAGTTAATGTGGGATTTAACTCTGGACAGCTGTTGAATATGGGAAGTAGCGGATTCAAGTGTGAAACATTGGTTGAAAGTCTTTTTTGAGCTATGAGTTTTGAAAGTGAGAAGCAGTTATGTATGTACGATTTAACTTTATATTCTCTATGTATTGTCATCATGGGCTGATTAACGGGAATGTACCGTGCAAGAAGTCCAGATCTGAAATCCAGAATTTATCCTTGATTCTATCTAAACTAAACATTAACAGTAGAGTAGTTGACGTTAATCGCAGATCCTGGCGAAGGAGGGTCAGCGTACAAACAATCAGAGGTGTTACTACACAAACAGTGAGTACAAACAATGCTCAAGGATTGTTTGTTCTGAGTAATGAACTGAATGTACTGAGCACATACCTGCACACCTGTTTCATTACAAACCGTTCACATTGTCTGCCAGGCCTATCCGCATTTCACATTTTTTTATATAAATTAATTTGAATCGATATGATTTGATATCAAATCTATATGAATGTATATGAAACAATCATCTGGTTACAACGGTTATTAGTTGTTGATTAATGCCTAAAGTCGATATTTCGATAAAACAAGGAAAACGTGTTAAAATATTTTACTGCAGTCAGGAGTTCTTTTGTTATTAAATATACTCGTATGTAACAAATTACGTTAACAGTTCTGATCGCTTTAACGTTGCTTAAAACTGATAACATATGTTCATTTATTACAAAGTTTGTACATAGGTTAACGCAGTACTTTGATAAAATCCGATTTAAATAACAAAATATTGGTTAACTTTTTGACTTTTGTTGCGGTTACAATAAAGTATGAGAGCGTTATCTTATCTACAGTCCAAAAATTAAAAGTAAAACGATTACTTCACAAAAATTTGTATACGTTGTTCATTTTGTGTCGAAATTACTGCTTTCCCTTTAAGATAAAAAACGAATAAATCTCGTTTCCTAGGAAAAATATACTTATCTTGGATTTTAAGTCAGGTTAATGTTTACAAATTCAACTTTCTGCATGCAAGTCTGCACGACTCTTTCCTATGCAGTTTTGCGATATCGGACGGCGCTTTAGAACATGAAGGTTCTTGGAAATGACAGTCAAACGTCGACACACGATACAATAACGAAACATCGTTTATTGCCCAAACAAAGACTTTTAAAATCATATTTCAAATATTAGCTTTGGAAGTGAGAGTTCAAATTTCAAAAATTATAGTTCATATTTTTAAATGGGGGAGTAGAGGTTATATACGAGCTGCAGCATTGTCCATTTGGGAAAAGCTATTTACTAAACATGGTTCTAAATTGTGTGCATTATCTAAATTGGATCCTGGAAGCAAATGTTACAGGGTTATTATACCCAAGCGTAAATCCAAACCTTAATATCACAAATGCCATCTTGTTTTCATGAAAAACGTTCATAGCTAACGCCTCGAATAGAGAAGCCCAATAATTTTATGTAAGACATTTAAATGACTGGTGCTTTATAAAGTAGCTTAACGAAGACTTCAAGGCATATTTAAAGTTAAACACAATATTGGATGTTCGTGTTGAGATATGTTTGCGCTACATCCTCTCAACCTATAATAGCCAGCACTAAATCTATTTAACAGAGATGCCACATCACATTCTAAATCCTTGAGGTTAAAACATTATTACGGACGTTTTCAATAGTTTTGGAGAGAATAAAAAGTATATGACGTTTCGGGCTCTGGAATCTGAATCCTAGGTGAAAAGTAACCTAAAACATAACACAATAAAAAATGTTATCAGCGCAAGCTGACTAGTCACCCACCACCAAGCAACCTTAATTTCTTATTAGTTTTGAATTTTCGTGACTCACTGGGTTGAGACTTTTCTAAAGTTGTTAATTACTTGAACTCTTTTGCTAGCAAAATCTATTGAATCATGTATCAAAACCTTAAAGCATTTCTCTTTCATGGTAGGTATTTTTTTATTCTCGGTTACAGTTGGTCGGGCTGATTCACGGCTGAGATTGGTCGTTCACTGCTCCGAGCCAGCCAATCGGGACTGTCTGACCAGCCACCAGGTCAGACAGTCAGTCAGTGTGCATCTGTCACTTACTAGCCGTGTACGTGCTAGATTTATCTATTTGTTTATCAATTTCGTAAAGTTGTTTGTACATGCTGTACTGTTCTCTAGTCTAGCTGTTATAAAATTAACAAGTTTAACGGGGGGAAATATTAAGGTTGCTTAATGGTGGGACACAGTCCTGTCTGCCACAAAATCTCGACACTCACTTTACTTTTTCTTTCTGTTTTTACGTGCTAGCCGTATGCCATGTACATTGACAAATTACGGTGTGTATCTTTATTCACGCTAAGAAGGCCGTTCTCATTTAAAAAGGTTTAAAAAGGCCAATTTCATGTAAAAACTAAAACAAAGTATAAAAGTCTTAGTAAAATGTTACCACGTGGACTTCACAATAACTGATTTCACGACTTCGACCCCCGCAGCGTGCTAGAATGCCTATATACGATTGTATATTGTTTTATCAATTAATTCCCCTCTTTGAAGCGAACCATGTTCACAATGGAAGCATTAATTAGCGCTTTTCTTCAATAGAACACAGAATAGCTTACAGTTATGATCTATTATGAATGGGAATGCAGTTATTGATGTTTGATATTTCAGTGTCAGTGATCATATGTTAAGGAAGTTTACTTTGATTGATGATTCATGTGATGTTGTCAATCTGTGACGTTTTAAGAAATTCACCTTGATTAAAATATGCAGACTCCTGGCAATGACAATATTAGTCTACATTTAGAACATTATCCGAGTGGGCTACATTTCCAAAAGAAATGGAAAGGTCATTTCGTTGTATTTCGAAATATTGAACCTAGCGAGATTCTTAATAAGTTTATTTCATATTGAAAATTAAGGGATTTCTTAATCCAATTTAGAGTTAAGAGGTTATCTTTCACAGTGTTTTAAGTCTGTTAAAATTATGTGTTTTCTTATAGATGCGTTATTTTAATTACAAAGAATAATTTATTTTTGTTACGAGGTAGGTTTAAAAAAGCAAACCTAATCAAAATTAAAACGTATCTCTTGAAGAAGGACTTTTACTCCACACGACTACATGATGGAAGAAATATAAGAAGATTTATTTATTTATTTTGTTTACATGCTGTAAAACAGATATTATCCAATTACATTACAGCAGTTCATTATATGTTAACATGACAGGTCCAAAATATAACACAAGCAATTGAACCATACATAAAAAATTATAAAAAACCTCTTTGTGGAGACCGGTGCAAATATTAAAAAAACATATAACAGAACATAAATATAAGTGCATAAATGACTTGACAAAAACATACTAATTCTAGATATTGTACATACTAAACTGATACTTGAAACTATACTAGATAGCATGCTGAACAAAAACTAAATAAAACATGCAGAACAATAAATAAATCAACACAAGCAATGCATACATAAAAAATTATAAAATAGAGCAATATATTATAAGGTACTAATTCTAGTACAACGAATAATAACAAATAAATTGCATAATTATAAAACGAATTTTAATTTATTAAGATTAGCTCCTTATTAGATTAGCAGATTGCTTTCTTTAGTCTGTTTATGGTTTACTTGTTTGAATTGTTCTTTATTCAATGTGTTTGAATTTCTTTGTTTACTTGTCTGCCATAGATTAAATATATCTTCCTTTTTTTCCCAAGTTGATCTTACACTACGTTCAAAAATATCATAACTTCTCAATAGTTATATTAAGCTAGGGATTATTTTGGGTTTTAGCAGAATATACACACCAAATTTACACCATATAGCCAATATTTATTGAACTATCGAACACAAGCAACATGAAGGTAAACTAATTTATAAAAACTATGTGCACTCAACCGTAGCTTAGCCTTGGTGCTGGTTTTGACAGCTTCGTTATAATAGAAAATGTTCTCTTTTTACCAAATCTTCACAACATTCTGGGATGTATATTGATTAAGTGTGGGCAGACAAAACTCCACGAACCAAAGTCCTATCTTCTGCAACAGCAAAGACAAGAAGGGCATACCAACAATATTTCAAAGTTCCTCGGAAGAACGGGCATTATCAAGTGTAGAAACAATTCGATATGTAAATTGATTTTGGGTTCGAGTCAAGAGTGGTTCTCTCAGTCGCGCCGGCCAAAACTAAGCTTGCCAGTTTTATCTCCGTCATATTCCTCGATACAAGACTTCCAAATCAAGAATTCTCTCGGGAAGATGTGCCCAATAAGGAAAAACTAAGTGTAAAATTCTGTCTTTGCGCGTGTTTTATCTCACGATACATTTGTCTGATAGCAACACATGCTATGGGTTGTATTATTCACAGTGTTAATCTGCGCTAGTTTCCCGACAGACGAGGACGGAAAACAAAGTCCCGAGCCTGGCTTTGTTTACAATCTATGAGAATTAATTAGCGAACTTAGCTCAACAACAATGGTGGTTCTTATTTTCCCATTCACCAGTAGTTCAAGTTACACAAACTTTCCAAACTTAAGTCATTAATAATCACGACCTTTATGCACTTGTTTTAAATGTTATCGGTAAACGTCAGTAAAGATTATAGACGTGTGTTTTGATAACGAGGTGAAATCAGGACTACAAAGTCCTCTCTACCACTCAACCTAGCTAGTAATACTTTTTATAAAAACAAAGAATAAATTAATGTAAAAAGGTATTACAAATATTATATCTGAGTTAAACGTAAGATTAATTAACAACTTGATTATAGTTACGCATAAACCACAACTTTTCGTTACTGTATACAATATTATTCATACAATATATTTCATTTTCCTGTATTTATAACGCAACAATTGTTTTAAATAATTTATCCACCAAATTTATATTTTGTAGTCTCAACTCTTAGTCTGTCGCGGCCGTTGTCACAACTGTAAAGATTGAGTTGGGAAAAACAAATTAGCCTACATCTTTGCACAGCAAACTCAAGTTTACAATAAGCAAATGTTAAAATTTGAAAAATCTGTGTGACGTCAGTCTCCAAAAGTTTTTTTCATTTTGCATCAGTTCATTCGTGTCTTCAATACGAAATAAATCGTTGGGGGTCCGCACCTACTATTATTTAATACATAGCTTAAGACCAACCCGAAAGTTAAATGAGGCTGGAGTTACTGTATTATCAGAACAAAATTACAAAAACATATTTAAACACTAATAATTGTATACTGAACATGTTTACCATTTTAGATAATAAAATTTTATATTTTAAACAATTTAATTTTCAACCATAAAAAGCTAATATTATCATTAGGGTACATTTCTTTTTAAATAATGTACATTTTTGAAGTAAAATTGAAATTCTAAATCTAAATATATCTTTCTAAACAGTTTTTAGATCAGTTCTACACGATAGCTGCAAATGACAGGAGCCAGTTGCAAGTTAATGTTTCAGCTAACTGCGTTGTATCTAAGCTGCTTAATGTCGCGCCAAATCCCTCTCTTTTATGCAAGATATTAAAGTACCTAAATCAAGGTTATTACTTTGATTAAAAACCGAGTGTTCCTCATTTTAATTGGGTCGATTACGATTATAGTCAATAAATGTAGTTATACCCGTTTTCAAGTCATTACTGTTACGTGACAACTTGACTTGTCAAACAAATTCAACTAAATATGGAAATAATTATAGAAATACACAGTTATCATTAGTAGTTTTGCTTCACGTGGTTTCAATCTTCCAGTGTAATAGGCTATGTTTTTATACAATGTACAAATATGTGGGGAAAATTACCCAAGGCTCGAAACTGGTATATGTCTATGTGATAAAAAATATTTTAATTTCTATCCAATGAAATAAAAGTATCTCTAAGTGCATTGCTTCAGAGAAAAAAAAACTATAGGAAATATTAGGAGATAGATAAATAATACTGGTGCAGTATAAGTACCCTTAACTTAGTATATTAACTAACTATATCAACATAGGTATATTAACTAAATATACGTCATATATTCATGAACATAATACGTAATTATGTTAATCATCGTGTTAAACATTAAATTGAACATATGTTTTCTTATATTAAAATTGAAAAATAAAAAAATACCAATATGTTTAGTTTATTCATTAGCTCTTCATTGTCAACACTGGTTTCAATGAGAGGTATTTTAAAACTCTCATTTATTTATAAAGCCTAAACTTTTTTTTCATTATTAGTTTTGTTTGTATTGAAAATACTTGTTAAACGATTGCAGAGGGTTCTCAATATTTGACACATTTTTCTTCAGATTTAAGGCTTCCGGTTTATTTTTCTTGTTAGTTATACATTCACACTGACCTTAAGGAATTAAGTTTCCAGAAAACAAAATGTAGCGTCAAGCTAGATAGCATTGTTTATTACTTCATTCTCACATAACCTGAACATTCTTGGGTTTGTGAACATAAACAAATCCCAGTTGAGAAGTAAACTAGTTTCTCAATTTAATCAGGCAATTTATAATCAAGACATTTGACACCAAGATTGTGTACGAGGTTGGTTCTGTGACCGCTCGCTGAATTTTGGCAAGAAGACTTGTTTACACGATTCTAGTAACTGCTTGGTACATGCGGCTACG
Source organism: Matsumurasca onukii (assembly GCA_018831715.1). Lineage (NCBI taxonomy): Eukaryota > Metazoa > Arthropoda > Insecta > Hemiptera > Cicadellidae > Matsumurasca > Matsumurasca onukii. The sequence continues at coordinate 39,212,391 of CM032061.1, read as the reverse complement.
CCGTATTGGCTTATTCTATACTATTATACTTTTGATAAAACTAGAAATAATAAGACATTTTCAGCTTAAAACCAATCGTTATTTCAAGAAATCCAAATTTAAGAAGGTCTAATTCTACGAAAACAACGAAGATTAAGTTACATATTAAAGTAAAAAGTCATAAACAAAGTGGTGCGAGCCCGACCTAAATGGGTACTGCAATTGGAATAACTTTCCACATGCAGGTAGAAGCTATCAATCATCAAACAGGCGTTTGGCATAATTTGGCTCATTTTAATTAGCGGTGTTGTTTTTATAACTTCTAAGGTCTTAGAAAATGAGCTATCACTCAACATAGGCTTACATTAAACAACTTACAACTTCACTGATTCGTCCCTAAATGCGTTGATAAAAAAACTAATATTCTCGAAGAAAGGTAATTGTTATACAATAACTGCAAAATATAACTGTTTACTTGCAAAATATGTTCATTTTACTTTAACTAATCATTTGTATAATGGAGATATTGCACCTATCAAATTTTAGCCAAAACCTGTAGGTACGGTAAACCAAGTTGAAGTATATAAGAGTATACTCCAGTACGCAATAGCTCGCCCGCCAGTAGCCCGGTAGCCCCGTGTAAGCAGCCTTCGTAACGCAAATAAACTAAGAGAACGTGCTTGCAGCCTGCTACACGTCACCCACTCGCCGGCACCCTACCGCTCATGCGCGGCCCCTGGCGACGTCTGATAAGGACCCGAAACGTCGGCAGCGCCACGGGACAGGGGCGAATCTTGATTATTAACTCGCCGCTCTCAATTAAATCTCGATTCCGACTGAATTCCCGGTTATAGATATTTTATAGCTCTGCGAAATTGGCTGGTCCACTCGCCGTTTCACTAATGAACCGTACAAATTAACTGCTTTTAGTGGTTCGTTATGTTGCCGTTTTATTGGTGTGCTTTTGATTTCGGAAAAGTCATTGGTAAAGTTGGAAGTTTAGAAGGAAATTAAATTTTTGCTAGTGTTTCTTCTGGTCTTAGTCGGTGCTGGTGACTGTTTTGATAAGATTTGTCTGATATAATTGAAATAAAACGTAAAACGTATGGTAATATTTCAGCGAGTTTACTTCAACACAGTTGGTTTGTGTGGAAATGGACGACACGTTTTATAGGAACACCTTCATACTTCTTTCGGCGTTTAGATCCATAATTACGATTATTCAAAACAACATAACATTGTTAAACATTATTTTGAATTTTAAGCTTAAGTGGTTAGTCATAATGAAAAACTCTTTTTTGAATTAAACCACTAAATAATATTTTATTATATAAAATAATAAAATACATAACAAAACAAAACGTTTCGTCTACACTATGATAGACATCTTCAGTTGTATACTCGTAACAAAGAAGAGTTAAAATAAATATATAAAATAAAAATATAAAAATGTATAGGAAGTATAAAAAATCACAGGTGAAATAATTTTAAATTAAGTTTGTTTATTTACAATTTAGAATGATTTAACCTTTGAATTTTATATACTATTCATTTATATTTTTATTTATCTTTATTTTAACTCTTCTTTGTCTATACAACAGATGTCTATTTTAATTGTTCTATATTATATAATAAAATATTATTCAGAGGTTTAATAAAAAAAGAGTTTTCATTGTTAAACATTGTTTTCGCAATCTAAGCCTAAGCTTCTAGAAGCACCTCAGGCCACCATATTCCTGTAGAATATCAAGGTCATTAATCCATTTCCATTAATTAATGGCCCAACCTAGGGAACGGTCTCTACCCTAGTTTGTAAGTAGTGTGCACATATAAAAAACTCATCACACTCACACTTCTACCCATTCTCACCTTGATACACTTTAAGACCACCGTTGTTTCTAGGGATTATAAAGTAGTTAAACAAATGCGTTAAAAACTTACCAAAGATACAAATATGTTTGAAAAAAAGATATGGTTTTGCATCCATGTTTACGGGCACCTTTTTCTTTGTTGTGTTTCAATAATTGAGTAACTCCCAAAATATTGAAGGGGGTTTTTCTAAAACTCTTTTATGCAGACAGACGAAGCGTTTGTGTTTGACAGGCACAGAACAGCGCTGTCGGACAGTGCGTCTTTGATGCGAGAATGTGAAAACTGTGTGGCATTTTGTCAAGCGTTTAGTGATTCCCACTGACGGGGTTTGAACCCTGTTCTTCTGCTATTTAGGCTTTTAGAAATTTTTCAAAATCAAATATGTTTACAAAATACGTATACCAGTTGTATTTTTTCATTAAAGTATCAGTAAAAATAAAGGCGTTATAGTTTCCATTTAGTTTTATGAATCTTGTTTAGAAGACAGTTCTTTAATCCGATTAAGTTTTACAAACTCAAGTTTTACAAAATATTTCAACCCATTTTTTTTTAAATGACAAATTAACTAATCATAGGGCAGACTGTAATTAGAACCTAGAAACTATGCGCAAATTTGAGTTGACTGTTTCACCACTCACGAAAAACTTTCAAGAAAATTATGTATAATTATTTCTCCATTTTTGAAATTCGTTGGAATTGGTTTGTTCTATTTAATTAGGAAAACTGACTTTTCCGGCCACTTTAAGAAGAAAACTACTCCCTACGTTTCGGGCAGTTGGGAAACTCCACCCGTTCTCAAGGGCATAACCTAAACCTGTGCAACATTCTAGATAATTCTTATCCTTACCTTAACCTAAAAGGACAAGGCAAAATGAAATATTAACAGCTACATATTTAATATATAGTTTTGTCTTGTCCTCTTAGGTTAAGGTTACGCTATTATCTACAATGTAGCGTAAGTAATTACGTTAGGCCCTTGAGAACGGGGGGAGTTTCCCAACTGCCAGGGCTAATTTCTCTTAAAAGTGACCGAAAAATCAATAAATTGATATCCGCCAGTTTTATGAATTTTAAATCAACGGTTTATTCTAATTGGAAAATAAAAGCTGAAACTACATTAAATGTATTCTTCTATTTGTGGGCTTAAATTATATTTAAGAGTAATTAGAACCAACCAGTGTATAAACAAAATTATAAATTATGTGTGTATAATTTTTGTATAACGTTTTCATGCGAGGTGAAACAGTAAATTTATAGTTAAACTAGTTTCTGGTTTATAACTCGAGTCTGTTTTATGGTCAATTAATTTTGTAATTTAGAAATTATAAACATAGGTATATTTATAGTTAGTTAAACGTAATCAGATTAAAAGGAACGCTATACATACAGAGTGTCACAAAATGTGTAGCGCGCTATGCAAAACCGGATCCTACATACAAAAGTATTATATGTAAGTATTGTATACAACAAAAATTAATAAGTAAGATAAACAATATTTTTGGAAAATATTATTAGGAAAATAATTAAGGTTTATACCAAGTTTCACAAAGATATCTCAAAGGGGTTTATTATTAATTAGTTTCAAAAATTTACAAAATGGCGGATTACGGCTAAACTAAGCCGAAATTTAAAAAAGTGTTACTCATTATTTTCGACTTACTTGTGTACGTAGGATCCGGTTCTGCATAGCGCGCTGCACATTTGTGTAACTCTGTAAGTATAACAGTTATACCAATTCAATGGGATGAAATAAAAAAACAACTACCTCTTCTCTCATACAATATCTTTCAGTATGTTGTAAATTATATTAAAGCGTAATGTTGAAGTGTATAGAACATGGAGTGCAGTGGAGTAGGTTGTTAAACACATGAGTACAACACTCAGTGGGCAAGCACATGTCGTTTAACCCCTCGATATAATTGACCTCGTTCCACTCCATTTACTATTGAGGAAACTCAGAGTAAAATGAAGTGTGATAGACTCGGCTGCATTGTATCTACGGGGAGAAAGTAGTGGTGGGATGAAATAACCACTTTTAAATTAATTTTTATACGATTAACACATATTCTACAATGTCAAATAACGTTCTCGTCAACAATGTTTTAAGGGTCAACGTGTATCCTAGAAAGAATAAACAGTCTATTATAAAATCTATGGATCCAGAACATCGGAAGGAAACTAACGAAAAACACAGGCGAAACAAAATCAACGTCCTTCCTGGTTCAGAAGATCAGCATGGCGATTCAAAGAGGAAATGCCGCCAGTATAATTCTCTCGTCCTTGCCCACAGAAGAGAAGCTGGGAGATTATTTATAGCTTATACACATTTATTTATTTACTTTTTATGTATAGTTTTTTTGTTGTTGTAGTTTTTTATATTTAATTTTGCATTATTTGTTTTATACTTTATTATTTTTTATGTTTATACCTGTTTCTTTTTATCAAATAAATGTTTTATTGCGTATATCTATTATGTCATCAGGAAACCACTTCTTAATGAAATTTTAAAATAAATTCAAGTTTTGAAAACAAACATTTTAAAAGACTTTTGTTTTTTGGGTGAAACATTTCGAAGTTGGTATTTGGCCCGAAGATAGAAACATCCAACGAATGGAAGTAGATGTGTGCTCCTTAACAACTTTGTGGATTCCGTCTTAAAGACTTGCTCAAACCTCAAAATATGGAAAATTGAATTTATTGTTATGAATTTTCCATTTTTATATTTCAAATGTACAAACACGCTGGAGTAAAAATAGTAGGGAATAAGAAATCAAAGATTTTTCTTGGGTTAGGATAGACTAAAGTTTTGAAATCAAACAATCCAATAAATGTCTATTTTTTGTGAGACCTTTGAGAAACAATGTTTCTATCTTCGGACCAAACACCAACTTCGAAATGCTTCACCCAAAAAACAAAAGTTGTTTGAAATGTTTGTTTTCAGAACTTTAATTTATTTTTAGATTCAATTAAGAAGTGGTTTCCTGATTATAGCTTATAATAGACTGGTTATTCTTTCTAGGATACACGTTGACCTTTAAACATTATAGCAATACATTCAATTTTCCATATATTGGGGTTTAAGCAAGTCTTTAAGACGGAATCCACCAAGTTGTTAAGGTGGACATATCTACTTCCATCCGTTGGATTGTAGCATTCCATTACTTCTCCACCTCGATTACTGAGACGTCTTCTTTTAATTATGAGACTTGACTTGGCGCGCAATTTTTTCCTGTCAAAATAATTCAATAATAATTTAATCACAATTTATTTATTTGAATGTTTTTCTCGTAGGCTTATAAAATAATACACAATTGCTACATTGAAAGGCGTACTAGAATTTTCATTTCATCATAAATTTGTATATGGTTGTATGTATAATGTTGCATTTTCCTTGTGGGGACCTTTTTCTACAGAACTTTTGTTATGTACGAGTATACAAATGTTATTGTTCAATGTTAAATAAATAGAGATTGTTTGAATTTAAAAACTAGAAATAGTTTATTCTCCACCTACAAGCTGTTTTACTTAACTGTATACTCTGTGTAACTAGCCAAACATAATCCTAATCAGCCTCAGCTGACTCACAACTTTACTCATTAAATTCATATGTAAACCAAACGTTGGACTTTGAATCTTTAGAGGAGCGAATCCAATCGTCCAAATTAAAACTTGGGGTATCTACTTTCAAAGAAAACATATGTCACTTCGTTTCAGCCAATCAGGGACTAAAGATGGTACTCCACATTGAGGCCGAAATATCTCAACCTAATCATGAAGTTTGGATGTGATGTGAACCTGAAGAACTAGATTATAGTGTGTTGTAAACATTTCATCTTCAAATTGAGTTTGGAAGTCCACTGTAAACAACTTTTCCCACTAAAGTTGTAACATCAAAGAAAATAACTATTCGGATGTAAAATAGGTTTCCGTAGTAAAAGATAACATACAAAACTCAAAGCTTGCAAGATATAAAAAATGCCGTCTGTCGCGGTACGCGAGTAGTTTGATATAGGTTTGCTTCTGTAGATTTGTAGTCTTGTAGGTATCTAAAGAATCAACAACAACTACAATACTATAACTCCGACTAGACAACTCACGAACAGTATTTCGAGGATTTGTGATTCTAAGCAATCAAGAAAAACAAGAATAACGGTCTTGGACAGCCCGTTAGTTTATGACATCTACTCTTTATCAGGGCCTATAAAAGTTGGCCCGCCTGTAAGTCTGTAGTTCCGATGAAGAACGGCTAACGATGTTTTAACGCTGTTCAGTTGACGAACAACTCCTTGGTTAGAGCTAGTGATGAAATAAGTGGCTGTGGATTCATCTCCTCTTTTACTTTTTGAGAGAACCTTTTAATATTATCATTACACTCAACAAAGCAGGAAAATACAGCACTATTTTCTTTTAATTGTGTTCGCAGTGCATTTCGTGGTTTTAGTTGACATTCAATTACAAAGTAGGATAACTAAAACTTAATTAGCCTGTAGTTGGTTGAGTGTCCAAACTGTAATTATTCGGACAGTTAATTGGGACTTCTTGCTTTAATTTAACGTTCAACTCATGCTGGATTTACGTGAATTAGTATTTACCTACTTCATTTCGCATAACAAAACTTAAATTCAAATGAAGCGGACCCGTGGCAGGTTGGAAACGTGCGCAACTCCGTAGCACGTTACTCCGCTGGCGCATGTTAGGTCCCCGCAATCACCACGCACAAGTGACTATGTGATAACGCTAGGTTATGGTCGAGGTTGAGTGAAAAGAGGACTTTGTGGTCCTAACTTCGCTTCGTAAAAAAAGACAAGCTTTGCCTTTTTCGCATAAAGTACATTTTAAAGAAGGAATGAACTAAAACCGTTGATTTGCTATAGACTTAGTGGATACTGAGAATTGAACCTTCCTTAAATAAATCACAACAACAAGCCACGATTAATGATTTATAAAACTTGTTACATACAATTAAAAAATAGCAATTAAAAGATAATAAACACAATTTTATTTAGCCGAAAAAGCTCGCATTGTCATTGATTGACCCGGGGTGAGGTGATGCACGTAAATCAATCAACGTGACGTCACCGTATAATCCCGTGTATTATCTACAGGTGAGGAAACAGTTCATTACACACACATGCAAAACACAAACACACACAACACACACTACATAACGCACTGAGTTTGAAATATTAAAACGGACGTTTTCCATAGTGTTTAGTGATCAAGAAGATCCACGACGTTACGTAATTTGAAATCTGGTTCCGTTTCAGGTGAAAATTAACCTAAAACATTAGGAAATTAATAGCTCTATTTCCTATGGAAATTCACTGATAAACACCAATGATTTAGGGAAAAATACCGTCCATTCAGTCAAGCATCAGTTCAAATAAACCCTCTCTGGCTTCCTCTTAGCAAAAATGAACGCAAGCGTAGAGATAATCATAACGTTCGTCCTGTTTCAGCGGGAAGTAGCACAAACACTCATAGTATATAGTGAAGGGTGGACCTATGAGGACGATACAATTTTGTTTACACTATCCACGGTTAATGTGACTCATCAGCTGTGCTTATAACCTCAATAACGTTCTGCCGTTTTAGTTGAAACGGCTTTTGGTCCTGAGCATCGAGTTTTTTGTTGTTGTTGAAGTCTTTAAAAAAGAGTGATTCCTTTGTTAAAACTCGAAATTGTTTGGATCCCACTTCAACGTCGGTCGATACGGAAATATTCTTACACGGTAAAACAATTGCAAACTTGGGTAAGTTTATTCATAAATACTGCTACATAAAATAAAATCGGTGGAAGAAGAGCTAAAAGTCTGTACACCAGACTATGTTGAGAGGGTGCAAGAAGCAGTCCTCTATCAGCTTTACAAGTGAAAAAGTTAGTGTCAGCTTGTTTTAAGTTACCACTTAAAGGATGTAGCGTTTATGAAAATGAATTTTTTTAATTAAAATGACACGCAATATTCTACCGTTCAGTACAATATTAATTTTAGCTGTCTAATATTAAATATGATCTATTCATAGAATGTTTAAATTGTACTGTTCTCATTGATCTAAAGACTCAAAAAAGGCTACATAATACCTAACTAGTGTATAATAACCCCATTACCTATACATCTATGGATTTCCCTAAATTCATAAATTTAACGTTCAGCTTAGGTCTATAAACAGTCTTCGTCATTCACCGTGTAGAGAACCTTCTAAGTCGTGTTAGTCATTTTAACTTATTTGTTAAGATAACCAGATTCGTTCATCAAAACTCTAAACCATTTCCTTTCTATTGGCTGTACATAAATACATATTTATGCACAGCGAATAGAAAAGAAATGGTTTAGAGTTTTGTCTGTCAGCAGCTGACACTGACCGATTTCGTGGACATGTTTGATTTCATTTTTAATATTTTAAGGTTTTTGTGAATTTTGGATGGTATTCTAGGCTAGTTATAAAATCAAATGAATTAAACAACAATAGGCCTACTTATGTTATTTGATGGTGGCTGACTGGTCCGCTTGCGCTGATTAGTTTTAGGCTAGCTTAATTCCTAATGTTTTGTGTTATGTTTTAGGTTATTTACACTTCAAGACGGGATCAGATTCTGTCATCAAATTCAATTAACGTATTCTAGTATTAAAGTATAATCTTTACTCTTATCTATTTTAGTTTTTATCTTCAAGAAAATAAATTCCAACTGGTTCAAATTCCCATCATAGTGAAGATGAACCCACTAGTTGAGAGCCAGTCGTCGGTAAAGCACCGTGTCAAACTATTCATCACTACGCAAGTGTTGTTGCCCTTGGCGAATGACAAGGAAGAACACATTCACACGATCAGCACATAGAATCCTTTGTAAAAACGTGATCACCGTTAGTTAAAGATTGGTAGAGTAGTGGGCGTGCGTGATCTGTACAGTGTGAGATGCGTAAGGATTCTTTCACACGTACGCGGCTACACTGACCGTGCGGCACCGGACCGAACCTGACAAGTACAGGAGCCCTTGCACGTCTTCTGCGGCATCAAGGTGTAATGTTGTTTCAAAGTTCTTTACTTAACGTATACCCATTATAGTTATTTCAATTTTAACCTGAGTAATGTCTATTCAAATTCTGTAGTTTATTTAGCTAAGATAAAACAAAACGACTAGTATTGAAAACAGCACAATAGTCATATGTTAGCTAATATATATATTTAATAATTAGATAACAACTTTAAAAATGTTCATTTTATATTTGAATGGTCTTTATAAAACAATATGATTTGACATAAAACAACTATGGTGAGTTTGTTTTTACACTTGTCCATAATGTGAGCATTTTAACGAGAGTTTTGTTTTTTATTATTTATTATATCGTAATCATATAATATAGGTTAATAGTTTTAGCTGTCTATGACTAGAGAATGATAAGGAAACAAAAGTTATTTTTCCAGTCGATTTCGGAGAGAAAATAAAGCCGATATCCTAATTTAAACTGAGGGTTGCGGACTCAACTTTGAGGACAAAAATTTGGCTTAAATTTTTGCCTAGAAGTCCCTAAGTGACAGTGTTAAGTATTACTAAGTAAAGTTAAAAGTACTAGTAGTTTGTTAATTTCTCTGATAATTGTCCCTGTCTCTAGTTTCACTAGAGTGTGTCACTACCTCTTGTTGTGTTACTTTCTAAATTGAAAAAGGTTATGAAGTGTATGAAGAAATTGAAGGTTGAGCTGACCATGGATCTACTCTATGAGCTGATATCTTGAAAATAAACTCCCAATTAGGCTACATTTTTACCCAACAATTCGTTTTGAAAAAACTAATCTCAACCTGAGGAAAAAATAAAATAATGACCAAACCAAACAATTCTTTCAAAAGATACACACTTAATAACATTGAAACATTTGGACTACTAAGTGGCTTAAGAGGTACCATACCTAAATGCTTAAGTAACATTTGGACAGCCTTAAAATTAGAAAAGAAAGTTTTAAAACCATTTATGTAATCTAGAACACTCATAATCATATATCTCAGTTTTTATTTATTTATTTATCATCCTTTGCACATGTGGAACCTATTTGTATAGTAAGAAGGTGTACATTTATCAAACAAATGGTCTTTTTATACAAGGTAACGATCCATATTCGATGAGTTTACTTGCTCAGACAAAGATTTCTACGAGTTGGAAGCACTGCTACACACTGCCGGACATGAGTGAAAGGGAGGGGCTACAGCCGGACCGTCACCGTGTACAATGTGCAAGAGACCGGACATGTGTGAGTGTGAGTTGGTTCGTCAACGCGTCCGAGGTCACCCATCACCCACTGCTGCTGAATCTGAGGTCAAGTTCGACGCACGGTTACACAACTCTCAAATAACGGAGTCGAGTCCTGTCCGAATATTAAAATACGGAGCGGTCGCTAATGCACTTATTGCGACACAATAGACCGACAAGGCCTAGGATAATTGATGTCACGCTCGTCGCGATTCAGGAGGGGTCACCTCCGCTAAAATATGGGGTTAAGACCGGGCGCAAAGACGGATGTGTTATTATTATTAATAGAAAAGTCGTTGGAATGCGATGCTAGATAGCGTAAGCTCTCCTAGCCACGTGACTAATGGTGCACGGATTATAAAGTCATTCAACTTTGGAAACGAATAAAAATAAATGCGCTTCCTAATAGCTGCTGAGGTGGCGAATTCGTCAAAAACCTTCATTTAGAACTTTACTTTGGTAGCGATCGAAAGTGATGAAAACATCGTAATAAGTTTTGTATTAATTATACTGTGATTAGGTAAAATAATATGATTAACATTCAGAGTTTGAATTATTTTTGTAAAAGCACATCAGGGTCAGTTAGTAGGTTTTTACCAACACAAAAAGCCCCAATGCAAAAACTTGGCAGCCACTCGTACTAAGACCTATATGCAAAATTATTGTCCTAAAAGTTTTTTATACATCTGAACTTATTTTACCACAGAACTTAATGGTACCCGAGCAGCATACATCAAACACAAACCTTCATCCTTTAGTAGCAAAATATTTCAACATCCTCTCTTAGTGCGCGTCTAAAATGTGTGAAGAACTATTGCAATTTTAATGTTTGAGAGAAACCATTCAAGTCCGCTCAGTGAGTGTGTGAGTAGAATTTGAATAAATATAATAAATTTGTAAGCATAAAAATACCAAGTATCCTTTGATAAACATAATTTAATTGCCGTAACAAAATTCACAGTGTAAACTGCATAATGACACAGGATTACATTTTATTGTATTGAGTCAGACACCCACTATTTTTCCTATTAAAATAGTCTAGCTTTAATTATTAAAAAACAGTCCATACAACAAGTAACACATTTGATTTTGATTCTCTGTGTTACTGTGCTTTGACAGAAATGGAAACGAGACAGCTAAGTCACTGAAGTGAGTCAGGACCAGCGTTGTGTTGTGAACTTTGACCTACAATGCCAGCAGCCTCTGGCATAGTTTGTCTGTGACATTTATTTCAAGAGACGCAATACTCCCTTTCCTGTAGTTTTCTTTTCTCTTATACAGATTTAAGTACATTTTTCTTGGTTTTAATTTTTAATCAAAAGGTGAGTTTTTTTTATAAATTAACGTTTGGCTTTTGCTCCCAGTTGACGTATTCTCTCATACAGTTACGAGTATTTTAAGGTTTGAACAAATTAACTGTCTCTTGAAAATGGTCGAGGAGGATCATGTGTTGTATAAACATAAAATGAAGTCAGATTACTGTTTTTTAGTCTGGTTATGTCGAAGAGGGAACTGCGTTTTTAGGGTGTTTACTTGAAACGCTCACGTATAGACCGCGATTGCTCAAAACTCTTCCATATTCTCGTATATGTTTCTCAATATTTTTTTTGAGAAAACTGTCTCGAGTACTGTCCGACTCTGGTACTTTTGACGGCGTACTGCGGAGTAATCTACCCACACCTATCAAACGGTTCAACCAGTCACTAAATTGCGTAAGAGAGAGCTATGTAGTCAAACATTTAAAGCACTAAAGCTATAGTTCATGAAACTAATTTGAATTTTTAAATGAACACTATAAAAGTAGTAGTATTTGCTCTTTTACCATTCATAGTAGAGACGACTACCGGGCTAGGAGACAAGTTCATGCATTTCCAGGCAGGTGTTCACTTCGTTCACAGATTGTCAAACTCGTTCAAATATGCACTAAGGCATTTAAATCTTATCTAAAATATATCCTCATCGCTCAAGCGTTTTATAGCACCAACGAGCTCATGCCATTCAATTGGGGGTCTCAAGAATTTGTTGACTTAGTAAAAACTTGAGTGGTGTAATTCCAATGAATGAGAGTTAGTGTATAAATTGTAGCCTATACGTTTGAATGGTAGGTAGATGTTATTTCATTCGAAAGGCAAGTTTTAGTAACAAAACCCTGACCATTGCTAAGCGTTTATTATGGAAATTTAAAAACGTAACCTTACCTAGCCTAAATATTTGTTCATTTATTAGGACATAAATAAAGAGTGGAAGAAATTCATCTGCTGTGGTTAGCCCAACTGTAAGACAATGTATTTGTACTTTCTAATGTTATAGATATATAATATTATGTTATTTTTTATTATTAAAAACTGATTGGCAGCACACCTTCTTTTATAATAAAAAATAAAACTATTTTTAAATGTTTCAATTATATTTCGGTTTCTGAACAGAAACACAAAATAACAATACAATTATAAAACCAAATAGTTTTTAGGTATTGAAATAATACCCAAATAGGTATTGAAGGCAATCCTTAATTTCTGAATATACCTCATCTCTTGAAATGTGAGATCATTATGAAAAACAAATTTTAAATAAAAAACAAATTCTTATAATTTTACTATGAGACGCCATTCAACAGTAAAACTGTTATCATCAGATAACCTAAAGATTTAATTTTGAGCTTGTCTGATGATGGCAGCTTTGCTGTTGAAAGGCACCACATAATAAAATTATAAATATGGGTTTATTTATAATTATTAGTTTACGTATACTCCCAAAAAGAATGTTTTCTCCGTTTCTTCAAATTTTGTTACTCAAATTGATTGAGTGCGAAACTTAACCAGGCTATTTTCATAAAACTGCGTACATTATTTCGAATTACGAGTAGCTTAAAACCAGGTTCACAATATATTAGTACAAACCGACCCTACGCTTTATTTCTTAAACATCGTAGTTTGAAGGTTATTTGTACTAGTCCACAATTGAAGATGTACTTCGTCCCATTATATTACTAGTACTATTTTAGTTATTACCTTTAAGATATAACTATTTTATTATAGTAGTAGTATTATTTCACTTATTATAATCTGAAGAGGGTGTAGGTTTTGAGGCCAAAATATAATCTTAAATAAAAAAAATTTTTTTATGTAAAAATAAGTTGTGTATCCAACTAGTGCTCTTCACATGAGTCGAACACCTTCGAGAACAAGATACTGTATCGCAACAAAAGTTACAAATGATGTACCAATTCCTTGAAACTCGCAGCAGAATCAACTCAAGTTCTACTTTGCAATTTATAAATGCTTTTACTTTGGGATTTCCTCTATTAGGGACAAATTGGAATGCAGAAAGATATTACTTAAGCCTCCTATGAATATTCACAAGTTGACGCTCCAGTGTAATTTTAATGAGGGTTATATTAAAATCAGCTTCTTTTCACGCATTGAGGTGCTGAAGCAAATGCTGTTTCCAACTTTTACTTTCGTGAAAACAAACTATATTTTCTTGAAAAAGGATGTATATAAGATGTAATTTTTCAACGCAAATCCTACTGTATTATTGTTTATCATACAACTCAAGAACATAATGACGGTATAGTCTACACCTTAGACTATGCCTTTAGTTGAATGGATACAATTTAAGTTTCATAAAACTGTTCAAACTTAGTTTTGACTTGGTAAAATTAAAATAATACAATAAAAAGTGAACATTTTATTTAATCTTAAATTAAACGTTTTCTTTACATACACGAAACATACGTGAACTAAACTTTAAATGAAACTTTTAATGAAATATATAAATATAATTTGTTTATATTAGTGTATACTAGCTGTGTACCCGTCCTCCGCTGCGGATAAAATATTATAGTATCATGACTTTAAAGTATTTGTGTACAGCAGCAGGCTGTAGCTCGGGTACTGGCATCAAACTACCTATCCTTACCCCTGTTCCTTAATTATTTTGAAAGTGGGCTTTTAGCCTAAGTTTCCCAGCTGAGGTACCTGCTCTTCGCACGGTTGTGTTTAATGTTATACGTCAGTTTTGGTTTTTACAAAATTTAAGAAAACGTAATAACCAAAAACCGATGGATTCATTTCAATTTGCAGACAAACGTAAACCAAATAAGTGTTTATCGGTGTTTGGCCACCTTGTGAGAGTCATAGTAATCCCGCCATTCCGGCGTTTCCAGAGCCCAGTTAGGTCCCTCACCATTTATTTTCTGAATGGCGTATGGATACACAGCACAATACAGTGTGAAGCTAAAGGCACACTGCGTAATGGGTTAAACCCTTAAACAAAGTTTCACTACCAAAGCTTCAGCCGATTTTTAGTAATAAGTGGTCCAATATGCCGTAAAACGTGTTCAGTGCCCACTTTAGTCCCTGCCAAATTATTTTGTGGATGTTATATAGGTATAGAATATAGCTAAAAACACACTGTTTAATGAGCTTAACCCTTTAAAAAGTTTCACCGCCATAGCTTCAGCGGATTTTGAGTTATAAGCGGTCAAGATGCCTTAAAAACGTTACAGACAAACAGACAGATCGACAGACAGACAGGAATTTTTTGACGCCAGTTTCGGTCTATGCAAAGTATATAAACACCAAATAACCAAAAACTGATGGATTCTTTGCAATGTACAAAAATCTTATTTTATTTATAAAGATTATCATTGTGGGTGTTCTAAATTATTATTCAATAATTGTACAAACAAATATTGGTGACTTGCATCTACGAATAATTAAATTAATTTGTAAAAATGTAAACATAAATCATTTTTATTATTATTTGTTTTCTTATTTTAGGCTAGTTGAACACTTTGGAATACAACACAAATGTCCATGTATTTTCCCTTATCTTTACTTTTTATATATTTGTATAAAAAGCTTTGCCAAAATAAACTTTAACATAATCCAAACAAAATTAAAAGGGACAAAAGGGAAACATCTGGTGGGAAAGCTTTATTGAAAACTTAGTAACTTCACCACTAAATTACCACAAATATTTATACACGATACCAAAACTACGTAAAAAACACGTAAACACTGGAACGCAGAAGTACAGACCATCTTGGCAGAGCGGCGGCCGGCGCCAGAGTGATACAGGACCCGGGGCCAAGTCCTTAGCAGTGGTAGAGAGGGAAGTAGTGTAGCCACTTAGAGAACACCTGTACAACACCTGTAGCAACCTGTAGCCGTGTAGTGTTCTCCAAGCGCACAGTCTGTACACTGTATAGTGTATCCTCCCCCCTATACTGCTGATGCACCGGAGATGCTCCTGGATCCTGCGTGAAGATCTGCGAGCTTATAAAAACCCAGAGTGCGAGGTCCTTGCCTTAGTCGTCCTGTGCCATCTCCCCTCATACCTCATACCCTCACACATCATACCTCATATCTTCACACTTCATACCCTGTGCTCTCTGGTGTGCGGACATGGAGCTCGGCTGCTGACGGAGTTGGATTCGCGAGGAAAGATGACAGTCGACACTTTAGCTTGGGCCCTGCTGACGGTGGTGAGTTTGATTTTTCAAAAGTTTAAAATGCAGTATATAAATAATTTTCTCTTAAAAAATGGATAAAATGTGTTATTATATTTAAAACTAACTATAATGTACCATAAAATAAGAAATTATCGTTTTTTCATGTGTGTTCATAATATATAATACTGAACGAAAAAGGTTAAAGATCTTTTGTACTGATTTTAAAACTATTAATGAAAACAACATAAACTAAATTAAAGTGGAACGAAAATTGTTAACTAAACTTGTAAGTAAAATATTCGTTTCTTCCTAAGTAACAAAATAATAAATATAACAAATTATAATGAATAATTAATTTGTTACCTATTCGGGCGTATAATAACGAAACAAGACTGTAACTATTTTCAAACGTTTGCTCAGAAAACAATAAACTCTGAAATATTGAAATGGAAACATTTAATCACTCACGAAACGTTCATGTCACTTTGAGCACCTTCCTAGATGACAATATTTCGATTTATTTTATGTAATATTACGTTTTTTAAGTACTTGGCGTGAAATAGGAAATAAATGAAACATTTCTTTATTTTTCCATGCACACCATTTTTCTTTTTAATTTACCATACGATCAGTGTTCTTATACTCAAAATAACAGCAAGTCTATAGTACAACACAAACAAAATAAATGCTCTCCTAGTGAAGCTCACCCATATTATATTTTACGAGATGATGTAAAAAAATAACATAAGTATTCTTGGAAATTTTATAAATATTCTTATTCATAGAGTGAGGTTATATACAAATAGTCCTTCAAAGTGGGCTTTGTCTTTTACTTTACAATAATTCGTAATATAATTATAAAACTTAATTATTATTAAATAACAGATACATTTATAGTAAGTAATAACTAATATAGTAGAAAGGTCAATTGACGTAGCGTATCTAAAATAAACGCCAATCTCAACCTGATTAAAATAAATTATTGGTTTGCGGTGAATGTAATTTGATAATAAATAATGCAATGAACCAATGACACTGTCCACTCATCCATGTCACACAATCTAATGTGTAAGCAAATGCATTTTAAAAAGCACTCAAACTAGTTTCAGAACAGTCAACTAATCCACTTTCAACAAGATGAAACTTTCAACAAATTAAACCACATCTGTATTGGATTTTTGTTTCATTGCAATTCCATTCAATTATGAAAACTCCATATCGAATGTTTAGGTTTCAATGTGTAGCAATTTTTAGTTTTAATTACTTGTTTTAAGACACTTAAAAGCAAAATTAGCATTAGTTTTTATGGTCAGTGCGTTTGCAAAACAAAAAATAAATTACATTTAACTTGTTATTTAGTTTTTGATATGTAATATATGTTTTCTATTTAACGTTAAGAAAGAATTTCACATTGTTTGGATTTCGCCTTAGTTTATAAGATGGTAAGCTACTCCTAGAAACGGACTAACAATTGTTTGTGTTAGTTTCAAAAATGGAAAGGTTATTTAATGTAGTTAATTTGTTGAGAAGTTATCTTGTTTCAATCGAAATTAGGTATTTTCATAATTTTAACTGAACAATTTATACGAAAGAATAGACGCCTGTACTCTTGTATGTCCAAACTACTCGAACGTAAAAAATAATCAAGCACAAAGTTTGAATTGTAAATGTTTCAACTGGTGTAAACAGTACAGTAGTATTGAATGATAAGATAGGAATGTGTTGTGAGTGGTTCTCACGTGAAGGTAAATCTTGACAGAACACCTTGGAATATCTGCTGCCATGTTTTAGCACCTTGGTAAACACTACTATTCTGTTGTTTAGAGTTTAAACAACAAAAATCAAACAGTCGAATAAACACCGACTCGGTGTCTGGTGATCAGCCAGGAAAACATTTATCTTTTATATTGGAAAATTGCAATAAAGCAAAATTGCAATGTTACGAACTTCCTGATAATATATACTTCAGAGATAATTTAAACAAAGGAAAAAATAAGTCAAATCTAATGTGCATGACCTTTAAGGCATTAATAGGTGGGCCGGATTGTGTAGCGGTTGGCATAATCATCCGGGTTCGATCCCGGGTTGGTCCACATTTTGTCTTCAAATTTCTCTAGACATCATCAAAGAAGTTTCAAATACAAGGTTTAAACTCACAGGTTTATTTTCATTTGTTTTACTAGTATTTATTTATATTCCGACAAAGGGTACAGGTATACTTAAAATATTATTTATAACGTTGAATATGTATTATTACGTTGACAATACGTCTTGACAACTTTAAATGCTAATCCAGACTGTTAGTTTTGAATTTAATTTAAAAATTAAACTGGTTTTAGCACACGTTGTTCAAAGGGAATATATGAACATCATAAGGTACGACAACGAATATCTGATACAACTAGTTCCATAACACTATTAACGTGATTTTCCCCCAAAAAATGAGTTAATTTCATTCATATTATACACTCCATTACTAACTCTAATTTATTTACCACCATTTAACGCCAATACAAAGAAGCTGTACCGGCGAAGCATCGCGTTTCCTTCACAGTTTTCCAGGTCGACGTTTTACTCAAAATGAAACAAACAATTGAAGAACTCTCCCAATGTTTGACGTGTGAACAACGCTAACTGGTGCACAGAATCGCTCTGTGACCTGAGCTAAGGAACCTGTTCGACAAAATATCAAAATACTTCAGAGTAATCCATTGTTCATTACCGAGGGGGCTTTGGAGGGGTAATCTTTCACTGAGAATTTACCTATGAGTGTATTGATATTATCTTTAAAGTTATCACAAGAGATACTAAAATAATTATCGGCACAAACGAAATGTGATTTCAACTCCGTGAGCACTGTGCTTCAATCCTTAATATTGAAAGTGTTAGAAGAAAATAATGCTACAAATCACTAACTTTGATGTTGGTTAGTTTTGTTTTGACTATAAGAGAATCTCAATAGGATTTAATTTAAGTGTCTTGCTCGTATGACAAAGTAAACAATACCCTGTGATGTCGAAACATACCACATAAACTACCCGTAACTATTCATTGTACTCGTACATCGTACCGCTTTAATGCTGTATATCCGATAATTGTGGTACAATGTCGAGTTTGCCAAATACATAATTTCATTAAACCATGCTAATAATGTTTTCCTTACGCGGTCTACACCGCTTGAACTGAATTCTAATAATGTGTTCCTTAATACAATTCTTAATACACGTGGACAATAAAAATAACTAGTGAAAGTACAATAGTCGGTAGGTAAACGAAGGCTTTTCGAACTCATTATCATGGATATTTCTTTTTGAATTTTGGAAACATACCTCTTAAGTTTGGCACTACATTTTAGAATCACTCTCTATACTCGTAGATGTAACTGTTTAGTGGTTAGATGTTACGAGGATTTTACCTGAAGATGATGCCTTTAGAGGGCCTTAGACTTTGTAGTCCTAACCTCGCCTCGTCAAACCTTTTTACCTTTTTTACATGTACCATCGTTTTCATTTCATCTCAAATTCACACTTAAACATCACATTGTCTATATTTGATATCACCTACGTACAACACATATTATACTTAGTTGTACACTGTTCTCAAGTATGTCATTTAAATTTATGAAACTGGTGTATGCTGTTGGAAACAAATCACTAAATGTAGATTGTAGATGTAGAACACGTTTGTTGTACGCACTACACACACACACACACATGTGAGACCGCGCGTTGTAGTCCTTGATAGTCTCCGTGTTAACCAACATGAGACGCACTTAACATACCTCGTGTTAACAATAACCATTGTACTGCGAGACTAGACGACGCAACTGCGGACACGGCTTTCGTGAACTTACCCGACCTCTCAACAAACCTTTGCACCAGGGCCCTGTTTCATATAAATTACTACTTTAAGGAACTCTAAAAAAGAAGTGTAGAAAATAGTAGTTGGGAGTCTTCTAAAATTGTTTTCAATGTAAAAGTATACAGATAAAAACCTATTCCTCCAACTTTAAGAGTTTCAAAGCTTATTTAGTTTGGCGTCAAAACATTTATATAAAACACACCTATAACTCTCCAAATTCCACATATTTATTAGGAGTCCCAGCTGCCACCATTTTGAAATTTGACAACCAATTTTTTCCTAATATTAATAGTAAATGATATTTTAGATTTTTGAGCAAAGTTTTGTAGAAATCGGTGCATTAGTTGTACTGTCTTATTATTTTACAATAAAACACATCTAAAGACAGTTGTACGCTTGGAGGTTTGCCGCCCACGTGACTCGGACACGTGGCTAGCCTGGAGCACATCCGGGCCCGGGGGCGGCGTGAAGATGGCTCCAGACACTTCATTCTAGGAGTAACAGAAACCACAACAAACTGACAGATGTCCCTGGCTACAGTGCTTTAGCTATTTGTTAACACAATATGTTCGTAAGAATAATCTACAGCTACGAAAATACAACTCATGGCTTTAGAGACTTTACAAGAATATTGGGCGAAACCAGTTAACCCGTATCAGCCCAGACACTCTATATCATGAGTAAAGTTTTAACTTTTCATACATGTGTTTATAGCGTACCATAGTTTAGTTCAAATTCATGTATAATACGGGATTCCACTTTGGGGAGCTTGCTCCGAATTTAGATAAAAATGACTCTTCACCTTGCAAAACAAAAACACACACACAAAACAAAAACCAAAAACAGTAGCTAGAGCACATTTTTACTGTCAAGATATATTCAAACATTTAAAATGGTGACATTACCTCGTGTTCCTATTTACGAAACCATTTAATTTAGTTTCAATTAATGTGATAAGATTTCAGGAGTTGGCATTCACGCCAAAACGAAATTATCAGCTTAGAAATGAATATCACAGACTCCAAACTTCTCTATTTAAAGCTAAAAAACTACTATAGATTTTAAAAACGCATTAACAGAATGTTTAGTAAAACAAGTTGATTATACCATAGACGAGATCCTTAATTATTCGTGTAATGCCTTTGAATAATTTCACGCCTACTACACTAGTAACAATTAGGCCCTTATTTGTCAACAGTGGCTTTACCTAAGTATATTAGTTGTTTTGTCTTTAATAATTTTATTTTGATGTCGTTTGTCATTACAAACAACTGTTGTATTGTGACAGTACATTTTTTAATTGTTTTAAATATCCAACTCCCAAATTTCAAGAAAAATGCTTACCTTCAGCTATCAAGCGGTTTACGAGCTTAGTCATCAAATAAGCTACAATTCAAATCAATAAGCACACTGAACACTGAGCATACAGTGTGTTCGTATGTTATATAACATGACGTGGTTTTCTTGACCTTGACCTGGATCTTCTGCGTCTGAATGATTCTCCTTTGAAAGAGCATATCCTTGGGCAAGTCCCATGTGACAAGTACGATGCATTCCCACAATGATTGACAGTTCGTGGTTATTCATTTCGATGAATATCGACAAGAAGAGAGAATTTTTATTTGATTTGTGTACATTGATGAATGCAGAGTGATATGAGTACATGATATTGGTATTTCAATTTGGTGAGCTCTACAAATTTGACGAATTCGCTAAAGTAATACAACGCCATTGAACTATATTGCTTTGGTGTTTGTTGGTTAATTACTAGATTGTCAAACATTTTAACTTACATTTTAACTCGTTATTCACTTTATTTAAGTTACTTTCCTGTACATACTTTGTTTTTACTGTTATTTAGCTAAAAGTAATCAATAACCGATAGATGGGTTATGTTTGTTTTAAAGAAAATAGATTAACCCAGCTTAAGAGCCCAATCAAACGTTATACGGGTGATTAAGACAAGATTTAGTTCTGCACCTTGATCTGTACTCAAAATGTTCATACCTTAAGAACACTCTAAGAAGTTTTGATATGTGCAACAAATTCTTCAAAGCCTAGAAAACCCAGCAGCGGCACAATCTACATAATTCAAATCACCCGGTCGCTTTCAATTACGGCTGCTAGCTTTAGTCATGAGGTATAACTGCAACTAATTGCTGAGACCTGTGGCGGTATCAATTTCCTAGTTTATCATCACCTCGGAGATTATAAAATCAATTCCCGGCCGTGGATGAAGTATGATAAAGGAGGATTCTGTCAGGATGTCATCTGGATGAACATTGTGCTGCAGTCTGGCGGGGAAATGGTTGAATAATCCGACATTTGCAATCTGCATACAGATCGCGCTCAGTTGGTTCTTCGACCTCTGGCGTTCATTGTTTTGGTTCAGGTATTCAGATTCTGGTCAAACTATATTTGTGTTATGTATATTTTAGGGATTTATAATTATCGAGATTTCATTATTTGTTCAGTAATTTGTCTTTATCGCCTCTTGGAACTTTCTGGTAACATATCAGCTGATATATAGAGAGGCAACAGCCCTTCTACTAAACAATTTGAGGAATGCACTGTATTTTAGGCACATCAAGGAATCTCCTTAAGTCTTGGATGGGTGTTTCCAACAAAGTAAAACTGCAGTTATTTATCAAGGATTCAACAAAACCTCATCACGCCGTTTTCACCCAAAACTTGAGTGGTCGATGCTAGAAGAAGTTGATCACGTCAAAATAAGCAACAAATTGACTTCTGTTTGTAAATAAAATAGCAACAATAACAAGCAACAATATTTTTTATTGAACTAAACCACACAAAAATCCGTTAACTGATTACGAAAGCTGACGTTTCAAACTTTGATCATGGTTAAAATTTGGTGTGAGTTGCGTATACTATAGCTAAATGTTATCTTGTTTACACAGAAAAACTGATATCTTAAATGCCAGAACGTGAATTCTATTCATTTACGCTAATAGTTCTCATCATTTTTCGTTAGTTTGTTCCTTGTTTTCAACTAGTTCCTGTCGCGCCCGCCAGACGGCAGTGCAAACAGCGTCAACTCTATGCAGACGACACGTACGACAGTCATCTGCATGTCTTGTTTGTACTCGGGGATTCCGTATCCTTGGAGGTTTGCTTAGCGAATCACAAGTCACTGGTTTACGACTCTATGTGACATCACAGTTGGACAAACATAGAGAATCTTTCCGCTATAATGTTTATATTTAGAAGTGACTGTTTCATCATTGTATGTAGTTCCGTTGTCACTGCTGCGTATTGTGATTCAACGATACATTTATTTTAAATACATCAAGAACGTAAAACGTTCATGGAAACTATATTAGGTGTAAAAGATACATTATATTCAAATTGAACAGTGTTAAAAAACACATTTACTAGACTATTTTTGGCACTACTATGAAGTCTCAGTTCAAATACCAAATATGCAGATCACTACTTTGCTCATCTTTAGTTTGTAAAGGAAGAGCTCGGAATCTATTGATCTCTTGTCTACACACCTTTGTTATTTTAACAACAAATAATCTTTAAGCTCAGTTAGACTTGTAATAGTTGAAAAGCTGTCAAGAAGGGCTTACGTGTTAGTGTTACTCGCACCTGGTTGTTTGTCGCCAGGTTTAATACACTTACGTTTATTATTTGGACTTTAACTTGATTTTTACTAAAATTGATATGCTTATTTAAAATTTAAATGCCTTTATTGAGTTAAGTGCATATGAGTACATCTCAAACGTCATAGTACTAATAAATAGTACATAGGCTAATAACAAAATTTGATAATGAATACAATATGAAAAAAATACTCGAGTGTCTTAAATAAATAAATACTAGGCTAGTTACATTACACTGAAGCTTAGAGAATATATTCCTAACAAAATTCTGTTATCAAAACGAAATATGGCCAATGAAAGTCAACACGAGATGTTTCATCAAACCACTGCTTTTATACCAGTGCCTTGCATCAAACAATGATTAATTTGTTACTAGTTTGTTTTTTCCACGATTGAGACTGGGATGAGTTGCGTAACGCTAATCGTATTGTGTACCCTGTGCTCAATCAAAACCCCTCAGGTAGTATGCTACTGAACACATTCACAGCAAATTAACATAAATGTAATCATCTTTAACTACAATACCTTTCTTTGAAGCCTCTAGAACGAGTGACTTGTGGGAGTATACCACCGAAGAAAGTGACTGTGACGTAAGGAGATGCGTGGGCAATCAGCTGATGAGGCAGGAGAAAGACCCAAGTAGGTCGTCTCTGAGGTACAACCGAGGCCCAAGGCCGAGACACCCTGCCCTGACCCTTGGTTCAGAGGATCATCCTCATCGCGACAACGAGCGTCTTTATTCTTGCCCGAGTGACTTTTCCAGCATCTTAACCCGTGACCTCTCATTTATTAGGATGTTTCACTTGAAGCGGTGAAGCAATGCTGGGCTGTGAGCTCTTCGACTTGTTGCAGATGAGCATCTACTCAGTTAAGATTTTTTAGATTGATTTGTTGGAAGGAAAATATGGGGTAAAGTTTTAGGCAATCCTTAGTTATCAACTTTGAGTCATTTTCTCATTAATTTTCCTATTTTTTTCTCACTTTATAAAACACCTACTATTTGGCATTGAGCTACGTCCAATTAAATCAGCCTTTTTTGCTGAACGATATGTTCAGAATTTAAGAAATGTTCGTAGTTGATCGATTGAACAAGACTAAAATATCTAATGTGCAAAAGCTACACGTTGTTTTATGCAGTTCGTCAATATATTTTATACGTGTGTTCAATAGCTCTGTTCTTACAATAATTATTTTTTAATCCAAATATTTATCAAAGTCAAATGCCTAAGCCACGTTTAAGCTAAAACTATAAGTTGCTCTGTTAAGCAATGAAACTTGAGAAACGCTAGTTATACAGACATTATTAATTAATTATTTATTTAAAACTTAAACAATTATCTTTGAATTAGACTGAAACACTCCGATATATCTTGATTATCAACGGTCTGGATTAATGACACCGAGCAAATCACCGTTGAATGGTGACCGGTGAATCACTTCAACACGTTATTGGTTGTGGACAATGACCTTGCACAACAATTGAACACATACTAGCAGAAGACAGAGATAACGGTCTCCTGGCAGGGGTCCTCCAGACATCTCTATGATCACTGCAGATGTGTGCTATGAGTCCATGCCCTTAGGCAAGTCAGAAAGTAGCTCAGAACTGTTGTGACTATATTGTCAGTTTAGACAAATGTTCATTCTACGTAAGATTTACGTCCCGAAAACTTTGTTGGTACAACAATTCAGCTTTTGATCCTTAAAGAATGAGCAAAAGTAGACACCAAATTACTGTTTTTTCGCGCTAGTCTCAAATTCGTTAGGTCTAGTTAATCTGTCAGTGTTAATTTTGTAGTTTTTTGCTGTTTTATGATACAAAGAACAATTATTACAAAAAGCAATCAGCATTACATTTAGTACATACATAGGTACATATATACACAAAAACATACCCTCTAAATTATTTTATACGTTCAACCACAACTGAAAAATAAACCATGATACACTTATTTGGCTTTTAAAGGAGTTAAGCAGCCAAGGTAAGTTTACGAAATATTATTATGGACGTTTTCCAACGTGTTATAGGGAACAAAAAAGGTAAGTAGGTAAGTAAACTATTTTACCGGGGAAATAGATTAGAATGTAGCAAGACGATGGCTGCATTAATATTAGATTTTAACTAAACATAATTAATTTAAAACCAAATATATTCATACTTCAAATTTATTACTTAGATGCAGTTGAGTGCTTTTGATCAAATTTCAGTGAATTATTATCTTTCTGGGTCAAAACGTTAACTACTGATTGACATATAAAACAACAGCATACGTTTAAGTGTGTAAAGAACAAATGTTCTTGTTCACTTAATGTGATAAAAAACGTCCCTAACAATAATTCAACTTCAAACATTCACCTTCGGCAACAACAAACTTTAAACAAAGAAAGCATGTTAGTAAATAATGTCCACTGTAAAACACTAAGTGATGGTTTCAAATAAAACAGTAGTTACATTTGAACAACACTATTAAACAAATGAGGCAAATTCAGTTAGCTTAACCATTGTGTTTATTGTTCATTATTTGTTCTAAATGAGTTCTCCGTATCATTTATTTACATTTGAAGCACTTTGTTTACACTGGAATCATGTTTTAGTTCCAATTTGGTAAAGTATACATTTCCAGTATACAAAAGGGTGAGCATGTGTAAAAATTAATGTTAAATGTAATAGATTACTTTTTCATCTATATAATTTAAAGCTTAATATCTGAACCAAGTATTACTTCACTTCCTGAAAAGGTCTTGTTTTAAATACCTCCTAATTTTATAGTCTAGTTTTTAAACGATTTGCGGGCACTATTTTAAGTTATAACATTAAATCTTTAGAACTAACGAATATTTTTAAACAACTAAATAAAATAGCGCAGCAAATAAAAATAAACTCAAACTCAAAAATCTCTTATTGTCTAGTAACAAAATAAATTGCATGACACTCGTCAAATAATGTTTTATTAATACATATATAATATATACATTTTATGTCTTATCATAAAAAATTACATTACACACATAAGCTACAGACATAAACAAGTTTCTACTTTTATTTCATTATAACTACAGTCTTGTTTCAAGAAAATCTATAACTGTATACAACTCTTTTGCTATGAGCAATACTTTTAAAGTACTTTTGTACTGATTTATGTTTGGTTCATTTCTCAAAAGCAAGGGCAGATGGTTAAACATTTGTATTGAGTTGTACCATGGTTTGATTTTTATATAATTATGTCATATGCCGAGGGATTGCCAACTCATTAGACCGACGAAGGTTGTACTTCGATATGAAACATGGTGGAAAAAGATGTGAATTTAATTTCGAATAAACTTAACTGTTATAAATGTAATTACTTGGAAATGTCAAAAGATAATTGCTCCTAAAAACACCCCGACAAGACGCTTACTCTTTAGTTAAATTTGAGTTGAGTTTGAGAATGGAAATAATTGGTTTAAATAGTGCAAAATGGTTATGAAGCATACAATAAATAATGCTTTAAATCTTTATCTCTCAGTTCACTCAAAAACTATGAAATTCGTTGAAAAGAACATTTCAACCTCACAAATTTTATCATCGTCAACAAAAACTTTAAACAAAATATAATATCTGGTCTATATATCTAGTTATCAGTTCCATTACTACTATCATCACAGAACTTGCTGCACGCAAAATGACTCTGCAGTCTGCAGTTTCTGTAGAGCCTGCAGCAACTCTGCAGCAACGAGGCCAAACTCTGCAGCAGTAATCAAACACTGGTTATCACTCGCCTAAGGCCGGCTGCTAAGTCACTGTCGTCAAAAGATTTGCTTAATTAATTCTTTTGAGTGGTGTTAATGTAAACTGACAATGAAATCGGTCTTCCTTTTGTCCACGGCTTGTTTGGTTTAACATTGATCAAAGTAATTGAATGCGGTACAGTTATTTGGTATTGGGATATTTCATCTATGTAGGCCTACTTCAATGAAATTTATATGCTGAACTTATCTAGAGATGTTTAAGCGTAGTCATTTGGGTGTAAATACGGTTTACAAATAATTTAAAGAAAGATTTGTGACGTTCAGTTTATAGTTCCAAAATGTAATGAATTTACAAGCTTTTATTTTTAGAAATAAACTTTGCACTTTAAAATAATTTTGTTTTGAGTAACATATTCCACAATTATTACGAAGAACGTAGAATTGTAACGACATTGTTGTTAAATTGTAACGTAGAATTGTTGTTGTTACAAATTTCTTCAGTAGGATAAAATATTAAATTTCACATGTTTGCTACTAATAATTTATACACTGGTGTTGAAATAGTTTTGAATCACATATATGTCAACTAACAACATAGTTTACAATTTTTCTGACCACGGAAACAACTTAAACTCCCAATAAGACAAAAGACACGTTATTTCACAGCCCGCACAGCAATGTAACAAAAGTTCTTTAAACAGGACTGATGTGCTAAAACGGGTCGTGACATATCGGTTCGTGACGCTAGCACTAACCGCCTTGTCTGGGACTCGAACAATTAACATCACGGTATCGTGAGCGGAGCCCGAGCATGACGTAAGTCCTCACACATTGATCTACATATGAGAGGTAGGAGATAGTCTCGCCTGCCCAAAGGGTAGATTTAGTTTTTATCAATCTCAAAGCAGTAATTACGCTATAGCAAACGTAGAGTCTGTTAGACTATCAAGCCTTTCTAACACTTAACCTTGAACTTTAACTGTACATAAACTGCACTGTCATGAGTCTGCATGACCCGAGATATTTCAAGCACATGTCCTCTCCTCAGAGATGATAACGATCGTCGTATTGATATATTGTACTGTATTGCATATTCTACCAGATAAATACATTTGATACAGTTAAAGATATCCGTGTACTTTGAGTGAAGAAATCTATGAATAAGTATGCATAGTTTTTATTTTCAGCATACTTTTAAGTTGATCGGTGGAGGCAACTCGGTGTTTTGGCATTCTTTCTTTGCGTTTATTTGCTGTTAGTGAAGAATGATGTAATATTGCTAGACGATTAAAATCAACACAATTACGAAGCTAGTTCTTTGACAGATAAAGACAGTCTTGTTTCACGAGGTGAAGTAAGGACTACAAAGTCCTCTCTGCCACTCAGCCTCGACCTTTGCCTAGCGTTACCGCATAGTCACTTGAAAAATTGATAGTGGTGACACCGGGAATAGAACCCCCCGTTACCGAAGAGATGAGCTCCGGCGTCACGATACCAACCCGCCATGTATCCGCTGCGAGGTAGCAGGTAAAAAGACTTTGTTAGAAATCATTTCTTTTAGCTACTTTTCTCTTTGTAAAGTGTATTCTATCAATTTTCATGCAATACAAAGCTGCCGAAAAATTAATTAAACATTCTCGAAAATTACATGTACAGCGATTATCAGCTTACCTTTCTTTGGTTAATGTTTTGTAATGTTTCCATAACATGGGAACAGTTCTAGGCTAGTTTAAATTTGCTTACTCGTCCCCGATGGTTTGACAACAGTTACTAAACCTATATGATGAATCACGTCCATCATGAGTATTTAAAACGAAAACTAAAAGTGAAATCGTGTGCCGTTATTGAAGAATTTAAATGATCATGTCCTTGATACTATAACTCCGACTCCAAAGCAAGAAACAAACCACAACACACTTGGCTTGCGGAAGACATTCCTTGTCTAGTTCATGCACAGAAGTACTCATGTTTATGAACTGATACCGATGCGGCATTGTTTTGAACAAGTACTTTCACAAGCACATTGGATGATAGGTCATGGCCGAAATGTACGCAATTGTGAATTAAGTGATAGACCGTGAAGGCATAACTACGTTGACAATCGGTCGTAAATGCCATTAAACATTTCTCGTCGGTATGGGATCAGAATTCGTTTTGGTAAGGACAAATGTTTTAAAGTTGGTTCGACAAAAGTGTTGGAGTAGCGTTTCTTATTTTAGCTTTGAGATCAGGATATGAAAATGTATTTAAGGATAATAGGGATACGTAAACGTTCGCAATGGATAAAAACAACAAGAGTGCTCTCCTATTTTGATCCACCAAATAGCCAGAAATGTGACGACAAACACAATTTTAAAACTCACTAGATTTCGTGTTGATATTTTCTGAAGCGTGGCAAAATCCTACATCAACGCTGGCGGAGAGTGATATTGAAATTAACGTACGACAGAAATAATTATATTCCCAACAACAACTCCTTTCGCTCCTGAATAACTGTTTTACTTTAAAGTTACCGATTAATACACAACATTCAAAAGTCTAATACAAAGAACAAAGTTGTATGTAAGCATTTTTAATTGGGAGACTACTGAGAAAAAACTGAACATGTTAGATCGGTTGGATTGTAATATTAATTTTATCTTGTGAGAAATTTAACTAGCCTATACAGTCCTTAAAAATTCTTCACCCTACAGGTTTGGTTATGTTTTAGACACTTTCCGTCTATACTAATAATTATTATAAATCAAAACAACTACTGTAGTTGCTTTCTACAGAGGAAAAGTTACGCAGATACGCAAATAGTGTTTTCCGCATTACTAAGAAATATTTTGTGGTACATTATTCAGTGTCCTTTTACCTGAAAACAGTCAAAAATATGTATATAATGTTAATAAATGAGGGTGTGAGTGATTGCCCTGGCAAATTCCATTTGTAAAATAATATTTCTACGGATAAGAAGGTTATTTGACTCACAGAAAACTGTACCGGTACTCAATTGTGAAAGTTTCTACTATTTTAAAATTATTTCAGCACTGCAAAATGTGTTGTTTTAGCTCAGCACTAAGTACAATAAGCTAAACTTTAAAATTAACTATAGTTTGAATATAAACGTAAAATTTAAATATGTAAATTTAAAATTCCACAATTGGAGAAAATTACTGCCAAATATACGAAGAAAATTATAAATTAACGCGAGGTAAATATGCTATAAGTTCTTCCACGTCATAAAACGTATTTGTGAGTTTCTAAACAATTCATTTTAAATTTAATATTTGTTCAATATGTTCTAGGTTTACATTTGTTTGCGAGGTTTGTTGAACAAGATGGCTCTTGCTAGTGAAGGTAGCTTGGATTATATTCTGTTCTACGATTGAAACAAATATGTTGGCTGATCTTAAACCTCTACTAAGAATGAATTCAATTTCCTTGTACCAAGTTATTTTATCCGTTCAGCATAAAACCGAACAACACAACCGAGTGCAGCAACAACAACACAGCTCTTGACGCAGGGTTTGTTGCATATTCATATGTTCCAAATATTTGCCTGACCTAGGCTCAAGTTGTAGCCAAGGTGAACCGGTTTCTCACTTTCATCAGCCGTTGACCCAGCGATGACGTCATCTATTACTCTCACTGAGTGCCTGCAATAAGGGAGCGAGTGCTGTTTTCCTCGAACGAGTGTTATAGTTTGGTAATAAGTATTATTACAAAGCTTTTGGTATGGTCGAAGCTTTTAAATAATATGCTAAAACATAAATTTTGATACATTTTGAATATTTTTTTTTAACTTAAAAATGGCAGTTTTCTCAAATTTGCAAAATCTAATTGTTGCATATAATGTTTTAAGCCCGATTCACTCAAAACCCAAACCGTAATTTCGTTTGCAAAATTCAGCGTCTATTTATCTGTTGAAATAAGGAAACACGTTTAAGGCCGCCAATTTGGACAGGCACCTCGTAGTTTTCATTTCTATTAATAAATTTGTCTTTTAAGCTCTTCAAATGGCAGGCCACGTGATGATATAAATTAAACATTTCTAAGGGTTACCTTAAATAGAGTGGGTGGCAAACTCCCATAATATGTCCAAGAATACTTTATTTGACTCTAAATACATAATGCAAAGCGCGCTCAAAACCCGTTCATTCATTCAAAAGTTAAGAGGTATGGTCGGACATTTAAGACACCCTGCATACATTTCTTAAAACATCCTATGTTTCAGTTGAACAGACAAAAACCAGACATAGCAATAAAATAGATAACACAGAATGCTTCTGTTGCAGAAAGTTGAAATTAAGGCCGTAACTTATTCAATGGAAAGTTGGAATTGAACATCAGTTCTCCTGATTGTACGACGATGCATTTCAAACCTGTGGTTTAAGGAAAGTTACGTAACTTAAATTAAAAAAGTTTCATAAATGTGATAGATGGAACAATGAATGATTTATCAGAACCTTCGGTCAACATTCAAGACTGTGATGTGCGCATTTAATACTGCTTAACATATATAAATAAATTTAGTTATTTATTAAAACAGTACAGAGAATACTTTAAATATCTACAAACAACGTATAATATAGGGCCTACTTTAACAACCTATAATGTATCCCGTTAACGCATACCGGTATAATAACAAACAAAGTAGGAACACCCTCAATGATGTATTCCACTAAATGTATTAAATGTTCAGCATAGCTATTTTTATTTTATATAAATTACATTGCATCGGTTTTAAACGTGTTATACCTCATCGCAAGAGCTTAACGTAAGGCTTTTGGATATCTTACTTGGTGAAATACAAAAAGAAGCTTTAGAAACGATATATGACAATATACGATAAACGATATATCGCGCGTGACTCCGGAGCTCATCACTCCGCTGGCGTGGGTTCGATTCCCGCGGTCACCCCTAACAATTACATGTTACGTGGCTTTACAGTAACGCTAGGTAAAAGTTGAGATAGAGTGAAAATTGAGACTGTGTAGTCCTAAATTCACCTCCTGAAGACTCAATTTACCTTTTACCCGTCTACACAATTACAAGACGATCAGTCAAAATTGCGCTGAATTTCCAGACGAAGATAGTAAGATAGTTTTAAGATAGGCGAAGTGCCAAACGGTCGAGTTGAAACCGAGACCTTTATCCTTTGTTCGGTTAATAAACCAGAGTAAAAGTTGTTTCTCCTATCGCTGAAATATGCTACACTTTTATCTTTTATACTACAAAACCACTGTGAATAAGAAACGTTGCACGGATTGCAATCAGACCTATCTATGTTAGCCTATAAATAAAGTCATCTCAGTTGATATAAGAGTGACAGGAATATTGAAAAGTCTCTTGACTGATTTCATCACGGAAATGAAGAAGTGTGTATCGTGTGAGCGATACAGATCTGCTTTCTGACTCGACGTCTCTTTACTTAACTTTTCTCAAACCTTTTACGTCTCTGAAAAGTTCCCTGTTGCTACCAAAACAGTTTTGTGAAGAAAAAATAGACGTGCTTTCTTGTGAAAATTAATGTACTAAATTTGAAAAAGGTGTGAATTTGTATACAAATCTAGTGTTTTTCCATGCAAGCTGATGTTTACTTTACCTGAGATCGAAAAATAGTTAAAATATAGTTAAAAATAGTTTTCCATAGTGTTTAGTAAAAAAGAAGAACACGTAGTTTCGGGGTTTGAAATCTGATTCCATCTTTAGGTGAAAAAAGTCCTTAAGTTATTTCTACCACTGTCAATAACAAACTTCAAACAAAGAGCAAACTTCACCGTTGTTTTTAAGCTGGTGTAATGAAAACATTCAAAATTCAATCAAATTTTAAACATTTGTATTTTTAGTTTTATAAAATATAAAAAGAATATCTATGTATATTATAATGGACCAACTGTGGAACTTCATACTTGTGAAGTGTCCTATGTACCCCTACGTATGCTTTCTAGCCGTAATTGCTTTTGGGTCGAGATGCATTTTGAGAACAGATTTATTTCAGGTGTATTATTATTATCCGTACATACTCGTATGTCTGATCTTAAAAAAACAATTCATTTGTCATGTTCTATCGTATGCCTAAAACGACATTATTTTTTGAGAATGTCACTTATAGCTAAGTTTGTAAATGAACATCCGTACCTCGAGGCTATTCTTAACTAAGGTGTGTACAAGATAAACTTTAACTTTAGATGTACTCGTCGTCTATGCCATCATTTCTTCGTTGAATTCCGCGCATTTGTATTCTTCTTTCTGTATTTAATCTTACGTGAACTTGAAAATACAGTGGAACCTCAATACTGTACTTAAAAACAGTACAAGAATTCTTTAATTAGCTGCTATTTCTCGTATCGTAGAAACTTTCAAACTGCAATAACATCGACACACCCACACCAGTAAGAACTAAGTACAGTTCCGCATTATGAACTAATATCCTAACACACAAACAGTGACTAGAGCACACATAACCAGACTTAATTGAAACCTAAGTTCAACGTTGACTCGGGAGAATATTATCAAGCCGCGACAACAGAGGAGCTAACATACAGTTGCAGTGATATTAGTCTTATCAGCGTAACGCACGGACTAACGCGTTCTACTCAATTATGTGTGTGAGTGCAGTCACAACTCTGTACATAGTATCTAAACTGTCTAAACTGTCACCTCCCGGTATTTTTAGTTTTTAGGTACCTAGCAAGTAGAGTTCAGCTGGGAATAACACTAATAGAAAAAGAAGTATTATTGCAGCGTTATGAGGAACTGAGTGGCGAGTACGCCACCGTAAGCGTGCTTGTGAACAGCTTGCGAGGCAAAACACTATATTCTCGATAACATCTAGCTTTTAGACATCATGGTTCCAGGCTCAAATTAAATTCAACTAAGAAAGGACAATACATATGCTTTTCTGTAATTAAATGATCAGATTAAAACGAGTTTTCCTCAGTGAATCTTTACAAGAAATAAATGAACCCAACACATAGCCACGAACTTTACCGTGAATCCTACAAGATTTCCTGCAATGAAGAAACAGTTACACCGGAAGTGCCGTTTTTGACCCCTGTGACTACTTATCCTAATCCCATCTTTTGTCAGATTTTCACGAAATTCCGCGCAAATGTTCTTTTTGTAAATATCTAGGTTAGGTTCGTTATAACCAGCAAAGAAACTTGGTATACAAACCATAAATCAAGAAAATCCAACCAGTCGAAAAATTCTTTTCCACCACCATCTTGGTCTAGCTAAGATGGTCTAGCTATAATATATACATAGTATATATAAAGTTTTTACGTTTGCCTCAGGAGGTGCTGGGAAGCTCAAAAGTCAAAACCACAAACAGATTAGTTCTACGACCTTATGTTCTCTCTAGCAATAAAAATGAATAAGTCTATTTCCAATTAAAATTCTCTAAAAACAAAACAATGGAATACAAATGGCGAAAACACAAATACAAAGTGTGAATTGTTGCAAAAGCAAGCGGAAACAATATCTAACGGAACAGCACAATGTAACGTTATATCAGTATTGAAATGGCTGATAAGAACATATGCAGTCAAGTACAGCTGTTTAAGTACACTGAGTAATGTTCGTTTGGTAGTTAAGACTACTCATCTTGACGTACGCATTCCAAGAGAATCAAGGTCCGCAAACAGACATACTCTCATCACCTTCAAAACACTCAAATGCAGACTACACTCCAGAAAACTGTCAAATAACTGTAGGCTGCTTTTCATGTTGATAAAGAGTTAAAATCAAGTTCCTAAATCCAATAAATGAACAGAAAACGTTTAAAACCTCACATATTATTGAAGGAGCCTAAGATCCCGACAGACGCAGTCAAGGACCTTGCTGCTAGTAGTTTCGCCGTTTATCCGCTAGACTGCGTGAGCGAGAGGATCTTGACATTTGGAGAAGATCAATGCACATGAGTGTGTTAGTTGAAAGTTCACCTGGCGTTCTATAAATTCGATAAATATTTGTAAATTTTCAGGCCTTCTTCTCTCAAAGAACTGTGTAGTTGGACATAGTTTCGTTGAGAGACTCAATCCATATTCATATAGAGATACAAAATCAATTAGTTTCAGTTCTCAACTGTACTGTTGTGTTCAAATTTACTTAAGTTTGATTAGATTCGCCTGAAGAAGGAACACAATCAATATGGAAAGTGGTTAACAAGAAAGTTGCTGCAGTTTGAGGAACTTCTCTACTCGTCCCGGACTCAAACTCAAGTCTCGGGTTCGAGTTCAAGTTTAGATTGTAATGAATTATTCTGCACTCCGCCATCCATATTCACTGTCAACTAACTCAACTTGCTTTAGGCGAATTATTCGTACTTCTAAGGTTGCTCTGACTGTAGTAATATCTCTTTTGCTTGGTCCACAAAGTCGGTGAGTGTGTGATTGTTCTTTATAGATGTTCTTAAAAAGAAATTGTAATTTCAAATCGAAAAAAGTATATCACTAAAATTGAGCGGATCCGTGGTGCATTGGTATCGCACGCGACTCCGGAGCTCATCACTACGGTGGCACGAGTTCGATCCCCGCAGTCACCACTTACATTTGTAATGTGACTAATACGGTGACGCTAGGTAAAGGTCGGGGTTGAGTGGTAGAGAGGACTATGTAGTCCCAACTTCGCCTCGTTAAACAAGACAAACTTTACCTTTACTATTTAAAAATAATAATACCCGAGGGTAATAATCATCCGTAAAACCATTGATATAATTAACAAATAAAATGTCAAAATGTTTTAGTCACTTGCATGCAAAATGTATCTTTTGTTGGATTAAAATACAACATTAATTCAAAGACGTTAAAAGTAGATAACAACATTATGGGAACAGTTACAATCTGTTCAATGATGTGTTTACTCCTCCTTATGTTGAGTAACACCTTTTAAAATACCCCCAAATTTTAATTTGTTTCGATAACTTTTAACATTTTATAAAATACGAACAATTAATTTAAACTACGCAACAACTACCAGAAGATTAGATTCTCATTGTTTTGTCTTACAAAGCTCGCCGAGACACCGCGTGTAGAACAGCAAACATATGTTAACACTATCAGCTGGCTCACCGCCGCTACTGTCTAATATATCACTCAGGTTTACAATACAGCCAGCCTTGCCTTGTAAACCTGGGCTGTGTATGCACGCTAAGAGGCAAGCTATGATCGTTTCATCAAACAGAAGGGTTTACCACTCATCACATTCATCATTCACCACATATTTGCCTCAAAATACCCTCATGAGAGTGGTCGGCATCTCAAATAGTGAT
Organism: Matsumurasca onukii; assembly: GCA_018831715.1. Classification (NCBI taxonomy): domain Eukaryota; kingdom Metazoa; phylum Arthropoda; class Insecta; order Hemiptera; family Cicadellidae; genus Matsumurasca; species Matsumurasca onukii. The sequence goes on along the minus strand of CM032061.1, from coordinate 39,176,362 downwards.
TTAGTGGTTAATACTAATATTGATCATTTAATAGCTAGTGTAAAAGACAATATTATAACTGACAGGAAGTGCATATTACATACTCTGAGATCAAGGCCTAAAGACAAAATAAAGTCTAAAGTTTCTTTTACGTGAGATATGGAGAACGTAGGCTTAGCGTTCTCCATTGGCTGAAACCGAGTTACTTGCTGTCCTAAGGGTCACAGGGCTGCCAACCGTCCGGTGGAGCAAGGATGCCAACTATCTATATTCTCATTGGCTGTGACACTATTGAAAATATGTCTTTAGGACTGGCTGCCAGCTTCTGTAAAGCTTGACGCTGCCTTTTTTGTTGAAGTTATGATCACTTTTAATTATTTCAATGCTATCTCGGATGCATTTCGGTAATAATGTAAAATTTTACTAATACTTTGGCTTGGTCAAACTAATTTTTCTACATTTTCAAGTTGTACCTAAGTTCTGCCATGGCCTACTTTTCAACGTCTTTGCGTTTGAAAAATCTATTAAGAAACAGTTCTCGTAAAGTAGTCCTACCACAATAGGTTAGCAGACAGCAAATAGCTCAGTTTCACCCAATCAATGACTGAAAATCGTCACAGCGAGAACAAAGTATTTCAAGTTCATTGTGATGTTTTGATGCGGTGTGAACCAGAAGAACTAGATTATAGTTGGGACACCGGCCGCTAAATCCTAAGAGTTAAGAGCTAACATGTTCATTTACGCTACACCAAACATAAAACCAATAGCTTCCAATTAGTATTATGATGGAAATCCAATTATAAAGGAAAGCACAAGCTGAAGGACTAGGTGCTAAAGTAAGGATTGAAGGTCTAAGGATTCATAACTATTCATCGTATGCAGATTCATTCTCACCTTAGCTTTGTGTTACTGACTAAATTCAGGCTTGAAATATCATCAGCTCAGGCTACAAATAGAATCAACAAATCTCCTTTGGAAAATTCTTGAAAATTGAAAACGTGTTTTGGATCTCCATGAACATTGGTGTAGTATTTAGAAGATAATTTTGTTTTCTGTTTTCAAAATTATTTCGAACGTTTTCCTATAAAGCTTTGGTCACCTTTGTCGACCATTACTGATGTAAAATGCAGAAGCTTGGAAATTGTTGAACAATATGAAATTTCTTCCATCGTCAACAATAAACGTCAAACAGAGAGTTTTGTGTTTCTAGTGGAGCCATTATATTGGCTGAAGTGTTGTTTCTCAGACATATCTTTCAAGTAGTATATAGACTAAAGGATTTGCATTTTTCCGTTGATATTTTACGTTAAAGGTTGAACCATGGGTAAAATTACTAATTCTAGTGTTTGTTCGTATTTAGGGCTTACAGAAGATATGTCTAAATTGTATATTTCTATGTTATAATGAAGTTCAGAAGAAAAACCATAGTTTAAGTCATTCTGATCGATACCAGTATACAGCTAACTCACAAAACCAACGAATGGAACAAAAATAAATAAGTTTTCCAGTTTTCTGCTACGAGTTGGCAAAGCATCCGTAACAACTTTTGAATAAGCGCAATCTCCACGGATTGTATCACTCGCTCGAGTACTGCACTTAAGTGCTAATCTCGCTTAAGTTAAAATAATTTATTCTGGAACCGCTATTTAACGGCATTGTTGACACGTAAAAATCCTTCCAAATTTAATATACTCCATAAATAACTCGAACACACCTCCCTCATATTTAAACTGACAAACCATCACACTAATCACAGTTTACGATCATGACATCTTATCATACTAAGGATAATTAACGATAATCGATGCTTGTATTCGATTATGCTTCCAATTCGTTTTCAACGTTATAATTTGCTTGTAAAAACAAGTCATAAAACCTCAGTGATTGCCAAAAAGTCGATTCCGTGTCTTCAAACCCAGTTGTTAATGTGATCGACGATAAACAACGAATATTTGGTTGGTGTAGGACCGGGGCAACGAACTGAATATGAAATTAGGTCGGTTTAATTACGATTATTGACTCGATAATTAGAGACGCATCGACAACTGATACAATATCGAAGATCGTAAATAATTCGTTTTGGCTTTAGGTGTTATTAGGCAGAATGATTATAGGTGAATTCAGAATATTATATATTTGCGACGCGATAGTCAAGTGACAAAAAGGAAAACTGAATAAATTCAAATTAAACTGATTATTTAATAAAAGTTTTAAAGTACGGTGTTTAACAATAACACGCAAACTTCAGCTAGTAGTTATTTCTTATTTTTAAAGTATGACATCTTGCCTTATGGGGAGATGAACGTAGGTGAGCACTAAAAGTAGATAACCGTTAGAAAATCTTGGACCGAATCAGACTGGCCAACCCACGTTATTTGATCTTTTTTTACATATTTTACTTTATTTTGAAACAGATAATTTTAATATCAGATGAATTTAGTACTTAATACATATGCGGGATCTTAGAATATGACGATGTTGAAAAGGCTGTACAATTGGCTATTTACTAAATCACTATTTGAGATGCCGACCACTCTCATGAGGGTATTATAAGGCAAGTATGTGGTGAAGGATGAGTGTGATGAGTGGTAGTAATGAGTTATGAGGTGTAGTCTTGTTACAAACTAAGGACGACTCTTCCTTTTACTCTCTCGAATGGGTCATTAATTAATAGCCCAATGACCAATGGAAATACAAGGATATCCAACGGCTTAACGTGACTTCCAAACCAACGCAGGAGATGGTCTGATATGGGAAGATCTAAACGATGGTGGGACTAAAAGTTGATGCCATTAGAAAATCCTGGTATCGAATCAGATGACAACCCATGTTATTTGATCACTGTTTAGGCTATTATACTTAGCCGCTTTAAACCTATCATCAGTGCTCTAAACCGGGATGACCTCCATGACCTCTAATTCTTTGAATTGTTGGATAAGAATGTTATCGAGACTTTTGAAATCGGTGCAAAGACGATAAGTCCCTTGAGTCCAAAGCCTTTTGTTAAGCCAGGGACACAATCTGAAGCCTAACTGTCAGCCGGATTCGACAACTTATTCGATGTTGTTGTTCTGTTGTAAAAAATGTTTTAACAACATTTCAAACAAATAGTTAATGGCACCTTAAGGCTTAAATTCAATCACTCAGCTAGAAATTATTATATCACGGTAGTCTTAAAATTGTAGCTCAGTAATTTTGAAACTGTTGGCGCGACACAAAACATTGGATGGTTTTGCGTGTATATTATATTAGTTGAATGAATAAACCATAAGAATCTCGCTCTTTACTGTCTTGTTTATCTCTGATACTTGCTGAAAGTAGTTCAGAATGTCTCTTGCATAATCCCAGTAAAGTCCACTGTTTGTTCCCATTAATCTAGCTAAACCAGACTACAGAGTGAGGTAGACGTTTATTTAGTATTTAAGCGTGTTCTTTCGATTAACAACTAGAATGGAAACATGTTTTGGAGTTTTAAACTTTAATGAGTTTGGTACAAGAACGAAGCAGCGTAGGGGATTTTCCAGCTCACCCAATAAAGCAAAACTTCCCGAACTTTATTATTTAGATTGTAGCCATTTTTTGTTTCAAACGTTTTAGTTTAATCTACAAACCAATGCAACTAACATATAGGATGGGGGTTGACAAGAGCTTTCCACAGATTACCTCAAAACATAATAATGAAGAAAGACCTTGAGAGGTTTAAATTGTTCTCACGCAACTCCATGGCTAAATTCTATTCTCTAGACGTCCTTGCTAAAGTAACTTGTCAAGGCGATGACATTTGAAAACTTTGAAATATTGTATAGGCAATCTTGGTTTAGAGATATTTAAGTTCTCTATTTCCTGTATGAGGGACGAGATGTTATACCTTCTGTTCAAATCGTTATTGACGAGCTAAACTAGCGAAATCCAGAAACACTGTTTAGCATTTCTAACTTCATATTTTGGGTAGCTTTTGAAGTGTTAAAACTACTGTTTACATATTATAGTTACACCCTTTAAAATCTATTAACTGACTAACACTGTTGTTTGGTCGTCACTTTGAATTAAGATATGAAAATTAGGCACAGTTCGTTAAATTACATCCATGCAAATAGATGTTGTCCATATGTTTTCAACATTTTTATCTGATAATATAAACATTACTTCTGTTGAAATTTTTTATTTTTATCGTTGGGGTAGGTACGTGTGTGCTGGTAATTGTAATCGAATTTTGAGTTGCCACAGTCTTTCATGATTAATACAAATGTTTCAAATATACTAATTTACTTCAATTTTGTTGTTTTGAACATTATTATATTATAATTTCTCAAATAATGTTTCCAACGGATTTCAAGAGCTAGGCTAAGAGCCGGTTCAGGACGTGAGACTGTTTTGAACATTTCACACGTTAAAGTGACAATCACCCCCTCTACTGCTTCATTCGTCTAGCCTAGCTTGTAATGTGTAATGAGGTGCGAGTTGTAATGTGCTATGAGTTGTTTGTGAGGTGGGTGTAATAGACACAAAGATGCATTCAAACAGATTCAAGATGGAGAAAGTGATGACTGACACATTCTTGGTACACTCGAGACGGCCTGTAGCCTAGATAGTAGATAATGTGACGCCATAGTCAATGTTTTCAAAGCAATGAGCACTTACTCGCTGTTGTATTTATACACTGGTTTCAAGGTACGTAGACTGAAATTTTTAATCTACAGTTTACTATCATTTTCCATACCAGGCTAAATGTGCCTGAAAAACACCCCGCAAAGTTTGTTTTTACACAGCTTTGCTTATTACCTGTGTGTTGTCCAATAGTTTATTTAAAATTTAAAACCAAAACAGTACAATTCAACTTTATGACAACGATTTTTATCTTGATTCTTGAATTGTGCTTTGACTATTTCTAAGCTTAGTATGATTTCACAATTTCCCCAATATAACCAACACATGTGCATTTTTCGGTCTTGAAAACAGTTACAATTTACATGTCAAATGGTAATTTTAGTTTACTTCTTTGTATTTCGCTTAATACTGCAGTAATCAGGTTTTACTAATGTACCGGTACATTAATTTAATGATTTTAACTGTCAACATTCTGTAACTGGGAGTTTGAAACATTGTTGAGCGCAACAACACAACAACGTTGAGCGATGGCTAAACATGTCACTTGGACTTCAGATTACTGTCTTTGGCTTAACAATAGGATTTAGCCTCGAGGGACTTGACCTTCGCAAATCCTTCAATTCTCGATACACAGCTTTTATTTGAAATCAATGTTATGATGGAGAAAGTACATAACAGTTTATGTGTAATAACAATTTATATTATTCTTTTTGTAATCTCTGGTTTGTTTGTCTATAACTAAATACCACCAGTTAAGGATGACAGGATGAATTTCCATAAATTAAATTAAGAAAAGACTTTAAGTCTACTACAAATAGTTCCGCTCAAGATGTGCAGAAAACTCAATAAATAAACTAACATGATTTCTCTACAGTGGTTGGAAGGAAAGTTTGTATTAAAAAAGTTGTTCCTATAACAAGGTATAAAAGTCGGAGAACTAAATATCCCTCAGTCAAGTGGTTTGTTGGCAAATAATACATCAATTTCATGACAGATTTGTACTTTTCAAACTTAGAAGTATGTGTGGTTGTATGATATAGGAATTTTTCAACTAAATTTGTTACTAAACAGTTTTCAGGGGCTGGTATATCAATACAGCAGTAAATCATATAGTTGTAATATATTATTAAATATGTTTGTTTCACGTCTTTAAAATAAAAAATTATAAGTAATTCGGAAAGCGCTACGTATAATACGCACAACTTGCCAAACACGTATTTCAATTCCTATCAAATCGCCTGTGGTATTTGAAGTCCTTTTCATTATTGCTCTATTTTATTTTGATTATTGTTTATAATAAACAGATCTGAAAGGCTAATAAACACACATTTCCTGGTGACAATTGTTCCACGCGGAAGTGCCGGTAGGATGGCTGCATTGTCACGCAAACAATGAGTGATAAAGATTTTATCACTTTTCCATTCAACACTTTATACTCCAGTTCAATTTCTATAAATTATTACCTAACGCGCTCTTCATTCCACGCTCTGTTTGAAGACAAAAGGAATTCCACCGCGTGATAAAGCGATGACGATTATTACCGATAAACAAATTTTAGTTTCACTTTTGATTGGATGCTGTAAGAGATTTTTATACGGTTTTATAAAACGTGAATGGAATATGTACACTTTATTTGTTTTATCATTAATGGTTACCACTTTTAATAACAACCATGAATAGTGCATGTAATATTCATTCATGAACATAGTCTACATCCAATTTGTTTTGTACTTTCGTATTATACCACAGAGTACCACTATCCATAAAAAACAAAAAGTTTTATATTTTTTAAAACATAGATCACTTGTTAATATTTTACGACAGTGAAAACTCGACAATACAACACTTCCTACAGATTGACACCTTCCGTGATAACTTGATAAGAAAACATCTCTGACTGGCGATTAAAACGAGATGACCAATTAAAAAAAAGTATATGTTGTATCATAGTAATAATGTGTGCAAGCTATGTTATACAGTAAAATTAGTTTTCTTACTTTTTAACACTGTAATCATTAAATACAAAGTATTTAGTGATATTGCAATACATGTCCTCTCTGTGATCAAAACCGATACATAGTTCGATATTTCGAAAGTTCGACAGCCCTTTGGTCAACAGTCAAACTGTCGAAATTCTACTATTACAGTTTAAGTATAAGATAGGACTAGCTAGTCCTAACTTCGTCTGAATAAAGCCATATTCCATTTCAGTCATTACACTAACAAAATATCTTTGGGTAAAACGTTATGGATTGTTTTGACTGTAATCCCACAGTGTACGAAGTAAAACAACATGTTGTGAATGTTAAAATAGTTATAGTTTTCCCACAATAAAGAAATTTATTTTCTATTCCACACCGGTGGTATTCGGAAGAATGATTTGAACAAAACCCGAACGTCAAAAGACCCCGTGTGGAGTAATCTCACCCCCAGCATCACTCTGTCTACAGTAGTGGAAGGGGGTGTGTGGGAGGGGAGGGTTAAGAAGAAGCACGCCGGCAATCCACAAGGCTACGTGGTTTAGGGCGGTCACGTGACCGGAAGCCTGATTGTTTCTAACCTGAGTAAATGTTCCGCGATGTGCTTCCGTTCCGGAACAGTCAGTGGCAAAACTGCACATCGTTGTTTACTGTTCTACGATGGCGCAATTTCTAAAGTTCAAACATTACAACTGAAGTGTTCCATAGTTTTTGAGTGAACATACAATTTTGAAAATCCATTGAGTCGTTTCAAAATGGCAGCCAAAAAAGTGGGTTTTCGCTAAAACAGCGGAATGAAAAGTACTATTTCAATGAAATTTGAAATTTGTTATTACTTGAAGATATGTAATAAAACTTGCAGCAAAGGAATACGTAAGTCTGAAACCGAAGGCCGAAGCGGGCTGTTCACTACGCTCACAGCCTCGTAGCTTCCGTAATAATGGAGCACATAAGTGTGGGTATGAAGAATGGGTCGAATTGGAGTAACAAATTGCAAAGGAAATCCGATTCACTCATGCCATTGACGCTTTATATTGCTGTTGGCTTAGTTATTTAATCATGTAAGAGAACGGTTTACCTAGAGAATAGTTGACCTGAAGAACGGTGGGGGCCCCGTATGATTGGATTACAAACTAAAGGTCGGTTGTAATCGGTCACTAATTTGCTAGAAACCGCATCGCCAACAGTTGACTTGCTCTGCCCAAAGATGACCTAAGGTCAGATTCGGCCGCAATAAAAATAGGTTTCTTAAAAAGATACGGGTTTTAAATAGATTGATTACAATATCTTGACTATTCCCTAATAGTAAATCAAAAGGTTATTTTATGTAGATATGTTGCGCATAGAAGCCACATGGCTGAGGCAGGAAAATAAACATAGTTGCGGCAGCCCAAGCACAGATAACGCTGCGAACGCTGCCGTCTCTCACCGTCTTCCACCCCCCCCCTCGAATCTACATGCTCGACTTGGTCCGATGTTATGTCACTAAACCGTGCGATTTCCGAGAACGAACAAACTTGCGCGTGCTTCAGTGCGTCAGTTCTACTTAAGACTATTAAAATAATTCCCTCGCAGCGCTATCTGTGTTTGGGCTGCCGAACTATGTTGATTTTCCTGCCTCAGCCAAGTAGCATCTATGCACAATCAACCTACCTACCACAACATAACCTTTAGTAAAGCTTCATCCAAACATTACTGAAATTCACGCACACAACACATATTTCAAGAACACCTACCAATTTGATTGCCCTGTGATCGGTCATCTGGCTGATCACGGCTTGTTGAAGAACCATCAACATTTACCGCCCACTGACGCAACTCCAGACATCACCAAACACGGACACCATCTCATCCTCATCCTCGTCCTCGTCGTTCAGCCTATCATCGACACCTCTGCCGATACTTGACCTTATCACCACTCTTATCACTAATACCGACCTCGGCATTTCCACAACAATGAAACTGTGCTCCGTAAATACGCTTACTACGCGATTTACAGATGAAACTCACATGTCCAAGCTACTCCTCCCACACGTAGGGAAATCATTGTTACATTACACCTTGTGTTGAAGTGAGCCGAGTGAACAGTTGCGTGTATCGGTTGATCTTTGACTGAAAAATTTGAATGGAAATGTACAAACTGGTATTTAAATTCTCGATATGTATTGTAACAACGATTAAGCTACGTTCTGTATGAAGTGGGTTTTAATAATAATAATAATATTTAATTTTAAGGTTTTAATATATTTGGACGATCGTAACGGTGTTGAAGACGGTTTCACTATTTAAAACGTTAGTTTTGTAAGCGTAACGTTTTAGTTACGTGCAGTTCTTAATTTTTAAACATTCTCTTTTCTGGTGAAATCCAAAGTATACATCGTAGCTAAAATGTTGTACTTATAACTTAGTTACAAAATAAAAAGACAACATTACAAAACCACACAAAAACTGGTCGTCTTAGTCGTCGTGTTTCCACATATTTGACATGGTACAGTACACGATGTCCGCATTTTTAAGTTAAAATTCTATTTATTTATTTTCTCGTGTTCTACCCATGTTGTTTCATAGTTAAAAACGCATTTTCTTTGAAACACTTTTTTTCAAAGATCCAAAAGATTTAGGATTTACCCTGAATATACTTTAAATAATATACTGAATATAATTTTCATTGGTCACTAGAACTCAATGTTTACCGACGAGTGTTGCCCAAGCGGCTCCGGACAACAGAGTAAGCACAAGCACATGCCAATATCTAGAGCTATTAGCGAACTGACTGAGGTTAATCTGTGTTATTATCCCGCTATATTTAACAGCTGGTGTGACGGTGGCGCGACTGGTGGCGGGACGCCACACTACTAATTACCACCTGCGCCGCACCGCGCCGAGCCGCGTGTTTTCAATTACTCTGATTGGTTAATAGAAGAGCGCTCCTATTATCGGTTCTATGTGTGCAGACCGCATACAAGCAATGATTTCCCAGTCGTGGTTGTGGCTAAGTAATTGATTCCTGATCATCGGCTTAACAGCGGGAGTAGGAACGGATTCAAAGTGATAATGGCGTGATAGCCAATATAACAAAAAAATAGTACATAGTCCTATCTCGCCTAGTTGTCTATCTGTCTGTGTTTTTCACTAAATAATTTTTATCTCTGAGGTAGATTAAGTTATAAAATTAAAGCTTTTGCACAGTTGTTAGTGTAGTTAAAACGAACATTTAAAAAGGTTATATTAATTACTACCCCTTATGGTTTCAAAATGGCGGCCTTACTTAATGTTTTAAGCTTAATAACACTACACTCTATGTTGTAGTAAAACACACGTATAAGAAAACGTAGCAATTGTTGTTCAAACACATTTTAAGACATGGTTTGTTGTGCTGTGATAAATAATAACGGATAAATATAAGTTTTCCTGAGCGCACTCCTTTATTTACATGTAGAAAAAATATGTAAATAAAGAAGTGCGCCCAGAAAACGTAAATTTCTCCGTTATTTATCTCAGAACACAAACTTGGTCTTGACGAGTTTGTGAACACATTTGCCACGTTTTGTTATACCTGTATTTTTATCAGAAAGTTTAAGCGTTTTATATATACTTGAATATACTGTTGTCTATGCAGCACGCAGGAGATATTTCAACAAGAACCATTTTCTGCGTAGTTCGCGGCCGACGCCTGCAGGCGCACCACTTGTTTGTTTTTGACACCTGGTCATCAGTTTAGATAACATAATCTCCTTTATTTTATTTTAATTATTGACGGCGAATATGACTTTGTACATAATAGAGTACAAAAATAAAAACGTTGAGCTGGAAACTAGAAAAATATGATACATTATGGACAGAAAAAGCTAATTTAAAGCACGGTTCATTTCTTCCAATCCACCCCGACTTGGATGATACTATATTTTTTGCATTTATTTTCAGTTTTTGTGATAACTTGTTCGGGGGGTTAAGGGTAACAATTAGGGGAACTCCTAATATAAAGGGAATGCCAGTAAAATGCAATGGTACCAATACATTTGAAGATGAAGACGGTGAATAACAATTTGAATGTGAAAAACAATAGATATAACGGATAAACAAGTATATAGAATAGAATAGAATAATGTTTATTGCAGGAAAATCTTTACAATTTATTGCAAAAGTCAAGATAGAAAAGAAAAACATTTACACACATTACGACATTCATACAGTTACAATATTATCCTGAAAACCATTCACACTTTTAAGAAACATATTCCATATGTTCCTATTCTCCAAAAACACCGAGTTCACAAGTTTAAATTTCAACCCCATCCTTAAACTCATCCACAGAGTAACAACTTAAATTAATTAGATATTGTTTAAAACGACGCTTAAACAGCTCTGGGGAGGTGATGGTGGCAATCTGGGGAGGCACGTAATTTAACAGTTTAGCTCCTGCTTGGGAGGGCAATTTTTCATACGCGGACGTCCTATGTTGCGAAGTTCTAAAAAGATCCCTACCTCTTGTTTCATATTCATGAATATCTCTACCCTGAAGTGGTTGACATTTAAATCGGTAATAGTATACCACTTCAAGTATATAGAGACAAGGCAGGGTTAGCAATTGCAATGCTTTGAAAGCTTCTCTGCATGAATCTCTAAAATTTAGGTTTAATATAATTTTAATTGCTTTTTTTGTAATATAAAGATTCTTTGGCTATTCGCTCTTGAGCTATTTCCCCAAAGAGCTATTACATATGCTAAATGAGGAAATATAAGTCCATAGTAAGCCATTAATAGTAACTTTTGAGGGCAGGTTTTAGACAGATTTCGTAAAGCGAAGATATCCGCGAGCAGATTGCGTCTATTTGGTTACTCCACGTTAACGCTCTGTCTATATACATACAGTAGAAACAAATGATCAAATTAATGTATAACCAAATCTTCAACAGTTGATGCCGACAGTTTGCTACGTACACTCACTGAACAAGAGTCCTGTTTGCATTGGGCTTCTATACCGTTAAAATGCAATTCAATAACAACTTAACGAAAAGGTTAATCATTAAGTTGACATTAGTTTTAATGTTTTAAATGATCATGCACGGTAACGCCATTTGGCCAAAAGGTCTCAACTTGTCTTCTAAATGCCATTCTTAAGTGCACTCTATAATGAACTAATGCATTTACCCGGAGATAAAACTGAAAACTAATTTGCATTGAAGAGGTGAAATCGCTCGGAGCAAATTCTCAAATACAGGCTTTTAAAAGCGAGTTCTTGTGAACAGTCGGGTTTTAGATACTATGAGGAGCTATCGTTAAAACTAATTCACACTCCGCGCAAATATAATTAATTACCAGTAAAAGAAAACTCGCCAAATTGGGTTTGTAAGAATTAATCACACTTCTTGCAAATTCTTTTCAACTTTTAATGACTTGGATTTCTTTCGGCTTCGGGATTGTTCATTAATAATATTATTGTTCTCTTACAAAGACACAGCTGTACTGGTTCATTTCAATTTACATTTACGTTCAATTACCACCGGCTCGCGCATATTTGTTCAAAACAAAAGCATGTTGAAGACATCTTGAGAATGATGCTACTTACTGAAGTTACTTCTGTTCGTTGAATAAAAATAGGAGTACATTTCAACTTGTCATTCTACGTGATTTGGTACCTAACTTTATATATAGTAGATAGTGGTATAGCCATACTTCTGGAGAACAAAGTCGTTTAACCAGATGAGGAGACAAATAAATAAGCACCCTCAAAGCAAGTGCACAACCTTGTTATTCAGATTGTTTATTCTTAAGATGTCGACTTGACCTTGAACGGAAAAATATTTCCGTATAATAAATGTATACAAAATTTCAATAAAGTCCTAGTTTGAAATATGTTTCTTTGCATACACCTAGTTGTTACCTAATAGAGTATAAACCCTATATTATAAGTTTAGTTGTATTTAATTTAATTATGCATGGTCAGTATTCAAACTTTGGTAAAAGAAAAAGTTTTTCTTCTAAGGCACAAAGGTAAAGGCCAGAGTTGCATTAGATAATTAAATAATTACGCTTACATTCACGTTTAATCTTTTCCTGCCAATATTTTACCGATGCCTCTTAAAATAAACATGTTCGCTTTCATTTCGGACTAAAACTCCATTTAGCTTATTTTAATATCCGTATTTGCACCAAACCCATTATCAACAGTAGGTCATTAAAGTTTATTCGTTTAGATTTAATCATTATAATTTTAGTTAGCAGTTTAAGTAATAGATTACTCATGAGACACAAAGGTAGGCTAAATAATATTTATGAAAAAAACCAACGTCAATAAAAGTCCTTACTTAGAAAAGTGACTTCTCAATGTTAACTAAACGGTAAATGCAGTTTTATTTTTAATTCTAGATAAATTATTATAGTTTATTTTGGAACACTCCTGTTCACATTATGTTACGAGAGGTAATTAATAAGGCGATTTTATCTTGAGTAACAAGTGTGCTAAAAAGAACGTTTATCAGACAGATTTTTGGAATTTGTTTATGTTTTGATCTTGGAATCGTTTCAAATCTTAGTATGATCTTATAAGGGGAAGTGATATTCGATCTTATGTGAAGCTCGAGGCCGGAAAAACAACTTAGACACACTGGATGATTATTCGCAAACGCTTACCTTCTAAAGTAGGAGTTCAACTGGTTAACACGTTACCGAATTGTTCCAATGCTGAAGACCAATTCAAAACTATTTTTATATGATTGCAGAAGTGTTTTATAGCACAGACGAGTTTATGGTACATAACTACGAGGAGACATAACATACAGACTGACTCCAGGACTATTATAGTCGGTCCATTTTAATAATAGATGGCTGAAACTCGAACAAACAAAAGAGAGGGAGAGCGCGAGTAAATGCAATTATTTGTTCGAATGGAACTTCGATCTTGTTAACATGTCAAATCTTTTATAAATAAACATTTGTTTTCTTTTTCTTTTATGATACGTTCAATAAACACATCCAAGCAGCTCTAAACAGGTAAAGAACTCTTGTAAATACTCTTTGGTCATCTTAAAAGGGGCTTTAAGTTCGCTTTTAACCAAAGTATTTCAAAATATCTATGTATTTACTTTATTTTATATACTTTAACAATTTAACAATTATTTTGCGTTGACAATAGTACAATTGAGTAGCAAAAACATTTAAAACTATAATTAAAACAAAACAACAACTAAGTTACATAAAAAGTATAAACATATAAAAAAAAGACACACACACAATAAAACACCAACCAATGTTACACACACACAGTCATGTCAAACATTCTTAATCTTTCATTAGACCTTTTTTTACAGGAGGAGGTGTGGCTTTTGAATAAGGAAATGATTATTTGAAATGTTCAATAAACTCATCAACAGAATAAAAACCCCTTGTCAAAAGATCACAATTTTAAAATGTTTTGAATTTTGGGAATTTTCTAAAATTTTCATATGTAAAAGGGAGTTTATTGAAAAGTCTGACACCAACTTGCAATGGCAATTTTCCAAAAGCCGTTTTCTATGGTGATTAACTTGCAAGTTGTCCCTTCCTCTCGTTTCATATGGATGAATATTCTGATTTGATTTTCGTTGCGATTTCGCACACAATATATCAAAACTTCCATAATATAGAGGCAAGGCAGTCAGCAATAAATAAATAGTTTATTGTGTTAAGAATTTACATGTTATACAAACGTCACTTTTGAAAAAAACTAAAATTTTCCATACATGCCGAGATACATGCTAACATCGAAATCCCAATCAAACATACAGCAATTCAAGCCCTTTGAAAAAATCACGACATGATTTTCTAAAATTGGCTTTAGAAACAATTCTAACAGTTTCTTTGAAACCGAACAATCTATCAAATTCATAGTTAGAGCATCCTCCCCAAATTATTCCTTAGATATATGAGGAAAACCAGCCAAAAATAACTTTGACTGAATTATACCAAAAATCATCTATTACAACCAATACGTTATACCATCGCTTTTCCACACGCACTCCACCACTGCCAACAACTGTGACACGGGTGAGTCTACCGGTCACTCTCTCCCCCGACCTTGAGGTTAGGCAAGTGAGTGAGTACAATGGTCGGTGGTCACTCAGCGGTCACTGATAACGCTGATAACCCGGTCAAGTGCCGGCCAAGCAGTACGCAAGCAGCAAGCGCAGAACCAGGTCTAGTTCAGTTCACGGTCAGGTTAGCAACACTGTCGGCCTGTGTGCATTAAACAACTGTATGGTGTGAAAACTATTTGTTTTTAAAAGAGTTTGTTTCAATTGTATGGTTGTATTAATACGGGTAGCATTCACGGTTTTATAAGGGTAACTGAAAGTATGGAATACATTTACGTTGAACATAGTAAGCAAATGAGCTGAAAATACATAAACACTGATAATTTGTGTATTTGGATTTTAAACTCAGATAAGTAAAGCGATGCAGTAATAAAAGTATGGATGGCGTATGGACATAAACTTACGTACATATAAAGTGCGAACATATAGAACCAAAGCATGGTTCATTACACAAATAAGCTCTTGCATCGGGATCAATCTTTGAAACAGATTTTCGTACATACACGTTGTTCAAATGAAAATTTCTCAAAGATTTTCGTTCTGCAAAAAGCAGTCCGGAAGATCGCGAAACTTCAAACAAGAGAGTCGTACAGGCCATCATTCAAAAGTAAAAAATGTAGACATTACCTTGCCTCTATATTCTTGACACCTGTCTTCATTTTAGATCAAAATAATTCATTTTACCTGTATTCATTTTAGATAAAATTTCCCATAAGAGGAAGTGATATTCACTCTTATGAAACTAGAGGCAGGGAAAGCTACCGAACTGTAAGGCACATAACGGCAGTTCATGAACGTTTGCCTTAATCTGCAGGCAGGAGTTCATCCTGTCAACCGGCTACCAAATTCCATCAAAAGTGTTCCTACGCCTAAGGCGTTCAAAACTCGTCTAAAACAATTTTGGTCGCAGAAGCATTTTATAAAACATACGAGTTTATGGCACATAGCTGAGAGAACGTGGAAAACACTAATTGACAGAAGAGCAAGAGTGGAAAATTCGAATGAATGAGAGCGAGTGAATGAACAAAATGTATCTGAATGGGACTTCGATGTCAGAATGTATGGAAAATTTTAGATATTAAAAATAGTTGACGAGTGCATAACATGTAAATCTTTCAGCAATAAATGATTTATTTATTTGTTACTGTCAACATCTACAAACCAATTGCAAGATGGTTACATAGTTTAAATTTCTAATAATAATAATAAATAATACATTATTTGTTTTGTCTACAATCATATATGATTCAGATATGAACATATACTAAAGAAGGTTTACAAGATAACTAGTCACTAATTTGTTACCCAATTAAAAAAATCATTCTCTTAGCTTCCAATGGTGCAGAGCAATGGTGCTTATGGAGAAAATTATAGTGCCTCTTGAACTAACCGATAGTTAATTTAGAGCTATGCCAATATTAAGGCAAAAATATTTACCTAGATTAGTATACAGTATAAGGAATTTGGAGTTTTAACTTAGAAAAATGTTTGAAAACTATAGTTAGTGTAATTAGTTAGTATATTTACTTAACCATAATACATCGTATTATGAGTGTAATACACCGTTTCTCTTATTCTCGCTTAAGGCTGAGGAGTTTCCTTAGGATCAACAGTCTCAGAAAGCAAGATGGACGAAGATCGGAACAAAGTTATACAAAGTAATGACACGAAATATTTAAGTAGTTTTCACCGAAGTCCTTACAAAGCCCGGTGTCCAAGTGTACGTCTCTTTCATACAGGAACAGTAAAGTTTGTCCACGTGGTTCGCCCCTCCATAACGGGAGAGGTCTCAAGGACGTCTGCGCTGTTAAACTAGAGAACCGCTGGAAGTGAGGAAACACAAACAGCTGACAGCTTGTTAGTGTTAACAAACAATGCGTCGAAATCTAAACTGTGCATAGAGTTTCCTTTAAGTGAAGAGACCTTTATGCGATTAGACGCATAGTTATAAAAGAGACTATGGAATTATAATGTTGGTCTAGAGTTCTACTGTGGGTTATGTTTAGGGTTACTACGAGTATTAAGGTGATAACAAGCATGGTTTTTGTTACATCGATCATACAGACAGTTTTTGTTGACTGGGACTCGTGGCGTGGTCCTGTAATCCAGCTTCATGGAGGTCAGGTTTTGAGGATGATATAGGTCTAAAGCGGCTCAGATAGTCTCAGTGATAATCTGCATGATACCCACATCAACTCCCACCAGCGTTTAGACATATCAGACCATCACCTGCGTGGTTCGGAAGTCACGTTAAGCCGTTGGTCCTTGTATTTCCAATGGTCATTGGGCTATTAATTAATGACCCATTCTAAGGAAGAGTCGGCCTTAGTTTGTAACAAGACTACACCTCATAACTCATTACTACCACTCATCCCTCACCACATATTTGCCTTAAATACACTCATAAAAGTCATCGGCATCTCAAAAGTGATTTAGTGATTGTAGTGATTTAGTTACTATCAGTTCTTAAGAAAACTAAACCATGTTTCTACACACAGGAGATTTGTAATTTCATCGCGAGTGGTCTCAGATCTTGAGTTTCAATTCTTATTGACAGAGTTACAATTCTTGATTTGCATTTTAGTGCATCAGAGAATCCCCGTTAGATCATTTGCCGGGGCCATTCCAACTCTGATTGGACCGTAAACCTTGAGGAATCCTCCTAAATGAAGAAACTTGCCTCGGAATTCAAGCTTTAATTTGAATCTGTGATCTAGTAGAGAGAGGATAAAATGAACTTGGACCAACTATTGAACAGACGAAAATCCATACAACAGGATCTGTTGAACCATTCTCGTTGTTTGGAAACACTATCACTATTTGAGAAAAAGGCAAATATGTGAAGGATGAGTGATGAGTGGTAGTAACTGTTAAAACTAAAGTGAATGGAACCTGATATTCTGATATGTCTTATATGGTGGGAGTTGATGCAATCAGATGATCACTGAGACTATGAGCATCCTCAAAACCTGACTGAAGCTGGATTTCCCAGGTAAAAAACCTGTTATTTCAATGACATCTGTTTTATGTAAAAACTGTCAAAACCATAAATTGCCTACTTGCTTAGTAAAAGTTCAAGTTTTATATTCTTTTTTAGTTATCGCGTGCAATTATACCTCCATAAAGCAAGGAACTTCCAACTACTTACGGTATACATAGGTCAGTACCTACAACTACTGATAGGTTGCACCACTAGTTTTGCCCGTTTCCACCATACGCCGATCTTTGGTATTGGTACAATTGTGCCATGTCAGTCCATGCCTACATTAATGCCGATCTTTGATTCAATAGGGAGCAAGGTTCTTTGTAGAAAAGATGACTGCCTGTGACGCCGATCTTTGATTGGTACAATTGTGGCCATTAAGATGATGGTCAATTGTGTTAGGTTAGCCGATTACGCGCCTAGTGGACGGATAAGAACTCAATGACGCATGAAATGGACAATTAGGGGCAACAATCATTAATTGCAAAAGTAATGCCTAGTGACGTAAAAACTATTGATAAGTAATGGGAGCAAGGTCCATCCATAATAACTGCCTAGTGACATCTTGTTACAATCAAGTCAGTCATGTAGATGACGCATCTGACGCATGCCTAGTGACGCCGCTCTGTGATTGGTACAATTGTGGCCAATGGGAGCAAGGTCAGTCATGTAAGATGATGACGCATGCGCATAATCTCTGCCAATCATCTGCGAAATAATCTCTGCGTTCTTATGCAATACTCATGCAATACATGTACTGCGTTTACTAAGTTTAATGAGAAAGACCATTCAAGTATAGTAGTAGCTGTTGACAAAATGGGAAACATTATTACTGATGTGTAAAGAAAGCGATTATTGAGAAAAGTAATCCTTGACTTTCTCTTTGAATTCACCAGTTAATTTTAAGAAGCCCTTAAGTTCAATATTAATAGTTTAAATTACATAAAATAAAATAATTAATTTTAAGAACAGGGCATAGAACAAAGAAACAACAAAGTGAAGCCACAATAACGTCAGGCAGGGTTCATAATGGCAAATGCACTTTTAATAAAGCTAATTTGCCTTGTGTTTCAAATGAACTAAGCTCTGTTACAATGTACTGGTAATGGGCCCCATGTGCTTGTAATCACTGGGGCTTTATCAAATAATACGATCTTTTAACACAGCGACCGTACCGTAGCGGGTTTTAACTTTTATGAAAACTGTGTTCACTATCTAATTTAATATTACTGTACTACAATTTAATTCAATTCATTTATTCAATAATGCATAACATTACTGGCAATGCCTCAATTACAATGTAGCATTAAACACTTAACAATGTAATTATTTAGGAATATTAATGTCTATCTTGACGAATCACTAGCAACAGTAACACACATTTTATAGAACAACAGTTACAGCCAATAAAATAAATAGATACTAGTAAAATAATTTATATGTTTATAACTTAGTTAATGACGAGACTAAAGACATAATAGACAGAGCATCAAATTTAGGTTTGTATTACTCCAACGATATAATGTAATGGGTTACATTAATATACATAACAAAATAAATAACAATAACAACAGTTGAACTAACATCCCCGGACCAAGGCACTCATGCGTTCCAGGACTGGACGCCAACAGACACTGCCTTTTAAAAGAAAAATGACAGCCGGCTTTTCGCCAGCCCGTACTAACAAGAGTAACCAAGGCCCGGAGAGGCACAAAGTGTTTACAAATATAATGAAATAAAAAAGACAAATATATACATGCAAAATGCCTAACACTATATAAATATCAACAGTATTGTAGATAAAACCTTTGACCTGATTGTACTTAATTGTATCAACAATAGTTTTAATAAAATAAATAATGCGATGTGAAGTTACAACCTAATTTTACCTGTCAATATGTTATAGTTCTATATATTAAAACTTAAATAAATGTATAATGGATCTGCAAAAACACTTAGAAATAAGAATTGGAGACTAACAACAAACAACGTCTGGAGAATCGAATCTACGAGGATGTTTACTGCGTCTCCCAAGTGTAACCAAAATAAACTTCTATTTATTTTGCTCTTGGCCAGCTTACATCCACTGTACGTTTGTCTCAATATAGTATGTACCACTTGGATATAAGTACTTTGATGTACATGAAAAGACACGTAAAAGAAACCCTCGCCCTGCCAAAGAAACTCCTTCCCGTGTAGGGTTGTATTTTTTAAGAGCGTGTTTCTTTCATAAATATAATAGTTTCCCCCCTACTGTTATTCAGAACTAGTTCTCGTGTTTGTATTAAGTCGCTGAACTAAACTCGTACCAAACTAGATTAGATTATGTAATGTATAAACTCTTATAAATTAAGGGTCCGCCTCAGTGTTCACCTGAATGTATCCGCCCAAGGAACACACGACACCGCGCGCTAACAAGTGGCTAAACAACGGGCATTCTTTAAACTCATGCTGTCAAAACATAGCCTACAAGCTAACGGAAGAGCTTACGGTGGCCCGCTTTTACCTTTCAAAAAAATGTTCCTTATCATATCTCAATCATGAAAAGGTTTAACGAAGCAATATAAAAACTTTAACTAAATACTAAATGAAGTGGCTTACAAAAGGATAATTGATAATGATGTATTCGACCGGAAACAGAGTGAATTGGTTTTGTCGTACTTGTTCACGACTTCGAGTCGGGAGTCACGGGTTCGACTCCCGGCGCAGGCATGTGGGTTTGGACGATTCCCTTTGTAACTAAAAACAGTTTGGACATGCATAACAAAAGCAAAATCCCCTTGACTAGGCGCAGACATTATAACAAAGTTGATAAATCTGTATCGTGAACTGTGACTATGGATCAAAAGTTAGATGAGTAAGAGAAGTTGCCTTTAACTGGATGTGACATTATTCAATGCAAATTAATAACTTTATTGCAATTAAATTTTCCTTAGATAATGGATCTAGTTTCATACGGCTCTTGAACCAATTATAAACTAAATGCTGGAAGTTTAAACTTATAACAAGGAATAATTGGTGGATTTATTTTTATTTGTATTTGGTTGGATTATGGAGGTGTTATAAATTTTATTATTGACAATATAAAAAATGACATACCTGGTGAAATACCTTCGAGATTGAAAAGAAACTAATATTATAATGATAGATATTTAACGTGTAATGTACAAGTGTCCACACTAGTGACTATGTTTGTTTGTAAGAAGCCTACTTCATGTTTTATAACCTTTTTGAACTGAACCTGAATAACATTAATTGGTACGTTTACACTAAGTATATTTAGGCCTCATTCTGACTTATACTGATTATTCGTAAAAATGCTATGCAGAAATATACCGAGCTTTTATTGAGAATGTTTTAACATTTTTTGAATACGTTACATATTCATTACAACATATATACATTACCGTCCCAAATTATAATGTTTATAATTATATTTAAAACTAACAGTATAATTTTTATAAACTGAAAACATTTATAATTCAAAAATTATTTATAGTGTAATTTATGATTAAATACATTGTAACAACATTTTGTATGTTCAAGAAAATAAAAATTGATTTTCTTATTCTTTTTTATATATCATATTCAATTTGTACATGACAAATAAAGTTTTATTTATAATAAACATGTGTATCATCTCTACAGATCGGTCAAATTTGTGTCCATTACCACCAAATTCAAACTTTCCTTTTGTAAATATCTTGGTCAATATAATTACCCAGCAAAATTCGACTACCGGAACCCCTTATTGTGGGGGCATTTCACCAGAAAAGGGGTTTAGTTAACTAAAAACTATAACTTTCCTCTGATTTTGATGAAATGTTAAATGAACACGTATTGTTTTGTTATACATCAATATAATGAAAATTATGGAAATCCATCAAGCCGTTTCAACATAGCGGCCAAAACAGCTATTTTTCGTTATAACAGTGAAATGAGTAGTCCTATTTCAATGATATTTTAAATGTTATGTCGCTTCAAGATATGTAATAAAACTTGCAGGAAAAGAACAAATAAGTCCAAGGCTGACGAACGGCACTGAGCGTAGCGAACAACCTCGTAAAGCCCTTGGTTATAGAACGACTGAATTCTGAAGCGTGGCTGTTAACGGGGCATATTTAAAGTAACAAATTGCAAAGAAATTCGCTTTACTCTTGCCAGCGGTGCAATGTGTGTCAGGTATGGTTATATTTCAGGCTCCTTCTCATCTTGAGGTGGAATTATTATTTCAAAAGTGAAGATGATTGAGTGAAAGAACGTGTGAATGGTTTCAGGTGTTGGTTACGGTTGTGACGCGAGGGGACGCAGCGCGCGGCAGAGATGGACGCGCTTTCAACCAACCAATCAGCGACAAGGAGATCATCGTGGACTTCAGAGAGGAGGACCAGAGTCAATACTACGAGCAGAACTTCACCACAAGTAAGTAGACAGCAGCTCACAAGTTGTAATTAACGGTTTTCTTAAATGGTTATTTGATTGCAATATTATTCAGAACAGTAGGCTATTACACCTCACTTCATTATTATGAAGTAAATTAGTTACAATAAAACTGTGTCAATCTACTGTTTCCGTCTTTAACTTATGAATAATCTCTTTGAAACAGAATGTAAATGACAAAAAGCCTAGATAAATAGTCAGCATATTAGGGAGCGTCATAATAATTATGTTAATGACAAACCAAATAATGTTACAAATTTTATTATATCCAGTTTCAAGGTCTATATCAATTAATATAGTAAATACCTGTTGGGTGCCTGTAGACCTTGTTGAAGAGATTTAAAAGTCCCGATGTGCATTTCGCGACGTATTTACACTATACTTAAAACTAGTCACTTTGTCGTCGTGGCGCGCGCTGGCACCCCGGTGGGTGGGACTAGGTGCGCACGGTGCGTAGTCGGGGTAGTGCGACATGTGACTACGACCGGGGGTGCCAGCCGCGCCGACGACAAAGTGACTAGTTTTAAGTATAGTGTGCGTCGAAAATACATCGATTTTTAAATCTCTTCAACAAGTCTACAGGCACCCAACAGGTATTTACTATATTAACAAATAATGTTGCAGTGGCTTACATCTACGGATACGAGGTCGGGAAGAACGGACAGTTTCACCACGAGAACAAGGGTCCTGACGGCGTCGTGTACGGTTGCTACGGCTTCATAGACCCCAAGGGGAAGCTGCGAGCCACCCACTACGTGTCAGATGGCTGGGGCTACCGCACAGTCGAGCCTGGCGAGCCAGTGGAGTTGTTCCTCCACGAGCACCATGAGCACGACGAGGGAGTCATCGAGAGTGCTGCCAACCGAGAACATCACCACGAGGGCAAGCTCACCCCCTGGGAGAAGCTCTACTTCCCTAAGGGGTGTGGCTTCGGTGGTGGAGGGAACGGAACGTTGTCCAGACCACCCTATCACTATCACAATGGCACAATTTGTAACTGCACTGCTGGCCATATACCGCACAGACCTGGGATTCACCACAACAGTACGATTTTACCTGGCCACCCAGACCATAACCGACCTGAACAGCCCGACTCTAGTGGACATCCTGGACTTCCTGGTATTGACCATACGAACAGACCTAGCCTTCCTGGTATACATCGCCCAGAGGGGCCTGGCATACCGGATATCCATAGACCTGGAATTCATCACAACAACACCCAAGGGCCAGACACTCTTGTACCTGACGTTCACAGACCACAACAACCTGGCTCACACGAAATGCATCGACCGGGACATCCTCATATCCCAGGGCAGCACCACAACCATACTGATAGACCAGGTGGCTTCCCAAGCTTCCAACGACCTGACAACCAAGGACCACCAGGACTTCCTGGCCATCCAGGGCTTCCAGGAATTCATCATAATCACACAGGAGGATCCAGTGGTTTTCCAGGCATCCATCGACCCGATAACCAAGGACCACCAGGACTTCCTGGCCATCCAGGTCTCCCAGGAATTCATCATAATCACACCGGAGGACCCGGTGGTTTTCCAGGCATCCATCGACCTGATAACCAAGGACCTCCAGGACTTCCTGGCCATCCCGGCCTTCCAGGAATTCACCACAACCACACAGGAGGGCAAGTAGGCTTTCCGGGTATCCATAGACCTGACAATCAAGGACCGCCAGAACCTCCCGAGCAACCTGGACATCCTGCAATACACCGACCTGATGGCCAACGACCTCCGGGGCTTCATCCGCCCGGGCATCCCGGCTTTCCAGGCATCCATCGACCAGAAAACCAAGGACCTCCAGGACTTCCTGGCCATCCAGGTCTTCCAGGAATTCATCATAATCACACCGGTGGACCCGGTGGTTTCCCAGGCATCCATCGACCTGATAACCAAGGACCTCCAGGACTTCCTGGCCATCCAGGTCTCCCAGGAATTCATCATAATCACACCGGAGGACCCGGTGGTTTCCAGGCATCCATCGACCTGATAACCAAGGACCTCCAGGACTTCCTGGCCATCCAGGTCTCCCAGGAATTCATCATAATCACACCGGAGGACCCGGTGGTTTCCCAGGCATCCATCGACCTGATAACCAAGGACCTCCAGGACTTCCTGGCCATCCAGGTCTTCCAGGAATTCATCATAATCACACCGGAGGACCCGGTGGTTTCCAGGCATCCATCGACCTGATAACCAAGGACCTCCAGGACTTCCTGGCCATCCAGGTCTTCCAGGAATTCATCATAATCACACCGGAGGACCCGGTGGTTTCCAGGCATCCATCGACCTGACAACCAAGGACCACCAGGACTTCCTGGCCATCCAGGTCTTCCAGGAATTCATCATAATCACACCGGAGGACCAGGTGGTTTTCCAGGCATCCATCGACCTGACAACCAAGGACCACCAGGACTTCCTGGCCATCCAGGTCTTCCAGGAATTCATCATAATCACACCGGAGGACCCGGTGGTTTCCCAGGCATCCATCGACCTGAGGCCAAGGACCTCCAGGACTACCTGGCCATCCAGGTCTTCCCGGAATTCATCATAATCACACTGGAGGACCAGGTGGCTTTCCAAGCATCCATCGACCTGATAACCAAGGACCGCCAGGACTTCCCGAGCATCCTGGTCATCAGGAATCCAGACCCGTGGTCAAAGACCTCGGGGCTCCCTCCCGGTCATCCTGGCCTTCCAATTCATCATAACCATACCGGAGGACCCGGTGGTTTCCCAGGCATCCATCGACCTGACAACCAAGGACCACCAGGACTTCCTGGCCATCCAGGTCTTCCAGGAATTCATCATAATCACACGGGAGGACCAGGCTTTCCGGTATTCATAGACCTGATAACCAACGGGACTTCAGCACCCTGGTCATCCAGAATCCACCGACCCGATGGTCATCCGGGCTTCATCCTCCCGGTCATCCGGCCTTCCAGGAATTCATCATAACCATACCGGAGGACCAGGTGGTTTTCCAGGCATCCATCGACCTGACAACCAAGGACCACCAGGACTTCCTGGCCATCCAGGTCTTCCAGGAATTCACCATAATCACACTGAAGGACCAGGAGGCTTTCCGGGTATTCATAGACCTGATAACCAACGACCACCAGGACTTCCCGAGCACCCTGGTCATCCAGGAATCCACCGACCCGATGGTCAAAGACCTCCGGGGCTTCATCCTCCCGGTCATCCCGGCCTTCCAGGAATTCATCATAACCATACCGGAGGACCAGGTGGTTTTCCAGGTATACATCAACCCGACAACCAAGGACCACCAGGACTTCCTGGGCATCCAGGTCTTCCAGGAATTCATCATAATCACACGGGAGGACCAGGTGGCTTTCCGGGTATTCATAGACCTGATAACCAACGACCACCAGGACTTCCCGAGCACCCTGGTCATCCAGAAATCCACCGACCCGATGGTCAAAGACCTCCGGGGCTTCATCCTCCCGGTCATCCAGGCCTTCCAGGAATTCATCATAACCATACCGGAGGACCAGGTGGTTTTCCAGGCATCCATCGACCTGACAACCAAGGACAACCAGGACTTCCTGGCTCCAGGGGAATTCATCATAATCACACGGGAGGACCAGGTGGCTTTCCGGGTATTCATAGACCTGATAACCAACGGCCACCAGGACTTCCTGAGCACCCTGGTCATCCAGGAATCCACCGACCTGATGGCCAAAGACCACAGGGTCTACATCCTCCCGGACATCCCGGCCTTCCAGGAATTCATCACAATCACACTGAAGGACCAGGAGGGTTTCCCGGAATCCACCGACCTGACAGCCAGGGACCCACGGGAATTCATCCACCTGGTCATCCCGGACTTCCAGGAATTCATCACAATCACACGGGAACACCAGGAGGGTTTCCAGGAATTCACCAACCAGATGGTCCTAGCAGCCCTGGACTACCCGGTAACCATCGTCCTGATCATGGACCTGGGCTTCCTCTTATGCCAGGCCATCCACACTTACCTGGTTTTCCGGTAACTCTTCGACCTGAAGGTGGTACTGGTGGACCATCAGGACCTCCAGAAAGTGGTGGACAGCCAGGTGTTCCATGCCAACCAGGTCAACCAGGGTGCGAAGGCAGCAAGGTACTGGTAGCCAAACAGGGCACCCAGGAAGTGGTGGACAGCCGGGTATTTCATGCCAACCAGGTCAACCAGGATGCGAGGGTTACCCTGGACAACAAGGCACTGGCGGCCAAACAGGGCATCCAGGAAGTGGTGGACAGCCGGGTATTTCATGCCAACCAGGTCAACCAGGATGCGAGGGTTACCCCGGACAACAAGGCACTGGCGGCCAAACAGGGCATCCAGGAAGTGGTGGACAGCCGGGTGTTTCATGCCAACCAGGTCAACCAGGATGCGAGGTTACCCCGGACAACAAGGCACTGGTGGCCAAACAGGGCATCCAGGTAGTGGTGGACAGCCGGGTATTTCATGTCAACCAGGTCAACCAGGATGCGAGGGTTACCCCGGACAACAAGGCACTGGCGGCCAAACAGGACACCCAGGAAGTGGTGGTGGACAGCCGGGTATTTCATGTCAACCAGGTCAACCAGGATGCGAGGGTTACCCCGGACAACAAGGCACTGGCGGCCAAACAGGGCACCCAGGAAGTGGTGGACAGCCGGGTATTTCATGTCAACCAGGTCAACCAGGATGCGAAGGTTACCCCGGACAACAAGGCACTGGCGGCCAAACAGGACACCCAGGAAGTGGTGGTGGACAGCCGGGTATTTCATGTCAACCAGGTCAACCAGGATGCGAGGGTTACCCCGGACAACAAGGCACTGGTGGGCAAACAGGACATCCAGGTAGTGGTGGACAGCCGGGTATTTCATGTCAACCAGGTCAACCAGGATGCGAGGTTACCCCGGACAACAAGGCACTGGTGGCCAAACAGGGCACCCAGGAAGTGGTGGACAGGGGTATTTTACGTCAACCAGGTCAACCAGGATGCGAGGTTACCCCGGACAATCAAGGCACTGGAAACAGGGCACCCAGGAAGTGGTGGACAGCCGGGTATTTCATGTCAACCAGGTCAACCAGGATGCGAAGGGTTGCCCGGACAACAAGGCACTGGCAGCCAAACAGGACACCCAGGAAGTGGTGGACAGCCGGGTATTTTATGTCAACCAGGTCAACCAGGATGCGAGGGTTACCCCGGACAACAAGGCACTGGCGGCCAAACAGGACACCCAGGAAGTGGTGGACAGCCGGGTATTTCATGCCAACCAGGACAACCTGGTTGCGTAGGTTTACCCGGAGGTATATCTGGTAATCAAAACTGCTATGACAGTCAAGGCCTACCGATCATTCCTACCCCATCTAACTGCATACAGGAGAAGCCCGTTCACGAAAGACCATTACCGTCGGGATCTCAAGTCAAACCTGATATGCAAGGACAAGTTGGCCCTAACCCAAAACCAACAATACCAGGCCAGCCCGAATACCCAAGCCCTGAGAAAGAGCCAGGTCAGCCTGGTTCACTTGTAACTCCTGGACATCACGGATACCCAGGCCAAGTAGCACAGCCTGGACGACCTGGATCATCTGTAATGCCTGGTCAGCCTGGATACCCTGGCTCAGTAGAACAGCCTGGACACCCTGGATCACCTGGAACTCCTGGGCAGCCTGGACACCCTGGCCAAGTAGAAAAGCCTGGACGACCTGGATCTCCTGGTACTACAGGACAGCCCGGATACCCTGGCCAAGTAGAACAACCTGGACGACCCGGATCACCCGGAACCCCCGGACAGCCTGGATACCCTGGCTCATTGGAGCAGCCAGGACGACCCACATCGCCCGGAACCCCCGGACCCGGATACCCTGGCTCAGTGGAGCAGCCTGGACGACCCATCACCCGGACAGCCGGATACCCTGGCACGGTACAGAACAGCCTGGACGACCCGGATCACCCGGAACCCCCGGACAGCCTGGATACCCTGGCTCATTGGAGCAGCAGGACGACCCTCGCCCGGAACCCCGGACAGCCCGGATACCCTGGCTCGGTGGGGCAACCTGGACCCATCGCCCGAACCCCGGACAGCCCGGATACCCTGGCACGGTGGAGACAACCTACACGACCCGGATCACCCGGAACCCCGGACAGCCCGGATACCCTGGCACGGTAGGACAACCTGACGACCCGGATCCCTGGAACCCCCGGACAGCCCGGATACCCTGGCACGGTAGAACAACCTGCACGACCCGGATCACCCGGAACCCCGGACAGCCCGGATGCCCACTGGCGCCAGTGGAGTGGCCTGGACGACCCGGATCGCCCGGAACCCCCGGACAGCCCGGATACCCTGGCACGGTAGAACAACCTGCACGACCCGGATCACCCGGAACCCCCGGACAGCCCGGATACCCTGGCACGGTAGAACAACCTGCACGACCCGGATCTCCCGGAACCCCCGGACAGCCCGGATACCCTGGCACGGTAGAACAACCTGCACGACCCGGATCACCCGGACCCTGGACCTGCCCACCCTGGCACGGTAGAGCACATCGCCCGCACGACCGGACCCCGGACCCCGGACAGCCCGGATACCCTGGCGGTAGCAACCTGCACGACCCGGATCACCCGGAACCCCCGGACAGCCCGGATACCCTGGCTCAGTGGAGCAGCCTGGACGACCCACATCGCCCGGAACCCCCGGACAGCCCGGATACCCTGGCACGGTAGAACAACCTGCACGACCCGGATCACCCGGAACCCCCGGACAGCCCGGATACCCTGTCACGGGAGAACAGCCTGGACGACCTGGATCACCCGGAACGTTTGGACAGCCTGCATACCCTGGCCAAGTAGAACAGCCTGGACGACCTGGATCACCCGGACAGCCTTTATACCCTGGCCCAGTGGAGCAGCCGGGACGACCTGGATCTCCTGGAACTCCAGGACAGCCCGGATATCCTGGCCAAGTAGAACAGCCTGGACAGCCTGGATACCCTGGATCAGTGGAGCTGCCGGGACGACCCGGATCACCTGGAACAGCTGTACAGCCTGGATATCCTGGTCAAGTAGGACTGCCGGGACGACCCGGATCACCTGGAACAGCTGTACAGCCTGGATATCCTGGTCAAGTAGGACTGCCTGGACGACCTGTATCACCTGGAACTCCAGGACAACCTGGATACCCAGGCGAAGGTTATCCTGACCAAGCTAGGCCACCACAGCCACCTGGTATAGGATGTGTGGATTACACTGGTCGACCAATCTCCCCACCTCCACCAGGATGTCCATCTGTTGGAGTGTCAACTGGAATTGTTCCAGGTAATAAATTTTATTATATTAGCTAAGATATACAGCGTATCGTTTCTTACAAATCGTAAAATGTTACCGCATTTTAGACACTTGGCCTTATACTTTTCTTAAGTAATAAGCCACATACAAATACGAGTATTTACTCATTTTTATGCACGGTAATGCAAAGTTTCAAGTAGACCAATGCCAATCTCTTGACCTGTAATTTAATTCTTTGGCAAGTAAGTATAGTGGTACTTTTGCTTTGGTACCTCAGTAACTGCTTGCTAAAAGCCCTGTCAGACATTGCGACTTAGTACCTGATAGACATGTGTATGAAGTTTTCGTAATTTCAACATTGCGTACCACTTAAAAAATATAGCTGATTCAATATTGACAAGCCTAAACTTCACACACATGGCTAGTAGCAGCTACTACTTAGTAACAATATGTGACAGGTTTTTTAAAGAGACACTAATTTATTATTTGACTATCCTTTGCCGAGCGAAAACCTTCAAATTCAAAAACTAGCTTTCTTTCTCGTTTAGATAAAACTACAGTATAAAAAGTGGAGGCATCTACGAAGAGCTTTGACGGCGCCCATCCAATTATAAGAAAAGGGGCTTGGGGGCCACGCGGTGATAATATTTTCATTTAAATGGAGCTATTGAAAGTATCAAATATTTCAAATGAATTAAGTGTTAACAATCAATATTACTCTTCTTTTTCTTATATTTGTGTATGTTGTTTCAGGATTCCCAGGTTACCCGGGTGGACACGGCTTCCCAGGCTACCCCGGATATCCTAGTTACCCTGGATATCCTAGTTACCCTGGCTTCCCCAGTTACCCTCCCTACGTAGCCTACCCTGGAGGAGTTCCTCCCCTCTACATCATCCCTTACCCTTACCCCGTGGGCCCCAGCCCGGGTAGCTGTCCCTGCTATCTGGTCACATCCAACTCCACCAACTCTTCTCTCCCCTCCACTCCGGTGTCTACTACCCCCTCCCCGCCTCTACCTTCTCAACCCATTCCCTACGGCATCATAGGCTACATCCCTGTAGTGTTCTACCCTTACTGCCCCGGCTCTACGCAGAGCCTCCAGCCCTCTTTCCCGTCTGCCTTCTCCGTGCCGTATCCCTGCAGTCAGTGTCAGTCCGGCAGACACGCTAAGAGTCTCTCCTCCGACTCCTTCGCCCAAGTGCTCAAGCAGCTCCCGGAGAACGCCAAGGTGGTGCGCTCCCCGCACCGGCGACGCTCACAGTTCGGTGCTCGCCTCAAACCCGCTGACAACGAGGTCTGAAGTCACCCGCGCTAGCAAATCGAGTGACCTGTCCAGGAGTTTCGTCCGAAGAAAGCAATCTACAGCGAACGGCGACTTAACCTTGCAGTTTTGCCTACGTTAAGCGAACTATAGCAAGTACCATATATCCAATTTTTCGCGATTACCAAAAGTTGAGTCACTTTAGCAAGTACAATATTTTTAAATCCAAGCAAAGAATGATGTTGAAAGAAAGATCAATGTAAGTTTGTTTCATTAAACAAACTTAGCTAAATGTGCATGATATTGAACCAAAAGCATTCCTATAACATGAGACAGACGGCATATAATTTATTATTTTTAAAACTAAAATAACAATTGAATACTTTTAAACTGTGGGTTTTAATTCATTTGAAATAATATATTTGATTAATAATATCGATCCACCTCGTTTTAAGCTAAAGTTAGAACTCTCCGGTAATATTGTATTCGAGGTGGTTTTCTCTTACGACTGAAATATATAGGTTTCGTATCAAATGTATGAATATCCGAGTATGTAATGCGTTCCCTCTATTAATACATTACACAACAGTGGGAAATTGTATTCAATGTATTACTGACGTGTACAGTTAAATTAATATTGTGTTAAAC
The DNA here is from genome assembly GCA_018831715.1 of Matsumurasca onukii. Taxonomy (NCBI): domain Eukaryota; kingdom Metazoa; phylum Arthropoda; class Insecta; order Hemiptera; family Cicadellidae; genus Matsumurasca; species Matsumurasca onukii. The sequence continues at coordinate 39,145,094 of CM032061.1, read as the reverse complement.
TTAAGATGTGTAGAGTGTTATGAGCGATATCTTAAACCATAATACATCGAACTTTGATTACAAGTCGATGAAACGTTTACTAGGAAAGCCTAAGATACAATTTCAAAAGGATGTAACCTCTGGACGGCTCACGAAAGTGTTAAGTGTAAGTTTTAATTAAGTATACAAACTCTAACTCAAACGTCCCTAACTAAAGTACAAGGCAGGCTAGGCACTGGTCCACATAGTTTGTAAGGAGAAATTGACAAGTGTGTGAATGAATGAATTTTGTAATTATTTATTTTACTTAATATAGATTTTATAAACAACTTATTGTAGAACATTTTATAAACATATTATATTTGTACATATTATCTTAGTGTTTTTATTTTACCTTCGCGTTTCCCGTAGATTAGGATTACCCGTTTTACGAAGATTGTAGTGAACCATTACCAGCTAGTCGAAATTAATCTTAGTCAGGAAATATTAAAACCGCTTTAGTAAAACAATTAAATTGACTGTGTCAGTGTAAATTCAATAGTTAAGCTTATTTATGAGAGATCTCTGGGTTTCAAAGCTTATTTTAACGAAGAAGTTATTTAATTTCATGGTGTACGTAATTTACATACTATAAACCAAAATAATGAGACCTTCCAGCAAACAAAATAAAACCAATTATATATTAAATACTTCATTCAAGCATGATTCAAACAAATAATATGCCGATCAGAATTCAATTAACCGATGAGCATAACTTTAATGTAATATTAACATAAAAGCCACATTACGTTCTGTTTCTCATTTCCTCATTTCACATTGTTTCCCTAATTATCTTTTGTTTAACGGAATGTAATTTCGAAACAGGGTAAATCTTTATAGCCACAATACAAGATACGATAATCAATAACACAATATCTATATCACAGGCTTCACCTACCTGTATATGATCAGCGTCCTTCTACAGCTGGAGTCGAACAACCTGCAAATAATATCAGGTCAAACACTGATTTGAAATCATTTACAAGAAAAAACAACACTACTTATTTTATAGTATTACTTGTTTTTCATTGATAGTACAAACTGAATGTTACATTTTCACGATAAGGCAGTGTGACCGTTATTTATTGATGAATAAAATATTTACAAACATAACTGGGCAAAACCGTTCATCATTTCAAAATGTAGTACGTGTAATAATTAGCCGTATTGATGTACAACAAATATAGTGCAATGACCTGAAAAAATTTTAAATTTGAAAAGATTCCAGTTTTTTCAGACTCCCACAGACGGCTTACTTCACAAGAGTTTGTAAGGGACACATCATTTTACATATTATCTGAGAATCGATCAAGACTAAAGTAAAGGTAGAGATGGACTGAAGCCGGAGGCGAGAAGACACTCTGCTTAGCATAATCGTTTTATAAAACACTCCATCCTCCAATAGCTGTTTTAAGATTAGGTTTTATAAAACCTGTTTCCTAACAACCTGTTTCTTGCGCAGGCTCGACCAATGAACATACAAAGTTGTATAGAACTGCTACTAAATGCTCAAATCTGTTTACTCAAATTGTTTCAAATAATAACGCTATTTGTTTTGTTCAAGTCTATTACCGTAGTGATTGGTTATAGCCTAGTTTGTCGGTGTAAAGCCGTTAGACTAATTCTAAAGTGACCTAAAAGAATTCAGCTAAACCTTACGTAAACTAAAAACAGTAATATTTCATAACATTAATATGATGTGAACTTCTAACTCTAGTTTACCCTTCAGCATTCTCGTTAAACTTATATAGTTAAAAAAAGCACACCGACCTCCTATAGTTAAGAAGATTGATGATTGGATCATTCTCATGGATAAAGGAATCGTCATTATGAATTCCCTTCAGATATTGTAGTTACACCAAAGTGTCCCGACATAATTGCTATCTCTAGGAAAATTAAAACTAATTTTTATTGAACTGACAGTCCCCTGGTGTACCAACATCCCAAAACAAGATGAAGCCAAATTGAATAAATACTCTGATTTGTGTTCTGGGATCAGAAAAAAGGGGGTTAAATGTCACTGGTAGGCCTATGCAGTTGCGATGGGAGCTAGAGGACTTCCCGCCAAATCATTATATGGATTGTTTAAAGAACTTTGCTTTAGCAGAAGGCAAACGAACCTATTCTTACAAAGAACACTTTCTCTTCGACTGTCATGGTCTGGAGCAAGCAAGAACGGCTACTTTTGGTGAGATGAGTAAGGGTGGTAAGTTAACGGAAGAAGGACATGAAAATGATTTCGGAGTTCTTTTTTTCAGAAATCTTTTCCTGAGGGCTGACGTGCATCAGGATCAGCCGCCCCTTCTCAATGTAATGTAATGTACAAAGAATTTCCAAGGCAGCCCTTGAATAATCTTGTAGGTTGTGGTTGAGATGATCCGAGCAGTGGATGCCCAGTAAGGGGAGAGTCGTGGCCGCACAAAGCATCTTAACCCTCCAAGCCAGGTCTCAAGTCCTGGGCCAGGAAAAAAAAGTAATTCTGATCAGGAATTAACAACTTGGTGGGCCTCTTAGGAGCGCCATTTTATGAATCACTAAATCACTATTTGAGATGCCGACCACTCTCATGAGGGTAGTTTAAGGCAAAAATGTGGTGAAGGATGAGTATGATGAGTGGTAGTAATGAGTTATTTATTTTGATATGTATATTGTTGTAATCCATTACATTATATCGTTGCAGTAATACAAATCTAAATTTGATGCTCTGTCTATTATGTTTTTAGTCTCGTCATTAACTAAGTTATAAACATATACATTATTTTACTTGTATCTATTTACGTATTTTAATGGCCGTTACTTTTGTTCTATAAAATGTGTTACTGTTGCTAGTGATTCGTCAAGATAGACATTAATATTCCTAAATAATTACTAAGTTTTAATGCTACATTGTAATTGAGGCATTGCCAGTAATGTTATGCATTATTGAATAAATGAATTGAATTAAATTGTAGTACAGTAATATTAAATTAGATAGTGAACACAGTTTTCATAAAGTTAAAACCCGCTACGGTACGGTCGCTGTGTTAAAGATCGTATTATTTGATAAAGCCCCAGTGATTACAAGCACATGGGGCCCATTACCAGTACATTGTAACAGAGCTTAGTTCATTTGAAACACAAGGCAAATTAGCTTTATTAAAAGTGCATTTGCCATTATGAACCCTGCCTGACGTTATTGTGGCTTCACTTTGTTGTTTCTTTGTTCTATGCCCTGTTCTTAAATTGTTTTTTTTTATTTTATGTCATTCAAACTATTGATATTTAAAGTATTATTGAATTTAAGAGTTTCTTAAAATTAACTGGGAATTGAAAGATAAAGTCAAGGATTACTCTTCTTAATAATCGCTTTCTTTACACATCAGTAATATGTTTCCCATTTTGTCAACAGCTACTACTATACTTGAATGGTCTTTCTCATTAAACTTAGTAAACGCAGTACATGTATTGCACGAGTATTGCGTAAGAACGCAGAGATTATTTCGCAGATGATTGGCAGAGATTATGCGCGCGTCATCATCTTACATGACTGACCTTGCTCCCATTGGCCACAATTGTACCAATCACAGAGCAGCGTCACTAGGCATGCGTCATCATCTACATGACTGACCTGCTCCCATTGGCAACAATTGTAAATAACAGAGCAGCGTCACTTAGGCATGCGTCATCATCTACATGACTGACCTTGCTACCATTGGCAACAATTGTACCAATCACAGAGCACGTCAGGGCATCGTCATCATCTTACATATTGAAATTTGCCCCATTGGTTATAATTGTACCAATCACAGAGCAGCGTCACTAGGCATGTCATCATCTACATGGCTGACCTTAAGTCTCCATTGGCCACAATTGTACCAATCACAGAGCAGCGTCACTAGGCATGCGTCATCAAAATCAAATCAAATCAAAATCTTTTATTTGTAGATTGACAATTATATATAAATCTGTATTATAAAGTCATGAGTAATAAAACATACAGAAGCTAATAATTTGTTATACTAACTTATTTAACATCTACATGGCTGACTTTCCATTGGCCACAATTGTACCAATCACAGAGCAGCGTCACTGGCATGCGTCATCATCTTTGACATGGTTGACCTTGTTCCCATTGGCCAATTGTACCAATCAATAGGGCAGCGTCACTAGCATGCGTCATCATCTACATGACTGACCTTGCTACCATTGGCCACAATTGTTCAATCACAGAGCAGCGTCACTAGGCACGTCATCATCTATTAGATGGCTGACCTTGTTCCCCATTGCCACAATTGTACACAATCACAGAGCAGCGTCATTAGGCATGCGTCATATTCACATGGCTGACCTTGCCCCATTGGCCACAATTGTACCACCACAGAGCAGCGTCACTAGGCATGCGTCATCAAAATCAAATCAAATCAAAATTTTATTTGTAGATTGGACAATTATAAATAAATAGTATTACAAACGTCATTAGTGGACAAAAACATACAGAATTTGCAACAATTGGTTATACTAACTTATTCTAACATCTTACATGACTGACCTTGCTCCCATTGTCGTAATTGTACCAATCACAGAGCAGCGTCACTAGGCATGTTATCATCTTACATGGCTGACCTTGTAAATTGGCTACAATTGTATCAAATTGCCAGAGCAGTGTCAATAGCATGCGTCATCATTTTACATGGCTGAACCTTGTTCCCATTGGACACAATTGTACCAATCAAAGAGCAGTCACTAGGCATGTTTCATCAAAATTAAATCAAATCAAAAATTTTTATTTGTTGTACCTTGCAATTTTATAAATTGTTTACAAACGTCATCAGTAATAAAACATAAGCAGAATCTTTATAACAATTGGTTATATAATTATTCTAAATCTATGGCTGACCTTGCTCCCATTGGCCACAATTGTACTAATTAAAGAACAGCGTCACTATTGAATGGTCATCATCTTAAATGACTGACCTTGCTCCCATTGGCCACAATTGTACCAATCACAGAGCGCGTCACTAGGCATGCGTCATCATCTACATAACTGACCTTTGCTCCATTGGCCACAATTGTACCAATCACAGAGCGCTTCACTACACATGCGTCATCAAAATCAAATCAAATCAAAATTCTTTTTATTTGTAGATTGACAATTATATATAAATTGTATTACAAACGTCATCAGTAATAAAACATTGCAGAAGCTATAACAATTTGTTATACTAACTTTATTCTAACATCTTACATGACTGACCTTGCTCCCATTGGTCACAATTAACAATCCACAGATCGGCGTCATAGGCATGCGTCATCATCTTACATGACTGACCTTGCTCCCATTGGTCCAATTGTGGCCTGTCAAATCGGCGTCACTAGGCATGCGTCAGAGCGCGAGTGCAACGCGATATCATTACAGTAAATACAATAATATGTTAATATAACAAGTGTAATTAGGTTCACTTTTTTGTTTTATTGTGGGTTTGGACTACTTATTCAATAGTTTTTTTTTTTTTACTTAATCTAGCCTTTAACAACTGTTGGGGTCAAGGCCGTAAGAACCTAAACCGGAAAGAAATCAAACCTACTGGGTGAAGGTGATGAGTTTGATGTGTGCGCAGCGGTACAGCGGTGAACTCTGCTTGCTCCACTGTCTTGTCGCGACGTTCACTTGTTAATCTGAATACTATCCTAAATCACTATTTGAGATGCCGACCACTCTCATGAGGCAAATATGTGGTGAAGGATGAGTGGTAGTGATGAGTTATGAGGTGTAGTCTTGTTACAAACTAAGGCCGACTATTCCTTATAATGGGTCATTAATAAATAGCCCAATGACCAATGGAAATACAAGGACCAACGGCTTAACGTGACTTCCGAACCACGCAGGTGATTGTCTGATATGTCTAAACGATGGTGGGAGTTCATGCGGGTATCATCAGATGATCACTGAGACTATCTGAGCCGCTTTAGACTTATATCATCCTCAAAACGTGATCTCCATGAAGCTGGATTACGGGATCACGCCACGAGTTTTGTTTTGGTTTGGTTTTAGTATGCTCTGCTAAATTAAAAAAAAAAACCGTAGGGAGCTTAAGTGTTACAACGACAAATATTCTTCAGTGTGCCGTGCTACTGCTTAGAGATTCAATCGGGCGTTCACGCCAGTGTAAGAATGTCTGCTGAGGTATGGAATTTCTAAATTGGAAACATCTTAGGTAACTTTATTAAAAAACATCTTACGGGTTTACTAAAACAAAAAGTAATGATAATACTCAGAAGAAAACATTTATTTGGAATACTTTTGTGCTATAAAAATAATATGGGTCCTGATAATTTAAATAGACGATTTTTCAGGATTTTCTAATACAGTATTTTGTCGTAAGTGTTTTATTCAAGCGAATATTTTAGTTCTGGATTATAACTCGTTAATCGTCAGAACAAAATCTTTCAATTTTATTTTGCCTTATATTGTTTGGAATGTAATTACAGTTTATTGTATATTTTAAAGTGGTTATCTTGTAATGAACCACAGTTCAGAGGTTTTGCCCAAGGTAATGAAGGGCGGACTCTTCATTTCTATTTATAACGACTTCAGAGAAACAAGGAAGTTATGCAAGTTGACCTGCTGCGTTTTTTAAAATTTTTACCTGTTCTTTTTTAATTTTGAACGCGGCCATCGTTTTACACCCAGTTTGCATTGATTGATAAATCTTAACTCTATAGTGGTTCCTGTTAAATATATTTTTTGTCGGACTAATATTTCTATATAAAAAAGTAAAACAATTCAAAAATGTCAAAACCCTTAAACACAATTCCGAACCTAAGTCACATGTTTCCCGTGGTGAAGCACGGGTACACAATTAGTGTAAAGTAATTCTAATGAGCTCCCAGCTGACCGTCAACCAACAAGCACTTAATGCACCAGGCGTCTTCCAACACACAAATATATAAAATAGCCCACTCACTTTCAACAGAATTATTGCATTAAATGATTATATGAATCCACTTACGCTCGTGCTGAAGCAAACTCGTCTGTTCGGTACAGGAGGTCCGCTTGGCGAGGACGAGTACAGTGACGAATTTTCCTATCGTCAGTCAATTTTGCGATTAAAATTCAAACCCCCAATTGTCGTCTTTTTTTGCACGATTCTGCGATACAAGTAAATGCGTATCTCAGAGAGATGAGTACTCAACGTTGTTATTGCTGATCTTAAACAATGTAAAACTATGTTTTCAGAATGTCAAATCAAAGTACTAAAAGACAAGGAAGTAATTTTAATAAGTTGATGTTATTTCTTCAAAAGTTTCAAGAGTTGGAAAAGGTTTACGAAAATGTATTTTAAATAATAGTAAAATTTGATAAAATCCAATTTTTATTGTAGGTATTTTATCTACAGCAATTCCACAAGTTAGATGGCTCTACAATCAACAATGTATTTTTACATCTTTTACTTCTCCAGCAGATATTTTAAATTTGTTAGGAAATAAGCAAATCAGCAAGGTTTCAACGACGACCGACTATAACAAAATATCCGGCAGTAGAGCAGGATTAGTATGGAGTGATTATGCTCAAACAAGTCTTGTATCAGAGTAGCAATTAACACAGCTTGCATTAGCTTGAGCCTGGCGAGCTAATGTGTCGCAGTTGTATGTTTCCTTTTAGCTAACATTACTGACATTTTAGTCTTTGGTAGATTTTACTTGTTACTAAAGAAATTCGAATACAACATTTGTGGACATAACCTGGACTCGAACTCGGGTATCTCACTTGCTGGGTGAATATTCTGACCTCACACTATCCGGCCCAACTATTTATCCCTTAAAATTATCTGAATGTTTATTCGAAAATTTTGACCGGTAATAGTGGCTTCAACAAATAATACAAACATAATTTAAATATACGATTTTATTTTTTACATATTCACTGAGGGGTACTCTAATTATAATTAGATATAAAGAAAAGTACATAGTACCCTGTAAAATTCTATTTTGCTTATCATAAGCCGGTTTCAACCTTTAGGTCATCTTCCCGCATGTAAATACACTGACTAATAATATTGTAAATAGTATGGTTTTCTGAAACAAGCAAAATCACATGAAAAAAATTCGAAATTATTAAAAACAGTTACTGAATAATTGAAGAATCTTAAATATGTGTACAATATGAAATGTTTTCATAAACCTTATCTTTTTAATTTCGTCAAATATCGGGTTTCTGAAATTTAAATGACTTTTGTTTAATATATTGCGTGGATGTCCTATTTTATAATATGTGTGCTTTACAGTTCGTCATCAAGCCTTTCCTTTCAACATCAAAAATAGTTAAATTGTATTCAATACTTGTACAGTTGTGGTTTGAGTTGAGGATGTGTTCTGCAAAGTTTGATTTCAAACTTGTTGTGTTGTTGGATTTGATTGCCTGGATGTGCTCTCTGAATTTTGATTGGAAGGTCCTCCCTGTTTGGCAATCAAATCAACTCTTTATCAAAGTTTAAATCAAACTTTACAAAAATTTCTCAACTCAAACTCCCTTTCCAATAATAATTAATTTAAGTAAAATAGAAAATCACACAATATATTAAGCACCGTCATTTAAATTTCAGGAACAAAAGATAAGCTATGAAACCTTTCATGTTGAACACATATTCAAGATTCTTCAATTTTTCAGTAACTGTTTTTATTAATTTCAAATTGTGATTTGTTTAGTAATCATACTATTTACGATTCCTCTAAATATTTATATGAGGGTTTTGACCTGAAGGTTGGAACTGGTCCATGATAAACACAATACAATTGTACAGGGTACTTTTCTTTCTATCTAATTGGATTTTATTGGTTTATATTTTATTTAAAAGCGCTTCCTCCTTGTAACTAATAAGGTTTATGTTAAAATGGTTTAAATATAAATGTTAAACGTAGCTAATTAAATGGTTTTCATGCATGTGGAGTTGAAAACTACGTAAATATTGTAAGAATCTACAGTAATTACCTCGTAAGCGATTATTATCAAAGTATCTTGTTACGCTCTCCTCCAGTTGTCTGATATAATTAGCTTTTATCCGGATTAAATGGGAAGGAGTCTTAATAATTAAGGAGAATACAACAAACAAGACGTATTCATCACATAATTTTAAAATTGTGTAAGCATACGATTTTTCTATGGTCAATGTTTAAATCGTAGGGTTATAGCCTCCATTTATGCTTCCTAACTCCTGGACGTAATGTGTTGTGCACACATTATACGGGGTGTCCCATAAGTGCCAGATTCTAGGAAAAGGTTATATGGGTCAAAATAAACAGAAAATAAAGAGTTTTTTTTATATTCAGTTAACCAGATATTTGCCATTTTATATTTTCACTAATTATTTATTATCTACCACACCATTTATCGGGTTTGACTCAAACTTACATTAATTTGTATCTAAGTAAGACCGATTAGGGAAAGAATTACCGAGATGAACTATATAACTTATCATTTTGAAACGGTGGCTATTTTATGGTAATCTTAGGATTTTTCGGCGTTACACCTTAAATACCGTAGAGAATAAACGGTGAGTTTAACGATAACATGTAAAGAATAACGTTTTGGAGTTAATTTTATTACCGATCTATTGATCTATTGGGAAACAACGAAGCTTTAGGGGAAACTCTGGATGAAAACAGACAACTTTACACCTTATTATCTGTAAAGCTTAGATGATTGCCATGGTTTCCACTGTAACTTTGTTGATTATAAACTGATTCTTTTGACCTTGGTGTCAAAAGATAGGTTGTAAAATTCGCTACAAAACGGTGTACGTCATATTGATTCAAATTCCCTAAAAATACCATAGAACTGCTACCGTTTTAATATTATAAGTTAGATGAGGCTGATAATTTTTCCATAAATGGTCTTATTTAAATACAAATGTATACTAAGTTTGAGTCAAAATCCGATGTAGTGTGGAGATAATAAATAATTAATGAATATAAAAAATGACAAATATCTAGTTAACTCGTTTTCGGAAAAAAACTTTTTCTAGAGTCTGGCACTTTTACTTATGGGATACCCTGTATAAAACATCCTCAGAAATCAAAGTAATTAAAAACAGAGTTGACAAATTTCAAACTCTTATAAAATAAAAGATTTATAGAAAATCTTTTACTACTTGAAAAGTCTGGGATTTGGTTTTATTGATGTTTAATATATATAAAGGTCATTAATATGGCTATATATGTCCGAAGTTTGTTAAATAATTTTTCTACCGGCTTCAACAGGAAGTTTATCGTACCGTTGAAGCCTATGGTAATTGGTGGGATAACATTGTGATTCCTTGTATTGTATTGACTAATGTTCTCGACAATGGTACATAGCCCTAAAACAACAACGTTTCCAAAATGTACCAGAAGATAAAGAAGGCAACCGGATAGGATTTGAAATGTTCCCTCAGGGATTCTTTAAATTTTAACTTACCAATTAGTCTAATTGCTCTCTTTGTGGAGGATAAAGTCTTTCAGATTTTTGTTTCAGAGCAATTACCCCATAAACATATCCGTAAAATAAATGGGGATGAATGATTCCATAATATGCCATCATCAAAACATCTTGGCTGCAGTGGAGTGAAAGTTTCCTTAATAAAAATAGTCCTTTGGACACTTTGCTAAAGATCAAATCAACATGGTGATCCCAAGACAGCTTTTCATCTATGAAAAGACCCAAGAATTGTAATACAGCAACGTTATTTCCTTTTAAATAACAGCGTTGGATGCAATGGTCAATTACAAATGAATCTAAGAGAGAAAAGCCTTCATATTGTTCGCGTACACGCTTTACAAAACTGAAGACAAACTGCATTAACTTTCTTCAGGCGTTGAGTCGTACTGTATATAGTGAGTCGATGCTTTCCGTACAAACTTACAGTACTTCATACAGTACAAGCATTTATCTCGTACTGTCTACACAAGATTAGGCAAGTCCTATCAAACCACTTCTGCAAATCAGTAATCCAGATCCCTGATACAGGGAATATATTTGTAGAAGTACATATTTAAAATTAACGGTCAATTTCGTTATGTAAAAAACTTAGTCGGTCTGACTTTACATTTTAAATTTTTTTCCAAACCATAGAGTTATACTCTAAGACAAAGTGATGTAAAGTCTTATGACAGTAGACGCGGGGTTTACTGCCGCACTGGGAGGCAAGAATGGTGGTCCATGAGCTTTTGCCTTTTCAGTCTGGTTAACAAGTTACCAAATTATAAAATAAAACCATACTAACTTCTTTGTTTGAAGTTTGTTGTTGACGATGGGAGGATTTCAGAAGTTGAACTATTATTGCGGACATTTTCCATCGTTAGTGAACAAAAAAGATCAGCGAACCTGAAAATGTCCGCAATAATAGTTCAACTTCTGACCATACTAACATTTTAAAACTTTGGAAACCATTTTTTTGTCTCATTCTTTCTATACTACAGTCGATTCAAGGCATCAAACTTTGGTAACTAGGCGTAATTAGGTGACAGACTAGGGTTCAAGGAGGTATGAAATTAATAAAAGAGAGAATGGGGAAAAGAGAGAGAGAGAGGGGGGAGAGAGAGGGACGTAATATCTGCAAATTGTGTTTGAACAGGATTTTTAGAGAAAAAAGAAAGGTCAGATTCAGTTCATACATTCATTTGAGTTTTGAGTTAAATGATCACGCAATACAACGCATATTAACCTTTGCCTTTTAATTAGTGTATAGTAGAACTTAGGACACATAATTGTACTTAGCACAATAGTTCATGAAATGGGAGGTGAAGATTAACCAATCAAATGTAGGCTCATACAGTCGTCATTACATATAGTATAGGCTAACCGTTTGAATTACCGTTATGTACAGGAACAGCATTGAGAGACACCAAAATAATATTATTATAAAAGTATATGAAATGAAAAGTGACATTATTCAGGCAAAAGTTATGACTGTGAGAGTTCTTTCTATCACTTCGTACATAAAAAAATCTTACTAAAGAAATAATTATGTACAGTAACGTTCCTTAATGTTAACCTATATGGTAATCGTCGCTCACTAGATAGGTTTCCAACATTATCACCAAGTACAATACAATCAATTTCTAATCCTTGATGTTTTAATACAAAAACACACCACACTAAAAAAGAGTAATTAAAATACGAACAATCAATATTTTTGTTTAAGGAGATCGAACCAACAAATACTAACTGGGTGGTGCCGAAAACTACTATCGCAGAGCGATCATAAAACTAGGATTAGCAACAGGATTTTAACGTGCGTTCAAATATGTGAAAAATAAATTTCAAATTCTTATCATGCTTCTCAAGTAGAATCGCAGGTGAATAATTGTATTTGCTAATTGTACAGGGTTATTACAAATGATGTCCACGATTTCAAGTTTATATAAAATTTAGGATTATATGTTATACAAAGAAACAAAATGGTTAAATTTTAAGAACAACTCAAAATTTTCGTCACAAGTATTTATAACTATATTTTTTTCATATGGGTACCCCTTGTGCTATAAAGGATTTTAATCCTATAGTCAAGCCCTTGCCATACGTTGATAAGAGTGTTTCTTGATCCATTGTTTCGATGGCGTTGGTTATCTGTTGCTGGATCTCAGGTTTACTAATGGTAATGGTGGTGTGTACACCTTATATTTGATGTATCCCCACAAGAAAAAATTGCAGAGAGTGTTATACGAAAATATTGGAGGCTAATTCAGGTACGTCATCATTCGGACCTCCGCGCCCAATCCATGTCCCAAGCACACATGGTGAGCATTACTAACATTATTTTACAAATGCGGCCATATGTTATCAAATTCAATTAATACTTGTCATTAGATTGGTTACTAGGAGGATCTTCTATAAACATGGTTCTAAAAATTGGTTGCACATTAATAAAGAATTGGTTAATGTAATAAGCCATTACACAACAAGCATTACTGTCTTCAAACTCAATAATTACACAACACGCACAACAATTGACTTAAGAAACAGCAGATACGCACCCAAACCAGCATTAATAAAACTTGATGAGTTTTCTTTCCAATGGTACCAATTAAAATGGTCTAAAAGCAAATACACCCAGTAATAATTTATAATCGAAATCAGGAACATCATTTGTAATACCCTTGTATTTGTGTTGTTACAGTTAGACTTATCAGTCCTCCCTAAGGAGCAGTGACTCAGTGATGCATGTCTGTAATTGATTTCTGATCCCGGCTCAAGTGGCTCATCACTAATCACTAATCACTGATCCGTGCTCAAGATGAAAGCCAGTTCCAAGTTCACCGCTTAACACAAGTTTGCTGAGACCACTCAGGCTGACCAACTTTACCGACAGATTTAACTTAGCTTTCGTCGCGCGTCAGTCCTTACTTTAATTCGGTTTACTGAAGACGCCAAATGTTTTTCTGATATCTATCAAACCCCTTTGTTAGGAATGTATCCAAAATAATTTCGCCTTTGTTATTAATTCATTCTTTGTTAAAGAGTGTTGTTGACGTTGGTACAATTTCTGTAGTTGAAATATAATAGTATGGTACGGTTTTACATCGATTTTGAGTATACGAAAAGGAAGCAGCGTTTCAGGATTTGGAATATGATCCTGACTTTAGGTGAAAATGTGCCTAGAATATGAACAACAAACATAAGGAACATTATTTATTGATCTAAAACTTATTTTATTATCCTTTAGAAAATAGAATTCAAGCCGTCGGCTTATTATGGTGAGACCCATGCCTAAAAGGCCTGAGACACAAAAGACCACCAGAACACTTTTGAGCGTTTTTTTTTTTTACTTTCCATACATACGTATATACAAATGTGTGTATCATCTCTACTGGTCATTTTTTGTCCGATGTACACTAAATTCTGGTCGCACCGATGTTTCAAATGTTCTTTTTGTAAATTAATCTCGGGTCGCATTTTTTGTCCATCTCCTTTCGTTAACCATCATCCAAATCTCTAAATTCTCCTCTCCCCTTTGAGGGGAGAATATGGTAAATATCTCGTCAACAAAGGTCGCAATTTTTGTCCGATGTTTGCCTTTCTAATGAAGTGTTTCAAATGTTCTTTTTTGTAAGTTCTCATTGTGATGTCGTTTGACAAATGTTCTTTTTTGTAATATCTCGTATTATCATCTCTACAGGTCGCATTTTGTCCGATGTTTACAAATGTTCTTTTTTATGAATATCTCGTGTTGGAACTTGTAAATCTCTAAGGTCGCATTTTTGTCCGATGTTTTCATAACGTATAGGTCTCTACGGGTCGCATTTGTTTTACTTTTGTAAATATCTCGTTATTAATATCATCACTACAGGTCTTTGTCCGATGTTTCAAATGTTCTTAGCTGTAAAATATCGTGTAATCATCTCTACATTTTTTGTCCGATGTTTTTACTGTTCTTTTGTAAATATCATCATCTCTACAGCGCATACTTTTTGAGCCGTAAAAGTATCATCTCACAGGTCATTTTTGTCCGATTATAAAACCCATTAAAAATGTTCTTTTAGAATATCACATGAAGCTGGATTACAGGACCACGCCACGAGTCCCAGTCAAAGAGATTTTTTAGAACGTTTAGACATGATCAGTAACTAGTTCAGTTGCAAGCGAAAGTGCTTTTCGCAGAATACTCTAAAGCATACGAGACAGATCCATTACCGTGAAGGACTCTCTCTGAACAAGGGTTGATTATGTTTCAGAATTTCACGCTAGAGCAGCTTAGACAAGGAAGAACACTTCACATACTGTTATATGTCGTAGCACTTCACGTTCTCAGACAATGTAAGAAACGTATTCAAAGAGAATGCTTATCAAAGTTGTTTTGTGGTCCGCTGCTTTGACTTGAGTTGTCTTTACTTTGCTACATGCCAAACAGATGCTTTGTAACCAAAGAAAAGTTGCAGCAGTCACGAGGGTAAATAGTTTTGCAAATTGTAGTCTAAAGTTTGCAAGGGAAAATCGTTGATGAGAGTAAAATATTAACTTTCACTTATTATTCAAACTTTTATTTAAGAGTGCGTAGTTTGGGCGTCAAAATGCCGATATATTCTGACCTTTATTTTATTGTTCGGGCGTTTAAAAATTAAGTGTTTGCGAGCGGCTAGAAATTACGAAACATCCCGTCAACTTTGAACAAGCGTTATTTAGTGTGTAATATTTTAGCTGTTTGCGATCCAAAAAACTTTCTCGTGTGATGGGCCTTTGTACATATGATAATGTTTCCATTATGCACAACCAATGGCCAGGGTGGATTTTAGCCACATATATTAAATTCCTTTTTAAATGGGGCTTGGAGCTCTTAAAGTATTGTATTTTCACCTGTTTCAAAGCTAATTTATCTTCAAATAAAAATTAAAATTGGCTTCCAATCGGCCTTATATTTACACATACTGACCTTCCATTTAAAAGTTTAAACCTGACTTAAACACTATTCACAACGATGGTGTTTGTTGTACTGAAACCCTTCGCGTTTTCACCTATAATTTTCACCTACTGCGCAGACTTGAAGTTATTTCTTCTGTATAATAATTGTGTGTTGGATTCAACAATATAAACTACATAGGAAAACTAGAAGAATTTTGTTACGTTTGTGATTTTACGTATATGTTAATTGTTGAATAAATTTAAAAGAAAATGTTAATACTTCAATGTAAAACAGAAAATAGCAATGATCATCCCTTCTCAACTTAAATGGAATACACCGCGAAATTACTAGTTTGCAATCAAGCACTGCATAACTTTGACTCAGAAGTCATACATAATCCTGGGATCCTTAATCACAACTTAGTTGCAGTTCTCGTGCAGCAATAACTGGTTAACACGTTTCAATGATTTAATGCATACTAAGAATGCCTTTCTTTGAATAACTATATCAATCTGGGACTGCACTCGGTTCAATTGTGAGTTTGCCGTAGACTCAAATAATTGACATGAAGAAAAGATTGTATTACAAATAAATATAATAATATAATACATTAACACATCAAACCGCCATTTATGGATTACTAACCCCAGGATCGCCTTTGTGAAAGAGGGAACAAAGATTATGGGAAGTGTTATTATCTGACTGCTCGAAATCATGCAACTGTTAACGCTTGTGACTGTCAACACTCGTGGCGTGGTCCTGTAATCCAGCTTCATGGAGTCACGTTAAGCCGTTGGTCCTTGTATTTCCATTGGTCATTGGGCTATTAATTAATGACCCATTCTAAGGAAGAGTCGGCCTTAGTTTGTAACAAAACTACACCTCTTAACCCATTACTACCACTCATCACACTCATCCTTCATCACATATTTGCCTTAAAATACCCTCATGAGAGTGGTCAGCATCTCAAATAGTGATGGGGTTATTTACATTGTCTGTTCAAGTCCGTCCTACGCCTTTAAAGCGTACTTAGAACATCCCAAACCGTTGTATGGCAAGTGTAAAGCTGGCGATGTACGAGATCAGTCAATCAGCTGAAAGGTAGATCAGCTGAAAGGCTACAGTTGAAACAAACAGCTGACACAGTGTTGTCTATTTGTTATTGATGCAGATACTGGAGCTCTTGTCAACAGAGTCCTCCAGGCAATCGAACAGTGAACACTTACTTAGTGGTAACTGTGCACAGAGATAATCATCCAATCCTTTAGTTGAACAAGACGAGTCGATCATATAGAGGTTAGTTTGTACAACCTTTTGAAAATAACGATTGAATGTCAAAACTTACTAAGGGGCTATTTTGAAATTGAGCTATGTTTGTTCTTGTTCTTATTATGTTGTCATCTCCAGTGGAATTGAATATGCGACTGTTGAGGTGTAAAATACGAGGACTTATTGTAACCAAAACTTGTAATGATGGTGTAGCATTTCAGAAGAGTTCTGATTAGTATATTTGTAAAGGTCCTGTATTTGAAATTTGGAGTTGACGACGGGTGAATTTCTGAGTTTAAGTACAATTTCGGGAATTTTCCTCATGTGGTAAACAAGAAGACCCGAACGTAAAAAGAGCCCTTGGTGGTAATTGTGGTTGAAAACAGGGAAGTATACATTGGTTACGCGTTACATATGTATAATGTATTCCACACTTATGCTAAACTGTGTATACTTAGCCACAAGATAAGCTAGCTGCAGTTACAGTGAATGTAGTGGGAAGAGAACAGAGTCACACTTCATCCCTTAACACCTACTAATAGCCACCTTGACACGACAATTCATAGCGACCAGTCACGTGACTAAAGCAAGTCAGTGTAAACGAGTAACTGTTACCAGAGATAAAGTGTTAGTATTAGATATATAGGCGCATGATAAACAATAAAGAACGATATACAAAATGAAAACTATTATTCAGTTTATAGCTTCAACATACATAATAGAAAAGAAACTGTGGTTCACTACTCTGAATAAATCATCTCATAGTTGTATGCCCTCTAACCCTTTCCCCAGGACGTAAACACTCAATTAAAATATAATGTATATATTATCGAAAATCACTGTTGTATATCAGTCCGGTAAATTGTTAGTGAAAGGAATCGATGATAGGTTAAAGCGAACCAAAGAATCCTTTGTCCTTACCTCACTAATAAACCCTATCAAAGAAACAATAACTCCCCATCCCACATAAAAACCCCCTTCCGTCTACAAACAATAACCGTTAGTTATCACACTTTTCCATCGACCATTGGGAATCCTTTCTTAACTACTTTCACGTTTACGTCTAGTAAAAATAAAATACTTATTTATTTTCTGTTGTAAATAAACTGCCTTGACCGTGTAATGATACAACGTACTGCTTCTAAACAATGTGGTATTGGTGTCTTATGCAATACAGCCTATACACACGGTTCATATTTTCTTCTGAATCGATAAAGGATAAATATTTAATAAGTTGATGTACACTTTTACTACCTAGACTGTTGACTCGAAACAATACTATTGTAATACTATTGGAAAATATGGAGTAAGATGATACATACAAGTAATTATGGCGAATGTTATTTCATAAATTATAAAAATCGCCAGGATATATTTGAACTACATATTGTATCTTCCAGGGATTATTACGTTTCACCATTTATGATTTTTGAGACGTGAGTTTAAAGCGGTCTAGGAGAAGTTTTAAACTCGTATAACACAGCTTTAGAGTCACTACACACAAGTAAACCCACACGACGAGTGAATTTGTTTAAAAACACGGTTTCAAAATATATTAAAATAGATTTATATTATTGTGTTTTTAACGTGTCTCTCTGCAAAGACCAAACACATTTGAAAGGTAATCAAGCATTGTACAAATAACTGAATAGCTCTTTTAATTGTTCGCTATAAACCATTGTTTAATGATGTGTAAGAATGAGTAGTATTTAATGAGCCGGAAATTCCTTTGTCCTTTCCATTGAAATGCAAAGCTATCAACAAAACAATCAACTTCCTGCCTCTTAATCAAACCAACCCTCCGACCTCCCCCCCCCCACAGCCAGATAACTCCCTCTCCCTTGCTCGAAGGTATTGACAGGTAAAGGACACTTTTCACTAAGTTTTCCTCAAATACGTTTACAAGGGCCCAACAGCTAGTTTCCAACTCTCTACTTTTACATTAACTGTTGTAAAGCCCACTTTATTTATTAAAAAAGGTGGCCAAGGCTTCAAAAAAACTGCCCGTTTATAATGTTTTACCGCTTGTATAAAAGCTTTTCATGACCCATCTCAACAAACCTAAAAAATATTAAAAATTAATTTTAAAAGGTAATTTAAAAAGGCGACACAGTTTCACTTTTTTAACTTAACTATGAACGATATCTTTGGTCACAACAAGAAGGTGCGACTTGTTACACTTCCAAATAATCAACACTTTTCACATGAGCTTTTTGACGAACGTGCATCATTTCTAAAGGATTATCCCCACCTGGTTCTCCAGATTTATCGTCTCTAGATTTTTTCTTTGGGCTTAACCTAACGGAAAGGCGTATTCAGGGTAAGTTTTAAACGTCCCCCACCTCACCTTAAATTTTGAAAAAGTCAAACTCGATAAAACCCTTTGGGGAATGTTTTTATAGGATTCTGAAGTTTTTTTGACGGACTTTGCGTCCCCACCCCGACCCAGAAACCAGAGGGGAGGGCCTGGCTTTAAATACAAACCTCCTTTTGTAGCACCTCAATAGAAAGGGAATTTTAATACTAATTCAACGACGCAGAGAATATTTGTATCCCAACTCGTTTTTTGTAATACCCATTTAAAGGTTGCAAGAAATCAGCTTTAAAAAGCCACATTTCACATACATTTTTTATGACAAAGTTGTCTTGAAAGTATTTTGAGGGATCCTATAACAAGATATCCCTAGGTATTTTTAGGAAAGGTTTGTCGTAAACAATTTTTGTTTGTGAAATGTAGCATTTTAAACCTGATTTTGTGTAATCTTTAAATGGGCATTACAAAAACACGGGTAAAGATACACAGCTTTTCTTTGCGTCGTTGAATTTGTATTAAAATTTCCTTTCTCTTGACAAGCCACAATAGAGGGGTTTGTATTTTTTTAAATCTGTGGGGCCCTCCTCCCCGGTTTTTGGGTGGGTGACGCAAAGTACGTCAAAACAAACATTGACATTGAACAAAACACGTTATTTCTGTAACCATCTAGTCTGAATACGAGTACGAGTATATTCTTCTAGCTCTATTTTGCTAAGAGATAAGGCTAAAACTTGAATAGAACTATGTACAATGCTACATGAAATCAGCGGTGGGAGGGGGTCTATTGTTTGTTGTACACAAACCTCACTGTTCTCGACTTGAAGTACGGACTGTCTAATCTTCCTTCCAGTTTGCTTGTTTCACTAATATATTAAACACTAAATAGTGAAATGAACTATTTGCCATCATCTATGGCTTTACGAGTTAGTGTTCAGACAATAAAGCATTATTGAAAATTAAAAACGTTTTGATAGTAAAGATTTACTGTTAAATTAAGAAAAACCAGTTACATTTCATTTTATCCATGGCAGAATTGAGATAAACAAATACAAACTATCAATATTGGTGGAAATAAAATACAAAATTGGAGGCTACGACATTTTTAGGAATGACTGTGGATGAGTCATTGACTTGGAATAACCATCATAATAGTTTGGTAAACAAAGTTTCATCAGGAGTATGGCCAGGTTCTGCTCAATCGATGTACTAAAAATTATTTATTATGCTCACAACCATTTCCATATATCGTATGGTACCATATTGTAGGGGGCAACTGGCGATGGTTACTTAAATAGTGAGCTGGTTTTGCACATGAAAGCGTTAAAGATTATGTTAAATTTAAATGTTGATTAGCCTACTCGGTTAAAGAATATTTTACTATACTAGGAATTTTAACTGTTTATGGGTTGTATGTTTTGGAGACAGTGATGGCTGTTAGAGAGGCAGAACACAGCCTTCAGAAACTGGGTACTAGCCATAATTACCTTACAAGAAATAGAAATAAAATAGCAATACCAAATCACTCCTTAAAGTTTTCTGAAAATCGCCTAAATATGCGCGTATATAATGTTACGATAAAATTCCGCAAAGTATTAAAGATATTAAAAGTTTGAAAACTGTTTAAAAGAAAATTGAAAAACTATTTAAAGGTGAAGGCTGTATATTCCTTTGAGGAATTATAAAAAAAATAAATATATAAACCATGCCCATGAAATATATAAATTAGGATAGCCAATGGCTTTTTATGTTTGTTATACTTCGTTGCATTTAGAAGATGCTTCATTTAATGTTATAGTTATAAGTATTATACAACTAGCTAACGCCATTCAATAATAACTGTACTGTATCAAAATGTCCAATTTATGAATAAAGATGTTTGAATTATACTCAATGGTAATTAGTAAGATATGATTACAACAGTATTAATTACACATATACTCACTTAGGATTGCTGGAATTATAGTTTTAAAAATAAGTAATTAATTGTATAGTTCTATGTTCTTTTTTTTCACTATACAATAATATTAAATTTGTAATTTAACGTTACAACATTCAATAGATTCAGATTGTTCTTAGGTCATCCCTCTTTAAAGTTAGAACTTCTAAATTAATTGGTGTAATAAATAAAACTTGGCGTGATTTCAAGAACGTATTCACAAATAGTCGATGGCTCCTGATAATGAAAAGTGAAGACGGATGTGTGTTTTGAGAGTCATGGACCGAAAGTAAAGCCGGGATGAACGACGTCGTTGTTGAGAACTGTTGACTAGAACAACATGACCTTGGGAGGTGCTAAACTCGTCATAGCGTCTGAGTCGCGAGGAAACACTACAATGTTGTAGCCATACTCAGCTACTCAATATAGAGGCAGTGAATGAAACACGGACCTAGCAAAGACAATGTTATAAGTAGGTAGATAGCACATAGATGCCGCATTGCTGAGGCACGCGTAGAATGGGCTGCGAGGGAGTCTTTTCACAGCCATTGACGCACGAGTAAGTTCGGCTGGTCTCAGAAATCACAGGCTTCGGTCACATTCGGGTCGTCAACATCGGGCGATTTCGAGCATGTCGAGCCGAGGGGAGAGATAGACGACAACGTTCTCAGCGCATTCTGTGCATGAGCTGCCTCAACTATGTTGAGCTGCCTGCCTGAGCCATGCGGCATCTATGCGCTGTCTACCTATTATAGCATTGTCTTTGTTCTAGGAAGTGGCGTAGCTGAGAACTTGGCGGTGTGAAATACCTTGGCCAGCATCTGTGAGGGTCCGCTTCAGTGTTCACCTCAGAGAAAACCTAAATTTGTCCATTCCAGGAACACATGACACCGCGCGCGTAACATCTCGCTAGACAACGGAGGCTGCTTTCAACTTTGGCTTTCAAGCACTTATTGAGGTTTACTGCGGATTTTTTTTCACCTTTCGAAATAAATTTTACAATAACAAACATGATATGTTTGGAAACTAGAGGAGATTCCTTGTAAAGATACCGATTTTTCATAATTGGTTTAATTGTTTCATAAATCTATCTATATCTATCTATACTATTAGTATTTCGGTTAGGGTTGTCGAGTGTTGAGATCTCGGAATATGGCTGGGGTTATTCTTTTGAATAGAAATGGTCCTTAGTGTGTGGAGATGGGGAAACGAATAAAATTATATAGATTTTTTATTTTCATGGGGTTTTGAGATCCCTAATTCCCCATTTATATTTATTTTTCTAGTAAATATTTATTAGTAAATATCAACGGTTTGTTTGAAACTCGACAAGTTGTACACCATTAACCCAAAGACCCTACTGATTTTGGGGTTCGGGGGCACAATATATGGATTTGGGGGTTAAGGGGCAAGAAATAAAAACAAAGCGCCATGACATAGGCCGGCGGGATGGCCGAGTTTTACAAAGCGGTGCCGACTGAAACGTAATTTCAAAAGTAAACAAACGCTCTTTACGCGTGTGAGCCGTGCAGCGGAGGTAAACTCTTAACTGCATTTGTTCCGACACTGACTCTCTCACAAGGTTATCTTTACATAGTGCATTTAACAGTTTAACACATGCAGTAGAGTTGGTGTTAACACTTAACATAATTGCAACAACGTCAAACATGGTTTAAACAGTCACATGCAAGATAATACACTGCTCCTGGCAATATGAACATTCATTCGCACATTACTCCTACACGATGTCCCTTAGGTAATAGTTCTTGTGCTGACACAACTTAGGAAATCTATAGGCTTGTTCGTAATATTTGTTGTTATATTCGAATCTATTGATTCATTGTTTATGTTTCGTTGATTATGTTAAACTCTGATTAAATGCTGATAATGGTAAATTCTTAATAGATAAAAACTGTCATGCGATCATCACATTGATTTGCTATGTAACAGGGTGTCCACAGGACTGTTTCTGTTAAGAAGCTTGTCATCATACTGCAGCCAAGATTTTTTGAAAATGGCTTATTATGGCATTATACATCCCCATCTTTCCTACGGATTGTGTTTATGGAGAAACTGCTCTGGAGCAAAAATCCAAAGGCAAAAGAAGTTTAAAAGAAGGCAATACAAATAATAGCCAGGCTAAATTATCAAGATTCCTGCAAAGAATCATTCAATATTGCCTTATCAATATTGCCATTATCATCTATCTATATATTAGAAACAGCATTGGTTTTCCATCAAAAAATTCTTTCGTTGAACAGAATAATGTATACGACACCAGAAACCAATCGATTCGATCGACCTACCACAGACTTTAAATTTGTGACAAACTTCCAATGGAAGCTGGTAGGCAACTGTATAATAAACTACCAACCAACATTAAAGGTACAAATTTAAAACAAAAATTAAAAACTACTTTATAAATTCATTTTATAAATTACGAGAGTTTCTGGACAACTAAATTATTGATTGGATACGTACCAATTTGTACAGCTTTAGTCAATGTAAAGTCCTATTTCAATTTGAGTCTTACCAGTGGTATTAGGGGTTTGAATGTTAGCATATGTTTTGATTTGAATGTCAAAAAAGAATTTTTACTGTACAATTTGACAACAAACGATTATTATTATTATTGAGGTTAGTATTATTTAATTTAATTAAAGGCGAATAAGTTATTTATTTTGAAACAGTTGTCTATTAATATGTAATAACATTATTTACTAGGTGTACCCGTGCTACGGACGGTTTTGTAAATGGATTACACGGAGAAATGTGTACACCGGTGGGCTACATTGGACACACTACATCACCAAACATATTTTATCGTCCGTACAGTGCATCCTACACTATTTCCATATATATGTGAAAATAAAATACTGACTAAAGAGAATAAATGTTGTTCCTACCTTGCTTATTATGAGCTGCACAAATTTAGCGTAGAGCTCCATGAACTAACTAATGAGGAACAACATATTGATCAAAGACAGCCTCTGCTTTGAAACTCATTGTCAATCAACATGCATAGTTGTAGCGTCGTTATAGGTTACCGCGGGTTCATGTAGGCTCAATCTCTTGAACATGTTGGGTTCATTACGTTCAAATAATACAAATTTATATGTATCGACTTACGGAAAATTGTTCGTATGCCTTTGCTTTCAAGAAATGGCATCAATCTTCATCATTGATTATAAAGTGTGCTGTTGTTATAATAATCACTATGTCCGGGTTAATCACTATTTGAGATGCCAACCACTCTCATGAGAGTATTTTAATTTTCTGACAAATATGTGGTGAAGATGAGTGTGGTATAGAAGATGAGTGTGAAGTGGTATTCAATGAGGACTAATCCCATAACGAGTTATGAGGTGTAGTCTTGTGAAGAGAAATACAAACTAAAGGCCGACTCTTCCTTAGAATGGGTCATTAATTAGCCCAATGACCGATGGAAATACAAGGACTTCCTGAACTTTAAACCTTAAATATATGAATAAATAAACTTAATAATTGGAGGAAAGGAATTTAAAACAGAAGGCCGATAAAGTAAATTTTATTATCACAAGCGCTTTGATAGCAGGCTTTTATCATCAGGCTTTTTGTACAAAGAAAAAAGAACTGTAATACCTTTCGTTAATTATTCAAAGTTAATACAGGCAACAAGCCTGTTTATGATAGTCTGCCATAGAAAGCGTTCGTATTAATAAAATGTGTTATATTGGCTTACTGTTTTAAATTATTTTCCATCAAGTGCCAATATCTCCAGAAGAAAATTAATAATCAGATTCAATAAGGTATGGTTGAATATTTCACGATAGTGTTTTATGTTACATTTGTATATACGCTGATACAGTGTATATCTCATTAACACAAAACTATTACTATCCCCATAATAAACCCCGTAAAGTTCACCATGTAAATTCACCATATAAAGTGTATTCCAGTTTGAAACAGACTATAGTGCGATGGATCGTTGCATTTGCAAGAACAGCTCGAGGGGAGTAGCTACATCAGGCGTTAGTTAATATCTTGTGTATTTATACTCAGCTCCGTATCCAGGATAATCTTCCAGCTGTAGACTTAGAGTTGCCTCAAGTTTGTATCTGTATCTATCTAACAGCAGTAAACATGAAATGTAATGTTAAAAAGGAATTTTTAAAATAATAACAACAGTATGTCAACGGCTTAGAGTTAGACAGTTTGAATGGCTGCACTGTGCGCCTCAACTGTCCCTTGGCAACTGTACCAATTCAGTACTTCAATGAGCTCAATCTCAAAGTGAACCCAACGAAAACAACGTTCATTCACTTCAGTTTGCGACAGACAGACTCAGATTACAGTCCAACTGTCATGTCGGATGAAACTGAGATCAGAGGTCTACTCAATGAAATTCCTTGGAATACTTACTAGATAGAGGGTTGACATGGGATTATCATATAGACCATGTGTTCCAAGTTATCTAGCAGGTATTTATGCCTTGAGGAAATTGTCCGAATACTGCCCAACTCAGGTACTGATGGCGGCATATTATGGACTCATCTTCCACGCACCTTTCTTACGGATTGGTGCTATGGGGAAGTTGTTCAAACGCAATCATTTCAAGAGTTTTCATTTTGCAAAAAAAAGCCGTCCGAACAATTGCAAAGTTGCAAGGAGGAGAGTCGTGTAGACCAGCATTCAAAAATCTGAAACTGTTGACACTACCCTGCCTCTACATCCTACAAACTTGTATTTTCTTCAAAGGAAAATGCGACCAGCTAAAAGGGATGTTCACTGAAACTAGAGGCAGGAGAACTACCGGACTGCCCAACACAGAACGGTAGTTCATGAACGTTTGCCATCCCAGGCTGGAGCTCAAATTGTCAAAAGACTACCAAGTTCGATTAAAAGTGCCCTAATGCCTAAGGCATTAAAACTCGCCAAAAACATTTTGGTCGCGAAGCATTCTACAACAAACACGAGTTTATGGTACACACTTGGGAGACCATACCTTAATTGGCTTACGAAGGGGTGCAGAGTGGGATAGTTCGAATGAATGGAGAGAATGAATGTATAAACTGTACGTCCGAAAGGTTTCTCGATGAGAATGAATAGACAATTTTAGCTTGACGATTGCTATACATTTTTTATAATGTTCTCGCAATAAACTATTTATTTGCCAACTGACGCACCGTAGTAACTAGCCCTTGACTTTGACCGAGTAACATCCTCACTGAAGACTCCTGTATCTATTGCCAGCTGGGTTAAAATTAATTGGTTCCCAAAGATTAGGGAACAGTGCCATGTTGGCTTCCGCTTAGTTTCTGACTTTTTAAGTACTAACCGAATTGTTTCCCAGAGTGGTTCTTGTACAAACACTGCATCGTATGCAGTAGCCTTCAAGAACTTGTCTTTGGCGACTGATATTATTACTGATCGATAATAAGATCGATAAAAATCGATCATAAGAGATCAGAAACGCACCTGGGGTCAGTCGATCAGTTGTAGCTAAACTGTCAGTTATAGAGTACATGTTCAGCGAGGGAGGGGAAAAACTTTAATTTTAATAATTGAAAGAAGACTTTGAATGCTAACAGTAAGGGATGGATTTGAACCAAAGCTTTCATTAAAGTTAGAAATGCAGAAGTTCGGGGCCATAGATTTCATCTGACACAGTTGTGGCACGATTGATGGCGAATGATTAAGAGCTAGAATAATTATTGAACTAAACTTATGTTTCAAAAAAATAATCTAAGGCTGTCCTTCCTGTGAACAGCTGTTAACCAATTCGACTCAAAACCAGGCCGACACGCAGCTAAGTGCTAAAGCGCCGCTGGCATGAGTGAAGCGAATTTCCTTATTACCATTATACTTGCGCGTGGTCTTGTACTGCATATTTTACTACATAACTCTTTTGGCCATCATTTTGAAACTACTCAATGGTCTTTCACCACTTGGTAAATTGATAGATACCATCAAAATACACATTAATTTCGAATGTCATCAAATTTGATGGAATTTACTGATTTTACATAATTAAAACAGCATTTTCGATAAACACCCACCCCAGGTTACTTCCGGTAGTCGGATTTTGCTGCCTAACGGAAACGACTGAGATATTTACAAAAGAACATTTGTTCCAAATTTCATGAAAATCAGACAAACATTGTAGATACATACAGTATATGTACATATGTATAAAAGTGTTGAAAAAATGCTCAAACCGTTAACTGGGGTTCAGGATCGGTGGTCGGAATTCACGGTCCTGGGTCTCGGTCTTACCACGCGAATCGCATGAAAATCTCATTTTTACAAATAAATTCGCTAGCTATCGTTGTTTCGTACGGCGACTCCCACCAGCTGCGGTACGCACGTCTGTATCTTCTGTTTACAGACTCTGTTAGACACATTACCACCTTGGCTCCTGGTCAGGGCTATGGCTTCTTACCTCATCCATTCACTCATGTCTCTTCGCTCACTTAGCGTATATAAGCTACAACACTCAAACTCACACTCACACCATGGCGTCCACTCTGGCGGTAAGTTGTAACCGTAAGCTTTGAGATTTTAAAATGACTACCTTTGAATTTTATTTGCTATCAGTTGGGGTACAGGCGTGAACTAATCCATCAACGTTATTAAGCCTTTTATGGAGGATGAAACATACGTTAAATATGTAAGAATG
This sequence comes from Matsumurasca onukii, assembly GCA_018831715.1. Classification (NCBI taxonomy): domain Eukaryota; kingdom Metazoa; phylum Arthropoda; class Insecta; order Hemiptera; family Cicadellidae; genus Matsumurasca; species Matsumurasca onukii. The sequence continues at coordinate 39,117,546 of CM032061.1, read as the reverse complement.
TTTAAATTTTTCAGTATTTTGTATTTTTCCTGAACAAATTTCACCAGCGATTCTCCCGAAGCATTCATTCAAGTTGTTATGTTTACTATGCACACTCTTTTTTTGTTTCTTTCTCACTTTAAGTTTTTGTTTAAATAAACAAACCTTTTCCATTTGACTTGTTTTGTAAACTTTGTATAAATTGGAATAATAGTTTTGGTCTATATTTTACGTTGTTGTCATATAATTAAAAATATTGGTATTTTAAATAAATATAAAAATATTACCGATAAATTGCAGGTGATTTGTTCTCTAGGTAGTTTTTGTTATTAAAAAGTGTACAATAAATTTAAAGTGATACGGCAATAATTTGTAAGAATCTCCGAAAATTGTTGGCCTATTTGACCCCAAACTCTTGAAACTCGCAAACTCCCTCTTTCCCTTCTTTTATTATTTGAATAATTTTAACATCGAGTTTTTTTCACTCGAAAAATAGTGTAAATAGTTAATTGACTTGGTCTAAACCGTAAGCTTTAGATAATATTCGAATGTCTTTACTTTTAACTCAAAAAGGGTCCCACAGTTCTTGAGATACACATGTGTATGAGACACCCTGTATACTCAATACTAATAGTGAAACTACAATAAACTGCCGTTGTATAATCATTAGCAGCGAAGTACACGGTAATTGTTCCACTATCAGTACAATATTGTGTACTCCGATGAGTTGCTCTAATCCACACTTGCTGCGGGGTTTAATATTAAGTTTCATTTCACAGCTGTTTATATTTACTACGCAGAACAGGAAACAGTATTTATTTTATGATATACCTTACAAAATATGCTTAACCGCACTTTTCATATAGTGTTCATTTAAATAATAAAATCATGTATAAACCATCAAATACTTCCAGTAGAAAGTACGTATAAGCAAGGAAGTAAATAGATACAGCACAAGTTCGTTCCCACTTTAAATCATACGTTTTCTTTGTTTTGAGCTATTAAATACGATCTATTTCTGTTATTAGGCTTTCCGTTTTGGTCAAGGGTGAAAAGATAAAATTATAAAGTATGTTAAATCCTCACAATTGTTTTATAATCATTTTACCAAGATATTACCAAGTAATATAATCATGTATCTTGTCATTGTATTGAATGTTAATCTGCCAATCGCTGTGGGCCAATGCAGCAATTGTGCGATCCTAGAGACGAGGAGAGGGCAGTCAAATTCGTTGATGATAATACTAATTGTTACTGTTACTTGCGTTGACAAAGTAATAAAAAAATAAATAATAAAACAAAAACAGTATATGACGTAGTTTATACAGTGTCTACCATTATTCATCTGCACGTTTTAACAGGTGATCTGAAAAAAGATGTGTTCATATTTCATAGTTTTGCCCACACTTTGCCGGCGTAGTGTGCAGCGGGTTTTGAAGATTTGGTACAGTAATATTTCAAGTGGAAGCACACGAGCAAAGTTAGTTGTCTTGGGTGTCGGTTCGGAAATATCTTCACGTGTAACTTTGGTAAATACTTGACGCAGTTTTGTGTGTAGAAGAGTTGTGCTCAAACACACAACCCCTACCCCACTCTCGCAACCCCCTCACCCCTCTTCCCATCCCATCCATCCTTCCCACGAAACTTGCAGATTAGTTCACGGAACCAGTGAGCTTCCGAAACTTAAACATGATAAGTAATATGAGATTATATCACTGTCAACATACCGACATTTCACAGGCTTTTTATTTAAATTATGTGTTCAACTAACAGACAGTTTTCAAAGTCAGGCAAATACGATTGATCTTGAAGATACGTTAATCAATTAAAAGTCAAAATGAAAATTTTTATTCAAGTATATTAAAAATCTTGTGTAATAACAAAACTGTAATTAGTTGTATTCGGTGTGTTTGGCTCCGAGTGTAGCAGTTTCTATGCGGTTAAACTAAACTATAAATAAAATAAATAAGGCACTTTAAACACAGTTTAATACTGTGTGTATTTCCAGTGAGCCAGGTTTCGGTGCATTAACACATTACAACACCCGTTCACTTGACTATGATGTGACATGTACTCGTATCTTAACTTTGAAACGGAATAGTAGTTCGTTTGACATAACACTCAGTAAGCTGTACCATACTAGTGCAGCTATTATTAGTGAGTAAAGGCAGTGTAAAGTAAGTGAAATGTGAGTTTCAGACACATCATAAAATAGCTGCAGTTGTACATATAAACCAGATTAGATTTAAATTATTATTTTTTATTGTTATCATTATTTATTTTAACAGAATACTGCTTTGCAGTTGAAGTGTTTTAATTTTGTTTTTTTAATAAACACGGACCAACTGAGGAGGTTGAACTTACTACAGTGTTTCTGTTTAATTAGCTCTTTGTGGACTGCATTCTCGGAAGTCCGTCTTTTAAAACCCCTCGCAGTTAGTTACATTACATTTTCTTTTGTTTGATGTAACTTTAAAATGCTAAATAGGTTTAAGACCGTTATTGCGGACTCAACTACATTCACGTTTTTTCATGGATGTATTCGTAGATTAAATACTGTTGTCATCGTTTAAGGTGGTGACTCTTCTCCGCCTTTACTTTGTAAAGCAAACAAACAAAAGCCTGGTTTAGCAACACACGCGAGTACAACTATTTTCAGCTTTGTTCATGAATTTGGACGGAGTAATATAATTTATTATTAATTTAAAGGTGGTGAGCTTCCTGCACCTGGTGACCTTGGTGTGCTGTATCACCTCAGCCAGTCTCAAGGTCACTGATAACGCAGAGACTGAGGATGTGAAGGTCAAGCTAACAGACGCTGATAAGGGGAGGACCTAGCCAGTCAAGAGACTCAATGTGAGTAAACTACTCATCAGTAATTAAAACTAAAATAGCGTGATCTCGTATCTGGTAAAAAAATAAATATGGTAACACTCGTACAGTTGGAGAAATGTGTTGTCACTTCGTGAAGGCATTGTAGTAACTTAATGTTAAGTACAAACAGTGAATAGATAAGAAAATTGGCTATGATTATTCTTTTATAATATCTCTATATCCTATCCATTTGTTATCCTAACTATTCAAAACTTCATTTGATTAATTCCTAGTGTTTATTAAAACTATATACGAGTATAAGGGTTATTTGTACCATGATATTTAAAATTTGTTTAAAGCTTCTGAAAGATTGAAGTGAAACTCTAATTTGCCCTTAAATGACCAAGATACAGTTATCTTTTGGTGGTTAACAGAACAGAGTTCATGTTTAAGATAAACCAGAGGGAGAGTCCATGAGATAGTTTACTTTCTTTCAACCTTGGAACCACTTTAAAAGTAGGTAAAACAGATCAACGAATGTTTCAGGGGTTCTAGATCCAGTCCAGAAGAAAATGCGGGAGCTGGAATATTTCACCACGAAACTTCTGTCTCCATTTTCGGCATTGAAGTCTCCGTTATCGTATGGTGGAGGATCACCCATCTACTCAGTGGGAGGAGGGTCTAGCTACAACTATGGAGGCCGCTACCCTGCGTACGTAGCCAGTGGGGTAAGCAGCTACAGCCCGGCATACACCTACAGTGCTCCTCAGTACAAGCCTGCAAAGACGTTCACACCCTCATTCAATACGCTCGATTGGATTGGGAAAGGATCTCTAGGCTTGAAGTACCAACAAAAATCGCCGAGCTACGCTCCGGATTGCTTTTATCCGTCCTCTTTCAAAGTTCAGCAGGTTTCGTGCCCTCCAAGCTTACCTACTCAAAAGGGACTCCCCTTTACGTAAGCTATTCAAGCACGGCTCCGACCCAGGTGTACGGAGCTCCTCAAACGACTTTGACGAAATCAGTTGTGAGTTCAGTCTCCGGTTCTTTTGCACCTGTTGTTTCTCAACCATCTGCCTTATCATCAGGGGGTTTCTTGATTAAGGCATCAATCACTCCTCAGGTTGTCCCCGGTGGATATACATCTGTTTCCGCACTTCCTCCCAGCTCACCATCAGCTTCTTGGTCTACTGCATCGGGATATTATCCTTCAGCACCATCTGCTCCTTCTAATCCTGTAAACCAACCTTCTGCTTCATGGTCAGCAGTATCTAACTACTACCCCTCAGGACCTTCAGCTCCTTCCATCCCAGCAAACTCTCCTTCAGCCCCATGGACGTTAGTTTCTAATAACATCCAGTCAGACTCAGCCATCAGAGCTAATCCTCCGACTGCTTCGTGGTCTACTGCATCGGGGTATTACCCTTCTGCTCCCTCAGTTCCAGCAAATCCACCTTCTGCGTCATGGTCGACAGTATCCAACTACTATCCATCGGGACCCGCTGCTCCATCGGTTCCAGCTAATCCTCCTTCTGCATCTTGGGCCACGGTTTCCAACTACTACCCTCAAGGACCTCCAGCACCTGCTGCTCCTTCTTGGTCGGGTGCAACCGGCAACTACCCTACATCTGGTCCTCTTCCACCAGCGCCTGCTGCCCCTTCGACACAACCTCCTCCTACATGGTCTTCGGTACCTCTTCCATCAAGCCCACAACCTCCTCAAGCTCCCACTCCGTCACCTCCGTACTGGTCAACATTCGGCAATGCTTTGCCTTCTTCTCCGCCCCCAACTCCACAGCAATACGTACTGGTCCCTCATCACCTTCACCAGCGGGAGAGCAAGACGAAAACCAAGAAAATCCTTCAGAAGAAGTTGTAATAACGCCACCTCCAGCAGCAAACAAAGGAACTGTCATAACTTCTCTTCCAGGACCACAAGTAGCTCTTCCTCAAGAACCCTTGTATTACCCTGGGTCCAACTATGCGCTATCCTACTACCCGAACGTGTTCGTCATTACGAATGAACAACATGTAGACCAACCTATTTCCGAAGAAAACATAAAGCCTTCCTCGGAAACTCCATCTGTAACACCTACGCCTTCAGTGGAAAGTACAACATCCTCCGAATCTACTCCATCTTTAAAAGCCCAACAACCAACTGCAGTTACCCCTACGCCAGTTCAGAGCAGTGTTGCCCCTTCTATCACGAACGAAAGGTCTAAAAGACCACTGGTCTACTCATTTCCCCAACCTCCACCACCCGTCAGTAGCATCTTCTACTCCCCTCAAGCTCAGAACGCTTTCCAGCTTCCGGTAAATTACGGAACTGCCTCGATCAGTTCTCCTCAGCTAGTACAGTCACTGCCTCCTGCAAGAACCTTGCTAAACCCTTACCCAACCTCCCTGGGGTATAGTTACTCTGTGCCGAGTGTAGGAGTTCAACCTCTCCCACTGTCTCTACCTGCTGCCAAGGCATTGACTCCTTGTTAGCGCAGTTCACACTTCACAACTGAGCTTTTGTATCATACGCTTGTACATGTGTTGAATAAATGTTTTTTACTACAAAGTGTCACACATTATTTGTATCTGATAGTTTAAATTTGTGCGGGATTTCTTAGTCCTGACATACATTATTTGTTCAATAGTTATATCAGAGTTAACCTGTGTGTTTAATGTTACACTTAACACGTTTTAGACCAACGAACTTAGTAATAGCTCGACGAGTTAGCCAGGGACGGATTCCACTAGTTATACCGGTAACCTTAAGTTAAAATATTAAAATTGAAACCGTCTTTTATATACGTAAGGGGTTTCAGATTTAAATGAGAGGCGTCAATATACTGTAGCTAGCTGTATATTGTCCATGTGTTTATTTTTTTTAATAACGAATAACACATGTTTGGTTAGCTAGGCCGTTCAGGCATAATCACTGCTCAGTTACGTCTACTTTTGATCAAAGATCGTTCTTCAAAATATGATCCAATACATTCATTTTTATTAACACTTTAAGGCAAATAATATTAATTGAGCATGAGCAATATATTGCAGTGAAAGTATTTCAATTACTTGTGGTTGAAAATTTCGTTATGTTTTAATGTTATTTCATTCATTGTATTTGAGAAATTACAACATTTTAGAGATTATACGGTTAAAAACGTAAAAGAGGCTCAAAGCATTCACATGAGTGAAAACGACACCTACATAAGAAAGAGTACAGAAGGTTTCTATTCTTGGGTTCGTTTGAAAGAACTACTTTGAAGTAGTCTGAGTTAAAGGGAGCAAAGGAGGAATAAGAAGAAGGCAATCTGGCTCGGACATGTGAGGCCAGTCCCAGGACGCGCAGCCTTCCCAGCACGCACCGCCTATAGAGCGTCGTTATACATCTTCCGATTCTGAACACAAGTTCACCAACACATTTGTTACAATACTCAGCTGGGCTTGACCACAATGATTTATTATCGAATTTCCTATGCCCGGGACCTTGAAATGAGCACCGATCCTGACACCCAGTACACGTTTTGAGAATTTTGTTCACACTTTATATAAAAAGGTAGATACGAGGTGAGTTTCAAATGTCCCCTTCACCTTAACCTTTTAAAAGAAAATATTTTTTAAACCCTTAATGAAATATTTTTATAGGATTCTGAAGTTTGTTTTGACGTCACCCACCCACCAACCCAATTCCGTGGGAAGGCCCCTAAGTTTTAAATCTAAATCTTGTGGCACCTCAAAAAAGGAAATTTTAACACAAATTCAGCGACGCAAAGAAAGATGTTTGTATCTCGACTCGTTTTTCTGTTATACCAATTTAAAGTTAACACAAAGTCAGGTTTAAATGCCAAATTTTGCATACAATTTATTTTGAATTACAAGATTTTCTTCTAAATACTCTGTGGGATTATGTTATAGGGTTTTAATGTTTCCCTCGGAGTATTTTGAAGAAAATTTTGTCATTCAAAATAAATTGTATTGTAAATTAACTATGATTGAAACAATTACATTCGGTTCCTCAAACAGTTTTTGTTTCCCACTCGATACCAAACATTATTTGTAATCTTCTCAAATAACATACAACATGGAGTCCCATTACACCAATGTCCTTGGTAATGTTATCCAAATGTGTAATGTAGTGTATAATAATTCTGCACTAGTGATTTAGCCATTGAATTATCACTCCACTTTAAAAATCATTCTTAACGTCTTTTTTTTAATTTTTTTCAGTTGTCTAAGGTGGTACTCCCCTTCCAAACAACCGTAAATCAAACCGTGAATAAAAACCCCTTGCTAAATAGAAAAATATACTTATTTTAAACTTCAAAATTTACTGAATATGACTGACAATTGATGTTAGCAAACACTGAATGAATGCTGATGAATGATAAAACATTCAAGGAGATTTCTGTTTTACGACTTTCATGAGTTAGTTTTACGCCGATATTCTTATCATTATAATGCAAATTTGCAGTGTCTCAGTTATTGTTCACTGCTTTTGCATAATGAGCAAGATAGGAATTGCATACTTGCATAAGGAATTGCCATCAGAAACCTAGTTCAACTTGTTTTTAATTTTACCAATCTTTAAATTATATTTTGTAAATAATAGAAACAGGCAAATATATGTGATTCTTTTTTCAAACTATAAACTACCTTTTGTCAATAATCTACGCTTCAAGAATTCACTAACGATCCTTGTTAAACACACGTTTGTAGTTCCATTCTACAAATATGTTCGATTGTACGTAACTTTAATATAATCCGTTATTATACAGGCCTATACTGTGTATTGCTTTTTATTATTAGCGACTGATAAAATAACGCCGGTAATTGGAAAAGAATTATTTTTCACTAAAACATAAGTAGGGAATCCTCCTTTTCAAACTTATACGAGTATTATGGCTATGTTATTGAACTATTTGTTTATTTTATAGCTTAGCTTCCAAGATTTGAGGCTTAACACAATTCAAACTATGCAAAAGGTGAGTTCAGATATCGATGAATGCTGGTAAATGTTGAGTTATTACGATAATTCTAACGTAAATCTGTATTGTCTTCTTTAAAAAATAGGTAACGCATTATCATTTTTGAAAGAGTTTGTTTTGTTTCATGGCCTTTCCGGCATACAAATCTTTAAACAACTGAAAGTGCTAAAAGATCTACGAACCATCGTAGCCTACCATTACCACGTCATCGTCTAGTTAAAATGAAGAAATGAAAGCTGACAGATAAGAAACGAGTTTATTTTCCTTTTTCTTTTACAGCTCGAATTTTAATACAGCTTGAAACTCAGTTTGTGAAACAAATAGAAACCATTGTAATGTAGTTGTGTAAGTAACTAGTTCGTGGTGAACAAGTACGAGTATGCTGTGACAGCTGCTGCAATGATGCTTCAGGCTTGCTACAAGTCTGGGTGCTATCGGTTTGTTTTAATTACTGTACCACTGTAATCACAAACAAGTGTCCGTCGTTTGAAATTGCGTTTTCTCGACATGACGTGCGTTTCAATTGGCTCGGGGCAACATTCTGTTGCTTTCTTTATAAGTTTTTCTTTTTTTAATTGAAATGGACAATTTATTATATTATTAACTTTCCTTTCCATCTATTTCTGGGATTCGTGGCGTGGTCCTGTAATCCAGCTTCATGGAGGTCAGGTTTTGAGGATGATATAGGTCTAAAGCGGCTCAGATAGTCTCAGTGGTCGTCTGATGATACCCGCATCAACTCCCACCATCGTTTAGACATATCAGACCATCACCTGCGTGGTTCGGAAGTCACGTTAAGCCGTTGGTCCTTGCATTTCCATTGGTCATTGGGCTATTAATTAATGACCCGTTCTAAGGAAAAGTCGGCCTTAGTTTGTAACAGGACTACGTCTCATAACTCATTACTACCACTCATCACACTCATCCTTCACCACATATTTGCCTGAAAATACTCTCATGAGAGTGGTCGGCATCTCAAATAGTGATCAAGTGTAATGATAGTGATATTTCGCGATAAGCCTATAAGTGTTCCTATAAGTGCCTATAAGTTTGGTTAGTTTAACTCCTTTGTTTGTGAAATCTGATTCATTCATCGAAAATCTTAAAGATTGTCCTTCCATTGGCTGCGAAAAAATAGGAACTGTTTGTGTTTTCTCTTACACTTGGTCAGTCTGATTCACGGGTGTGATTGGTCGTCCACTGTTATGAGCTAGCAAATGAGGCTTTTTGATGTCAGTCAGTGTGCATGTGTGGACGTGGACGTGCTTGAACTGTATATTTGTATGTGTGTGTGTTTTTTTTTGTAAAGTGTATGTAGTCTATATGTACAACTGTTTTCTAGGCTAGATGTTAGAAAATTAACAAGTTTAAGAAAAAATTCTGGTTATTTGTTGGGAGGTGACTGTTACTGTTCAGCTTGCGCTGATTACTTTTAAGTTAGCTCTTATCCTAATTTTGTGTTATGTTTAGGTTACTTTTCATCTGAAGACTTGGTCATATTCTAGATCCCAAAACGTCGTGTGGTTTTATTAACTCAAAACGACGGAAAATCCGTACTAATATTTTAACCTCGAAAACTAATAGATGAAATAATTCTTATCTTAGAAAGAGAATACGTTGAAGTTGTAAAATGTTGAATGATACTTGTTCAGGCTGTACTGGCTACTATAAGAGATCATCCAAGTTCCATTTTACTTAAAACTCCCGTTGAGACGACTTCCTGGACCTAAAAAGTCTTTTCATCTTGTAAAAAGATTCCTAATTAAAAGCAAAGACAAACTCATAACAAGGTTCGCGGATATTTAACAAGATACCCTTTCGTTTGACAAGAGTATATTTATGGAAACGTTTGACCTCGAGTTTAGAAGGTTGCTGACCGTTGACGTGTTTCTACTATGTAAAAATAATAATAATTGGTAAATGCAACACTTTTGATGATAAAAGTTAAAGACTAGGAGTAATGGGCCTAAACATCCCTCCCGCGTGATAGTAACAGGTAAGGTTATTTAGAAAGGGGTATTTAGGTATGAACGTAATTTTTAATATCTGTATAAGCTAATGGCATTTTTTTAATTTGAGACAGCCTAGGGTTTGTGGGGATCATTAAACGCCTCTTGGGAAACCCATGTGCCTGCGCCGGGAATCGAACCCGTGACCCTGCGCTTTGCAAGCAATGACTCTACCCAACGAGCCACGTTTTAGACGCAGGTTGACATTAGAACATATGATTGAACAATAATAGTTTAAAGCCAGGACACTTTTATGAAAGATATGTATCCAAAGGTTATACAATTTTATTTTATGAAAGATATGTATCCAAAAATAGAATAAAAGGAACACTAAAGCTGCAGTATTGTATATGACCTATAAACTCATCACAAGAACAGGACCAAGAGAACCTGTGGTAGCAAATTGCCACGACTGTTGTGTAAATATTGTTTGATATCTCAGGATGAGATGATTGGTTCTCTCTAGCAACTTGTGTGTTGATGTTCTTGAGACAGAACTCTGAGTTGGACAACACTGCTTCAGGCACTTTTGCTCAAGCACTTGCAGAATAAAAGTTCACTCTCTGCAGAGCTGCGTGGTAGGACTGGCGGCTAAGTATTGCAACGTTCGTGTTGAAGACATCAACAACTAAACCTAAAGAAACAAAGCTGAAGCACTTATAACTCAAGAGGTTATAGGCAATATAAGCTATTCCTGAAAACAATAATCCTTAACGCAATTATCATTGTTGTATTTTATATTGGGGTACAGTACTGAATTTTCCATGTTAGTTTCTTTGTTATTTCTAACTCAGTAGTATCGAAATTGTAGTTGTATATGATTCAGTATATTTCCTACAAAAACAGTTCCATCTTTAAAACTTCCTTTTACCTCCCTCCTCCCCCTCCACTTGTTGTGGATTTTGTGAACACTTCGGTGTTCTAGAGCCTTTTAACTAAAGTTTCTAAAGTGTAAGAATTGTATAACAGCCTATTTAACTTGTACAATTAATATGATGTGAGCATTTCAACCAAAATCAATGCTACTATACTTGTATTGTTAGCTCAACTTGTTCAAATATGGTTTCGATTAAGGCCAGAACATGTAATCTAAACTTGTAGCCACGTGCTTTAACTAAATAGTTATAAACGTTCATTGTCTAGTTTTACAAAGCGAAGTAAAACAGGAACACCTTCATTACACCAAGGCTGCTGCATATTCAGCACACTTTTGAATTGAATTGTTTTATCAATATAATTCTTGATATCATTAGGTATAAACATATCATAATACGTGTCATTAGACCTGTCTGTATAATAATTATACAGAATGTCCCGGAACTCTGATTGTATATCGATAACTATTAATTACTCAATATATGCCTGTGTATCTAATCTATTTATGAGAAAAGAAGGAGGACGCGTAATGGAAGGCTGTGAAAACTAATGAGGCGTGTGAAACTCAATACAAGGCTTCTAAGCAAACTCGTGAGTTGGGAGGAAAGGAAGCATTTCCGAGAATACGTGTCTTTGACTATGTAAATTAGACTATTGATGCGCACCCTGTATGTATATGCCTGGTTGAATTTCCGGTGCTGCTGTAATAACTTTTGAATATGGCAACTCCCCGTGGTTTGAAAGCCACGTTAAGCCGTTGGGCTACTAATTAACGATCAATCTTAGGAACAGTCGGCCCTAGTTTGTACCAATATTTCACCTCACCATCCATAAAAAAGACATTCACCCTTCATCTCATATTCATCTTAAAATACCCTTTAAGAGGGGACGGTGTCTTCAGTCAAAGAATCGACAATTATTACTTGCCAGGCTGGAAAGGTCATCAACAACGACTGAAGGTACAACCAAAGATTATGTTATGGTAAGTAGATTGCGCATAGATGCCACATGGCTGAGGCAGGAAAATCAAAGTAGTTCGGCAGCCCAAGCACAGATAGCACTGCCGTCTCTTGCCGTCGTCCCCTCGACTCCACATGCTCGAGTTTGTCCGATGTCGATGCCTTAAATGCAACCAAATCGTGCTACTTTTGAGAAAGAACGAACTTGCTCGTGCGTCAGTGGCTCTACTTGAGACTCGCTGTCTACGCTTGGACTGCCGAACCATGTTGATTTTCCTGCGTCAGTCATGTGACATCCATCCACAATCTACCCACCACAACAGAGAGTGGAAGTCAGTTCTTGGGGTCCAGAACTCAACCAAACCTTCAACGCATGTAGTTTCAAGTGAAAGTTTGCAGGTGATGTGGTTACGTGCAAGGAAGGTGTTGAAGGAAAGAGTTGAATTGTTCTACAGTGGAAACATGAGAACGTGATGTATGTTTGGTGGAAGGGGTAAGTTAGGAGGGGTAAGTTGAGTTAGATTTGTGGTCCCATAAACACAGAAACTAAAGCTTCCACAAGAGTTTCGAGAACTGCAAACCCTGCTTGTTATGTTCTGAGAACATTTACACACATTTGGAATTCGTCAGTCTTTTATTAGAGCTTTTAGGGATTAGGTTCATACCAGTTAAAATCGTACAATAAGTTCTGAACTCTTCTGACAGACTGAGAAAATCCGGACCCAAGGCTTCACAATTGACGACAATCCTCTATTCTTCAGATACAGGGTGACCCACGGGAACCTGACTGTTTTGAATAGCTCAGTACTTTGGCTGTGGTGGGGTGGGTAGAGAAATGAATGATGTCTCTGAACTCAATGCCATTTAGTAGACATGGAAGACTGAACGGTTGAAGATCACATCTTTGAGTATGACGCGTTTGTTAAAAGACGAATCTTTGGTAACAGTGCAGTGACCTTTCCGAGTGCATGATTAATAGTACGAAAGATAATGGTTGAATAACAAAAGAAGCTTTTTACCGCCATGTAAAAGTTACAATACTTAGAGAAAGTCATCATTACATAAGAACAGCGTTCCGCGGCTTGCCAACCTTCGTTAATGAAACTAAAGCAATGTCTCAAAAGTTGATACAAGGGTTCGTAGTTATGGACTGGCCGATCAAAAACATGTTGCCCGCGTATATCATTGACACGCTCGCACTGCGCTTGCAGAAGAGTTAACATGCATATCTTCCTGTTTTGAGTTTATAAAGTAGCAATGATATACAATCTATTTACAATCGTAAAGTGTCTGCTCGTTTTATTAATTTCTACCCTCAATTTTCAATCAAGCCCTTCTTTAAGACATAAATAAAGACAAGAGAAAGACGTATTTGCGAGCACACTGTTCTCAAATAAACTAAACTTATCCGTACAACTTGACTGGTCGGAAACCACGGAAAGAACAACAAAAAGCTGAGGTTCGACCGTGGTTGGAATATTGGTAAAGTTTGCCAGTGTTGCGTGTGGTTCAGGGGGTGACCGGTGACGCGCTGCTGTAGCCCAGTGACTGCAGTTCAGGGGGTGGCCACAGGCGCGCTGCTGTAGCACGAGGGGCTCACAACGTCCCGTCTTGGCGCGCGGCGTGCATCCTCCCCTGACCCGCGCTAACTCCGCAGTCTTGGAGGCCGCGATAGTTTACGTGCAAATGTGTAAACTGGTCCAAATTTTTTTTAAGTAGGCACGATTTATTCCCACAATTATTGCTTTGTGTACTAAATAAATATCTCGACTCTTACGAATTTAAACTACCTACTTTAAATAATGTATGTTTTCTACTAAGGTAAGTTTTCACCGTTACATTGTTGGTGTTGATAGTTTGTTAGATATTGTTAGTTTCATGTTTAATTTAATAATACATTAGTAAAGGCAAATTTTAAATTTAGACAAATTACTAAATAAGTGAGGTTTATGGCAACTAAAATTAAAATATCTCATATTTTAGGGTAACAGTTTTAACACGGTTTACAAAGGTTTTCACGTATCTGTATTATCCATTGGAAATAGACAGTACAAAAAATAAAACAGAATAAGGTATTCCTTTACAACCCACTGCATAATTTTACCATTTTAGAAACATGTGCTACTATTAACACTTCAAAGGTTGCGCCGAGAGCTAACAAGCTAGCACCATTCTTTCGTATATGTTAAAGTGTATATAAAGTATTTTGTTCGGTGGTTTTGTTTTCATGTTTTGTAGGAATTTAAATTTTTGGTTTTAGCAAAACGATCTTTTAGTACTCTTGTATTTAAAACCATCTGCTTAGAATGTAAAAGCAAATAATTCAAACTGTATTGTTGCTCGGATTTAAGGTAAAAGCTATTTTTCAGCTTACTTCAAAGAATGCATTTTTTATTAATTGTAGATAACCTCGCCGAAACCCATCGTCCAAACGAGTTCTCGAGCACCTGATACGCAAACATAACACTTCGTTCCGTATTTAAACTGGTTTTAAACTGTGAGTTTATAAAATTAAAAACACATTTTAAGAATATAAATATTATTAAACCCAGCTGGAATGAACAATTTAAGTTACATTCTTTGTGATCAACACTTTTTGACCCGGTGTGAACCGCAAGAACTAGATCATTAGAATTTAAAATGTTTTCCTGACTTACCTGTTCTAACGCTGAGGTGATGTAAAGTTGTAACCAATGGTATGCTGGCATGCACCCTGGAAAAAACCAATGGTCATAAATTGGTAAATTGGAAATTATTTAGAACCACAAAACTAAGGCGATTCAGAGTGTTTGTAGACTGTTTTGAAACACATAGAGAATGTGCCTTGAACTAGGCCATGAGATAAAGTTAGCAAAATGTCCCGTAAAAATGGCGTGGAAAAGCTTTCCCAGATTATTTTTTGAGAGTTACTTTCGCTTTGGCCAATCAGTTTCAAATTTGACAGGGTGCTGTTAGAGGAAAATACGAGTATTACAGGGACGTTTAACTCATGCTGCTTAAACTCTTTAATTTAAAGTAGGGTTTGTCCAGGTTATGACGAACTAATACAATACTTTGCCTTGCAAAGGTACTATTACTTTATGTTTTCCATCATAATAATAATAACATATAATATAATAATACGTTTTTGTCGCATTATTTACAATATAAATTGTTTCTGTGACAAGAAAAAAAAGAAAGTTAAACAAAACAACAAAGACAAAACAAAAATCCTACGACCACTGGTAAGACATTGGAAGGAAGTGTAATTTAAATAATTTTCAATCAGTTATCCAAAAGTTCTTGTACGCTATAAAACGCGTTTTTGAATTAAATATTTTTTAAGGTTATTTTTTATTGTATCTACACTGCAGTTTTTTATATTGTCAGGTAATTTATTGTATAATTTTCGGCCGGCTTCGATAGGAAGCTTATCATAAATATGGAATCTGTGATAATTCGGCCTAATTGATTGGTTTCTAATATTAAATGTAGGATTTGGTTGCTGGTCAAAGTAAAACTTTGATAAAAAGAACAATACTTTGTCAAAAATGTATTGAGACGGTAAAGGTAAAATTGATAAAGTTTTAAATGATTCCTTGTAGGAATCACAATAATTAATACGAGATAAAATTCTTATTGCTGTCTTTTCCAAAACAAAAACTCTTTGGGGTTTTGTTTCAGATCAGTTACCCCACAAAGAGACACCATAAGAAATATGGGCATGCATTATTCCAAAATATGTAGTTTTAAAACATCTTGAGTACAATAAAATGACAGCCTTCTTAGTAAAAATAAGCCCTTAGACACTTTATTACAAACTGAGTCTATGTGTTGATCCCATGACAGTTTTTTATAATAATATGGTACTGCACACTCTCCCATCACAACGGTGCACTAGCGTTGTTTGTGCCTTCAGCAACTTGGCGTCAAAGGCAGGCTTGTTTTGTTGCTGTCATAATATGAGTATTGTATAATATGTGTAACCTTTTACTCACAAAGCATCTCTAATAGTTATTAATACTTATATCATACAAACTTGGTCCAAATCACTAAATCACTATTTGAGATGCCGACCACTCTCATGAGGGTATTTGGGCATGAGGGTAATGAGTTAAGAGGTGTAGTCTTGTTACAAACTAAGGCCGCCTCTTCCTTAGAATGGGTCATTAATTAACAGCTCAATGACCAATGGAAATACAAGGACCAATGGCTTATCGTGACTTCCGAACCACGCAGGTGATGGTCTGATATGCCTAAACGATGGTGGGAGTTTATGCGGGTATCATCAGATGATCACTGAGACAATCTGAGCCGCTTTAGACCTACATCATCCTCAAAACCTGACCTTTATGAAGCTGGATTACAGGACCACGCTACGAGTCCCAGTCTAGTAAAGGTCGAATGAGACCGAACCAATGATTATTATAAGGGTGCGAATGAATCACTCACATTATAAAAAATATGAATCACTGAAAATCCAGTTCAATTGTCCGAATTGTGCATCTTTTGACTGTGACAAAATCTTTAACCCTATCAGATTTCAATTCGGACAGGGCATGGCATGACCTTTTAGCACGCTTCAACTTAAAGTTTTTTTTACATGTTTTACCTGTTTATCGATTTTTTTGAAAAATTAGATATTCATGTCGTCCACATGGTAAGATCCAGGACCATGAAATGTGCACCGATCCTGACCCCCAGAACTCGTTTTGAGTTGAAGAGCGAAAATGAGTAGTAATAAGTCATTAGAAAGATTCCTACATGGTGAATCGTACCTATTTATGCGAAGCCAGTGGAAAGGAAATTCTTTCGAGTTTTGCTGAATGAATTATGTACATAAAATAAATAAATAGTTTATTTCGGAAACATATACATGCTATGCAATCGTCATATTTATAGCTAATTTATAGCTATTTATATTTAATCGACATATACATTAGTGTTGCAATTTGACTCAGGTGGTGTTAAAAAGCCATTCTCTGGACAAGTAAAAATTAGGAAAATCTATCTACAAACAGCTGCTAAGGAATGTAAGGACCGTTCCTTCAAGCGCCTACACTCACAGTTATGCTATTTGGTGCCGGCGGTTTGTTAGATTAGAACCCTTTGTGTCATCACTTTTTCGCCTGTACTTTTAAGCCTAAATATTCGAGATTTAATCCTTAACATTCAAACCCTCTAACTGTTAATGTGGGAGCTAAGACAGAGAGAAGCAGGCGGTGTCGAATGCAAGTTGTTTGGCGCTGAAGCGATCATCGATTTCACACCATTTGTGGTCGAGAACAGTTTATCGGAAAAGTTATTAGGAGGAACAGATTTACATTGGGCGCAAGTTTGTTATCTTCCCAGTTAAATCCCACCAACTTTGCGCCATATAATATTCCATTTTTATTATTACTTGCCCCGGTGCGAATTCAAAACAGTGGGTCTACTTACAAATCAGTGTTCTACTCAGCGGACTCTTCATCGTCAACTGTTTGTGTAATCAGTCCCTTGTTGTTACCCGTAACCACCCGAACATTAAACTCAAGAAAAAGAATAAGATGGACAAAAAATAAAGTACCACACTATTCGGGGTGGATTGGATGAAATCGATCTTTAATTATACCAATATATAAGTACTGTCATTTGTTTATCAAGCATGTAATTGTTTTTTTAAAGGTGTTTACCGTCCATAAATAAATAAATAAATGTGCTTGTCCTAGTTAGAACTGAAACTTATGACCAAGTTTAATTTATTGCAAACCCTGTTTAAATTATCGTTTGGCAGATCTGTTAGTTTCTAGATATATCTGTTTTCGGCAATAACCAATTGAATTAGGCAGTTTAATGACCCCGTATTACGGTTTTGAACACACAAAAAGTATTGTAACAGTTAATAGGTAGTAATAAGAGTAAAACCGTTGATCGATTTCAAATTTCTGGTTCTTAAAGCCCATGAAGCAGGAACACTTTCCAGAGATAGACTACATAACATGTACAACCACAGTGAGATTCAAACACGGGAACTACAATCAGGGTTGGCACATCCTGTATACCAGACTGCTTCAATACATTCCCTGAAGCCCTAATGTGAGATTTGCTAGCGGTAAGGCGTGTTCTGCGCGAGAAAGGTTCGTGAAACACCCTGACCAAGGATTTGATTAATTAATTTATTTATTCTTTCTTTCAACAGTCTTAGCCAAAACATAAATACAATCTGAAATCTGCTCTCAAATTTCCACACTCGGTTTTTCCTAACGCACACAGAAAAACACATAACGTCATATATTCTACCAGGCATTCGAACCATACAACAAGACTTTCATAATCCAACTTGGAACGAGTAAAGTAAATAATGTCAATATGTATCTCCTTAAAGGAAGTAATATCCTTGTGTAGAAACATGAGGGGCGCCATCTTGCTCGGCATCTACATGCACATCTACTTAACCTTTGAATCTGGAGATGAAATGCAAGCCAGAATGTATTCCTCTCGTTTGTATGGCTTAAGGTTCTTTATCTGTGCTGCTTACCTTGCCTCGTGAGTAATATACGTGACGGAGTTTTTAAACTTGTTGGGCAAGTCAAATGTATAATTGAATTCTTGTTTTTGCAAAGAAGGTTTCAGTAAATGCGAATTTGAAATTGATTTCTGACGAACTAGCAGTATCACTCTGATATCCGTATCAGTTTGTATACGTATTTATTGTACAATTTACGAAAAGTCTTAAGCTCAAAACACTAGATTCCATATTATAGCCAAATAATATTTAATTTCACGGCTGATGAAAATGTGTAATTCATTCCCAAGAAAAGTCCAGTCCAGGTTTTATCTGAATTACTTCGCAACTTAAGTACGATTGATTTCAGATGTCAAGTTTGCTATAAACTACTAGCCATCACAACATTTACACACTGACAAGTATCGGAAGTTGACTTGGCAGTTCTGTTCTTGACGATGGCAGAATTGCTGAAAACATGGAATTGGTACAAAACGGACATTTCCATCGTTTTAAGTGAACAAGAAAATTACGACGTTTTTGGATCTGAAATCAGATTTCGTCTTCATCTTCTGACTTAACAGGGGTTTTAATTATAAAACTTATCAAACGAGTCCGTTTAATTCAAATAGACTATATGTTTAAAGAGATCATATCACGTGACGTAACATTTTATAGGACGTTTCAATGTCAAGCAAGCTTATCAATCAAGAGAACTTTAGGTAGCTTTTAACTGTTTCAATGAAGTTACTATTGAGGTTTTGAGAGGGTTAATGCAATGTCCGTGTTTTCTATGCGTCACTCACAGCACCTCGGGTATTGATATCCTTTCCATGCTGGGTTTTGAGGATGATATAGGTCTAAAGCGGCTCAGATTGGCTCAGTGATCATCTGATGATACCCGCATCAACTCCCACCAACGTTTAGACATATCAGACCATCACCTGCGTGGTTCGGAAGTCACGTTAAGCCGTTGGTCCTTGTATTTACATTGGTCATTGGGCTCTTAATTAATGACCCATTCTAAAGAAGAGTCGGGCTTAGTTTGTAACAAAACTACACCTCATAACTCATTACTACCACTCATCACACTCATCCTTCACCACATATTTGCCTTAAAATACCCTCATGAGAGTGGTCGGCATCTCAAATAGTGATTTAGTGATCTCAGTAGCGTATAGCTTTTCGGACGGGCAATTCTTTCCAGGATCATGAGGTACTTCTTAAGAGTGGACTACCGAGCCCCCTGTGGGGTATGGAAAACCTCCCCCCCCACCCCACAGCAAAAAGGGGTCCGGATTTTGTTTGGTTTAAAAATCACTGGTAGTCATCAGTGCTATACGAAAGGATATAAGCGTAGTATGCTTATAGACGTTAATTGATCGCCAAGTTTAAGTACTCTAGACACAAACTACATAATACTGAGAAGTACCGGAGTTGTGCACACATGTCCAGTACAAGCAGCTGACTGAGACATGTATTGAAAAGCTGTCAGGAACTGACACAATGCTTGTGTTTACAGCCCAGTAACTCATGGAACATACGCGTCTATTGTCTGTCAGAAGAGTACTGTATAGATCGTTATGTGTCTTGGAGAAAGTGAAGGAGGTGTGTAAAAATACGTCAAGGTTTGTTCTTTTATGGGCATGAAATACAGTTTGGTCTAAGAAATTTAGCATTCATACTAAAATTACATTTATTTCAAACATTAAAGGTATTAGTCTTTACAAAAAGAGCTATCCGGAGCAAAAGCATACAGAAGAGCGCATTGTAGAAACTTACTCAAATCGTTGGGTTTTGATACTGGCATCAATATATATTTTGGAAATTCTTCTTGGAAACTCGGCACCGGTTTGGTCACAGACAACGCTCCCATCGATTAGAACTTACATCTAAACGGTTGGACATACAGTTCGTTAGGTATAGCATGGCTGGTGGCCTTGAGATTTCCTGCTGGCCGCTTATGGGCCTATAGCCCATCTCACCGGTCATGCCAAACCTGACGAACTGTACTTGTAAACCCGGAAGAGATTCGTAAGAACAAAGCTTAGATTCTGATACTTCAGAAACATCCAAGAAACAACAAGCGAAATAGGCAGAATCTTATAAAAACATAACACAAAAACTGTTTTCAAGCCTTTTTTATACATCCTAACCTAAACAATTAAAGTCAATGGTTTACATTTTCATTGTCTATCTCAACAAAAAATGGTAGCTATAAAAGGTGTAACACATTATGGATAAACCATCCTCTCTCGTAGACTTCAAAGAACGCTCTATACCAAAACCAGATAAGAAATGCCCTGTCAATGATAACAGGTTGAAAGTGTCAAATTCACTCTCAAGATATATGACGTCACCTACTGTAATGTCTCCGCAGTTGGTAAAAAGCAAAGGAAGCCTTCCACATTCATGAAGAAGCTTGACGTTTCGGTTCCAATATTGCTTTGTCAGCCTCACATTTTTCACGTGACGTCACTTCTTTGCTCTTCATGTTTAGTAAAGATATTCTCAAGACTGTATTGAAGGTTTGCATGCCGCTGCGTTTATTTGACAAGAGTTTACGTACTCTAAAATTTGAAATAGTTGTTTTTGTTTTGACTATTTTGTAAAAGTAATTCAGCAGTTTACATCAACCGCAAAATTTAATGTATACATGATTTGACCATAGATTTAATTCATAATGATCTATCTAAAATAATCAACGCAATTCATCAACAAAAATATATAACTTAAAATATAATGAGAGAAATTAAAGATTGGAGAACTGTCGCGTTTATATTTCAAACTCATCAGTTCTTTTTAATAGCAATTTTCATACAACTGATACGAAGGTCTGTTTGTTCCCAGGAGGTGACGTCATCATGAACTGCTCGTGGGGAGAGGAGCACTTCACGGAGGCTCTTCACTTCCCGGTATCCGCACTTCACAACTGTTCTGTACCTTACAACTTCAGCTTGGAGGACCAAGTCTTCAGCGAAGGTAGAGTGCCCTATAGCTCTAGCTTTATATTTACTTCAAGGTGAAAATTAAACTGGTGTCGTGCTCTTC
Organism: Matsumurasca onukii; assembly: GCA_018831715.1. Classification (NCBI taxonomy): domain Eukaryota; kingdom Metazoa; phylum Arthropoda; class Insecta; order Hemiptera; family Cicadellidae; genus Matsumurasca; species Matsumurasca onukii. The sequence goes on along the minus strand of CM032061.1, from coordinate 39,096,416 downwards.
AATATTATATACAAGATTTAAAAATACTACTTTAACTTAACTTTTAAGGGTTTACTGAGTTTTGCGAAAGCTTTGCTCGTATAATCTACTTTATCTGAGTAATGTTGACAATTTATTGGCTTAAGCTCTACCTACATTATTGATTACTATTTTCAACGACGGGATCTTACTTAGCGCGCTCCTGTTTCTCACTTACCTAACCTCGATCCTCGTCGCGTGACAAAGATAGGTACGTTAATATTATTTTGATTCAAGGCAATTTGTTTGGTATAAGCAGTTGTTTTTGTCATAATACTGTATATGAGATAAGTGTATACATACCGTTTAGACCAACTATATGACACATGGTCATACTTTCACAGATTCAAATATGTAGGTTTAAGCCTTTGAATATTCAAGTGTTAATCATTATATAGGTATTAGTCAAACAATCGTTTCTCATTTGAAATAAAACTTTTTTATTTCAATATGACGAACCACATAAGTTTAAAATCCCAAACACATTTCTTACATTCAATAAACTCTAATTCTAAATGTATTCGTTTGCAAAACATAACAAATATTTGATTTCAGCAAAAATAAATGAACAGGATTTTTTAACAAGTTTAAACATTAAACACTGCATCATACTATCATCTGTTGGACATTAGTAAGTGTTTTCAGAAAAAGATAACTATTTAAGTGAAAACATATAAAACACAAATGAAAACATCCGAGACATAAACAAATAATTCAAGTGGTGGTTAACAAATAATTCAAACAAATAGCTGTTGGTAGTTGGTGAGCTGTCCAACACTGTCCACATTTAAAGATAAAAGACATATCATGTTAGTAAAAATTGAACACAACGCAAACTTGCATAACTTGGCGATCGAAACTTAAACCATTCAACCAAATGTCACCTCTAAGAACGTATAAACTAGCGCTACTGCTCCAATTTGTCTTCAACTTTGACGGGCAAAACAGTCCGACACTTGGTCACAATGTACATCCATCCAGCTGCAGTTTCGAATGCGAGGCAACTGAACTGAAATTGAAATAGTTTGCTCACATAAATCCCCACAGTTGAAGCAGCAATCGATAGTTGCTGCAAGTTGCAGCTGAAGATGTCTGAAGTATTCGCATACTTCTGCATGGAGGCAAGTGCCGTGCCTCTTCATTACGCGCTGGTCTACTTTCATACGGGCGCTTGTGTTCAACTCGTAATTTTCGGTTAACGCATTGAAAACCTGTAGAAGTGGTGTTTGTTGTTATGGAAAATGCCCGGTAAGGAGTTACATCATATAAGCAAGGGAGTTTACATTAATAACCACTATCTTTATTTACTATACAAAATAAAGCTGCAAAAGCGAAAACTTGTCCAGAATTTTCATTATTCAAAAACAAGCCGTCAGAAAATAGCAAAGCTGCAATGGAGAAGGTCGTGCAGAAAAGCTTTCAAAAATTTGAAACTGTTGACATTACCCTGCCTCTACATTTTGGAAACCTGCCTTTTTTCAGACAAAAATGCGACCCCGTAAGAGGGAGTGATATCCACTCTTACGTAACCAGGGGCAGGGAGAACTACCGAACTGGGAGACACAGGACGGTAGCTCATGAACGATTGCCTTCACAGGCAGGAGTTCAACTAGTCAACAGACTGCCAAATTCGATTAAAACTCGCTTGATAAAAATGATGGTCGCAGAAGCATTCTTTAACATAAACGAGTTTATGGCACACGACTGGGGCTCCGCAGTGACAGACCACGGACCAAGGAGCTAGAGTGGAACAAATTCGAGTGAATGAGAATTGGGTGAATTCAAATACTGTATGTTTGAATGGGATTTCGATTTGTATGAATTCAAAATGTAAGATACTTAATACTTATGACGGTTGCATGACATGTATATGTTTTACGCAATAAAGGATTGATTTATTTATATCTAAACTACCTTTTAGGATACTTATCCTTAAGGAGTCAAGGAAAAATATCAAATGAGAGCGTAGGTCATGTAGCATATCAACAGAAAGGTCGTTATTAGTGGAGGACAACGTCGCAAACAGAACATACATCTGCTTATAGACCGACTTCATCCAATATGGCAGTTTAAATGCTTCAAGCTGAAAGCCAAATAACGCTGTCATTTCCATTAGAAGCAACCTTTCAACGTCGGAGTTCTGGTATTGTTATCTATTAATTAAAACCTTTCATTTGATACCAAACCCAACCTAGTCCCTTCCAACATCGCTTCTTCGACTTTCACATGGGTTCCTGGGTGATCAACACACGTTGTTTGATGGAACTGTAATTAGTTTAAAGTGACAAGGTTAAAACGTATAAGACACCTAGACGTGATAAAGTTTTCTTTTGATACCTGAGAATAAAGGTGCGTTTTGATTATATAGAATGTAGGAAGATTTTAAACGATACTTTTATATGTTCCGTGTGGGGGTTCCTAGTCCTTCAAATGACGAAACGCAATTAAATACTCGTAACTGTTCAGAATAATCTAAGGTAACCTAAATGTCCAACTATTTCATCGAACATGACAACAAATTCCAAAATGCACGTGCTTTGCTCACTTTGCAATGAAAAGAAATGAAAATTGGTACTCACAGTCAATTTCTATTTGATGAACACAAACCGCCACATACTTATCATAATTAAATAAATAATAACAAATAAAATCAATATGAAATAAAATTAGTTGAATAACTTTTTTATCTTAAAAAGAAATTTAGAGAAATAATGTTAAGTGGCAAAGGTTTTATTAATCTTTTATACTGTATTGACAATAAATAAATCTCATCGGATATAAAATATATTATTGAATAACAAACAGTACTTGTAGGACATTATAGCTGCTCAACATTGGCAGATAAAAGAAGAAATAGATAATTACATGACACTTAGTAAACCGTTTTAAAATACTTCGATGATAATTTTAATTTTAGTTTTAGTGGTGGAGATGAATAACAACATTTTTAATGTAATATAAAACATAAATTATATCCACAGATCTAAAGGTATAACACAATTAAAGACAAACGGTACGTGATCTTGCCCACTCACGTTAAAAGCGGCCTTTGCTAATTAAGGTTTAATAGCCTTGCCGCTTGGTTTAACCTTTTAATTAAAACAACTTTGCATTCGTTCCTTAATAACTTTAATTCACATAAATTACCTCTGTGATTACCTGTGATAATTACTTTTAACGTCAGGCTTCAAAATATGCTATGTGCTTCTTAAAATAAATTATGTGATAACATAACATTTGTAAGTTACCAATGTCTTCCTTTGACTATAAACTTATTATTGCTTTAGATGTTCAAGCGTAAGCTCTGCAGTGGGAGCATTAAATAAATTACATTTTATGTTGGTATTTTAACATGTCATTTATTGTGCTCGCAAGAAGAAAAGTGGGTTTCCATTTTTCTATAGACAAATATATTACGCAATATTTGATATTAGCAGTATTTAAATTTACTATTTAACTTTTGCAGATCCCCTTGCGATACATGAACTGCCCAAAAATAAACCAAGATCCTTATGAAACTTGGTAAAAAGTAGATCAACTAATACTTCCTTTGAGAAAACAGAATTCACGATCAATCGCATATCTGCCACTAAACGTACAGTGTTATGTGTAATTAAGTGTATTTAAAATAATGTATTATATGTAATTGTTGTGTATGAACATAAATAATATCGCGTTACGATTACAAAATTTCGAATTAGTATCATAATTATTGCTGTGCGACGATATAGCAATAAAATCTTGGGACTATTTTATTTGGAAAAATCATGCCAGGGAATTAGGACAGCGCCGTGCGTTCTCTGACTAGACTATACCCGCATTACAGGCGCGTGTGGCGGGCATTGCCTACTCTAGTTGTACGGCGCTCTCCACTAGTCTTTAGCGTCTTGCTTCATTCACTGTGATTTCTTTACAGGAGGTTTCCTCAGGAGACAATTCTCACTTAGATGGGTTAAAGTTGTCATGATTGTTCTACAGTTGAACCAGTATTATTAGTGTTATTATTATTATATTATTTATTGTTATAAGTTTGTTTAAGAGTGAAATCCCGAGGCTGTTAGGCCTAGTCTGTGTTCATAAAACAGTGAAGAGAGTGAATACCCTGCACGTAAATACTAGGTCTATACATTTGTAAACGGGTCTTTTCAATCAGATTATTTTATTATAAAGCTGAAAGCATTACTAGATATTTCTAAAATACTAAACGTTTGATTATTGAAAATTAAATTATTGATCGTGTATTAAGAAAAGGTAAATTCTGTTTCCACACTTAGGTTCACTGTTTTCTCTTTAGACCGGCTCTCTATAATATAGCACCAAAACCAAACTGAATATTAAATCGATATACTCTGGGTATTTATAGCTGATAAAACAGCAACGATCTTAATCGTTAAATACTAATTATTTTATATACGTACACTAACTTAGATATTTCACAAAAGCTCAAAACCACAAAGGATATTTAATTATCAAATCAAGATAATAAGAATACAAAGAGGGTAATGAGATTTTAATTAAAGGATGAACCAAATGGCAAAGCGTCTGATGGGTCTAACGAGCAGTGTCCTTTTCCAAATGCTGAGTACGCAGGGGGTGAGGTGCTTTACCCCCCCCCCACCCATCCCACTCACCCTCTTCAAAACTACCCAAGCGTGGCAGAGCTTTACGTACAAGACAATGTCTTCGTATAACTGAGACACTCGTTACAAGCGACAAAAATTACAAACAACTAAATAGAAAACTCATGTTGTTAAACAATGGGTGACTGGTCAGCTTGCGCTGATTACTTTAGGCTAATTAATTGTCTGTATTTCGTGCCACAATAATTTAGGTAACTAAAAATTATTGAAAAGGTTCATAATAATTCAACTTCTGTAACAATCAAGTATACAAAGGTGGCGAAATAAAAGTAGGCTAGTTTCTTACCTCTTAAACTTTCGTGATCGATCAGTTGAATCTCATCACTTTTCAATTAGGTAAGAATTATAATTATATTGGTTTGCTAAATAATTTAATATTTTACTAAAAAGCCATCGTAACCCAGTAGAGGACATACAAAGTGTTGTAAAGTGGTAACGTACCTTTACAGAGCAAAAGTGTTATTAGGGGCGAGATTGTACTGAATTTCTGTCCAATGGTTACCCTTTTGGAAAAGCCTAATAAGGCACAAAACCTTATCAACCTAAAACATGAGTTGTACACATCTTTGCATCGGTCGGAAAATCGTATTCTCATAATATATTTACTCAACTTTTCATTTAAATCCCTAACAACTGTTAACGATAATCTAAAATCAAAAACTTGCCCTCACTTATTCAAAAGTATAGCTGAGTAACACAAATATAAAGCGTTACGTAAAAATCAAACCGAAATGTAACTCATTACTGTAAAACCAACTGCGACTGAAATATCCAATATATCCAATCTTCTAAAGAAAATAGTCGAAGGGTGGCTTACATAGATTGGTTTAAATCAGTTAGGAAATTACATGGTCCAGTTGAATCAAATATGTTTTAAAGGGTACAATACTTTGTTTTGTTTTTTTTCTGATCTTAATTCATTTTAAAACACGTCTATTATTGTTATTGTTAGCCACAAAATATTAATATTTAGTGTGACGAGTTTAAATCATTTCAACGGTACTAGCATATGTTGTGGGTAATGTAATTTTACATAATGCAACATTATTAAGTTTCATAAAACCTAAAATAAACCCTCTACGGCTCGACGTCGAAGTGTGTTTCAGTTGTGTGTTGAGTTTGTACTTTTGAGCAAGTTTTCTGTAAATACTCGTAAATTAGACCCATGACCACAAAACTAACCCTGATCCTAGACCACGGAACACGTTTTGAGATTTTTATAAAATTGTAGGTACATATGTATATTCTACTGACTGCACATGCAAAAATTAAGCACGCATCTAGTAAGTAGGTTCAAATTACATAATGGCAAATTGGGGCATTTATTCAGCGACCCGGAATCCCTTGTCCTGTTGCTCCGTTACAGCGCCACTGCCTCCAACCCTTTCTGCATCAAGCTCGTATATACATAAATATATTTAATGTTGAAACATACTCAAACCGGGTTCTGGGGGTCAGGATCGGTGCTTATTTAACGGACCGGGGTCTGGGTCTTACCAGGCTTACGGCATGCATATCTCATTTGTCCATAGGAAAATCGATAGTAAACTGTAAAGGTCGTAACAAAGAAATAGAATGAATAGTTATTTCATTATCTGCCAATGGTCGTATCGGTTTAGTCAACCAGCACAATGAAACTCACGATTTGGGTCTACAGTGGTTTTTTATCGAAAGGCTGCTAAACTTGCTTAACTTTGTATAAATAACTCCATAACAAAGAAGATTCGGTACGATTTTACGACAAAATATAAATGTAGGTACAGTTAAGTCAATGGCGAATGTAATGAACATCGTTCAGCAACTGGCCACGTCTAAGGCTAGAGATAACATAATTCAATTAGAAGTTACAAACATACTGAAATACTTACCCAATATCCAAACATTCAACAACTAATATTCCAACCACATGACACTACACAATAAACTAAACAGAAAACACTCGCGAATTACGTAAACCGCACACCACATTTTACTGAAATGTAAACAAGACAACAACATTGATTCATTATTGATCGATCAGCTGGTTTCAATAACGGGACACAGAGTAGAGGTTAGAGACAGACCGGAAGAAACTAGTAACAATCTGTCAGATGACTGTTTATCAGCAAACATTTATGTTACCCTGAGTTTTAATGATTTTAAATCATGACGTAGGATACTTATTTAGTATTATTATTTAAATAAGAAAATAAGAATTTGTTGGTAGGTATTTATTTAAAAGTTAGTTTTGAAATGTAACTTTGGAGCCATGGAGCAGTTATTTATTTCTAAGATTAAATTAAAGCAAAATTACTTGATTATTTAAAAAACACACAATAGAAACTCACTAGAGACGTAAATTTCTTTTTCTTAAATAAAAGCTTAGTGTAATCACCGAATTCAGTGCTTAAATCAACAGCTGGAAATATCACGAACAGATGTTGATACTGTGTTAAATAACTTTTTATAGTTATAAACTTGTATAAGTGCTAAATAGTGTTTTATTAAATTCTTGAAGAGGAGACTAATAGCCAGTAGTAGAAATATTTAACTCATGTTTGAAATTATTTAAGTTGAACGCAATGGCAAATAACTTTAAATTGTGAACATAATATGATATTTTATGTTTTATTTCAGATAACTAAATGGTACACTCAAATGAACGTATTTTTTACGCAGTTCCATAGAGGGCAAATTTAAAGCCGAAATAAAAGCTTTGCGCAGTTTTTTATCGTCTTTACTCTGTTTAAAATACACAATTGTAACAAACTCAATAATACAACTAAAAACAGTTTCGTAATTTCATGCATTTGTTGTATATTTTTACAATTATTACAAATAAATATATAATTACAAATAAATATAAATATAATATAAATAATTACAAATAAATATATTGTCGAATTTCCTTTGGGAAAGTGTGATATTTATGCCTAGATCTGAGTTCATAAAATGAGCACCGATCCTGACGCCTAAAGCACGTTTTGAGCATTTTTTCAAAACTAAATAAAAAATAAATGAATGATTTATTGCATATTGGATATTTACAATAAATGTATCACAATCGTCAAATGTTTGAGTATCTAAAATTATCCTTGCACTCTTACATCTAAATCCCATTCAAACATACATTTTTTACACTCACTCTCTCCCATGCATTCGAATGTAGCCACTCTAGTCCATATTCAGTCAGCGAATCATAGGGTATCCCAACTGAATGCCATAAACCCGTCTGTATCATAAAATGCTTGAGAAATCAGAATTGTTTTAAGACGAGCTTTGAATGCCTTAGCCTTAGGGGCATTTTTGAACGAATTTGGTAGACTGTTGACGAAATGAACTCCTGTCTGGGAAGGCAAACGTTCATGAACTACCGTTCTGTGTCTCCCAGTTCGGTAGTTGTCCCTGCCTCTAGTTTCATAAGAGTGTACGTCTGTACCTCTTATGGTATTACTTTTGATTTGAAAAAGAGACACGTCTCCAAAATGTAGAGGTAAGGTAGAGTCGACAGTTTTAGACTTTTGAATGCCTCTCTACACGACTCTCTCCTTCGCAATTTGGCGATTATTCTGACTGCTCGTTTTTGAAGAATAAAAATCCTAGACCAGTTTGATTTTGTGCAACCTCCCCACAAAGTCAACCCGTAGGATAAGTGTGGGTAAATTACTCCGTAATACGCCGTCATCAGTACCTGAGTTGGGTAGTATTCGGACAGTTTCCTCAAAACATAAATTCCTGAGGATAGTTTTGAGCAAACGTGGTCTACGTGAGTATTCCAAGTCAAACCTCGATCAAGGTGTATTCCAAGGAATTTAGTTGAGTAGACCTCTTCGATTTTAGTGTCATCCACTATCACTGTGGGACTATCTGAGTCGTGTTCACGTAGACAAAATTTAATGAAGTTTGATTTTGATGAATTTTTTTTGAGGTTGAGCTCGTTGAAATGTTGAATTGTTCTGTTGAGCTCGACAAAAGTCACGATTTCGAGTTGTTCGATACATATGTTCGACTAAATATACATATGTTAATTTTACAAACCTTTTGTAAGGACCAACAACTACTTTTCTACGTAGTTGTTGGCCCGATGGCGCCAATGGAGTTCACCTCGCTGGGGGTTAGTGCAACAGATTTTGCAAAGGACACTGCATATCGTTAAAAAGAGAGTTTCAACACAAACAATGGCCCAAAAACCAGCACTTCAGCAAACTTGAATGATATTGCATTTCTTTGTTTGATTGGGTCTAGTAGTGAACAATAGAATGTTTGATTAGAGTACAAACCCACCGTAGTGACTTCACTTGTAACCCTTATTGGCTTCGTTTTTAGCAAAAACGTGCGAGTAGTCAGGTTTTAGTTATTTGGTACCTAGTATACGTTACTGCGTGTATCTAACTCAATTACACAGATACCTGTAGAAACCAGTTCAAATGGTCCTTCACGGAACTAATAGTATTTGAATAAATTAAAGAAATATTAAATTACTAAATCACTATTTGAGATGCCGACCACTCTCATGAGGGTATTTTAAGGCAAATATGTGGTGAGGGATGAGTGTGATGAGTGGTAGTGATGAGTTATGAGGTGTAGTCTTGTTACAAACTAAGGCCAACTCCTCCTTAGAATGGGTCATTAATTAATAGCCCAATTACCAATGGAAATACAAGGCCCAACGGCTTAACGTGACTTCCAAACCACGCAGGTGATGGTCTGATATGTCTAAACGGTGGTGGAAGTTGATTCGGGTATCATCAGATGATCACTGAGACTATCTGATCCGCTTTAGTTCTATATCGTCCTCAAAACCTGACTCCATGAAGCTGGATTACAGGACCACGCCACGAGTTCCAGTCAAATATAAATATATAATTACTATTATACCAATGAATATAAAAATAGCTGACGCGCAGCCACAAAAGCTAATAAAAATACGTCAAACCTAAAAAACCGTATGAAATTTCTCTTTTTGAAGACACAAACACTTACTTAGTCGTGAGAGATAGAAAGATTAAACAATTCTGTATGTTGTATAATTCTTAGAATGCGTCTGTGTTTCAGGACTGTACGATGTGCCTGGAGGTCTCATCGCTCTTCTCTCTGTGTTCTACGGCACAATCTCTGTAGTGGCAGTGGTTGGCAACTTCCTGGTCATGTGGATTGTAGCCACCAGTCGTCGTATGCAGAATGTCACCAATTGCTTTATCGCCAACCTCGCATTGGCTGACATCGTTATCGGTCTGTTTGCTATACCTTTCCAGGTAAATAAAAGTTTTATTCTCTGTTTCAGTAGTTGTAGATAATTTCCTCTTTGGCATTTATTGTATTAGTATTAGACACCAATATTTTACAACCTTCTAGATGATGTCATCTACATGTTTTTCATTGCATGAATTGGGTATTTCGAAATATTTCACTATAGGATTTTCAAGCACGAAGATTTTTAGTTTTAGCCTTAGTTACAACACAAAACATTCAGTAGAGTTCGGCAATGCCAAAGTATTGGCTAAACATTTCACGTTATTACACGAGATTCCGAGAAACAATTGAAATAATGAAAAATGATAATTTATTCAGCAAAGAAGACACCATTAACCTTCCCAGACGCTGGCAACCAGTCCTGAAGAAATCTGTTTGATAGTGGCACAGCCAATGAAATCATCGACAGTTGGCTTTCTTGCTCTATTTGACAGTTCGTAGTCATCTCGTTATCAGTTTTAGTCATCTACGCTCGTTATCTAATTTATAAATTGTATCTTCATGTTAACAATCAGTAACATATATTGTATACTAGTATTACTTCAGGTCGGCATCAAGCCTCTACTCACTCAGTTCACATGCTAGCTCGTACTCAATTTGTTTCTTCTCCATTTATGTATTTCTTAGTTTTAAGTCAACAGTATTTATGTATTGCAATTATCAATCTTTTTGTAAAAAAAGGTACAAACCGTTGGGATTCAATAAATAAAAATAAATAGCCCTGTGACGAATAGGATAGCAGACAGCAAGTGTATCTGTTTAAGCCAATAAGTGACCGAATATAGTACTCCACACTGAGACCGAAATATTTTCAACAAACTGTTATGATTTTTAACGCCGTGTAAACCGTAAGAACAAGATTATAATTATTTCATAACAGTCAGGAGCTATTAAGATCCGTAGCAAATATATATAAACCACTATACACAAATCGTGTAGTCCTCTAGACTAAACAAACCACAACACTATTTTAGAATCGTATGAAACTCAAAATAAGGCAAAAGTTGACACAATTGAGTGGATTGCGGCAGTTAGGGAGATTTAAAACTGCAGGTATCACACAAATGACATTTATGACAGCAAACTATTCAGACCAAAAGTATTTATTGGAAAGTTAGGCAGAAAACAACTACTGAAATGAGAGGGATTTTGTCTGTAGTTTTGTCTAGAGTTTTCGTGGTCCGACTGATACATGAATCATAACACTAACTTTAATTGGTCACTTTAATATTAAAACCAAATATTTAGAAACAGTGTATATCCAATTCTAAATATTAGTAGTAAGATTTGTTTGTTAATATTGAACAATCTGCTTTAAAGTATTTAATAAAAGTTATTGATTGTTCTAATAGTTTGCTAAGGCACTCAATAACGTGTCGAATAAACAGCTGAGTACTGCACACAGAACTACTTATAGTATTTTCAACGAGCCACAGCTTAGACAAAGCGTGTGCTGGCGTCAGCTGGTTATAGGATTATTCCATCAAACTGTCGAGTTTCAGTTAAATCAGTCTCAACCACAACATTGTGTTATTGAAGAATCGCATGCAAATCTAGTAAACTTGGTTGATGATAGGTCTTTTTAATCCTCCTTAAGAGGATTAGTCACCCAAGCAAGAAATAGCGGAGTATTGATTATTTCTCTCCGGTCGACGAGGGGTAGGAGGAAATCCAAGTGCAAAGGGCGTTACATTTAAGTACCTATTTTAACTGCAACATTACGTTTACAGTATTACAGTTCAAGAACCTACATTTCAAAAGAGTTGTTACTCTTGAGACCAAAAGTTGTTGACAAACTAACCATTCACAACCGGACCAACACCTAACAATTTTGAAGGATTGCTCCAAAGAAAGATATTTCCTAAACAACTGATACAACTAAGAGGAAGGTAGATAGTACAATAGCTGTTTTGTCAGGAATGCATTGTCGGAGATAGTCTATACTGTACTGTATAGGATGGAAGGGTTTATATCGCACTGCGCTTCATTGACTTTATCCCTGGTGTTGTGATCCTAATCTGCTAAGTGCCAACCTTGGCTAAGTGCTGGAGCATCAAAGTGAATTCGTAACTGAGTCCGACGCTGTCCCTCGAGTGACAATGGTTTGTATATGCTAAACGCCCACCTTGTGCAATGTGTGATTGAAATAAACTTAAACGTATTTTTGTTGTTTTGCCCTAATAAAACAGCAGATTTAGACACATAAATTGTCAATCCCGGGGAGATAAAGGTTTATTTTGATGACTCCTGGGGTGCAAAAGTTCTTTTTAATGATCTTTATGTGGCAAGGACAACAGCTATTCCAATGGTTTTGTTTGATTGATCGGAATGATTTATTTAGTGTAAAGAAGTCGACTGTTGTAAATAGAACTCTAACTATCGATCTTAATATGATTAAGTTTACTTTTTAAGAAATAATTTATTCTAAATTGATACTAAACACTAAATTCAGTTCTGTCAGAATGAACTAGCGTAACGACAGTGGTCTCTTCAGGAAAACATTAACACTAAGTCTGGTAGGTTCCAAAGAGTAGTAAAATTTGAGTTATTTTAAATTAATTAGGTTTTGAGGATGGTATAGGTCTAAAGCGGCTCAGATAGTCTCAGTGATCATCTGATGATAACCGCATCAACTCTCACCATCGTTTAGATAGGTAGCCACTGATAGTGAAAAAGACACTTTAAAGAGTGAGTCTTCAGAGTGAAAAGGGCGTTACATTTTAGTGCCTAGTCCATCACCTTCAGGAAGTATCAGACCATCACCTTCGTGGTTCGGAAGTCACGTTAAGCCGTTGTTCCTTGTATTTCCATTGGTCATCGGGCTATTAATTAATGGCCCATTCTAAGGAGGAGTCGGCCTTAGTTTGTTACAAGACTACAAACCTCATTACACTACCACTCATCACACTCATCCTTCACCACATATTTGCCTTAAAATACCCTCATGAGAGTGGTCGCCATCTCAAATAGTGATTTAGTGATTAAATTGGATTGATTCATAAATTGATTGATGTTAAACCTGCATCATGACAAAACTCGTTCATCTCTCGTCCCAAAAGTGCCCTTTTAATCCTTGTCCATTTAACGTGCTCGTAGAACTTGAGTTCGTATCAAAAGCCTCACTTGAGGACTTAGTGATGCAGTCTAATAATGTTTTCTTGGAATAAAACAAGCTTGTAAACTTTTTGTATCACAAAAGCTAGATTTATTGTGTTGCATATTTTCATGATCGATTGATTGAACTAATGAAGCAATCTGACGCTTCTAGTGTATAATGATGACAGTCTTGTGTGCAGCTCCCTGGAGTGAAGCACTACTCAATCAATGCCTACTAGTCACTCACAAGTTGCGCTAGCATTGCGTCTGTTGACGATTTACACTCACTAAATCACTATTTGAGATGTCGACCACTTTCATGGGAAATTTTAAGGCAAATATGTGGATAAGAATGAGTGTGATGAGTGGTAGTAATGAGTTATGAGGTGTAGTCTTGTTACAAACTAAGGCCGACTCTTCCTTGAATGGGTCATTAATTAATATCCCGATGACCAATGGAAATACAAGGACCAACGGCTTAACGTGACTTCCGAACCACGCAGGTGATGGTCTGATATGTCTAAACGATGGTGGGAGTTGATGCGGGTATCATCAGATGATCACTGAGACTATCTGAGCCGCTTTAGACCTATATCATCCTCAAAACCTGACCTCCATGAAGCTGGATTACAGGACCACGCCACGAGTCCCAGGTCAACTAAAAAATGTTGCACTACGATCAATGATGAAAAGTTGAACTAATATTGTCTTTTTCAAGTTCGACGAAGACGTAAACATAATTAGTAGTTAGCGTAGTCAAATGTTTGTCGGTGGTTATTTATTGATTTCTAGAAACCTCAAACCGTGTTGCAAAATACATAGCTAGCCCACGTTAACAGTAAACATTGCAATCCGTTCGCCAGTAAGCTGGTTACTGGTTAGGTTGAGTCTCGGAAGTTAATGTTGCCGAGCCGGTATAGAATACAGATGGATAGTTAAGGTTTCACCCAGGATATTAACTGAAGCTTAGTGAGAGTTTAACACCCACCAAGAAGCTGCTTAAGCCGCTCAAGATAAGCCAAGCGTTGTGGTCCCAAACCTGCTCCACTCGCTTCTTCACTTGAGACCTGGAGAGAGAGTAATTTTACAGTGTACAGAAATGTAGTTTCATAAACTACTCAGTTGTATACAGCGTGTCCCATAGTTACCCCTTCTCCGTCTTTTAGCTGACTGATACCTTTTTTCAAAGACAACTCACATGCATATGACATCCAAGACACATGCATGTAGTGGAGGTAACTGGAGCTACTTGACATGATTCATCACTCACTTTCATTGAGGGTTGTTAGGGGAAAGTTGATTATTTCGCATGTTGACTCGAAATTGTGCGTGGCAGCCAGACATAAACCAGATTAAACCTGTGTGTAATTAGAGCGCAGTTAAGCCAATGGGAATGCAGAGACATCTTAGACCTTTGACAAAATTTCAACCTCCCCTTTTATGATAGAAATCTAACTACAATACACACAAATATATCTCGAACATTCCCGGCCACTTAAAGAGAAAAACTATACCAAAAGTGTCAGATATATTTGTGTAAGACTAATTTACAAGTAATGATATTCCAACCATTTGATAGTGCGCACCATGTTAGTGCTGAACATTTGTTAAGGGTTCTTGCAAGCGTTGATAAATAGCTGATAAGAGCACTGAGTGTATATCATCACAGAGTCTTATCAATCATACATAACTCACACTTGTGAGATGTACCTCTCTCTAAAAGTTGTGAGATATATGAAGAGAAATGTCTACATAACAATCTCTGTACAAATGTTATGTTGTGTTCCTACGATCTTGCAAGCGTTGATAAATAACTAGCTGATAATGTGTAGCCACAGATCTGTGAGATGTACCTCTCTAAAAGTTGTGAGATATATGAAGAGAAATGTCTACATAACAATCACTGTACAAATGTTATGTTGTGTTCATACGATCTTGCAAGCATTGATAAATAGCTAGCCAACTGATAAGAGCTCATATACAACTGAGTGTATATCATCACAGAGTCTTATCAATCATACATAACTCACAGGAGATGTACCTCTGCACCTTTATGTTGTGTTCAATTGATGCTAGCCAACTGATAAGAGCTCATATACAACTGAGTGTATATATCATCACAGAGTCTTATCAATCATACATAACTCACACTTGTGAGATGTAGCAATGTGCAATATTCTCATACAACTGTGTATATCATCACAGTCTTATCAATCATACATAACTCACACTTGTGATGTACCTCTCTCTAAATGTTGTGAGATATGAAGAGAAATGTCTACATAGTCACTGTTCAATCAATCATACGTGACTGTTGTGTTCTTATACTTGCTTATGAGTCTTATCAGCGCAATGTACAAATGTTATGTTGTGTACAACTGAGCAAGCGTTGATAAATAACTAGCAGCTGATTAGAGTTTTTGGCTGAAAATCGCAATAGCAAAGGGTTTTCTTTTGCCTTGCTTCAATATGATGCTAATTGACCATAGCTCCGGACAATGTTATGGCAGGTAGATATAGCGCATAGATGCTGAATCGCTGAGGTAAGACAATCAACCTAATTATTTCGGCACTTCAAGTACAGATAGAACTGCGAGGGAACTCAAGTACAGCCACTGATGCACGTGCATCGGACAAACTCGAGCATGTGGAGTCGAGGGGAGAGAAAGACGGTGAGAGACGCAGGCCAGAGCTATCTGGGCTTGGGCGGCCGCAACTTAGTTGTCTGAGTTTTTTACACAGACTAACAATATAAAGGAATAATACGAACCGCCGTTGATCTATCTACAGGAGTCTTAACCACCAAAACGTTAATAAGCTATACGATTAATCGCCTTAGAATCAGGTCTATGTTTGATACAGTTAGCTTCGTTATATCACAGCTCAATAGCAATACCAGCTGAACAGTTTTTTTTAATTCAAGTTCAGGTTGAGAAAATTGTTATAAACCAAAATATAGAGTTTCTTAAAACATAAAGTGAAAAACTATCATCCGAGGTGGTATTTAACTTATTTGTAAAGGTTTCTCAATTCAAATAAAAACTTCCGCGTTTTCAATTTTTCCAGGAGGTTTCTTTTAATTTATTTGGTATTAATGCTCAGTGCTATTTTACCACCATCACTGCCAATGGCGTCAAGTTCAATAATCACATGAAAAGTACTTACTATTTAGTTCAAATTTTAATTCTGTATGCATAAACATTTTTATAGATTATCTATGTTATTCATTGATGCACTTAAATCGATCCTAAGTCTACAATAGAAAGTACTGTTGGAAGGTTTTGACTTCTGAAAGCTTTGTTATCAATGTGTCCTCACATCTTTTATGTATTTCACAGATAACAAGCTCGTAAGATAAGTAGCAGGTTTTATCGAGTTCAACCCATCAAACTTCCCTCGACACTTTCACTTATTCTTGTCTCAATGTGTTCTTTCCATCGAATAAACCCCTGATTTTCACCAATCCAATTTATTCTCTGCGGCAAAAAATTGACTTTTCAGCTAATACTTTTGAATTGACCGACTGATTCAAAAATAAATTTCGTGTTTTTTCTTGCGTACGTATTCTTTGTTTAACAAAAATGGATTTGGAAGGATCACAAGTCAATGATGTTCAAAGCAACACCTAGACTCGAGTGTAGAAGTAAAACCACGACAATATTGAGTGTGTTTGAAACAAAAGCGTGCAGTGTTAAGCAACAGGTTTTATAAAACCCAATCTTGTAACAGCTATTGGAGGATGGAGTGTTTTATAAAACGATTATGCTAAGCAGAATGTCTTCTCGCCTCCGGCTTCAGTCTATCTCTACCTTTACTTTAGTCTTGATCGATTCTCAGATAATATGTAAAATGATGTCTCTTTACAAACTCTTGTGACGCAAGCAGAGCCTGCTCCTCTATATGAGTCTCTGAGGAAAGCGCAACGTCGGTACGATTTGGAATTTAATTGGAAAATCAGATTGAATACCTGTGCTTACTATTTTTGCGCTTATTTTGAGATACTGAATAAAAAATTAATAATTGTATTGGTCAATGTACACAAAACGTTTTGGGTTGACAAAACAAAAACGAAAAGTCACTAGTAACAGCATTTCTTGTCAAAGTTAAATAAACACTAGTTATACAATAAATATAACTATTATGGTGATGCCCTTAACTATCACCCTTAACTAGGCCTATCCTTTGTTTTAAATGCAATGTGTTCTTGAACCAAATCACAAAATGTTAAAGAATTGCACTTTATGGGGTTTATGGATATGTTTTTGGACCCATAGACCCCATCAACGATTGGATTAAAATCAGGAAGAGGTTCTTCGACGGAACACAGCTTACATGCCTTATATACAAGGAATTCAACCTACAAAATAGAGTCTTTTACAAACGTAATATGAAGAACTTTTCGAGACCTATGAAGGACCAGATACCATTGTGCACGCCGGGGTCTACGAAATCCCCTGCAGTTGCAGTTCAGTGTATATTGGTATATTGGCGAGACTAAAAGATTGATTTTAACGAGAGTACAGAAACACATCAGACACACATAAAACGAAGATGTTGAAAATTCGGTCATAGCAGAACACAGCTTCAACACGAAACATGCAGTAGAATTTGACAAAGTATTGGCTAAAATGTCACATAATTACCTGGGAGTCATGCAAAAAGCCATTGAAATTATTAAAAATGAAAATAACTTCAAGAAAGAAGAAAATATTAAACTTTCAAGAAGCTGGCAACTAGTCCTGAAGAACCTTTTCCAATAATGTCACAGCTATCGACAGTTGGCATCCCTGCTCCAATGGACGGTTGGCAGCCCTGTGACCAACAGGAGACAGCAAGTATCTCAGCTTCAGCCAATCAGTGACTGAAGACACTACTCAACAGTGATACCGAAATATTTCAAGCTAATTATAATGATGAGTCCATCAGCTAATTATAATGGTTTACGAGGTGTGAACCGGAAGAACTAGACTGTACCACGCGTGGTCCGACAGGGCCTATACGTGAGTCAAACCTAAGACGATTGCATAACACGTACAGTGTTGACGCTCTAAGTTACGAGACTTATAACGTGCTGCGTGTACAGTTCCAGGCAGCGCTGCTGCAGCGTTGGAACCTACCTTACTTCATGTGCGCCTTCTGTCCCTTCGTGCAAGTGCTCACTGTCAACGTGTCCGTGTTCACACTCACCGCCATCGCCGTGGACAGGCACCGCGCCATCTTGAATCCTCTCAGGTACGTTACACACTAGATATGTTTAAATGTTGTTTTGTGAGAATAAATGTTTATGTCTGTCAAGTGCTTTATAGTATCCTATAGGGGTATTTGGTATGAATATGCTGCAAAAACTAATTAGGTCAAACTGAAATTATATGATATCATCTAAAGCTTCCGATGTAGACCGAGTCAATGAGCTATTTACACCAAACGTTTCGGTCATTATACAATTGAGCACCCTCAGTGGACTTGCTGAGACTGGTTCAGGTGAGTGTAGCTCTTCCTTATACTGTCAGTCAGGTGTGACTGACACCAACATACCATACTATGTTCCAAAAACCATAAACGAGTAAATACAAATCTGCAAAAAAAAAGGAAATTATGAAGATAGCTTTAAACTCTCCAAAACATGGCAGCCATTAATAAACCAGATTAAATTTGTGCACAATAAGAGCGCAGTTGAGCCAATGGGAGTGAAGAGACATCTTAAATAGACCTCAGCTAGAGACAACTTAAGTGTTTGGCAGAGGCAACTTCGCCCAATCGTGTTCGCTGTGCCTCATTACGTATGTCGATCTCACAACAGTTAGTACACAGTCTATGCAAGAAGGAAAGAGTTGGCAGCACTGTGACTGATAGAATATAAGAAAGAGCTACAGCCACCCGAGCAAGTCAACTGAGGAAAGCTCTATTGTAACGAGCGAAACGTTTGGCAAGTGTAAAAAGGTGTATTGACGCGGTCTGTGTCAGAAGCCTTAGATGATAGTCGTGAAAATTCTAGGTGTTCTCCTTAATAAAACGTGTGGTTGTCTCGGTGACTCACTGGGCTTTAGTGTAGTTGCGCAATTGTAATGCTGTGTACGTGATGGTTTGTTGACGTTACAGTGCTCGGCCGTCCAAGCTGAGAGCTAAGATCTCCATCGCATGTATCTGGCTGGTGGCGGGAATCCTGGCAGCTCCGATGGCTGTGGCTCTGAGAGTGGCCTTGGTTGAGGAGGTAGACTCCAGTAAGTATACAACTCGCTCAAGCAATCTTTACAATAAGATGTAAGGCTTCCGGTTTACACCGCGTCACAGTTGAAATATAATTACTGCTAAACGTTTCGACCTCGCTGTGGAGAGTCATCCTCAGTAGCTTGTTGACTGGCTGAGACTGGATTGGCCGGCCGTGGCGTCTTCTTATATACCCCAGGGGTGGGGGTCCTGTCACCTGACTGGCCGAAGTGGGCGGAGCCTGTTGCTCGTTGTCGAACTGGAACACAACGACACACAACACGCGTTGATAACACTGGAACTGGAATTATCAAAACTTGGCAGCCAGTTCTTCAGAAGTCCTATTGAAGCCAGCCAATCCAGTTCGACAACGAGCAACAGGCTCCGCCCACTTCGGCCAATCAGGTGACAGGAACCCCCACCCCTGGGGTATATAAGAAGACGCCACAGCCGGCCAATCCAGTCTCAGCCAGTCAACAAACTACTGAGGATGACTCTCCACAGTGAGGTCGAAACGTCTAGCAGTAATTATTGTATTTCAACTGTGACGTGGTGTAAACCGGAAGCCTTACATCTTAGTGATGACACCGGCCGCGAAAGCCTAAGAGTTAAGAGAATCTTTACAATATTGGCTTATTTATCCTGGGCAGTCTGTGATTTTCTAGCTTATAGTCTGTGACTGATGCAGCAGTTTCACGTCTTAAATATAGATGCACCTTCAGGCATAAATGCATCAAGTCCACAGGTGAACGAATCACGGTGGTAAAACACGCATGTCTTCACATTCACACGACGAACACCCAAAAATCAAAACGCAAAGGTCAATCAGTGAATGGGTGTAAAGGGCAGACTGTCACGACTATAAACAACAAATTACTGACGGCCTAAGGTAGTAAAACGAACCTTGAACATAAGACAGTGATATGGGGACTACAAACATGATTATCTTTACAGTTGATTTCGTGCCAGACTTTTGGGTACAGACGTTAATTTAAAGATGAAGAGCGGTGGACAGTAAACATGTATTAGGCAATTTTATTTTCATCTAACTTCAATATGCAAAAAAACGCAGGGTTAAAAGTAGTCAATGATTCAAACTTTGTTTACTTTGCCAAAGGTTACAAATGTGCGATACGTTCAAAATAAAGGTTACTCATGGAAATCAAAAGGTTTTATTTGTTAAACGGGAATACGAACGCTGTAGAGCTTTATTAGACTACTTCTGGCAAAGATCAATGACCTCATCAACTCCTGCAGCATCTAAATGCTCAAACAGCCCAAATAATGCATGTTGCAAATCCCAACTATTTTACCATTGGTTCGCAGAGGGACGTGTTCATACCAAGCCGTTCTGCTACAACGTGAACATGAACGAAGAAGCAATGCTCAGTTACCGCTTCGTCTTGTTCTTCGTGCAGTACTTCACCCCCTTGTGCGTCATATCCTGTGTGTACGTGCGCATGGCGCTCAGGCTGTGGGGCTCCCGCGCCCCAGGCAACGCACAGGACAGCAGGGACGCCAACCTCATGAAGAACAAGAAGAAGGTATTTATTTTATACTATGTGCAGTACCTCATCCCCTCTACTTTTGCGAAAGTGGCCTACCTTGGTTTAATACACGTGTGGCACATTGCACAGGACAGAAGAAGCACCAACCTTGAAGAAAAGGTAAATGATGTTCTACAACAACTTTGGGCAAAAGTGTTTTACTATTGCTAATGCACTTCTTGGTTGCTCCCTTAGCCCAGATTTTGCTATCATCTAGAATAACTAATCTAAAGTTTTCCTTAGTTCAGCCTCATGAAATCCTTTTTCTAAATTCTAAGGTCTACGTTTTAAGTTTATGTGCCTCCCGAGATGTTACGTAATATCAAATAGTTTTGCTACAAACCCAGCCTTTATCATTGTGACAAATAGGTAGAATAAAAGTTATTCAGCTAGGTTTGCTATCAAGTCCTGTAATTTAAACTTTGAATACTTATATTTTCACTTAAATATAAGTATTCAAAGTTTAAATTACAGGTTAGAGTAGTACTATATTGGTTAAAAAAGAGACATAGCAAATCACCCTAGTTGATCATAATCAGAACCAAATTAACAACAAAAGATTAGAAGTGAAACCCTGCAGTGTAGGACCAAAGTTCAAATTATTATTTACCTTGTATTTTGTCTGTAGATCCTACAGTTGAGAATAAAGTGGATGCGCATTTCGCCCCGCTTGTGGAGCATCGTCGGCACTCTTTTATTGTCCTATACAACACGGGGGGACGCGAACGCGGTGACGGACTACGCGGGTTCTTCGTCCGGTGGCCACCTACGATACATCGCGCACTGGGGGATGAATGTACGACTGGCAGGTTGGAGGTGGCCCCCGCAGCCCAGCACGAGCACACCTCTAACCTGCCAGTCCTGTATGTAGGTGGCCACCGGACGAAGAACCCGCGTAGTCCGTCACCGCGTTCGCCCCCGTGTGTGTATAGTACAATAAATAGTGTTAATAGTGTACCATATGTTTTAGTTAAGGACAATAAGAGTGCCGACGATGCCCCACAAGCGGGGCGAAATGCGCATCCACTTTATTCTCAACTGTAGGATCTACAGGCACAATACAAGGTAATCAATAAAAGTATGAGAGTTAAGCAGCGTAAGTGGAAGCAGTTTAACTGACGTGAGTTAGCTAAAGGTTTATGAGTGTTTATCAGCTACCTGGTGATTCATAACCCCCACTATTTATAGGTGATAAAGATGCTGGTGATAGTGGTCGCACTGTTCGGCCTGTGTTGGCTACCTCTTCAGACCTACAATGTGCTCCAAGACGTCTTCCCTGAGATCAACAAGTGAGTAGGTTACAAATAGTTAACGCAAATGGGAAAATAAATATTATGTGTGAAGGAAGGTTAATAGCATGGTCAAACTAGCGTTGGTTAGAAAACTCATTAGATTCATGAACTCTGAGCACATTGAGGGGATAAAGTTTGGACGGTGACAAAATGTAACAACATGCGTTGTCACTCACAACTTACTGGATTTCCATGCAGTACGCAACTTTGTTTTTAAAATTGGTTAAATGCTCTGGTGACTTTGTGAAGCGAAATCTTCATTTCTCATTTTTAGTACCGTGACAGAAGTCCATATTTAAAGAGACGTATCATTTTCTATTACAATACAAAATATTGAAAACAAATTCAACAAATATTGCATACGAAAATACTATCATCTATTTATTTTTAGTTACTGAACAAATAAATTGTTTAAAACTGCTAGATAATATTGAGTGAATTCTCCAATATTAATTGAAAAGAATCAACTAAGAATTAACAAAGTTACAGTGGACACCGTGGCAAACATCAAGATAATAATGTGGAAAGTCTGTTTTCAGCCAGAGTTTCCCCTAAAGCTTCGTTGTGTCCCAATAGATTTTTATGACCTTGGTGTCAATAGTTAGGTAATAAAATTCACTACAAAACGTTATTCATTACATTTTATCGTTCAACTCACCGTTTATTCGCTATTTAGGGTGTAACGCCAAAAATGCCCTAAAATTACCATAAAATAGCCACCGTTTTAAAATGATAAATTAGATCATCCTGGCAATTCTTTCCATAAATGTTCTTACTTAGATACAAATTTATGTTATGTTTGAGTCGAATCCGATGAATGGTGTCGGAGATAATAAATAATTAGTGAAAATATAAAATGGCAAATATCTGGTTAACTAAGCGTTTTGGAAAAAGTTTTATTCCTAATTTTCTCTTTATTTTGACTCATACGGCCTTTTCCCAGAGTCTGGCACTTTACTTATGGGACACCCTGTATACAGCGGACGAGTGGGTGAGAGCTGATATTGAAACACGTTTATTTGCTACACGAATCCCGTGTCTGATATTAGTTAACAGTTGACTGACGCGTGCTGTTTCAACTTAATGAGTAAACTCGTGCTCAATATTGGTGATATTACACCACTATTTGCCGACAGTTCTGTAGCAACCGACTTGTTTGAAAGTTTCATCAATTGAATTTTCAGATAAAGGTTTAGTTGTGGACAATTCGCATTCCTACAAAAATAAAGAGAGAATTTAACTGAAAATGTACGCTTATGAGCGATCAGTTAGTTCAATTGACATAATTATGACGAATGGTTTGAACTAGCAGTTAGTCATATCGGCTCAGAACTAGTTCCAGGCGATTCATCAAAGTTTGCTTCCCAAATGAATCGCACATGTGGTCCCTTCGGTCATCCATTTCAAATGTTTAACCAACAAACAGTTTGTAAACAATTGTAATCTTCAAGAGAACGAGGCTGATAATAATTCAGAAAATTAAGGGTCCGCTTCAGCTGCGCGATGACGTTACAATGCAACAGTCTACGGCGGTCTGAATGTCATTTTTCAACCTTATTTGACCTTAATAAACATGATATATTTGAAAATTAGAAGAGTTTTCCTTCACGAGGTTTAAATTATGCGGTTTCAGTGTACAAAATGGAGTTGAAAATTACTCCAAAAGGAGGTTCCTACAGTTCGATCTTGCTGAGTAACAAACTCGACCGAGATAAGGAGCATTTTTCCCATATTTGGTGAAAATCGGACAAGAAAGGCGACGTTTACAGATGATACACATGTATAGATATATGTATATAACAAAGTAAGCAAAATCCAAGAATCACAATTTTGTATATACGTATGTGTGGATGCTCAACACGTGTTCTAGATCGGTGCTCATTTCACCGGCCTGCTTACCATGCTGACGACATAAATATCTTATTTTCCAAAGAAATTCGATAAAACAGTATGAATGCGACAACAGCTAATTACTCGACCTTGTGTTCCAGATACAGATACATCAACGTCATCTGGTTCTGCTGTGATTGGCTAGCGATGAGTAACAGCTGTTACAATCCATTCATCTACGGTATTTATAACGTAAGTTCTGAACCCCTGCGTCCTCTAAGCTGTGGTTTCCTAGGAAGTGGTGACCGCTGTTTTACGGTCCGAATATGCCAATGAACCTTATATGAGGGTCTTCAATGTAACGATATAAGGGGATTTCCTGGAGAGCAGTGGGTCACATGGAGGGGTTTCCTTTCATGTCCTTTTTTTGGTATATGAAAAGAAGAATGAAAAGCTCTATTGTTATGGAAATTTACTAATTACGGGGGACAAATTCACCAAAACAACAGCTGTTGAAAATAATAATAGGTTTCTGTAACTCTACCTTTATCATAAATTTTGAGATATCTCCAAAGGTTGTTATTTGTTTTAAAAGCGCTTCCCCAAGATTCTCCTACTTGGAACCAAAACTGCCAACACCCAAATCACCGAGTATAAGTGGTCGAATTCAGTCAGAGAGTTTTCTTGCGCTCGGCCAATTAGTTGTGTCAAAATTAAAAAGCAATTGAATTAAATACTAAAATGTTTTAATATCAAGTGAGTAATGTGTTACAAGCAAAGTGTTATTATTAGCAAATGGACTTTTCATACAGTTTTTAAATAGGAACATAATCATTCCCTTCTTCCTGTTAGAACAGTCTGAAACTGAGTAAACTCGCTGACACGAGCAACCAAGTGTAAGTGTATCAAAGACAAGAGTTCAAAGCACAAACATCAACAGTAAAAATACAATTGATGGGAAGTGCGCCAGCTGAGCTCTTCACACCCTTTATACACGTCTTCAACACTGCTAACGTGAAGTACGGTCCCTTGAGCCCTTTGTTACGGTCCTTTTCCCTATCTTGAGCACTTTGAACGTGACTGAAATGGTTTCCTATAGTAACTTTCTATTTCTTTGCCACTGGTTATTTGTAAGGGTAATATTATCGGCGGTATAATGACCCCAAATAATGAAATTTGACTTTATATAAATAGTTTGAGGGCCTGAATTTTGAAAATATTGATTTGCAAAGGTTTATTGCTCGTAATAAAACGTGTTAAGTCTTTCATCTGCCTTACTTAAGAACAATTAATTATCATTAAAATTTGAGCTCGTGTGTCGGTTAAGGGCCAACACAGCTCCATTCAATGGCTCATGGAAATTGTAATCGAGGAAACTCCCTATAGTTAGTTGGTGGAAGGATTGGAACCAAACCAACCTAAAACCCCAGACCAACAAGAAAACTGATCAAAAAATACAAAGTAGTAGATAGATTTTAGAAGCGTATACAGAAAGTGTATTTTATTGAAGCAGCAAAACGCTAAAGTAAACTGATTAGAGTAGAGAAGAAATCAGAGAAGTTGGATGTGAGTTAGGAAGGTTCCTTCATCTTTCTATAAAAGCTCTGGGGAGCGACATAGAGAACATATGTCTTTGTAGCACAGTAAAGGATGTCTACGATCAACTCTTCCAATCTCTTTCAACTCTTTGCGCCTTGTTCAGTTAGTTAATGGCAACTTTAAATTGTTTCGTGGATGAAACTTATCAGATGAAAGTAGTTTCAACTGTAAAACCGCTGCTTGAGTCGCATGTTTTAGGTAAACTTTTCCCTAAACTTGTAAGGCTTTAGAGTAGAAACCGACGTCGAATTAGTTGAGAAATTGGATCTAATTATTTGTCATCATGGTTGGGAATTTTTCAGCTAAAATAAACTTTGAAATTTGAAGAAACTGAAGCTCTGAGAGGCTCTATAGCAAAGCTGCTTCTTGCCTGATCTATCGTCAGATTTTGTATAAGATCTCGAGACCTAGGGCATGTTGGCCCTAGTGCTCGGAAATGGCTGTCTTGATCCAGGTAAGTTCCTAACCACATTACAGATTGCTGTTGCTGAGAGGTTGGTCACTTTCATTCGCGTTAACTGATCACTCAAGTTTAAAAGACCGTAACAAAATAAGCTGATTTTCGTTACTGGTGTTCAATACCGATATTATTCGTGTTACCGTTTTTGTTCTAGCTTTCAAAAACGAGTTTATGGTACATTGAACATGAAAAATGTGTTACAGGAAAAGTTCAAAAGGGAGTTCAAACAGAGGTTTCCGTTTCACAAGCGCAAGTGGATGGGAGGTAGCGGCAACGACAGCGTAGACGAGAAGACGTACCTTGGAGCTAGGAGTTCAGTACACTCGTCTCACAGTCCAGGGTACGACTGGAGGCGGTCCTACACCAACAGACAGACGACACACAACAATGGTGTGTACACCAGGGGCAACTCTAGAGCTAGAGACCTGTACGTGTTCCACCACAAGAACACCACAGTAGTGAGACAAGCCAGCAACACCGAGCTTGAAGAACTGGTCTTGTAGACAACTGGTGACTGTATTTGCGCGAAACTAATAATCCCTATTATTGATCGTACTTGTCATATTGTGAGCATGTCATGAGAAAACTGTGAGGCCACTCTGCGACTGAATATTTTCATGGGCTACGTCGGTCAACCTATAACTGAAGGACTATAATTCACAATTTTCGCCGTGGCTCGAGGTTTCAAGCAAAGGAAATATTAACTTTTAACTCAGTGTGTTTTCTTACGGACTTACTAATTCAGAAAATAATGGGAACAACTTCACGATATGCTTGCAGTTTTAATTTAGTTATCAACCAATACAAAACTAGTTTGCTTTTTTAAAACAAACCAACCCTAACTTAAATGTTTCTGCTCAAGATTATCGGCATGAAACTGGATCAAGGATATAAAGCCTCTAAAATGACATTTCTCCGTGACACTATAGTCGTTCCCACTATTTTTACGCGCAGGAAAACCAGGCTTTACATAGGCCTAGAAAATGTATAAACCTTATGTGTACTAGTATTTTTAACCGTTATTTATAAAGTATATTTAATGTGTTATAAATGTTTTGGTTTTATTCCAATCCTTTTCTTCTGGTGCAAACCGACGTCCTGCACTTTGTTTAACTTTGGTTATTTTGAATCATGAAATAATGACTCTTTCATTTTGTTTGTAAGAGCTCATTGTGTTTGGTTTCTCGACTTGTCATCACTTACAATAAGTCACTTTTCAAGTACAATCCTTTAAGTACGTCAAAACATGGGGCACTTTCAGTGATTTATCTCAAATCCTTTAAACAAATGGGTATTTTCTGAGGTTTACGAGTAAGTATTATTACGGGCATTGTCCATAATTTGTAGTTACCAAGAAAAGCACGACATTTTGGGATCTAAAATCGACTTTAGGTGAAAAGTAACTTATGTTATTTTTATGTGTGTTTTTTGTTAATTTTCACCTGAATATGGGATTAGATTCCAGATCCCAAAACGTTGTGTTCTTCTTGTTTACTAAAAAAACTATGGAAAACGTTCGTAGCAATATTTCAACCTCAAAAATACGACCATCGACCACACTTCAAACACTAATTTTGTTATTTCATATTAGAAAGTAGAAGAATGTAACAATGCTTTCTTTAACCTACCACCCTAAATACTGTAGACAGCGGTAATGCACACGAGACTGATTATGACGCACGGTGCCGTGTCCGGCAAGTATGCTGATTGCAAATACCGTCCGTTGCGTGCGGCGCTGTGTGCTACATTCCCCTGTGAATTGCAATGCAAGCTCATTTATATGTAGGCCTGGAGTTAATCTATCTTGAGTTCACGGGATGTCCTGAATACATGCAAGCTGTCTAACTATCTAATGTTGTGCAGTATCAGTACGAGTAGAAATAGTTATGAAACAAAGAATTTCAGTATAAGCAGCATGACAGTATATCATGTAACGTAAAATCCAGATAAAATAACTCCTCACTAACCAAACGTATAAACGACCTACTGCCGAACTACGCGTTTGACAAAGACAATGTTATGAGAGGTAGATCGGGCGTAGATGCTCATGGCTAAGGCAGGAAAATCAACGTAGTTGCGGCAGCCCAAGCACTGATAGCGCTCTTGCCCTCATTTCCCCCTCAGCTCCAGATGCTCGAATTAGTCTGATGTCAAGGACGTAAATGTGATCAAATCGTGTGATTTTCGAGAACGAACAAACTTGCGCGTGCGTCAGTGGCTCTACTTTAGACTCTTAAAAGAATTCCCTCGCAGCGCTATCTGTGCTCGGGCTGCCCAACTATTTTGATTTTCCTGCCTCAGCTATGTGGCATCAATGCGCAATCTACTTACCGTAAAGCATCTTTGCTTTTAGTACTTTAGAACCCTCGCGCAAGAGAATTCATTTCATAAAAAGTATGATTGAAGAAAATGTTGTCAAACATCCTAGCTGGACAATAGATCGAACTAATAACTCATCTGAAGGCGTGGATTATAAAATGCATTTCCAGTTGTCAGTTGTGGAGAGAAGCACGATAAGTTTGCCGACGTCACCGCAGCTGAGATAAACAGCAATAAATATGCAGAGTTGAGCATCCGCTCACAACTGTCACCGAGGTGAAACATTTAACTGCAGTTTACATCGGCCAACTATCCTCTCACAGCAGTGTATTCAGTAGTGCATAGTTCTAAAAATAACTTCAAAGCAACTCCCCACCCAGCTACGAACTGAGGAACTCATTCTTTATGACTTAATTTCTGCCTCTGAGAACTTTTACCAGTCTTTAACTACACAGTTCCTAAGTTCAGGCTAAGTTCAGTTTCTAAACAGTTATTGGTTAAATTCAATGAAAAGTATCACTATTTGAGATGCCGACCACTCTCATGGGAGTATTTTAAGGCAAATATTTGGTGAAGGATGAGTTTGATGAGTGGCAGTAATGAGCTATGAGGTGTTAGTCTTGTTACAAACTAAGGTCGACCCTTCCTTAGAATGTGTCATTAATTAATAGCCAAATGACCAATGGAAATACAAGGACCAACGGCTTAACGTGACTTCCGAACCACGCAGGTGATGGTCTGATACGTCTAAATTATGGTGGGAGTTGATGCGGGTTACCAAAGACATGTTGAATAACGTTTGAGGAGAGCTTGAGTACTGTGTAGGTACTTTCCGAGCGGCTAATTGCGTTTATACGTAAACTAGATGGGTAAAAATAACTGTTTTAAATTGAGGATTTAAAAAAGTAAAAATGTAAAATTTACGTTAGCTTATGGTTCAAAATCCGTTATTGTCTTATGATTACCCTTTATATTTACGTTTCACTATATATTTCGCACCCTAGTTCAAGTGAAGTTAGTTTCTGCAGTAACAGTTTTGATCAGAAAAATAACTGTTTGAAATATTTTACAAATTTGGCCAGCGGTTCAGACTAAACATGTCTAAATCCTAATCTGACCCTTCCTACAAATCGTTTTTGACTAGGTTTTTCAGCTCGACTCAGGAACTTTCTGCACTTAACTTACAAGAGGTTACCTTAAGTGAAGGAGAGGAAGATGTCTCACTTATCACTCAAGTGATCATCTGATGAGGTCTATTGTTCTCTGATCACTTGTTCATTCTGTAAGTGACATCACTTCATCCCTTGTCTAATCTTTACTTCAAAGCAAAAACATCTTTGTCTCCGTAGTCCGAGCTAAAGAGGTTAAGTGTTTCTACAGTCGGCGCAAATATTCTACAACATTTAAGTTTAAAATTTTATTTTCGTAAATGAAGCAACAGGTTTTAATTCAATCGACGTTAAATTGAATGAAATACCTTTTTTAGTGACGTAAGTTTTAGTTTGGTTTACGAGTACTTTAATTTCACCCTGTAGCTTTGCTAACCTTCAATCACTTATGTCTTATGGGGTACGAAGTATTATACACACCGTGACAAATTTGAAGTAGTTTGGTTTAATCGTTTTTATATTAAAATAATCCCTCAAACATTGAATATATATTTGATAAACTATAGACAAAACGTGTTGTTTTATGAGTCTCATAGTGTTACCTAAACTACAAAGTCCGTTCACAAGCAACTATAAATTTACTTAGTTCAACCACAATGCCTGCTTGTGCACCAGGTACATTGGTTAGTTTAAAATTGCCACAAATCGTCTTTTTCGTTATTCAGTGTTAAAGTGCAGTTTCCTGTGGTTTAAAATGGAAAAATAAAAGTGAATTAAAACGCCCTAGCGAACACAAAAATTTGTTGAAGGACAATAGTATATTGGGTAGTGTAGTAATAGGTTTTGTTCTAATAATAATAAGTAATAAGTAATAGTTATTTGTAGTAATAAGTAATAACTTTCTGGGAAGGTTGCACAAAACGAATTGGTCTAGGATTTTTATTCCAAAAACGAGCAGTCAGAATAATCGCCGAATTGCGAAGGAGAGAGTCGTGTAAAGAGGCATTCAAAAGTCTAAAACTGTTGACTCTACCTTGCCTCTACATTTTGGAGGCGTGTCTCTTTTTCAGAATGAAAATTAATACCATAAGAGGTACAGACGTACACTCTTATGAAACTAGAGGCAGGGACAACTACCGAACTGGGAGACACAAAACGGTAGTTCATGAACGTTTGCCTTCCCAGGCAGGAGTTCATTTCGTCAACAGTCTACCAAATTCGTTCAAAAATGCCCTTGAGCCTAAGGCATTCAGAGCTAGTCTTAAAACCATTCTGATTTCTCAAGCATTTTATGATACAGACGAGTTTATGGCATTCAATTGGGAGACCCTTATGATTGGCTGACTGAATAGGGACTAGAGTGGACATTCGAATGTATGGGAGAGACTGAGTGTAAAAACTGTATGTTTGAATGGAATTTAGATGTAGGAATGCAAGGAAAATTTTAGATACTTAAACATTTGACGATTGCGATACATTTATTGTAAATGTGCAATATGCAACAAAACATTTATTTATTTAATATATATCAATCGCTTAACAAGCCACTGGCGCACCCTCAAGTTCGGCAGTTCACACGCAAACCCACGCTTCGGTTACACCCGGGTCAACATCAGGCAAACTCAAGCAAGTGGAGAGCAGCGCATTCTGTGTGCAGGCTGTCTGAACTATGTTGAGCTACTTGCCTCAGCCTTGCGTCATCTATGATCTATCTACCTAATATAACATTATCTTTGACAAACACTGTAAGCACGGCAATTGTAAAGTTTAGAATAGACCTTTACTAATACTGCAGCTGCATGTTAGACGGTACAGCTGATGCATTGTTCCGAAACCTCACTTGAGTGTTTGAGAGTGACAAACTCTTGTCCGGAAACAGTTTCAGTTTCTTGTATCCTTGTGTTTACTGTACTTCTCTCCACTCAAGATGTATTTCTCTCCACTCAAGATGTTGTGTCTCTGGCCATTTCTCTGTTTTCCTTGCTCTTGAAGTTTTGAGTGTACACTTCACCGACGTATGTTGTTCAAGTGACTAAGGAGAAGATACAAGAAGCGTTTTGATTCCTATCGAAGGAGAAAATTATGTTTCGTACTTTCAAGGATGACTAAAAAGTTTTAATGGTGCTACTTGTAAAGTGTACATTCATTTCAACAAAGTACATTGTAAGTAACTAGTAAGTTAGTTTAGTAAGTAAGAAGTAAGTTTATCTTCTTTTTAGTTTGGTTTGTGGGTTATATTATATGGGACATTTGTGTTATGTTGTGTTTTAGTTCTAAAAATTATGTGAGAATATTATTACTGAAATATACTATTGTATGTAGTCGTACCTGACATCAAACGAATGTATTCAATTCAAACTCATACCTTGAAAGATACATCGCTTTTCTACGTTATAACATGGAAATATTGACACCAATGAATAGGTGGAGTACTTACATAAATTGCTATAAGTCAAGAGTTTTCTCAAAAATTACATCAATCGTATTAACTATCAAAGTTCTACATTTAAGATCAAAGTAATTCACAGCAGTTTCATTCCATCCCCCGCCCCATGTTATTCAATTTTTGAAATGATAATTCATTTGACTTTTATCATCAATCAAAGCAATCCCTTGATATAAAGAACATTGAGTGGCTTTTAATTAGTGGTCCATATCAGCGAGTTATTGAAAACCGTACATCCAGCTTCAATAAGCCTTTACTCGCCAATTAGCCAAATCGTTAGAAATCGTAAATACCAATCACGTCCCGGGGAGATAATGTCCAACTTGATGTACGTACAATTAACAAATACGCGATAGGCGAATATTACAACAAATATAACAATGTGGTGTTAATATACAGGGTTAGTTAAAAGTCTGGAGACACCCCCTTAACTTTTGAAAGAGCATTTTGAAAACCCCTTTGGGAATGTTTTACAGGGTTCTGAAGTTTTTTATATAATTTTCGTTACCCACCCCACTCAAAACCGGGGGCCCCAAACCTTTTTAAATACGAACCCCCTAGTGACACCTTATTTTAATGGGGTTTAAAACACAAAGTCATTGATACCATTAAAAGAAAATTTACGACGTTCCTGTACAAAATGGTGGCTCAAAGAAAATTACATATTTAGTTCTTGGGTACTAAAGCTTTGAAATGATATGTTACAAGATAAATTATTCAAACTTTTAAAAATTGAAAATTTTAAAAGGGGCATTTTTCAAAGGTTTGCCAAATTTATCTTGTAACATAGTTTTTTAAAGCTTTGAGTACCCAGAAATTACATCTGTAATTTTTTTTAATTTTTAAAAATATAGTGACAGTATTAATTTATTTGCTTAACAAATGAAAAACGTTTAGAGCCGCCATTTTGTACAGGAACGTTGTAAAATCTTTTAATGGTATCAATAAGTTTGCGTTTGTATACCCTTTCAAATAAAGTGTCACAAGGAGGGGTTCATGTTTAAAAAATTAGTGGGACCCTCCCCGGTTTTGAGTAGGGGATGGGTTACAAAAAGTACGTCAAAAGATGCCTCTATTAAAACATTTCCTAAAGAGTTTTCAAAATGTTTCCACTTTCAAAAGTTGAGGGGGTGTCTCTAGACTTTTAACTAACCCTGTATATTGTATTGAGTTTCTGTTATGTTCTTAAAAGCAAGAGAGTACTCTGTTTGAATAATTGTACACAAATGATCATCGATAACCAAATAAATTAAATTTCCTTCTATGTATGTTTGTAAAAAACAGTATCTTCATTCCTAAAGTCCCATATTAAATATGGCGTACTTATTTAGTTAAATCTACCAACAAATTAAAATTATTCGCAAAACTTTAATGCGGTTGTGATTAGTTGTAGTGACATGGATATCTTTAGTTCATAAAACTGAAATCGAATTTATAGACGACATCCAGCATTTAATGTATCAAAAGCCAATCATGTGAAAAACGTATTCTGTGAGGAATGATTATGAGAGGTTTTCTGATATATTGCAGTTCACAGTGCATGTAACGAAGCGTTGTCCACACTATTGATGTGGAAAATGTGTCTTTATACTTTCAAAGCTGGCAATATAATGACAGTGGGATGATGCGATAAGGAATTAATGAATGGTTATAAATAATATGGATACTTTCTGGTTAAATGTGCTTTATTGGCTAGCTACCTACTATACATGTATCGCACAAATCAAAACCGTTTCAATTTCCCAACAATCACGTAATCACGAAATATTCCAGTTGTTTCCAAAGAATTTAAAAACCTCTAGCAAAAAAGAACAAACTACATGTTTTAAAAGTTTTTAATGTTTCAAAACTACATGCTTTAACTTTTAAATAGCTTTTATACTGTATTGGTAAAGAATTTCATTTTGTGGTATGTAGTGTTTAGCTGAAACCTTTAATATTTAAACTAACAATCTTTGCTTAGCATGAAAATACTGTATTTGTCTTGATTCAACCGTATATCTAATGCAAAATATAACGAGCATAGTTGTTTATAAAAGCCCATCTAAGCTTGCATTAATGGAACTTGCATGTACTTGTGTTTACTCCAAGTTAATTCCTAGATGGTCTCCCATTCTAAGATCTTCCATTCTTCATTCATTCGATCAATTTAGTTCATAATCATGTTTCACGTCGATGATTTATGCATAAACATTATTGAGGGAAAGATTACCACGATTTAACCCTGTAGTTAGGCGATTCGTCATTACTTTAACGTCCTCGACGTCTTTTCAATTACTGTTCCATTAAACTCCTGTCAGAACACCTCGACCACCATCCTTCATCGCCGGTCACTTGTTATTTTCCCAGACTTCATAATGCATTCACATTTCACTGAAAGTTACGTTAACTTGTTTTCAACAAGTAAAACATGTTACTGTAGACATTTGAGATGTACTTCGCTTGTTTGTTTACTATTGTACTTTACTAAAACGTGAAGTAAAGAATACTAAAATAATTATTTGTTTCGCCTAATTTAAAATGAGTCTGAAACATTTTAATTCGTCGGTCATTGCATCATTTGGCCTATAAAAAAGTAGAACAAAAATGGTATCCTCACTCTTGCTTTTTAAGGTGAATATTTTAACAAATATTCATATTAATAAATATTAGTCAATTTTCAGCTTATTAAGAATAAGAATGTATTTATTTTTTTGATTATTTACATAATACATAATATACATACATCATCTAAATCAGACAATTTAAATTCAAAATAAACAATATTACGTCAATTTGAATTCGAAATAACTTATTTTACAGTTTTACGTAATATTCAGGTATACAGTTTAAACATTACCTTAAATTAATTTTTTTAAGTGTTGACAGATTAAGTCTATTAATTGTAGAAAGCAAACTCTCTGTAACATTTCATTGTAGCTGGTTATCGGTCAAACACGTGAATACGAACAAATCTTTTCCGAAAAATAATATATCTTTTATCAAACCCGGTGGGTACTAATATTTACTATAGTGCTATCCAAGTCGGGTGGATTGGAAGAAATTAGACCACGCTTACATTCGATTTTTCTGTCCATAATGCATCATATTTCTTTAGCTCAATGTTTCTATTTTTTGCACTATATTCTGTAAAAAGATCTATAAGCCGTAAATAAATAAATAAATATTGACAAATCAACTAATTACATCAAAACGTAAAGCTTGCCGGAGAAAACGACATATACCAATAGGTTACACATCACCTGGCCTAAAGACGTGCCTAAGACGTTAGATAAACTATTCAAATAGACAACAAATGGATACATCGTCTAATGATATTCTAAAGACATTCTTGCGTACCAATGTGCTCTACGGAAAGAAACAATAGACAGTTCAGGTGCGGCTTAGATAAATGAAGAAACACTAAGATAAATGACTGGGATCTGTGTAGCCTCGATCTTTTAAATTGCATTAGAATTGAAGCTTCAAGGAAATTGCTCTTGTTCCATTGATTATCAAATAGTTTTACTAAATCACTAAATCACTATTTGAGATGCCGACCACTCTCATGAGGGTATTTTAAGGCAAATATGTGATGAAGGATGAGTGTGATGAGTGGTAGTAATGGGTTATGAGGTGTAGTCTTGTTACAAACGAAGGCCGACTCTTCCTTAGAATAGGTCATTAATTAATAGCCCAATGACCAATGGAAATACAAGGACCAACGGCTTAACGTGACTTCCGAACCACACAAGTGATCGTCTGATATGTCTAAACGATGGTGGGAGTTAATGCGGGTATCATCAGATGATCGCTGAGACTATCTGAGCCGCTTTAGACCTATATCATCCTCAAAACCTGACCTCCATGAAGCTGGATTACAGGACCACGCCACGAGTCCCAGTCAGTAAAACTTCATCCTATTAGTAAAACTTGTCAAATGCTTGGTTTGATTTTTGTGGCTAATGCTTTACTGTTTTTTCTTCCGTGTGAATTATTGTAACTTTGACCCTGTTTAGAATTATTATTTACTACTGCATTAATAGTATTTTCACTGGTTTCTATGTAAATATTACTGTTATTTATTAAATTAAATAATTGACACAACATTTTCCCTACAGTTTTTGACGGGTTAAAATCAAATATAATTATTTAAAGTGAAATAAATCTCCTGTATTAGTTATAATAATAATTATAAAACGTCTTTATTTGTATGAACGAAAAGGCGAAGTTAGGGCTAACAAGACTTTTCAACCAAACCCCTTAACCTAAACAAAATATATAAGAAACAGATATAACTGCAGATTAAATATAAATAACAAACAAAGTGTCACATGAAGAACTTTTAATCAAAGAAAACTATAGAAGAATGACAAAAGATATGTTAGTTTGGCAGGACCATGTGGATGTTTTCGCCGATATCACTTTACAAATAATGAAAATTCTAGGTATACCTGGCGAGGCACGTAGAGGACCGAATGGACCTTTCTGCGACTTACACTCTGGTTAACTTCCACCGTACCTTATAAATTATTCTTTAAAATTTTAATTTTCACCCCCACGTCCTAAAGTAAACAATTATTTACAAATGCATCAATGTTTTGTTTTCAAAACAGATTCTCATCGCCACATTACAACAGCTGACAGCAGAAAGACAAGACAACTCTGACTCCGTGCACAGTGCAACACGGCCTCTGTTCCTAAACAACAGAGATTTCACTTGTTCCTTTGTTTCCTAAACATAGCTTTTGTTTTAATGGATATCTCTTGTGAGTCTTTTAGAATACTGTCAGCCTTCTGTAGTTCTTTAGTGTTAAATATATGAACCTTCATGTTTCCATCGTGTAGGACTTGTGGCATTGAGTGTATTTACAACGTCGTTTCCTCCTTCACACCATAACACCCTCTGTTTGCACTCGCCACACATGAGTTCATTTAATATTACATTTTATATACAGAACGTTAATTTTAAACAACTAATCGATTAAAAATCGAATTTTCGTGCATTTTCTTACCGTTTTTCTTGTTTCTCTTTTCACCTAATTAATTTTACTGGCTTTATTATTTTTTTGTCTATTCCTAGTCCAGCCCTAGTTGAAACTAGGCAAATAAATACATGGCAATGTATGATAAAATTCACATTTTAGGTTATTTAACTGCTTAGAAAAGGATTGTAAGCGCAGGAAGTATTATAGTGAGAACTGCACTATACTATAAAGTAATTTTTCTGTTCTGAATTCATTTTGTTAATTTCATTATTTAAATTAATTCAGTATAGCACATTTAAATCCTTATACCTAGTATATAATTATTAATATATATTTCAACATCAAGCGTATCACTAGTAAGTTAAATAAAACGTCAATTCTAAAAGAAGGCTAGAGTTGGAATGGAAATAGAACCGAGTTAAAGGTGGAACAAATAATTAGAACTTCAAACTGGTCGGCTCCATTGTACAAACTTCCACGCGGTGAAGTTCTTCAAATCACTTCGGCCCTCAACTTCTCTTGGACTTTTTACTCTTTAAATTAAAAAGTTTAAGGTTGTCATTTGCAAAAGATCGATAAACTAGGAATCTTTAGGTTTGCTTGGTTGGTTTTAAGTATATTTCAAACATACAGTGATGTAACTGCACGTTATCTTCATGAAATATGTCAGTTACGAGCAAAGATTTGTGGGAAATTCGGTCGCCCAGAGACCTGATTACAATAATGTTCATGATTTATTCTGTAAATAATTCAAAACTATATAATTTTCATCGTGGTGGGTTGGAATCGTGCACGACTCCGGAGCTCACCAATTCGCTGGCGTGGGTTCGATCCCCTCAGTTAAGTTAAGGTTTAAAGTGGCTAAGTAGTGACGGTAGTGCTAAGTAAAGGTGCCTAGAGAGGGTGATTTTTAATGCTAAGTGGTAGAGAGGGCTTTGTAATCCAACCTTCGCCTTGTTACATAAAAAAACTAACCTTTTATCTGTAAACAAAATAATATGTGCAAAAGATCGACTTATTTTTGTAAAACAGTTTAACCTCTGAATGTTTCTCCACATTTACAGCTGCAAGATATTAGTTTAACGAGCTTAAAGCGAAAATTCGTTCAATGGCTGTAATCAGGAGATGTCACAGCCAGACTTTCTTCTGCCACAGAACACAACTTTAACCCGCTTCTAAACTTAGACCTTATAATCCGAGCCAACAATGAGTACAAACTAATGTAATCTATATTTCAAAAGCACTAAAGTTAACAATTTGGCTATTTGATTAAGATATAACGATATTTTCTTTGACAGCTAGATGACTGTTCTACAACCATTGTAGCTAGCTACTTTCTATAGTGTATGATAACAAATTTGTTATTTAATAATTTCCTTTTTGGCTTCACCTCAACGGGAAAACACACAGTTTCAAAACCGAAAAATGTATTTAGAACTTCATAAGAGAACCCGTGTTCGTTCAAAACTAGATGGCAAAATAACCAAACAAGTTTGTTGCTTATGTAACGAAATACACGAAAATAAAAGTCTTCAAAGCGGTTGACAAAAAGAATCCATTAAAATTTCCATAAGTTGCCCATGTGCCAGCATAAAGGGTAGTGAATGTTGTCTGTTAATTACAAATATCTTTGTTTTTTGTACATTTTGGGAAGCAGTAGACTTGAACGTGTGTTTCTGCTAATTTTATATCCCCCACCTCTAACTAGGTAATGTTGAAAACCCCAAAGCTTTAGGGTCCTGAATTTTTGATTGTTGTTACCCACTTCACCAACCAGTGAGGGCCCCTATTTTAAAATACGAAACCTTTTGACACCTCTTTTAGGTATAAAAACACAGCCCATTGATATACTGTTAAAAAATTTACGTGCCTGTTCAAAATGGCGCCTCAAACTTTTTAGACCATTACGATAAATGGATTTATTCCCATATTTTCAAAATTTAGAACAAAAATATGATTTAGTTTTCAAAACAATGTCTTGTAATGATATGTTACAAGATAATTTTTCAAACTTTGAAAACTTATCGAATTTTGAAAAAGGGGCAGTTTTAAAAGTTTGCAAATCTATCTTGTAACAAATCATTTTAAAGTTTGAGTACCCAAAAACTATATCTGTAATTTTTGTCAAAACTTTGAAAATATAGCGACAGCGTCCATTTATTTTCTTAAAAAATGAAAAACGTTTTGACGCCATTCTGTACAGGAACGTCTCAAAACAATTTAACGGTATCATGAGTTTAGTTTTTATACTCTTTCAAAAGGTCGGACAAGAGAAGGGTTTGTATTTAAAAGTTTAGGGGCCCACCTTGTTTTTGGGTGGGGGTGGGTAACAAGAAGCGTCAAAAGGAAACTTTAACCCTATAAAACATTCCCAAAGGGGTTTTCAAATTTTTTCTTTCAAAGTTAAGGTGGAGAGACTTATACAACTCACCCTGTATATCAAACGCGTACCATCACTCACCCAAAAATATTCATCTTATAGTTGTGCATTCTACTGTTAGATCCCTGCTGTCCGGTTAGATTCATACTATACTAAAGATTTATACGATTTTATTGGTGGAATTTTAGACTATTTATAAAAACAGCAGTAACAACGTTTTATACTGGTTTGGTACCCGTTTGTTAAGCCACCGTTGTAGGTGTTAGACCATTTGAAACTATTATTATTTTAGTGTTGTTTTAGCCGAAAATTTTTTAGACACTTATCTCAATTAGAGTAATTGCATTTTAAAACAATGTCAATAGAGGTTACATGGCTGCCTGGGACTGTAAGTAGGTAAATGATGGTCCGAATCCAGTCCCAGGGCCGTATTAGTAACATCTTTACTAATGCGACCATTTGTTTTTTAAACTGCGCTACTACTAGTGAATAGAGTTACTAAGAGGATTTTCATTAAACCTGGCACTAAAAAGTGGTTGGAAACTAATAAAATATTGGTGAATGTGATAATCCAGCACTTAACAAGCTTTATTGTTTTCAAATTCAAGAATTACAACAGTAGGCTGAACAAACAGCCAATACGTACCCAAACCAGTATAAATAAACTTTGTGAGTTTCTTTCCAATGGTTCCAATTAAATGGTCTAAAACAATTTTACCCAGTAAAATTTATAATCAAAATCAGTAACATCATTTGTAATAACCCTGTAATTTACGTATAAAGACGACGTAAAGAAAAAAATTAAAGAGAACTTGCATAGTAACTGTTATGATAGCTAAGATTAAAAAGTACTTCTATGTGTGTGACTACTATTTTTACTTTCGTAGGGTTTAAAATGCGATGATCTTTTCGTTTATTTTGACTGTATCTGCGGCAATGTTTTATGACATTTAACCCATAATGACTAGTAGTAAAAATATACTAAGATTTAACTAAACAATGAGCGTCACCGCTGTGAATATTAGACAGATGAAATGTATTATACACACTACAGTACACTTCACTTCAGTTGTCTGTCATTATGTAGATGTTGTGTGGAAGCATTAACTCACAAGGATAATGTTACTCTTGTTCGGTTGTTCCACCGTGCTTTTGTGATATTCCGGAACACATTGTTAACTATAACCAAACTTATTTAACCACGGTTAAACAGTGGACATGACATCTTTAAGTAACTTGTACTTCATGAAGAATAAGCTCTCTTGTTGGGCGAAACTAGCAATAAGAATAAACCTGTTCAAACCCCATAAACCAATAAAATGTACGTAAACTTTTGAAAAGACTCCTAAAAAGCTCAAAATTAATACTTCTAAAATTTAAAACACTAAAAAAACCTTTTATCCCCCTTAATTAATCAAAAGTTCCTTTTAAAAATAGAACACAATTGTGTTTTTTCAAAGCAATTTGTTTAACGACTTGTGGCAACCATTAAGATAAAACCATAAAACCAAGAGACTTGATTATACAAAACTCAGTTGATTTCTAAACTATGAAGACATATTATTAACTTCTTTTAACCTTCAATTAATTGGCATTGTCTTCCGCAAAACCATTAAAGTGGTTGTGATGATTGCAACTCAACATTCTTTATCCAAACCAAATGAAAAATGAAAGCGAAAACAAATACCAAGCCAGTTTTAAATCCCTTTCCTATAACGAATTCAAAAACTCCTTTGAA
This sequence comes from Matsumurasca onukii, assembly GCA_018831715.1. Taxonomy (NCBI): domain Eukaryota; kingdom Metazoa; phylum Arthropoda; class Insecta; order Hemiptera; family Cicadellidae; genus Matsumurasca; species Matsumurasca onukii. The sequence goes on along the minus strand of CM032061.1, from coordinate 39,055,536 downwards.
GAATGAAACACTGATGTATCTTTTTCAAAGCAATCGTTTTAAAGCACTTTTGGAAACCATAAAGATAAGAGAAAGCCAAGAGACATGTTTATACACACCTCCTTGTGACGATTGCAACTCAAAATCCCTTAACCAAACCGAACGAAAAATAAAACTCGAAAAATGAACACTAAGCCAGTTTTGAATTGTATAAGAATATAAATCCGTGTAAATAAGAATGTAAATGTGTTCAAGACATTTTATGAACACAAAACAAAGTATTTCGAAAACCAATATACCAAAGTAGATTCAAAATGGTGAAGCAATATTTAGGTTCAGGTAGAATAGGAAAGTAACAGTTTGCTTCAGACGAAATGGCGAAGTTAAAAGGTTTAGTTTTAGACTGAATAGCAAAGTAGAAATGTATATAAAGACCGGAAAGCGAGTAAGTCTAGATGAAACAAAGAAGATTTGTTGTGGAATGTGTTGTTATTCATACTTAAACCCTGCTTTACGTATTGCATTGTTTGTTGAATTCCTCACTTTAGGTTGCAATATGTCTTGTTGTATGTAACTATGATTATGTAAAACCCAATTTCAGAAACCTAGTAACGTAACAAAACCTGTTTAAGAAATTTGAAATAACACAGTAGTAATTGTTACAAACAGATATTGTAGAAATAAGCCTTAAGGAAAGAAACCAGTAGTTCGTCCTTAGTTTCGTTTAAAACAATGTACTTTCGATGTGTTCTTTGAGTACATTTGTTTTACAATAAAATATTTATTAAACTTGTGAAGCCATCTTATTAAGGACGAATAGGACATCTTATCACGCATAGTTATAACAATATTCTTATTAACGTTTCGTTATAAAACACGTAAAATTTTCCTTAGTTGAGATGAATTAAAAGCAGAAAAGGAAGATTGTTGCTTTAAAAATGACAAAGTTAATTAGATCTGTGGACATCAGATGTTCTCTTTCATGTGAGAAGTTAATCCTGTCTTAAGCTTTAGTAATGAGCATTCGCGTCTTTATCCCTAACCAACCCTACTGACAATGTGATCTCTCTTCGTGTATTGAGTAGTTTGACAACTACGAGAACACTTTGTACACAAGGCGAGTCTCTACCCGCGCCATCTTGGATTTATTCACCATACGCTCGATGTAAACAAACAATACTGATTTTTCTTCTTTACTAGTTGACAACAATTGTTGACATTGGAGTTATTTGAACAATATCACTATTATTAATGTGTTTAAGTTAACAATTACTAGTAATTATTTTTCATATATTTTTTAAACTATCTTTGATTTCATACAATATTGATTAAGAAAGTGACAGTTGTTTATGGCTAAAACTTTTTAGTAAAAACAGAACGAAATATTTCTAAACTTTTATCAACAAATAACATTATTGGTTTCATAAGCTATATAGCAAACTCGGATAAAAATTAATGGAAATATTGGTGTAAAACAGAGCAATACATGCCATATTATGGCATGGATAAACGCTTACGGTCACCTAGGCAAAGCCGATCCTTAAGACTGACATTTGCAGTAATATTTATTTATCAAAATTTAATTTAATATGAGACGAAAGTTTAAAATAACAAAAGAAAGGATAAACAAGAACAAGCGTTCGAACAGAAAATTTAAGCACAAAGACATAGCCCCAAAGGATATTACTCCGAAAGATCCCGAATGATGGAAGTTTTAATCTCATTTCCAAACCAAGCAAGATTGTAAATTATTGTTCTAATAGTATCACTGAGGGGTTTCCACAACCGACAAGCAACAGTGAACGATTTATCATAAACATTTGTTCTATGAATAGAATTGATAATAACAATGTACCATGACGTGTATTTCGGTTTTGATTGTTTTAATGAATTTGAACGTTAGTACATATACACCGGAGTTTTAGACAAAGGATGTGAATGTAAAGTACATAAAGTTTGTAATGATCTGAGTTCTTTTAATTTTAAAAGTGACAAATCGGTAAAATTAATTACATGTCCATGTCGAATATAAATCTAATACAAGAGTTTTGAGCACGTTGCAGTTTATTCGAGTCATATCATTGATGACGATATCACAGCAGTTGAAGTACGGCAGTACAAGACTTTTCAAAAGCATTAATTTAACGTTCGGTAAACAAATAGGATGACAGTGCGGTGAGTCATCTTAATAGTGATTCTTGAAGGCAATATAACTTGCAGAATGTAGCTATGGTAAACACGTTCCTAATATCTTTCACAGGACGGTTCTTTAAACAAAGGGTTACAGAATTCATTAGAAGCTATAATGCAACAGTTGCATGCTGTTAGCTACTGTAATGCAACTTAACAGATCCTAGTCTAGAGGAAACATGTTCGAGTCATCTGTCTTAATGTTTCGCCATTTCCTTTACACCACCTGAGCCAGTGTGTTGTTTTATTTTACAATATTTGTTGTATGCTGTGTTACGTACAATTACTGTTCTTTTACTAGTTTTGTTTGAATCACTGTAGGGCTAAATCATTATCTGTTGCTAAGTTAGGTAACTCCATTTTGTCAGAAGACATTATGAGAAGCTTTTTAGAAACCCATAATACTGATACATCGGATTCCTGGGATTTCTACGCACGAAAGCATCTTATCATTGCTATATTACAAAATTAGATTTATTACAAATTAAACTTTTCATTAAATATAAGGTTTACTTACCAATACTGGCGGATACAATATATATGAGTATTGGAAATAAAATATGTGTTTAATGGAACTTTTCAATAATCGTACGGTGTACTTGCCAATACAGGTTGATACATTATAGGTATGTTACTTGAAAGGCTTGGATTTTTAATTATTCTATAATATTCTCTAATAATAAAATAGCTATCAGGCTATACTAGATAATTTAAAAGTTTAAACTTCCTCTTTAATCAAAATTTTACATGACTGTGTCTAGCATCTAGGAGTGTCCAGAAAATATTCAACTCAATACTGAATACATACTATAACTTTTAGTGTTCTTTTTTGCTCTGTTCAGTTTCAATGAAATGGAATGAAGAAGTCTTCATTTCCGTGGATAGTTGGGACTTTATAGTTCTCTATATCGCTTAAACACATTTGGCGTTATATAAATATCTGGGTTGAACGAGGATGAAGGATGCTGGTCGAGGTTTCTCGACGGGTTTTAATGGACCCATTATTGAAAAAGTGTCGAGGGCGCTTAAGTAAAATGACGTATAACAGACTTGTCATTTAAATTTATAAATACAGATACTGTTGGAACTGTGTATGAAATTGTTCAATTTGTGTATAATTTTTCAATTTCTTCTTGAAATTATAAGTTACAAGTTTCTTCTTGAAAGTTATATTTGTTTTAAATGTTATAACGGACGTTTTCCATTGTTTTCAAGTGAACAAAAAGCACGTAGTTTCTACAGGAATAAGAAAAGTGTTTCGTAGTTTAGTGGTCAAACTCATAACAAGGCGTGATTGCCACCATATCGTGCACAGTGCAGAGTGTGGGAGTGTGGCCCGTGCGCAGATTGTGGTATTTAGTGATTGAACTATTATTACTTTATATATAACCAACAGTTAAAATAATAGTGTTTGTATTTCCTAAAACAATACACATTGTATTGAAATAGTAAACACTGATTGTACTATACATTTATATTTCACTCATCTTAAAATCACACATATAACCTTCTCGTACTTAAAACTTCACCACCCATTCGAATTACTCCCATCTAGCCAGAATGTCAGTCCAATCAGTTAAACGGTCTCCAATTATTATGCCAAATCCGTAAAAGCCTCCGCAACCCAATTATTTTTCGAACAAATTGAGCATTGAGCTTTTAAGGCACTCGCGATCTATACCATAGGTGATTTGTGTATTCTTTTTATTTGATGGTTCATTAAAGATAATACTTAAAAACTGCTAGAGAGCTTTACATTCTATTTCAAGGAGTAAGAAAAGAAATTGGCACATGGAACAAATGTAGGTTCTCATTTAACAAGTGTAAAGAAACTCAGCAACTAGTAGTAACATTTCAAGACACTCAATGCATTACGTTTTCCCGTTATATACGCGTATGATTAAAAGGATCAGGTTGCATTTCAGTTGGTTGAGCGACTGTTACACCGCTTGTGACGTCACGATATCAATATATTGTAGACTCGTGCTGTGGGCCGGGTATTGCAGCTTAGATACAACCAACAGATTGGATATGCAGCCAAGCTACGTAATAGCATATTATGCTTGTTTAAAATAATACACGTGTTTAAAATAGTTTTATATCATTAGATTAAAGTCAACATGCGATTCCTTGATTTTGGCCATTGTATAGTAAAGTTGTGTCACATATGTCAAATGAAACAAAAATAACTGAATGAATATATAAACAACACAAAATAGAGAAATGAGTAGACGACTAGTAAGTCACTGGTAACACCTATTTTATTTAAATGTAGATAAATGGCTTATGAAAAGCCAATGGGGCTGTCGGGCGGTTGTTCAGGCAGTTGGTCAGTGTGTAGCTGTCAATGGCCGTTTACGTGCTTGATTTCTCTGTTTGTTTCTTATACATGTTGTATTGTTTGTACGCTAGCTGTTATAAAACTGACAAGTTGAACGGGGAAAAAGTAAGAGAAAAAAAATTAAGTTTGCTTGGTGGTGGGTGACTAGTCACCTTGAGCTGATTACTCCACCACCAATAAACAATCACTAAGCACAAAGAAGTTGTTAAAAGATAATTTTAAAAACCTAAATTTGCTTTTCTTTTAACGTTTCAGAAATCTAATTTTTTGCAGCACAAATTTAAGCCTTTTGATGTTGTTACTTGAAAATTTGTACCATCTGAAAAACATTATTTTGCTGCATCCAGGGCCAATAATTGAAAAATTAACCGAATAACTTTATATCTTCCTACACAATGTAAGCTGCTTAGCAAAGAAAACTTATCAATCTAGATTATTGATGGTATAAAGATGGTTTCTTAAAATATTAATGAAACATTTTATACCCGCTGTTGAAATTGGATTTAATGTTTCTTTCTTAAAATTTCTGTTTGGCCAGAACTTTCATAAGTACCTTTTTACGTAGTCTGTTCTGACAACATGTCTAGTTTTACAAATTACGGTGTTTAAAAACATTAGATACATCTACTAGTTTCGACATTTATTTCACTCCAAGATCTTCACTTGATGTAGAAAGCAAGGTGATATCATCTACATACACATAGTGTACAATTAGATCAGGCTTTATTTACTGGCACGGAAAGTTGCTCAAGTGTCGACAGCACGATATGTGGGAACATTCGTAGTTTGAAGTGAGTTAAACCGTGTTGCAAATATTGAAACTCGATATCATATCGCAAGGTTAAATATACTTTGCAAAGTGCAAAGTTTGAGCTCTTCAAGTTTTACACGCCAACGCTTTTTATTCTACTCACTTAAAACTCGATGTACAGTTTTTATTTATAATGTACCATAGCTACTTCCCCATCTTTACACTTAAACTATTCAAATGTGACACAATGTAAAGTCACAAACAGACGGCAAGATATGGCAGCGCTATCTGTGCTTGGGCTGCCGCAACTATGTTGATTTTCCTACCACAGCCATGTGACATCTATGCCCAATCTACGTAACATAACATTATTTTGGGTACAATTTACTGTTTTCTTTTTATCTGTTTGCTCACAGTGGTTTTAAGTTCAGTTGTTATGTAACAAAATAATAGCGAAGCACTTTTTTAAATTGCATAGTTTTGTTATTGTTTAAGACTTAGACAAAACCAAGATGGTTTGATTAAGTGACATGATTATGTCGATTTTCACAACTACTCCGATAAAATATTACGACAAACCTCTGAATGTTAATCACATAGTTTTTGCAAGGCTATCGCTAACAGTCCCAAGCATCCAATGAATATCTAATTTTGTAATAAATTGCAGGATGAGGAAATTTCTCCGACTAAAATGACACAAAAGAAACAACAGTACAAGTCATTATTCCAAGCTATTGCCTACCAAAACTTTTCCTCGAGAAACTTCACAACAACTAAGCGAGGTTGTTTTGGAAACTTACAACTTTACATGAGACACAACACTTTACATACCCTCTCAAACCCTGTTTAATGTTCAAGACTCATTCAAACAAGTTAATCATGAACATCTCGCGTCTACAAACTAAACTCCCTATTTATTCGTCGTAATCTTTATACAGGATGCTTATTATACGTACACAAAGCACGATTTAAAGTGAGGGAAATTTTGTGTCCTCTCACATTTGTTTTCTGATTCAAGAAGAGAGCAAACTTTAGTTGAAACTAAGTAACGTATAATTATTCAATGGTTCAAAGTAAAACCTAACATTTACGATCTTGTTTGAAACAAAGTTCTCCTAGACATTTCTGAATCCAGAACATTCTCACGCGTTTATTAATTTCTTCCCTTGGTTACAAATATTACGCCTTTCCTGTTAAATATAATCCAAGCTTTATCTGTAATATTTATAATAATCGTTTGTCAGAACAGGCTGTCCTAAAAAACACATCTGAGGTTGAAATATGATTACGCACGTTTTCCTTTGTTTTGAGTAAACAAAAATAACACGACGTTTCGGGATTCAGAATCTGATCCCGTCTTCAGGTGAAACGTAACCTAAAACACAACACTAAACATTAGGAAATAAGAGAGTAATCAATGCAAGCTGACCAGTCACCAACCCCCAAATTACCTTGTGTGTGTGTGTTTCCTTAAACTCATTTGATTTGAGCACAACAAGCACAAAATATTCCTTTTGAATTTAAAGACAAATAAAACAATCAAACACGTCCATGGCCAGTGACAGCTGCACACTGATTCGCTGTCTGGCCAGACAGATAGCCTTTTTGGCTGGCTTGGAGAAGCCGACGACTAATCACAGCCGAGAATCAGACTGACCAACAGAAACAAAGATCACAAAAACCCCTTTTTGCACAGCCAGTGGAAGGGAAATTTCTTAGTGTTTTGATGAATGAATCAGGGCTTTCTAACAAAGGAGTTTATTTGACTAACTAGCCTTTAAAAATTTCTACACGGTGAATCACAGAAAATGATTATAGCCTAAGCTGAACGTTATGTTTATGAATGCTGGGCAATTGGTCCCATACATGTGCAGGATTTTAGAATAGAAACTATCACTGCTAAAAGATTTTCTATAAAAACATATTATAAATATTGTTGTTTGCAGGGTTTTTAAAGTGTTTAACAATCCTGTTTGTAAACAATGCGTGATTACATATTTTAAACTACTGTATTCATAAATAACATAGCATCGATCGTACTTAGGTCGGGAGTGACTGAAGGCAAAGTCTTGACAACAGAAGATAACAAGATAGACTCAAGTCTCTCATAGCGTTGCAAGAAACCAGCAATGAATTGGAATTGTTTCTCTAAGACTCTTGAGTTGGCAGACACAAGTGAAGAATTTCAACTAGATGTGGTAATGCAACTATATTCTGCACAGAATAACAACAAAGTGGTTCCCCGCACAGGTAGGGAATACGTAAGCGGTTGCTCTGCTTGTACTTATCTTCGTCATCAGTGCTTTGGATGTGTCCAACTTTACACAGCCACTGAATACTGTATATCCAGATAAACCCTCTCTGTAAGCTAGATTTATACGATAAGTCCACAGTTGATCTGTTTAGTCGAAACTTGGGATCAGCCAAGACCAAACTGATTTAGACAGTTTGACAAGAGATCTACGCAGTCGGCTTAAATCGTCCAAGGAACTTGTAATTAGGAAACAGCAAGGTGACTGTAGCCATTTAGCTGATCACTAAACTAACCGGTGATTACAGGCGCTAACGCGAGTGAAGCGAATATTTCGTTTCGATGATAGACTAGAGGGTTCGCTAAAATGTAACTATTTGCTATAATCCTTGAAAGAAATCATCTGTCATAATGAAAAGAGTTTTTGGTTGACATTTTCAAATGTAAGAACATGTCTAAGTTATTAGTGGGGTCCAGGATTGTGTATTGTGTGTTGAACATATAAGTCTAGAATGTAACATAGTTTATGATTTTATAAATTACATTTTTAATTATCAATATGTGTTGTAATGATCGATCCGGAGTTGTTTGTCAACAATCGTGTGGGTACAGCGTTAGACAAATCAACATTGTGAATAAAAGTAGCCTTTGGGCAGATACATGATCTTGAGAACTGACTGAAGGGACGAAACTGCTGTTTATTTTTACAAATAACAAATCTACAAGTGAAATTGGCCTTCAAATAATAACAAGAGCATATAATAGGGGATAACGAACTCTGACGTCTTCCCTCTTTCAGAGCGTTCTTATCTCACATATTTCCCCTTCACAGAAACGTTTTGAAATGTAAAATATACATCAAGTGGTTGTTTATATTCCATTGTTTGAATTTATGGTTTACTAGCAATTTACAGCTTTTAGTAAACTACCTGAAGACATTACATCCATTACGCTGTTACGTCACGCATTAAGTCACTATGACGTCTGTGTTAAATCCGCGTGTGATATAGAAGCAAAGGAGTATACAGGGTGTTCAAATATACACAAAGCTAAGCTGCTCGAAACTTATTTTTACCCACCAAGTAGCCTATGTACTGAGAGACGAGAGAGGGTAAACATACCGAGTGAGTGAAATGTAAACCCCGTAGCTAATGGAGGCTAGACAGGGCACACACTTGGCCCAGACATTCGTACTTCTCTGGCTACAGATCGCACTTTTCTATTATTCAATGTTAGGTTTATGTATTTACTCACCCCCGACCCCACTAGGCCTGTGCCCTCATATTATGGGGTTCACTACGCTTATGGTTAAGACAAATTTGCTTCACACACTGGTTTTATAGGACAACTAATTTTCGCTAATAAACTGATCAAACTGATCTAGCAACGAAACCGTCAGAAACGAGAAAAGGTGTTTGTTGTAGGACATTCGTTTCCACACTAACGAACTTTCATCTGATATCCGAGCAACCGTTTTGCCGCTATGATGCAAAATATCTGCTAAGTACAAGGGTAGATTTTCTGACTTCATGACTTGTGTTTTGGCCGCTAACTTGTCAGAGCCTCAAGGAAAGATGTTTCCCGAAGGTTTCACGCCAAGAGCCTCTAAAATAGTATATGGATGAGAGCTACCATGTCGGGAAGTCCCTGAACATTTACTCGTTCAGTCTCCAGTCACCTATACAACCGGCTTTATAGTATATAATTAATTTACTGTTTAATTTCAATTTATATCTTAAACATATAATTATCATTTGTCTGTTAAATAGAATAGGTACTATAACAACAACTCACGTTCTAAAAATGTATTCGTTAAAACATAAATCTAGATTTTTCTGCTTCAAATATAAATTTGTTCCTTGGATATTGATTTCCTACACATTTTGTTTTCATATTTGAGGATAATGAATACAGTCAAAGATAATGCTATGTGAAATAGATATGGCATAAATATCAAATTGCTGAGGCAGGAAACTCAATATTAACTCAACTGTTGAGCCACACTCTGCGACGTCTGCTTAACACTACAAGCTACTTACTTTAAACTTTAACAATGCCAGGTATCAAAGGTTATTTACTAATAGCTATATTTACATCTAAAAACCATATTGCAAATGTTACAAAATATTTTGTATGTAATCGTCAAAAAATCATTATTATAAGTTACTTGGAATATTATTTCGGACGGTTGGCAGCCCAGCCCTGTGACTAATATGATAGCAGACAGCAAGTATCTCAGTTTCAGCCAATCAGTGACTGAAGGTGGTACCGATCACAGTGATACCGAATTGATTCAAGTAAATTATATGATGTTTTGACGCGGATTAACAATCAGAAGAACGAGATTATAGTTACGATTATTAATGTTTGTTAAGGGTAAATGCAGGGTTGATTAAACCGTTGCGCTCTTTACATTGAAGTCTAGTTAGTTAGCACGGGAGAGTCAGAGTACAGGTGGCGCCAACCTAGCGGAATAGTTTGGCATGAATAGCGATCTCACCACGTTAACTATGTGAGTTTCGGACTTAAAGACTTGCTCAAACTCCAATAAACAAAAATGGAAAATGCACGTTCACTATCTCAGTTTTATTTTCATCACTCATAATAAATTGCTCTAGCCTGTTTGCATATCTGTTTGGTATTCACGAACATAATAAAGCGATAAGTATGGTAATTCCTCGTTGTTGGTGTAAATGTGTATTCAGAAGCAAAACATAAATGTGTTGAAAGTCAATCACACAAATAAGAATGCATATTGAATTATTGCTTTAGGGAATAACTTGGTCCTATACAAACTAGTTCTGAGTAATCCGTTGTGGAATTGCGAACCCCCTTAAACAGAATTGGTTGCGGGCCAGGGCTCAAGATTCCATCACAACCCCCCTGATCTATGACAATATTGGGAAATTTGTTTGGTCTATGACTTAGAGGTTTAAGAAACTTGAAATAGACATTAAACTGTTCTACATGTGTACCTAAAATAAGCAACAACCAACCAGCCCGAAGAAGAGAAGCCCTTAACTATTTCGAACGATACCTCAAAATAATGGCCCATAAACTACCCGGAAACATAAATTTAAAAACTAATGGCAACCAATTCAAAATCCTAGTTAAAGAGTACCTTTTAGAAAAGGCCTGTTACTCAGTTGACGAGTTCTTGTTTGATCAGTAGACACTATAAAAACAAAATCAAGTATAATTTATTTATAATTTAAAAACAATTTATTGTTTTCTTTCATTTACGAGTACATGATAGCTACAGGAAAAACCTAAAACAACCATCTTGACATACATCAAAAATTACGACTTCGAATGAAAAAAACATTAACAGAAAAAAAAATATATATTATTGACAAGCAGTAACAATACAAACCAGGGGTGAACTTATAACTACAATATAAACATAATAAAAAATTGGATTGTAAAATTTGACAAATAAATAAGAAACAAAAATACAGTGTACTTTATTTACTATTCTAAAATAACCATGATCTTCTTGATAAAATATTTAAGGCTACCATGAAAAGCATTTATCTCATTATTAGGATAATTTAAAAAACGTGTGCCATAAAAGAGCGAAATATTATACAAATTAACTGTATTAAAACGAGGTACATACCAGGAAGCAGCTAGTTTTAAATTACTACGGGTACATAAAAGGAAATTTAACTTAGAAAAAATTGAGAAAAAAATGGATTACATTTTTAAGAAACAACCGAATAAATACATATGTATCTTCTAGTTTTCAAACTTTCAAAGCAAAACCTTGACCTCAAGGTATTGGTTGAAAAATCACGGTTGCACATTACAATGAACTTTTTAAAATATAAATATCTTAGGAATTTATTCTGGACAACTTCAAAATATACTTGTATGGTAATCAGTATACGGATTCCAGATAATGAAACAATATTCTAATTTGGATCTGACAAAGGAAAAAGATATTCTAATAATTGGATCCATACAAGTAAGTTTTGTGGTGTTTCTAAAATTATTATGAACCCTAACATCTTGTAAGCTTGATTTGTAATTAATTCTATATGCCCATTGAACCTAATGGAATAGTAAAAATACACTCATAAGTCCTTAATCTGATTAACCCTCTGAAGCCTTGTGTTGTTTATAGAATATAGACAGATAAGAAAAAGGAGTGGTCGAAGATTAGAGCCCTGACACACCTGATATATTTTTAAATGGTTGAGAACTCAATCCACCAACCGAAACAAATTGGGAACGATTTTTAAAACATGGTGCAATGAAAGAAACAAGGTGAGGAATTACGTGGAGATTAAGAAGTGTTTGCATCAATATTTCATGGTTAACTCTAAGTTTAGTTAGTTTTTATATTATAAGGTGCAAAATATATTTATAAATCTGAGGATTGTAATAAAATGTATTTTGTCACATTTTAATAAATAATTTAATTTAAAACACAATTTAATAATAATAGGCTTCAACAGGAATAAAACTTTGACGGAATAAGTTAGAACGGTGCGAACAATTGGCTAAAGACCAAAGTTGCATATAAGTACAGAGGTTGCACTTCAAAGCAAAACAAAAGTAGGCTATAACCTTTCAAGTAATGATTTCATTATTATTCCCTCACAAACACTAAAACTTACGGTTTGGTGGTTTATTATTTGAGTAAGCCGAAATGAGCAGCACAGCTTTAGCTGTTAATGAATGTCAAGACAAATGAGCCAGTATCACGCCAACTTTCGTCTCTCTCGCAGAGAACGGATACAGATTCTTTTGAAACTGACATAAAAGAATCATGAATTGCAAAAGTGTACGTTTTGTTTTGTTTTGACTCCAAATCCCTTTAATCTGCTTTGAAATCCCCGCCATAGAGCATTTCTTTCAATTGCGACTTTTATTCATTAGATAACAGCTTTGTAAAACAGTAGTTTAATTCTACAGATATTTTATTTTATCTAACTGTAGCCTATAGTTCCGAGGATAAAAGGTTTAGAGTTTGGAGAACGGTGTGTTTGGGAATATTACAGATTAAAACCATTATCAGCTCAGTCAAAACACTGCTACGAGACAAACACATTTAACTATGTGTATTTTATTCACGCATTTCTTGGCCTTTAGAATACTAAGATAAAGTCTTTGGTTATGTTTATTATAAATTCATCACGTTTCACCTTCCCTTCCTATGGCTAACTTTATTACAGTACAGAGTGAAAGTACAACTACAATAGAGATGAATACACACAATGTTGAGATGAAATGTGTCTCAGGCACGAGAGGTATGTCTCACAATCTGACAAAGTTACGTTCCTCATTGTGAAAATAAACTCAACTGACTTTTGTGTGACGTTTCAACTCGTAACAACAATTTTCATAAAACCATAAATAAAATATCAAACAAATCAAAACAATAATTTTACATACGTCATATCTGTTGTTTATTTAATTAAGTAGGAATAAAAGGTTTTACTACAAGTAAGAACGTTATTAAAAATTACTAACCATTAAATACAAACTTAAAGACAAACTGCACAAGCTATCCATCAGTTTATGAACTTCTTTCGGAAACTCAAAGTATATTTGTAAACAAACTTGTAGAAGTCAACTGAATGCTATTAAATGTTAACAACCAACTCTCGCTTTCGAGTGGTTTTAGGGTTGGTACGCGCATGGCAGCGCCTTGTCATCTGTGAGACTAACGCACGCACTGCGCACCCGTAACCATAAAACATTATCGTGTAAGCAACAATAAATCATACTAATCATTACGTAATAAACCTAATAAATCTGTGCTGAGTAACTGTTTAGAGTGGTTGATTAACAGTGAACAGTGTTACGTTAGTTAATATCCGCCATTGTCAATAGAATGCAGGTAATTACAGTAACTGTGTATAGATTGCAATGTAATCAATCTGCACAGAATGAAATCAGTAATTGATATCAATATTCTAATTGACACGTGACGACCTATAACAACGTTAATCACAACATTGATCCGTTTGCCAAAACTAACAAAATCCAATGCATTTTTTGTTAGTTGAGAGGAGTAATTAGTTTTAACGCTTATCTACTAACTACGTGATTATGAAGACGTTTTAAATTATAGGCATCCAGATGATGCCTTCCAAATTCAGTTTTAAGGAATTCAACCTACGCATTTGTTCCTATGAGTGCTCTGTAAGTAAGCCTACCTTAGAGCGTAATCTTCACATTAATCGTCTTAAATGTGTCTCTACCTTGTAACAATAGTTTGAATAATGGTTAGGTTCAACAGCACAATATCCTGAGAGATATGTGAAACAACCTGCAGTTTCTGTCAAAAATCTCATGCGTATAAAGATTTTTTAAAAGCTATGTTTTAGAACCATCATGTTTGTTTTGCATTATATTTACTATTACCTGGATGTCCGCAGAGATATTTTCCTATGAATTTTTAACTCAAATAATGGGTTTTTAGCCCCTAAAACTAGTCGAGGAAGTAAATATTAATAAAATTATATTTACCGGTACTTTTAATTTATCTTTTTCATAGAATGACATAAAATTTGTATGTTGACTATGTTAGTAAGAAACTTGTTTAATATCGTTCGTACAGAGAAAACAGTTACAACACTTGTTCAAGGAATACTTGAGATAGAAGTTGCTTAAGAGTACGCAGAATAAATAATGAACTCATGAGCAACTCTGGCGTCTCAGGTTTAGAGTTGCATATTCGCTTTGTATTTTTAATATTCTCTTCCTCCGAGAAGAAACATCATTATTCCAAACAAGTTTGCTTCGACAATGTACTAGAGCTACCTTTCCCAGTATTTATCATCCAAGATCGTCTTCAAGGGAGAGCCACTTCTTCCATCTGAATGGTTTACAAGCACCCTTATCTAGTGACATGCCTCCGTGAACTACATTATAAACAAGAGCTCTGAACCGGGATGTTCTGTCTTATCTTTCGAGATCACTACGTTGCCTCATCCTCAGGGATATAATGTGTTAACTTTAGCTAGATTCATTCATATCCACGTGTAATAATAACTTTTAGTTGATCAGTTGTTTAACTTTACCAGTCGGTTACGTCTACTAATAACACGATTGATTTAATGTACTTAAACCATATGTCCGCAATAATAGTTTAAACTCTGTAAACCATATGCTTAGACGTGTAAAGCAAACAGTTGTCATGTTTGGTTAAACCGTGTCAAAACGCAGAACCATGTTAGAAGACACCGAGCACAAATCACAAATCAACAACTAATAACTTCAAAGTGTTGCTTTGCGCGGACACTCTCTCTCTCTCTCTCTCTCCCTCTCTGTAGAACAAGTAACACTAGACTAAGGACAGGACACAAGGGTTTGAAAAGAGCTCTCAGAATAGAATCAAACGCTTTCCACTTCCGGTCCACTGAACTCAATTTTCTACCGGAAGTCAGCAATCCAACTGATTGTTTCCGGTCAAAGGGTTCTATCGGAAAACACTTCTCACACTACAAGTGATCTGAACGGGGTTTTCGGCTAATTGTTTAAAATCAAAAACGTGTTTCATGGCTTTAATTTTGTAAATGCGAGTGTTGAACGTGGTGTACTTTCTGTTTTCATGTGAGTAAGTAGGGAAACCACAAGAAAAACAGATAAGCGCTAAATCACCGCTGGTTTGAGGGAAGCGAATTTTCTTTGCACAGTTTTACTCGATAATTTAGAAATAGTAACATTTATTTTCTGCACTATATACAGCCTTGCTCCTTCATTTGGACTCATATTTACTTGAGCTTTAACAGCAAGTTTTAATAAATGTCACGAAGGGATTTTGAAACAACTTATCAAAATAAAATAATTTTGCTATATATATATGAGTAACATATTAATTTATAATTATATTAAATTTCGTCAAAATATGAATTAATGTACTGTTTTAGGTGGTTAAACCACCTGATGGCTAACAAACTTGATCGAGAAAATTACAAAAGGAACGACTGTACTACATTTTATAAGAATCTGTTAAATGTGACCTGTAGAGGGCTCACACATTAACACGTATGTACATACTTGTATGTGTACAGAGTGTTGAAATAATGCTCGAAACGTGTTCTAGAGGTCTGAATTAGAACTCATTTCACGGTACCGATCTGAGGCTTGCCGTGCTGACGGCATTAATATCACAATCTTTTTTCACAAGAAAGTTAGTAAAATCATTTAAATACGAGCCATTATTTAAATAATTATGAATCGTGTAACGATTTGTGGAATCGATAAATCGTTACCGGTTATGTTACAGTACTGTATCTTGCACAAATGCTTGAGGAGCTGTATAAGAACGCCTGCCGAGCGGTTTAGGCAAAGCCCGCAACACTTCCGTGTAACCGCAGTTGCAGATACGCCTGAACACTTACCTACTCTGTGTATCTGCGACACTCCAGTCTTCATCAAAATAACCTGAATACAGTTGTCGTCCTCATACAAAATGATCGCCAACACAAAACTCTCATCAAAACAACCCTTTTATTGCTATGAAGTAAAAGTGTATCTTTAGAACGTCATCACATGTACAAAATTACAAAAACTGTATATTTTCGAACCCAATCCTGTCTTTGGGCAAACTGTGCGCTCGGCTGCATATATTTAACCCCTTTATGTGTATATTCTCTAAGCCGCAATACGCAACCTTCAGCACGAGCCTTATTAGCGACCTTCCCTAGGAAAAATGAGATATTCATGTCGTCAGCACGGTAAAGCCCAGACAAGGGACCACGAATTGAGCACCGATCCTGACCTCCAGTACACGTTTTGAGCATTTTTTCAACACTTAATGTACATATGTATATACATCCCCTCTCCAGACGCGTCGTTTAACCGATTTAAAAAATCTTATACAAATGTTAGTATTTGTGTAAATATTTCGGCCAAGTTCGTTAGCAAGAAAAATCGGAGTAGTCCGAAAGTCCCCTATGCCTATAGGTAGTTTTCATTAAAAACAACTGTTTAATATATAAATACAAAAGATTTCTTCCAATTTTGATGAACTTTAAAATATTTATGTATTTATTGTTACCAATCAATATACTAAAAAACTTTAGACATCTGTTCAGTCGTATTAAAATGGCGGCCAAAAGTAATTTTCCGCTATTGCAGTGAAATAAGTAGTCCGATTTGAATGAAATTAGAAATGCGCCTTTTCTTCATAATATGTTCACTAAAACTCAACTGTGTGTCGGTTTGTTTTTATTGATGTGGTGATGTACGTGATGTAGGTGTGCCCTGCTAAATGTGTATATTCTCCGTGTTACGTCGTGTTGTAACATACTTTTACAAGGTCATGTACAATAATATTATGCTCAGCTCCCGGTATATTTAGACAAATAAAACTCTGAATAAACTGTTGCAACAGATTGCACTGGGATCTTATATTTCGACTAGAAACCGTACATATTTTAACAATTTAAAACAAAAATCTTATTTCCATTTATTTTCAAATTAATTTGTTGATCGGTTCTCACAAACAAAAATCAAGCCTTTGGAAGGTTTAGTCTTCGTTAGGCTGTAAATATTTAAATTCAGCTTCAAACAAAATATTGAGGGTTTTCAGTTGTTTAAGCTGTAAACTAACTACAATATACTGTACAGTTTAAAACGTTTACGAGCGTAGATAATGTCTCGTTAGGGAGCTATTCTCACCACTAAGTGTATCTAAACGTGTTTTCATGAAGTATTATCACCAAAAACCTAAAAGACACCTAAGAGACACATGTGTTATCTGTCTTGCGTAACTGGTGGAATGTTTATGCTCTCATCGAGACATGCTGGAAACACCTTAAGTGATTTTCAGACTTGGCAATTCAAATCTGTTGTGTTAGTAATATGTCAGCTGCTATACGAACGTAAATTGCATTACTATTTACAATCATGGTGGCATACAGACAACTACACCAAAGATAATGTTACGGTACGTGAATTGGGCATAATTGTCACATGGCTGAGGCTGGAAAATCAACGTAGTTGCGGCAAACCGAGCACAGATAGCGCTGCGAGCTCTGCCAGTAATATTAACGTAGTAGGAGAACATGCTTTTACAATAGCTTTCCTATAATTGCTAAGTTGCTTTTCGAAGATACACAATTTCGAAAAATTGAGTCCGAACGAATTGTATAGCCTGTTATTCTTGGGTGAATAAAACAATTAAAGCACTAAATTAACCGACCCGTGGCGGGTTGGAATCATTCTCATTACTCAGGTGGCGCGGGTTCGATCCCCTCAGTCATCACTTACAGTTTTGTAAAGTGACTTTCAAATTATGTATCAATTGACAACATTTGAAGAAAATACATTTTGTTGTAGGACTTTAAAACGCTGGGTAAGGGTTAAGGTTAAGTTGTAGAGAGGACTTTGTAGACTTAACTTTGCCTCGGTAAACAAGATAAACTTTACCTTTTCAACATCTATTAGAATTTTATTTAATTTGCCAAGTACTAAAATATACATAAAACCTAAAATGTAGTAGTTGTTAAAAATTTGCATTCCTAGAATGTTTATTTCAAACAAATATTCCGGCTCTACTTGCTGCACTGATGTAGGTTTGTGTAAATCTCCCTCTGAATGTGTTTCACTGAATAGGTATACGTTATTTCGTTTCCGTAGTATACATAACTCATTTTGAACGTGTTTTCGATTACAAAAAGTCTGGT
Organism: Matsumurasca onukii; assembly: GCA_018831715.1. Taxonomy (NCBI): domain Eukaryota; kingdom Metazoa; phylum Arthropoda; class Insecta; order Hemiptera; family Cicadellidae; genus Matsumurasca; species Matsumurasca onukii. Next base: position 39,037,378 of record CM032061.1, on the reverse strand, counting down.
TCTCGGAATTTTGGGACTTTAAATTTAGAGCCTGCTGTGAAACTTTTAAAGTCTAGTATAATGACTCTTCAAACCTTTACATTTTCAAGACTGTCCTGTATTGCCGCTTTAGAGTTTGCCTTTGGGGAGCTCATACGAAATTTACGAGGAACAAGAATGAGAAAGGATTTTCGTGTTCAACACAAGGGTAAAATTGTTCGGTAAATTACCTTCCCAAATTGGTGCAAAATTTTTTAATTTATTGCCAGTGGATATATAAAATTGGAAAGTAACCAAAATTTGTTAAATCTCAATTAAAAATATTTAATATACATGCTTTTATAATATTGAGTTCTGGACAATCAAATTTTAAAACAAAATTTTCACCTTTTCCAGGGAGTGTAGTGTGCGTGAATGACATGCCTCTGAATATTATGTGTGAATGGAATTACAATGGATTTTTTTTTTATATTTTGTTTTGCAACACATTTTTTATGAACACTGCAAATAAAGTTATTTATTTATTTATGTGGTTTCAAAGTGCATGATGAAGACAGCGTTGTTCTACAAGCTCTACAGTATGTAAACATTGCACTCTGTTAAATGTGACGATGAATCAAGCAATGAATCCACAGATTTAGACGGTAGCTCAGTCACAAAACCAGAGTTGTCACTTCTTGCCTCAGAGCCAGAGTAAGCCACGTTCACACGACAGTCTCTACTCAGTAGACTCTAGACTGACCAGCAAAGCTGCACGTCTCAACTCGCACCATTGCGGTGCATACTGTGCTTACGCTCCGATTAGATGGGTTTTGGCACTTTCTGACGTTTAAACATTCATTTTCACTGCTCCATGTTTTATATCTACATCATATAATGTACAAAATTGCTTGTTTCTCATTTTTACATTTTTAAGCTAAAACAACTATTCTACAGTTTCAAGACACATAAACTTAAAAGCTAAACTTGAGATACAGGTAGAAATGAGTTATAGATGTGTAAACACTTCCTAACACCACTTGAATCAAATTACAACCATATTATTGATCCACACACACACAAATGTGTCAATACTGTGGTGAAAAGTTTTACAGTAATTGTACAACATTTATGAACAATAATAAATAACAGTTATAAATAAATAAAATATTTCTGTTGCGTTCGGTAAAAAATGCATCATTACAATGGTTGACGTTTTTCCTGTTCAAATTCAAATTCTTTATTGACATCACATTATAATTTACCTATACGCAATTACTTTTCGATGCAAGTCAATAAAATACAAATCATTGTTTAATTTTTATAGATACAACTAGATTTTTAAGATACAGTCATTTAAAACAGTTTATTACTTAACTGTTACATTTATTCGGAGCAAAGTACATCTAGAAGAGTTCGCCGTTTGTCCTGACCCTGTGTTCCTCTTTTTCAAGCGATATTGTAGGGAGGAATTCGAAATCCTAACTTCGGTTCGTAAAACGAGACAAACTTTGCCTTTTTTCCTGTACCCCATTGTTGCCTTTTCTCTATGGCAGTGTCATCCTTTCTGAGCGTGTTTCTATTTCAACCTTATTTACCTAACCTAATTATGTTTTTTCCCTTTCTTGTAAAAAAACATATATGCCGTATATAAATAAATAATCCTTTAGCTGTCTTCCCACAATCTTTCATTTGAAGTGGTTTCCCCCATTACAATGCGAGGATAATCCCTACTAATAATAAAGCAGATAGACCTGAAATCTAGTTCTTCTGGTACACATCGCGTCAAAATATATTAATTAGCTTGAAATATTTCGGTCTCGCTATGAAGTACCACCTTCATTCGTTGTTTGGCTGAAACTGAGATACTTGCTGTCTGCTATCCTATTGGTAACAGGGCTGCCAACCGTCCAACGGAGCAGAAATGCCAACTGTCGATGTTCTCATTGGCTGTGACACTATCGAAAAGAATTCTTCAGGACTGGTTGCCAGCTTCTGGAATGTTTAATCAAAGACAATACATACACAGTGTATGTATTGTCTTTGGTTCTCTTTGTTTCCTTTGTTGAACTTACAATCATTTTTAGTTATTTCACTGGTTTCTCGGATCAATACTCCTAGTTGGCTACTACTATAGTTTAATCGAGTTCATTTTTTGAATGATGTCCATCTTAAATGGTACTTGCATCTGGTACCACCATTCCCAAACCTTGTATGGTAGCAAACTGCATGTTTTCAAGTGAAATTGACCACAAACTCATATCGAAGCTAGATTAATTCCACACAATTCAGTCCAAAACGCAACAAATTTTCTTTAAAAAAACCGTTCGAAAATCGCAAAACTTCAAAAAGGATATGTGAGCAGGCCAGCGTTTCAAAATTTGAGAGTGACTCTCCCTTGGTTGTATACATTCTTCAAACTTGTCTTCTTTTCAAATCAAAATGTGACCCATTAGAGGAACTGGCATTCACTCATGAAATTACCTTGCATATAGAATTACCGAACTGGGGGGCATAGATCGATGGTTCTTGAACGTTTACCTTCTGAGACAGGAGTTTAACTAATCAACCGGTTGCCAAATTCGATCAAAAGTGCAAATTCGAAGGCGTTAAAAGCTCGTCTAAAAAATATTTTGGTTTTCAAATAAGAGTCTTATTTGTAGAAATATGTGAAATATGCTAATGATAAGATTAAAGTAGATATTTTGTTTTGATTCAGTTTGCCGATCCTACTGAAAAATGGACTGAAATTTCTAGGTAAATTCAAGATTGGTGGGATTTTACTCACTGTTTGGGTGCCATGGATGGCAAGCCTAGCTGTCTACTGACATAGATATATTTATTTCAATTACAAGAACAGACACAGTAAGGTACTTCTTGTAGATTCCTCCTTTTGGACTTTGGAACATGGGCGCAATTCTGATGATGTTTGCTGTTCTCAGAATTTTTAAAGCAAACCTGTGCGGTGAGACAACTCTTACTCACGCTTAGGGGTTTCCGGTGAGCACACCTGTAAAAAAAAAAATAATTTCAATTACTCTCTGGTCAATTTGCCTGATATACATACTTTGATACTTTTATTTTTTGATACTTTTGTTTTGGAGACACCGACCTCTCTATATCCTGAGTTTGATCAGTGTTTTGATGGATGATGAGATGTAGGGGCCGACTAGGGGGAAAACTAGGGCCGACTGTTCCCCAGATTGGGTCATTAATTAAAAGCCCAACGACCAATGGAATGTGCCTAAGGCTTAATGAGACCTCCGAACCACGGGGAGTGGCCATCGTAAAAAGTTATCACTGCGCCCGGGAATCGAACCCAAGCCGATTTGATGCAAAGCACACACGATACTATGGAGCTATGGCCACCCCTACTATTACTACCCTTATTACTTGTTTAAAGATACAAAACGGCCAATATATAGTGATTGTTTAAATTCATAAGTGCTTTAAATTAGTAATTTATTGCCAATAATCTCCACTTCAAGAATTTACAAAGAATACTAGTTTTAATTTGACATGTTTATTTCCCCTGAAAATGTAATACTTTCTGGCCTGAAGCTGAAAAAATTAAACCCTAAAAGTTCATAGTGCAAGTTAGAATTGGCATTTGTTAACAAAGTTTTCTTTAACAATAAAACAAGACAAAAAATGTTTTGAACTATTATGTTTTTGTTATTCTTCAAAAATATTTGGGGATTATAAAAAAGTATGGGCCCAATGTTTTAAATTTTATAGACATTGGATTTTTACACTTTTTTCTTCATGACAAACACAACATTATAGTAAAGTTTTTGTATTAATCTAATCTACCAAAAACTCAATTTTACCTGTTCTAAAAGCAAGAAACAGGTGTTTCAGACTTGTTAAAGTAATATCAATATTTTGACAGCAAAGGAAGTAAAATTGAAATGCATCTGCATACGGAAACAAACAGACTTGCACATGACTGGTCAAAGCTTGCAGTTTGAATAGAAATGTGTAATCATTTGTGAATGAATATATCCTGCCTTTGTACATGTAATACCCGAGTATTCATTGCAATCACATCCGGCACATTTCTTGATGAAATGCGCAATATTCACTAAATTGTTTCAAACATATCTGGTCTTTACCTCCTCAAAACTTGTCTTCTTTTTAAATCAAATTAGGTCAAAACTTGCATGCAAGTTCTTGCTACTATTTTCTACTGACTAATTTCAATTTTTATATTGCTTTCTTAAAAGTTTTAGAAGGCAAAAATTGGATTTTTATTTTTAGCAAACTACTTTTTGAAATTAGTTTACCCAACAATCAACAAATTAAATTTTGTTTATAAAGTACCATCATAACCATCCTCTCTCTGCTTCGTTGGCCCCGTAGGGAATTGACTGTGTCATAGAAATAAAATTGAAACTCGAATGTCACTGTTAACTAGCGCAAGGTGGTGGGTTAGACAGCTTCGCTATTCGAATACACGGCATACACCATCTACATTGAATGCACTACATAGAAATAATAATTTTATCATCAGTACATAATTATAGTCGATGCATATAATTTACTTTAACAATAATATAATTTTACATAACAATAAATATAATTTACAATACAGATACAAAATTATAAATGATTAGCAAGTACAAGAGAATAGTGGATCGAACTACTTATGATGTATGTGTAATTTAATAACAACAAACAAGATATAATATTTTGAATCCTACAGTTCAGCAGGACGAAGTAATGTGTCTGAAGTCTTGTGGTTCATCTGGTAGGGATGGAATTTCTTCCACAATCTTGAAGGCGTCAATGCATATTTTTGCAGCTTCTCTGGTATAAGTTACGTGTCTTTTTTATTGCAGATCGTTTCCTTCGTCATTAAAGACAGCTATAGTAAAGTCAATACCAAAAAAGAAAAACTCTCATGATGCGGATCAATTCAGACCATCTGTCTTGTAAACTTTTTCAAAAGTCTTCGAAAAGGTATTCTTAAACATGTTGTCTCCGTTCTTAGCTGAAAATAACATTATTTTCAAAAATCGGTTTGGTTTTCAAAAGAACACTTCAACACTGGATGCATTATTCCATTTGTTTCTTCTTTGTCACAATCAATCGATCAGAGTAATCACATTGGGCGTTTTCTGACCTTAGTAAAGTTGCTTGATATAATAAATCGTTCTCTTCTCCTCAAAACTTAGATAGGTTAGATTTCGAGACAGGTCACATTGCATATCTTCATATTATTGAATAGGACGCAAGTAGTATCAGTTTCCTTTGTTGATTCCATGGGATATCTTAGATACAAAGAATCTGAAGAGATGGTGTTACATTCAAGAGTCCCACAAGGATCCGTGTTGGCCCTGTTTTATTTCTTTTTATTCATCAATGACATTTTCGCAACAATCTATGGCATCTCTATGTCTATTTGCTGACGATACTGCTCTGATTTTGTCTAACAAATGTTCCCAGGATCTTTGAGGTTGAGGTCTTTGTTGAGGAAAGCTCTGTTTTTGCAGTGAATGTCTGAAAATAGTCGTTGTGTAAACGTGGAAAACAAAGCTAGAACTTGTCCTTGAAAAAGCCTGATTGATCAGCTGACCTTTTAGGAGACACTGTGTTTTATCCAATTCTACGCCAACTTCTTGGGCACAGTTATGAATTTGCAGTTGAATTACTACCATGCCTATAAAGTTCAAAAGTTAAATCAGGGTTATTTTATTAGCTGTCGACAACAAAATTTTTCACCGCTTATCGGCATGCTTCATTCCCCATATTTTCAGATAAACGGGTGTTTTAGGGACAATAACCTTTTGACATTTCCAAGTATTTACATTTTATAAAAGTTTAGCCATTGATCTCTTCAATTCACATCTTTTTCAATGATGTCCCATCTCAAAGTACAACCTTTCGTCTGTCTAATGAATTGGCAATCAACTGACATAAGACATTATTCTTTGAAAATCAAATCATATACAATTCAATAAAAATGTTTAACCATTCGCCCTTGCTTTTGAGAAATGAATCAAAACATAAAATGCAATAAAAATTACTTTAAAGCATTGCTCATAGCAAAGGATTTTAAGTTAAAGATTTTCTTGAAAAAAATACTGTTTTATAAGAAAAATAAAGTAGAAACTTGTTTATGTCTGTAGCTTATGTGTGTGTAATGTAATTCTTCAATATGATACATAAAATATATACATATTTATTTATGTATTCATTCTACAATACAGATTACATCCAATACATTGTAGCATTGCGTATATAAATACATAATTTATATATGTATTGATAAAAAATATTTTACCTAGTGTCATGCAGTTTATTTTGTTATGTACTTGACAATAAAGTGTTTTGAGTTTACAAATAAAAATAATCTTTATTAACGTATACATAGAGTACAGTATTATATCAACTTAAAATTACAAAGAAATGGTTTTGTTGTCTCTTTCTTTAAATCTGAGACCAGCTGAGGAACTCTTGATGAGTATAATGATCTCTCCTTGCTGTAAGTCCAACAAAGTCTTCTTTAAGGTTGTTTTTGCATCATCTTCAATTCATGCTTATTTGCCTGTTAATTTCACTTCTATATAATAAGTGCAAAACAAAGATAAACTAAAAAATACAAATCATGATACAATTCAGGCATGTGGCATCTGAAACAGACAAAAGTTTAGAAATTAGATTAAACAAACAGGTAATTAATTGTGTTTTATTTTCCATGTAAATAGTGGAGTACAGATTTGCCCCTTCACCTTTCTCTAGGCCAATAAATGTTACACATAAATAACCAATGCAGAGTATAAAGTGAAAAGGAGATGGAGAAGATGGATGAAGTTAAGTGAGAGGAATGTGGAGGCAAGGAGGATTTCCTCGTGAATAATCTGGGAAACAAGAAGTGTGGAGTGATATACTACAATGGAGAGACTTACCCACAAGAAGCTAAGCTAGACATCAATGTGTCTAACGCTTGTTGCATGAGTATGTGAACATATCTTTCCTGATGTTATAATCACTAGCAGCTGTGTTATGCTGTTTGCAAGATCAGATGGTTTAAACATGTATCAAAGTAACTTTCAAAAAACATAAGACTTATTTCAAATTTAAAAACAACAAATCCTAAGCCTTACGACCAAAAAAATTGTTTAAAACTACCTCCACACAAAACAATTTTATTTTATAAATAATTTATAATGCATCACATTTTTAAACAAATTACCCATTGAAATACAACTTGTAAGTAGAAGTATTGATAGATGTAAAATTTCAGTGAAAAATGTTCAAGCCTTGCCTACTGCGACACTAGGCCAAAATGTCAACCCTAGTGTTTTACAGCCCTTGTAAAACCAAAATATTCAATTTAATATTTTGCTATATTAAACGCATCCATTTATTGAACTTTAAGCCATTGATCGATATTGCCATTAATAATGTCGACACAGACATCAATAATGTCCTTGTGCTAAAACTCAAAAAATGTTGAGTGCTTGTGCTCCAAATCAAGTAGCTCGAAATACTAGACCAGAAAACTTGATAATCAACCTACTTGCACACCCCTACCAACAATTCACTCAACAAGAACATTTACGCTGTTTTGTTAGAATTAAAAGTTTAAAACTTGATGTTAGTATAATTAACAGAAGTTGTTGATCTGACAACAAATTTAAAACACTAAAGCTTGTGTAAGGTTTGTAAAAATACTAAAATTAAGTAGAAATGGTATATTATTCAATATATATTATAAATTTGTTATAAGACTTATCAAAAGCATTAATGTACATGATTTTCAACTAATTTAAATAGTAAGATCATTATTTTGACTACCGCCAATTGCATTAGGACAAATTGACACTAAAACTAACAACTTAACGTAACAGATAAATAAAATAAACAATTGTAAAAGAATGTGTGTTGAGTGAGACAACAAAGACCTATTAATGTCAATAATTCCCCAAAGCAGAATCTTCTTAATAAGTGTTGAATTTTGTTTCAAAATATTCCTGCTAAAAGACATATATAATCTGACCTATAATTAGTCAGTCAAAAGTCATAGTTAAAGATTCGTACCGTTACAATTTTATAATCTGAAATGAATTGTGCATACTACAGAATTTTCAAAGGTTACTATATTGACGGAACGCAATTCAGAAGCACCACACGTCATCAATACCACAAGCTCGATTTCCTCCTTTCTTAATTTGCATGGCGTCAGTTTGATCCCTACTATGTTAAAAATCAATCCTAACCAAATCCCATAAAAATAGAGCGGGTGGCCAAACCAGCTTTTGTCCGTCCCTAATGTGCAGTCTTAAGTTCTTAAGTTTACACAATCAAACCAGATAAAACCAGGGAGACACGCAACTAAGCACTAAAGCGCCGCTGGCATGAGTGAATCAAATTTCCTTGGCAATTTGTTACTCTAATTCGCTCCACTCACAGCCTCGCTTCGACTTTCAGCCTCAGCTTGGCCTACTGTATGGTCACAATCGTTACGAGGCTGTTCACTACTACATATTATGAAATGAAAAAATTTCAAATTTCAATAAAACTGGACTACTTCTGCTGTTGTAGCGAAAAGTCACTTTTTGACATCCATTTTAAATCAACTTTATGGATTTTCAACATTTTTGTTACACTGATGAATAGTACTAAAATACATGTTTATTTTAAATTTCATCAAAATCAGATGAAATTTACAAATTTTAGGTAATTAAAACCGCTCTTTTGGTAAAAGTTCCCCCCGAAAGGTTTTGGTAGTCTGATTTTACTTGTTAACAAACTTGACCAAGATATTTACAAAATGGACATTTGTACTAAATTTGATGAAAATCGGACAAAAAGTGACCGGTAGAGATGATACACATATACATGTGTATATAAAGAGTTGAAAAAATTCTCAAAATACGTTCTGGGGGTCAGGATCGGTGCTCATTTCATGGCCTTGGGCCCCTGGATCTTACCATGCTGACGGCTTGAATATCTCATTTTTCCGTAGGAAATTTGATACAAAGTAAGATCTTCTAAATAAAAAGCTCACTCCTAAAACTGAAGTCCAAGTCTCTTTAAGTGTGGCTAAAAATGGTTCTGCTTTGGAAAGAGATTCAAACTGACATTTCGGTTCAAAGTCATGGAAACAAACTTAAACACAGGAAGAGTAACTAAATGAGACAGGTAATACACTTTTACCTACAACATGAAACAGAGATTCTTTTTAACAAGTTTTAAACAGTTTCAAGCTGGTAACCATTTTGTAGAAAGGTAAAACCAAAAATCAACATTTCTTAACTTAACTAGGGGTTTAAATGCATGTGTTTAAATTATATTTTTAAACGTTTTTGTATGACCTTTTTACTTTTTAGCTCTATAAAGCAGTTGCAGCATTGTTAAATGAATGCTTTAGGATAAATAACTGTACCAAACAGTTGTATGTATGTTAATGTCCTTCATTTTGTTAAAGCACTTTTATCACAATGTTTATTGTATACAGAAACTACTATTGTTATTTTTACACTAAGGCCGTGGTTTCCTAGACGCCAGATTAGTGCTGCTGCACTTCACGAAGCTCACTTCCTGCGCTTGGCTCCGCGCGTGGTTCAGAAAATCTTGGTGTGGTTTCCAGACGCCGTAACAAATGTACTGCGTCAGTATTGCCATCGTTCTATTGAAAACACCGACTAGACACGAGTCGTTTGTTTTTATAATTTGCAAGTTTTTTCAATGTTTAAGTGATGTTTGCTCGAAATAGATTGTTTTTAGTGGCCGCCTTGTTACTGTATCAGCAAATTGACATTGATGCCGACGCTTCACGGATGAAGTGTGCAAAAGAAGAAAGAAGATCACGAAATATACAAAAAGAGTCAGAGGGTGCATTCAATTTACTAGTTAAAATATATATATTCATAAATATTCCCATGATCATATATTCCCACATCTCAGATATGGAATATTTGTTTGGGGAAAAGAAAGTTTGTATATTAAAAAGTTGTTCGTAAAACAAAAACAAACTATAAGAAGCATATTTAATATTAAAAAGGGACCTAGTTGTAAGTAAATTTTTATTGAACACAATATTACCCCAGGACTTAATATACAGGTCTGGACCTAATATACTGTATACAGTATTAGGTCCTGTATTACCCTGTATATACATTTACCCCACTTTACCCTGCATATACATTTTGAGTGTCTAATCCATTTAAAACCAATTTTGGATATTTTGGTTGTTTTTGTTGATTTGTTCTTTGTTATATGTTTTGTTTGTATTCCTATGCATCTTGTTTGCCATGGATTAAATTCTCTTTCAAAACCACCTTAAAGGACTGTGAACTAAAATTCAAAGAGTATTTCAGGTCATCCTTTTCAGGTTGTTTTGAAGTCCGGGGTCTAATTTTCCACAACACATCAGGACCGAAACTAATTCAATAAGTTCTTCATCTTCACTGTTGGAAAACTTGCCTTTCCCTTTATTTCCACCACTACACTACATACACTAGCACTACGTTTGGAGCCTTGGAGGTCATGTCTAAAACGCAACAGGCTGACTGACTGCTCTCAAGCAGTGGCTGCACACGAGGTTCTAATATCGCTGCTCTACATTGCGGCACTTTTCGAATGCGTGGCTAGGAAACCATCTCTACACAATCTCATAAGACAAGTCACTGCGTTTTACACGATCAGCGCATCATAGAGCCAGCGCACTAAATACGCGTCTAGGAAACCACGGCCTAAGGCTGCTACAGTGTATCACAGTGAAATACAGTTTCAATAACAATATAATGTGCTATGACAAGCACAGCTTACAAAGGCTACAATCTCACCTAGAGCCTTAATGACTCATTAGTTGTAACTTAGAGTCCTGTTTTGTTCAAAACCCAACACATCTTTACAGAAAAAAGTATTAATCCAGATTTTGATGCCTTCTTGCCACCCCTTCATTTTTTGCCTTTGCTGCTTTGAGTAGTCTTTTTAATTTGAGGTGAGAGCCTATTTTATTATAATAATTGCAAAACAAACAGTTTTCTCTCCACCAAGATGATCAAATAGTTTTGTTTTTGGATTCTTTCATGCGTTTTCTATTCTACCTTAGCATTTTTCACCCATTCCAAGAAATATATTTGATAGTTTTATACAAAGTTATGCTTTCGATACCTTCATCTAAAAAGATAGTTATGCGCAAACCTCACGCCATGAGTATTTTTTTACTTGTAGATAATTTTATTTACCTAAATCGACCAAATCATTATTATAAAACTGAACTGTGTTGATTTTTAAATTTATGCAGCTTGAGGTTAAAAAACTGTTTATCAAATGCTTACTCCAAATGAGTTTCCAACTTTGAGAATACACATGAGTTTGACAATACATTTGTAAATTTGTCCGTTCTAGACAGCAATAGGTAGATCAGATCTACAAGAGGTCTGGAGTCTACGCACTCTCGTTACTGCTCAAGGTCTGGGGGAGGTTCTTCTCTCTCCGCAGTTCTCGGAAGTGACTGTACACGACCAGCACACAGTAGTACAGTCCCACTGTTAACATGACAGACACACTGTGAGTGATTTAACCCTACACCGGCCATTCACGGAGGATTTCTTAACACATTTTTGTTCATTTATACATATTAGATTTAAGTTGTTAAATTACTATAAATCAGTATAATGTACGAGGGTCATTCAGAAAGTAACAATTGCGCATCACGTACCGCTACACCATTACAAGCAGCGTGCAGCTTCACTAGCATTCTTCCTCTTCAGTTTGAGTGTAGGTTCGTTGTTGTGTGATTACGCGTCTACGTGTCCACAGTGATTAATAATGGCATCGACAATTGAAAACGCTAAATGTAAAGTGTGAAATTTAAACACTTGAAAAGTCATGGCAACTGTTTTTGGGATTGAAAGTGCTTAATCAGGTCGAATTTAAGCCAAGAAAAGCGACTACAGCCCTGTCTTGGTGCCGTGATTATCACTTATTCCCAAAGCTTAAGGATTTTTTGGGTAAAAACGTTTGCTAACGATAAGGAACTCAAAGAAGCTAAGAAATCCTGGGTCTGCTTTTGGTGAGCGAACATGGTTATGGAAAAACTGGTCCCCGCGTTAAAACCAGTGTCTTGAAATCCATGGCGACTGCGTGAAAAGGTAGAGGAAGGTTCTATGCATTTGTAAATAAAGTTTTGTGTTGATATCTTTATTTTTATTTGACCATGCCAAAACGTTCTTTACTTTCTGGATGACCCTCGTAGTTTAAACATTACTTTATAGTGTATTGATCAATTTTTGTGAAAATTTTAATATGGAAGTTATCTATTTTACTTGACTCCGAGAAAATTCTAGAAAACATAGACATTGATTATTTGTGTATCTAAAACCATCTTACCTTTTTAAACTAACATGTATATTGTTTACGACTTATCCTTTACGAGATCGAGCGCTCTGGTAGGTAAGCATAAAGTTTAGGGTAACCCTGTTGGTTGGTTTTGAAAACAGCAACTCAGTAATTGAACCAATTGATTACCATTCTTAGCTGAATGATACACAGGTATTCTGACGGGCAGACCGCTACTAAACTTGACATCGATTTATTAGTAGAAACAACAAAACCGTAGGGAACAGGCTCTGTAAAGCGCTCAATGGAGGGTTAAGGAGCAAGAGCTAGCAGTTGGTTATTAAGGCATGATTTTGGAACTGAGGGCTAACAGTTTCACCGCTAAGTCATCACTCATCAGGAACAAAGGTCATTTACTGACTATTCTCATCAAATATACCAAAAATATAGATTCTGTAGGGCTTCAAGTTATTGGATCAGTTCATCCAGAAAGGTTTTGAAATATTGAGTCACTAATAGCTACAGACACCAATACGCTCAACTTCGCAAACTAAAATAACACCAATCACTTAAGCCAAAGTAAGCCAAATTTAAAAGAAGTTGAGGAATGATGATTTTAATTTATTTTACTATAAATTTATCTTTCAAAAGGAATAATTGACTAGTCTACATAAAACGATAACAAGAAGGATTAGAGCAAAATGCTCAGCAGCAGTTGGAACCACTAGCAGGTCCATTCAGGGGACTCTCTGGACACAACAATCTCTCGGAAGCAACAAGACCAAGGCTGTTTAAAGGATTGAGGCAATGTTACAAAGTATCCTATAACAAACTTGCTTTGTAATCTTGTTACAGGATGACGTGCACACTTGCGAACAGGTTATGCGTAACTGTTACCAGTCTAAGCTACAAACTTGAGCTCTAGATAGTTTAACGCTTACCGACAAAGATCCAGGCGATGACTTGCTTGTAGCTGAATGAGTGGAAGAGAAGCAAGAATGAGATGAAAGTGAACACGATTGTGAAGGCAGCTGTCAAGATGGCCCACGGCAGGACAAAGCTGGGCCTATGCTGTAATAATAATTCAGTTTTAGAGTCAGGAGAATAAGTTTTAAAAAAGGGGTTCCACTGAGCCCAGGAAATAAAATTTACAGTTTTGTCAAGGTAATTTTTTCTGCCAAAATTAAGTTCTGTTAAGTTCTAATTCCACCCCTGGTTTCAAAAAAAGTAGTAATTACGCAGCCTGTTCTGATTTGTTATTGTTACACTCGAGCAACAAGTTAATCGACTTGAACCCGGTTTTCGCTTGTTATGGTGAGCACTACACATCCGGCCCAATTTACTGTTCATAGATGTCTATTGTGTCAACAACAAGTTGAAATATTGGCAAACAGAATTTAAAATACCAGTCAAATAGACGCAGATCTTAATATGTATAAATGCTAAAAGCTAATTTATTACTAAAGAAATTTGAGACAAAATGTTTGGACCGAACCGACTTGAACCCAGGTCTCCCACTCTTGCCGGGCGTTATGCTAAACCACTACACCATCCAGCTATTTAATGTATTAAAATTCTGTTTGTAAAATTTCCAGCTTGTTGATTAAAGTCTTTATTTGACAGCCACATGTTTCGGATAATCATTCAGATTTAAGTACTTCTCTAAATTTGAAGGCAGAAATAGTTGGGTGTAGTGGTTTAGCATAATCGCCAGGCAAGCGGAAGACCCGGGTTCAAGTCCCGGTTCGGTCCAAACATTTTTGTCTTCAAATTTCTTTAGTAATAAATTACATTTTTGAATATACTTTTAGATGACCACGATACGTTCCTCCTAGCTGTTTCGCCAAGAAATACATCACAAATATTGTTTTAGCCCAACTTTGGGGTTCAATTTAAAGCTCACAATGTGTACTAATCTCTGTTTTAATACACACACATTTTACTTTCCGGACAACCTTCATACACCGTAACAGAGTTATGAGCCATTTTTCATGAGGGGTACAGTTTTGCTCGTAGCATAATTTGAACCCTAGCTGCCTAAACACCTGTTACTTCTCCACCATGTAGCTACAATTAGGCCCCAACACAGGGGCTGTACCTTCGTACGCACAAATTCAATCCCCCATCAGGCAACATTCACCTACTTACTTCTTTGATTCCATAGTACAGCAAGGACGCGAGGGTTCCAAACACTCCTGACACCAGCAAGCCCATCACCGCAATCACTTCTAGATCTGAAACATCATTCACTCGACTCATAGTACACAACAGCGCCCACGCATTGAGAAAGCTTACTTTTAGTTTTAAGAAATAACGGCAACTTTTGAAAACTATCAACTTGTTCTTTGTTTCAATTATGTTGTTGACGATGGTACAATTTCTGAGGTTAAAACATTATTACGGAAGTTTTCCATAATTTTTGAGTGGAGGAAAAGTACACGGCCTTAAAAAAGGTTATTTGGTAGTGGGTGACTAGTTAGCTTGCGACTACTTTTAGGCTAACTCTTTAACTAATGGTCTGTTTTACGTTTTAGGTTACTTTTCACCGGCAGACAGGGTCAGATTCCAGATCCCGAAACGTCGTGTACTTTTTGTTCACTCAAAAACGATGGAAAACATCCGTAATAATGTTTTAACATCAACTTTTTGTCTGCCAAAACTTTGTTTTCCACCAAATGCCAGGAAAGATTGACATGTTCACTCTCTCCTTCTGCATGCCAATCAGTGTCATCACTTTGACTGTGGATATTCAAGATGTTCGCACGGAAATCTATTGGAATAGTTTAAAAATTGTCCATTTGGGTATTTTAATCACGATCCAGAATACTATTGTAAATTGGTTAGAGGTTTCAAAGTGCACTTACACGTTTCATTTGGGTGTTCCTTCTCCGAGTCTGGTTTCCTGAGGTCCAACTCTGCATTCACTATGAAGAACAGAGCGTATATAAACGCCAAACTGCTCATCACCTAAGGGTGCATTTCAAGAATGAATGATGTCACCACAAATTACAATATTTACTTACGAGTAAAAAGCTATTTTATTTACTTATGTGTTTTAGAGTAGACCTTTCCTTTCACAATTGTGCACCAACTGAACCAAGTATCTTAACCCTTCGTACGGTAATGACGACGATACACGCGTCATTGGTTTGCAGGAATGGCTAAGGACGTCCAGTCACACAATGCCATTAATTATACAACAGGTAGTGCTCGGATTCTTTGTTAGAATGCAGACCGTGTTGCATTTAGTCCCACTCTCGACACACATTAGCGTATCAGTTATTTCCCGCCGAATATACCGGCAGGGAAGGAATATTATTGGCTCACAGCACCAGCGCGTTAGCAAGCTGAGCGCTATAAACGAATCATTAGCAGTTTGGTTCTTACAGCAGTTGTTGCGTAAGCTAGTTTGGAGCATGGTCTTTTCACATATTTCAATATTAGTTTTGGTTTTCTGTATATATATACACGAGTTTCTTTAGGTGATTTATTTGGTTTTGTATAGTAAATTTGCTGTAACAAGTGTCCAAATAATCCGACCCCCCTCCCACTTAACTGTCAAATGAATGAAAATTAGTAAACTTGCTTTTTTATTAAAAGTCAACTGAAGTACTTTTTGGCATACTTTACAAGTATGCCCCCTGCCCTAAAATACAGGTGGTAGGGGGGTGACCCTTTGTAATATTTATTTTACCCCATCATGTGACTCCTCATTTTAAAGGGTATAAAAACACAAATTCACTGATACCATTAAACAAATTTTTTGATGTCCTTGTTCAAAATGGCGATCCATTTTTAGCAAATAAATTGTTGTGGCGATGCCACTGTACAGTATTCCTTGCACGTTGATACAAAGATTGACTATGTCACAGATACTCACAAAGAACACGATGGAGATGATCTTGGAGCCGAGGGCGAGAGGAACTCCACAGCCGCACTCCTTCAGTTCCGGTATCCGGGCAGTCACCATCCTGCAACACAAACCGAAGAATAACCATCATGGTCCACTTAGTGCAGCAGAACCTCATAACTCAAACCTCTTGATCAATAACTCCTTTCTTTACCAAGTTGTTTTTTTATAACTATTACAATAAAAATCTTTTTAAATACCAAAACGTTTTATATAAATAAATAGCACCACAAAAATAGCAATAGAATTACAATACACTGTCAAAACCTATTGAACACCTCAGAAATAAGAGTTTAGAACTGTTTACCTCAATCTCCTACAAAATCACTGTTAACAAATTTATTTTCCAACACAGGCCTGTGTTTTACACTTTCACTACAGAAGGATGCGCTTTCCGGTAGCCAATCACAAAAGCAACACAAAAACTGGGAGAAACTAAACCCTGACACCGGGAGTGCAGGAGTTAACAGAAACCGTCAAAACGTAATTTCTGCTTCGCTGTAGCGTGAAAGGTTTTGTGAGAGCAGCTAACAGCCTTGGTGGGAGGATGGGAGGAGGAGGGGGAGTAAATCAGCTGAGACTAGCCACACTGTTTGTTGATAACAGCTGTTTGCCAACCAGATACACACAATCTGTAAACAGATGATTAAACAAACCCAGATTGCAGGGCTATTCATGGCTGTAAACACTGCACAAGATACTCAAACTCAAGATGTATAACTCGTGAATGTAGTCCTCCTCAAAAACGCCATTTAAAATATGCAGTTTTCTGTAACTAAACTTTTCATTTTGTGTTACAGGCAGTGTAGAACTACCAATGGATCAATTCAAAATGTAGATTGGATCAAAACAATTCAGGCCATGCGGAACATTTCAAACACACTGAATACAAACTGGTTGGTGGAAACTTCACAGATTGAATGAAGAAAGAGTTTATGGTGAATTATGTATTGTATTTTACTTTTAAGGAAGGAAATCTAAAAAATTGCTGAGGAAGATTTAAATTACCACAAGTCAACACTACAATACTACAAGACTTGGGCTGAATATAGTTTTTTGTTATGTGATTAAAAATAAAGAAGTATTAGTGTACCTAATACGTATTAGTGTCTTATGTATGAGTTCCTTTCTATACGGTACTTGACTTTAACTATAAAACGTTAATATTTTCAATAGAATAGAAACATACTGTATGCTAACTCTAACAAGCAAATGTGCCACAACTACCGTAGTAGCCACTTGACAGTGTTGAGCACATTGTACGAATTATGCAAGAAGTCTGGAGCACAGTGATGTGACAGTTCAGCAATTACCACGAAGAAGTTAACTCAGATGTTAATTGCTGAATCATGACGTGCAATGCCTTGAAGTCTAGGAGCCGCAGAGACTTGCTTGACAATAGTTTAGTGGGAAACATTGACAACAAGTCACAATGCACAATACAGCCCAGTTCACAACTTCATGCTGATTCATTCTAATGAAAAGTTGGTGTAGCATACAAATAATTAAACTAGAGGTTTAAAGTAAGAGAATGTAGCTTTCTTTCAAATAGTATCATAATAGATATAATTTTTTTGAAATATTAATTCAAATAATGATGGATAAATGTTTCCTCATTTCTTGATTGATGAAAAACTAGTTAAAATTTCGTCATTTGATATAAATAACAAAGTTCAATGGTTCATTACAGATCTTAATTTGTATAAAAGCTAAATAGCTAATTTATTACTAAATAAATTTGAAGAGTCCAAACATTTTTGTCTTCAAATTTCTTTAGTAATAAAGTTTAATGGTTCTTTATACACAAAGCAGTTTATTTAAAACTGTTTACACAGGTAATTGATAATTTGAAGCAGGAAGGACGTTTCGATAATTGAACACCCCTTAGATCCTCAAATAGTCAACTATTTGTTTTTGTTTTTACTGTGTTTTCATTTATTTTGAAAATGAACAGATTGTACCTTTCATAAAACATGTGTAAAACATGTTTGAATAGAAGAGTTATGGACACTTGGAACAATATACGCAGTTCATCTTCTACAGGAGCTGGAAGTGTATTGAGGTCAACACAGTGAAAATGTCTACTCATTCCCAGTTTTTGCCTCTGGACTCTCTTCTACTGACTTACTATCTTCCAGTTTCTTAATTTCAAGGGAACTTCCAGCTTGACTTCAAGGATTAGTTTGACTTTTATGATTCTTTTTTAATATATTAAAATAGAAAATATATAAAAAAATGTTTTAGTCAAGGGTGTTTTGTTGTTTTATATTTATTTTTTTTTACTCTATAACATCCCTAAGTTTTGTAAATTCTTAAAAGATAATTATTTAGTTTAACATACCAACCCACTGGATTAATTCTAAAATGTTTTAAAAGGGGAAACTCCTTCAAAAATTATAAGAAAAAATAAATTAGCAAATTCCAAAGAACAAATGCTGAGAATGAGTAGAAATTTTGACAGCAGACACCACATCTACACTTCAATGTAAGCAGCTCAAGGTATAATATGGTGTACAGTGAACACCAAGTGTCACGATGCATAACTTGTGTTGTCTTGAGAGAAGTGAAGTGAGGGAGGAAGCTTTAAGGAGGAAGTAGACAATGATGTGAGACCAGTGAGTAACACAACACTGTACACTCCCACTGCTAAGCCCAAACACGAGAGGCGTAAACACAAACTTAAAAGCTTTATTTGGACATACTTACTTTAGTTCAAATAAACAACACTTGACAGCTAGATAATTATCAAACCTTGATGAATTAAAATGCAAAGCTGTGCTAAAAAACCTAATGTAAAGGTTAAAAACATCAAACACAAAACACTATTGATAATATAAATATAAGGACTATTCTAGTCAGTTTTCTAAGAGTTATTTTACCTTCTGAATAAAATAGTTTTATATATAATCTAATTCTTCCGGTTCATACTGAACCAAAACAACATAATAATTAGTTTGAAATATTTCTGTCTCGCTCTGCATTTACTGATTGGCTGAAACTGAGCTGTTTTGCTGTCTGCTATCAATATGGTTGGCAGCCCTGCTTTAATGGGCAATTGGTAGCTCTGTGACCAATAAGACAGACAGCAAGTAGCTCAGTTCCAACCAATCAGTGACTAAAGATGGGAATTAGAGATTTAAAAATAGATCTTTAAAAAGGTCTCCAAGTCAAAAAGTACAATATAAGTACTTAAGTCCAATCAATTGATTCTGAAAATACAATAATTATCAATGGTCAAGGTCTGTCAGATGTTTTTATATTGCTTTATTTCTAATGTTATCATTACTTAGTATAATGAAATAAATTCAGTCATAATACTGTGTGTAATGTCTTTTGTGGTTGGAATATGTTAGGTACAGAAAAAGTTTAATCTTATCATAACCTCTGACATGATTTTTTATGAAAACTTGTATTAATGAGCATATTTGTACAACATTCCTAGTTCAAAAGAAGTTTTAATTTTATATTATTCATGAAGACCAAGTTTGCAACTTATTATATCATATAATGGTTTAAAAGATCCAAGTTTAAAGAAGATATAGAAGCGCTAAGAACAAACAATTTAACATCCATGAAGTCAACATATTTTGCCAAGCATTTATTAGATACTAACCACAATCACACTAGCATTGAGAATAATATGGCAATTTTAGATTTTGGAAGGAAAGAAGAAAAATGAACTGCAAAGAGGATTTCCTAATTTATATGCACCAAATGAAAGACTCTAATATTTTATACTACACATATAAATGAAAATAATCCTATATTTAATCATATTGGAAACATAAAAACCAAATGTTTTTCTTCTTATATCTAACAGTGATAGGTCAAGTGTAAGAGAGGACTTGTTAGTCCTAACTTCACCTAAGAAAGCCATTTTTCATTTCATTTCATTTTCAGAATGTTACTGTACTTGTAATTATTTAGAACCCATCCCTGCATGTGTTTTTGTTCTGTAAATATTGATATTTATTTGTATTGAGATTTGGTTTTCCACCATGACAACAGAATAATTTCCGAAACCAGTCGGTAATATAAAAATGATAAAAGGGTATTTTGTTTTTATTTATTTTCTATTCTATAATGGTTTTAATTTAGCCATTATAAATTAGTTTAACTTGTTTTCCCAAACCGACTAGTTTATTTGTTATGAAGAAAGCTTCAAGCAAACTTTAAAACACTTTGAACCGAATCCTTTTGAAAGCCAAACTTTCAAGGGTCTGCAGTTTATAACTACAGGTCTACTAATCCATTGTGTTTGTCTGACTGACCATGCTAGACACGATATTCAGTCGCATTAGCTGACTAAGTGATACAGTAAATAATGCAACCGACACTTTGCTAGACTAATCAGATTACAGAGTCACAGCAATCGACAGACAATCGCTTCAAGTTTTAATCATGCCAAAGATTATGTTGTGGTAGGTAGATTGCGCATAGATGTCACATGGCTGAGGCAGGAAAATCAACATAGTTCAGCAGCCCAAGCACAGATAGCCCTGCCAAAGAATTCTTTTAATAGTCTCAAGTAGGGTACTGATGCATGTGCAAGTTTGTTCGTTATCGAAAATCCCACGATTTACTCACATTTAAGTTATCAACATCGGACACTCTAGCATGTGGAGTTAAGAGGGGGGAGGGAGAAAGACGGCAAGAAATGGCAATGCTATCCGTGCTCGGGCTGCCGAACTATGTTTATTTTCCTTTCTCAGCCATGTGGCATCTATCCGCAATCTACTTACCATAACATTACCTTTGGTAGAACTTGTAAACTGAGAAGTGCTTGACCAAGGCTGTATTCAGCCAAGGTTCTAGAGAGGGCAAACCAAAAACTCTGTTTTAATTGAGAGATTGAAGGTAAAGTTGACACCATTATAGGGTTTTCATTTCCAGGAAACCGCTAAAATAGGGCCTGAGTATTCTATTTGAAAACAAGCAAATTTGTAACATTTAATTTAGTTATATAAGTCCACCAGGAACACATTCTTGCTCGCTTGGGATTGGTCTGGGTGGATTGTTTTGATTTTTTAAGGGTCTCTACCGCTTGGCACCAAAGATTTCTATTAGGTCTACTGTTACTTGTGTTTCTTTTTTTATTTTGTTCATGGATTTTCTATACATTTAAATGGCATTTTCTCAAGGTTTCCTTCTTATCTGACACTTTTATTTATTTTAACTCACACTTTTGCCAAGCCGTTTATTACAGATAATAAGACTACAGTATAAGATGGACACAGTTTAATGGGAATGCTCATTTAAATGTGTTCGTTCTTAATTTGATAAAATCAAGACAAACAATTAAACATTGCTGTGGTATGTAAAAACAAATTAAAACAAGTTACGTAGCAATAATACTAATTTCCGAGAACAATTAAAACTGTTCATTAAACAAAATTGCAT
Source organism: Matsumurasca onukii (assembly GCA_018831715.1). Taxonomy (NCBI): domain Eukaryota; kingdom Metazoa; phylum Arthropoda; class Insecta; order Hemiptera; family Cicadellidae; genus Matsumurasca; species Matsumurasca onukii. The sequence goes on along the minus strand of CM032061.1, from coordinate 39,015,813 downwards.
TTGGCAAATCAATCTGAGCAAACCCTGAAAACTTATAAGAAAAATTGCAGAATTGCATCATTGAGAATTGTTTGATGAACGAACTTGGAACCAGCATTCAAGTAAAATATGAAGATGACGTCAGATGTTTTATGATTGCTACCAAGGTCATATAACAATGTGAAACTTAACGATCTTGGCTGGTAGCACTTTGATAACACTGAGTGAACTAAACAACGGTTCACTTGTTCAGCTCATTGATAAGTTGTCGATCAAAAAGCTAAACTGAATAAGCAATTTTCAACTTTGACTAAACCACTGTATTGATGATCAATTAGCTTTCCATCCAGACACTTGTACATGTTATTTCGAATATGTACTTGTTGGTTTGTGGTTTGGATATGTTTTTAACTGTAAAGCATAAATTTTTTCTCAATTCGGTGTTTCTGGTAGGTGTACATTTATTTACTTCATAAATACCAAAGGTTATGGCAAAAAACAGGGAGTACATGGGCCGGGAATTGAACCGGTGACCCTTGTGTGCCAGAGGTCTTAATGGAGGTATAAATTGGAACGTTTCAGGATTTGCAGGGAATCATCTTCTACTACTCAAAAACTAATTAAAGGTTGGAAGCAGAGAGTTGAGTACATTGACCAAACATTACAAGCAGATAGAATAACAAGAGGCGTAAAACAAGGCCCTATTCTTCGGCCCATTCTGTTTGTTATTTTATCAATGACATGCCACACTACTTGGAACACAACTAAATCAGACAATAACTGTTTGCGGATCACAGTTTACAGTAGAACTGAAGAGCAACAAGTTTGTACTGCCACAGTATTTAAACAAAATAATAAAACGGTGTTCATTAAACGGACTTTATCTGAACTGTGAAAAACAAAACATCTTTTGTTTTCAAGGGAACACCCCTTAAAAACATGTTTTCAAGGGGTTCAAATTTCATAATTTTTCGTGGGAAGGCCCCCGGATCCCTTGCTTTTTAGGGGTTATTCCATACCCCTTCGGTAGTTCATCCCCGTCCAGGACCTAATCTAGTTATGCCACTGTCAGCATTAGCCTTGCCGTTAGCATAAAAAAATCATGAATTTCTTTATCTTGATATAAAATTAGAATTCATGCAACTAACTAACAGTTATTACTTCTTAGCGTACAATAATAACAATGGAAATAAGGTGTTCACAGTGCTAGGAAAGACTGCATGCGGTAGTCTAATGATTCTCTTTCTCTATAATGAACTGTTTACTGTAACCACTCTTGCAACTGTCACTTTATTTTCTATAGAAATAGTTCAAATTCTGCCTTAAAGCAACAATATTTTTACAGAAAAATTATCTTGATGGGAGTAACTATCATTAAGCCTACCCTAGACCTTCGACGATGTATCGGTTCATGGACCAGGCTCTATGCATGCTTCCTTAAAGACCCAACTGAAGCCCCAAAGGAGTCTGGGGGCGCATACCAAACTCAAGGGGGGTCCAAAGGCTCCCCGGGAAATTTTTTGAAATTTCAAAGCAAAATAAAGCGTTTTAATGTGAGCCTAATGTTAACTCCCCATAACAAAATAACTGACTGCATTACCAGTAGTATAACTATGAAAAGAAGGTATTATTTTTAATACAAAAATGTTTATGAAACCTTTGAATAGCATTAGGATTTTTAAACTGTTATTTTGTGGACTTTTAAGAACAGCCTCCTTGTTGTTGTTATAAACAATAGGATCTTCATCTTGCAAAAGAGGCTTTGATTGTTTGTGAGACCTGAAAGCTGTAAGATCTGTTTCTGACTGGTAAAATTCTTTAAGCAACCTCTTAATTTATCACTCCATCTTCGCCTTCAAAACCGCAATTCCAGCCTCTTAGCAAGTTACTCCAGTACTCTACTCATAAGTGAACCGACCTGATAAATTTCATCTGTCTTTGTTTAAAACTAATTTTCACGGACTCAAAATTTTCAAATGGTTTCCCTATCAAGCACCTAAAAATTCAAAAATTTTCATGGCTTCAAAGCAGAATTCAAGAAATTACCTGCGGGACACTTTTAAGCCTCAAGAAGTCTCTAAGCTCTAAATAGTGCAAGCCAGCAAGTCATAAGTAATTCAAAGGGAAGGGAAGAGATCATTTTTAGGTATTTTAATCTTTTAACAAAATGCTTATTTTTTTAGTCTAATTAGTCAATCAAAAAATTCATATGTATTAAAACAAATGTATTTGTATCTGTATTGCATTGATTGTACAGCAACAGCCATTTTTAAATGTATTTTGTGGACTTTACTTTTGCTTTGTTGCTTTACAACCTTCCGAAATTTTGTCTACTTGGTTTAGAAGTTCATGTTACAGTCAGGGTCGGATTTAAGAGCATGCCGCCTATAGGCTTATTTGCCGCCTCCTTAAGAGTGCACAGTACCTGTCTGTAATTTTGTTTTTGTCCCATTAAAACAATGTAAAAACAAGCATTTTCTTGAGACACCTCACGCATACAATTTACATCAAACTTTTTTAAGTAAGTAAGTTTTATTAGAAACATGACGATACACTGTAGTGTCTCCGCTGACATTTTTTCAAACATTTTACCAGTTTCATAATGAAATCAAGAAATTCAAACACAAAATGTCTTCAATATTTGGATTTATGGCATGGTTTTACGAGTGGGAAAATGGAAACTCGACTCAGCGGAGCCACTAAAACATTTAATACACTTAAAAATATATTTCATAAAATCCTGATGAAAACTGTAGGCGTGAAGTGTCCTAAGAAAATGCACGTTTTTACGTTGCTCATGAGGGACGAAATTCAAGGTCACAGCCACTGTGGTGGAAATTCAAGATCCGTTGTTTAGCTAGTTGTTACCACAGGACATTATATAGTTATTGCTCTGTGGTTGTTACGTGCGTGGTGTTATAGGCGAACGAATTTATATGAGATGACCACTGAGGCGGTTCCTAAGGCTGATATTTTGCTTAAGTCGTTCATGGGTCATATGTGTACATAGCGGCGGTCAGGGCCAAATTGGCCGTAAGATACTTAAAAGATACGTAAGTTCTCGCCGCTATGGGCGTTTGCCGCTCCCAACAACAAAATGATCCGGGGTTGGCGCTGTTTTCTTCTTCTTTCAAGATATAAAATAATTAAATGTGTTTTGAATGTAATGTATTTATTAGTTCCGGGATATGTCACGCGCTTCCGCCGTGGCAGTGTTGCCAGATCGTCTAGATCTAACTGCTGCGCTTGGCAATTTGTTCAATTTTCATAATAATCTTGTACTGCATTCTATTTACGCGATAAAGAACTACTACAATGTCATGTTTTTGAAAATAGGTTAGGAAGTCGTAAAGAGAATGTAATTTTATTTGAAAAGAATTCATTTTATAAATTTTATAATTTTCTTAACTGCCGCCCTTAAAATTTGCCGCTCTAGGCTGCAGCCTAATTAGCCTATTTATAAATATGGCCCTGGTTACAGTATTGCCCTGCACCTCCAGGCACCTACACATTCACACAAAACAGTCACAATTACTCAACAAACGAATAATTACTGCTTAACTCTTGAGCTAGAAAGGAACATGTCCCAAACAAAATGACAAATTGTTCTTCATGTTACAACCTGAAGAGTAACCAGCTGATGAACCGGGGATGGACGGGCGGTAAGGATATACGACAGGCCGGGCCTAGAGGGAAGGTCTGCGAGTTATATTTTGAGTGTTATGACTGAAGTTAGTGGCTACGCGCTATGACTCACCTCACGCTTCCTGATGACATATGTCCCGTGCATTGTTGCAGTCCGCCTTTTCGCTTAGTTAATCAATAAAATATAATTCCCTTTTTGTTCTGGGTACCGGTAACGTTCATTCTCTAAGTCTTTTCCCTCTTCTCTGTATAAGAATTCCTTTTTTAGCTGCATGCACCCAGCGCCCTTCAAAAATGCCGCCCTCCTTGTGCCTCTGGGCGGCCGCCCGGGTTGCCTGATCCTCAGGCCGCCTCTGTCACGGACCTAGGTTCATCTAAATTTTCATAACAAATGGCAGTGCAGCCATTTCTCAACCCACCAGCCTTGTCAGCCACCTCAGTACTTATATGCCTTCTTCTCACTATGCCTTCCCTGATATCATTTTAGTCTCCTTCTGATAACTAATAGATAATGTGGGTTCCAACAGTCTACACGAATTAGCTAATTGAATTGCTGAAAGTTATTTGAAGCTTTTTTAAGTCCCGTTCAATCTAGTCTAAATACGTGGCAGAGAATAAAATGTACATATACATAAACTTAATCCATACTCACCTCTTTGCTGCAGTTTACTAAGGCCGAACCAAGGAAAACTCCCGAAACTACTGAATGTAATGTGTAAAATTAAGTCTTTATGTTGAAATTCCCGGCACAATAGCAGAGGGATAAATCTGTCTTGTGATAATAATACAAGCAAATACACTGTCCTAAATTGAACAAACGGATAATATTAACAACTGTCGTTTAGGTTCGGTTGTTCACTTGTTGATTAATAAATTGTGTTGACACTTGATTCTTGACTTGAGTCTGTTTTGCAAATCACAACAGCTGTAGGAGATAGCCTTCGATTCAGTGCGAGCCAGTAGGTACTCGGTCCTTTCGACTGTAGTCGTCTAGTCGACTGTTGATGACAATAATTCGTTCTGACACTACTACAGGTTTTCAGAAGAAAATGGATTTAATTATCTGACGGACAATGCTGACACAGTGACACACAGACACAGGATCAACTTATTTCATTTTAAACTATAATACTTTATTTTAAAATATAAGGGTAGACTGGGTAGTATCAACTACCAAGCTGCTTCCTCTTGCATACTTAATATAAAATGTATTTGAAATAAATAAAACCCATTTCTACCAAATACTCTTCAAAAGGAGATATTGGCAGAGTATAGTGCAGGGAAATTTATAATTTACAATAAGGGTCAATACTAGGAGAACATGTTTTCTTACATTCATTTACATAATTGTGTGTAATATAAAAAAAAATAGAATTGGTTATTTTCTCTTGGTATTGGCCTCGTTGTGAATTATAAATTTTCCCTTTACCGATAACAACTATTCATTGTCACAAATTAAATCACTCTACTACAAGATAAAATTAAAATATACAGTTTTCTAACATCTGTGTATTATATTCAGTAAGATGTATAGCTTAAACCCTTAATGATCTTAATTTGTATAAACGCTTAAAAGCTAATTTGTAACAAGAAACTTGAAGACAAAATGTGTGGTACAAACCGGGAGATACATTAATTGTCTTCAAATTTCTTTAAACTCTTATTTTATGAGAATGTCAGTCAGCACTAATTTGCTCTGAACAATTCTTGGAATATAACTTATCATTTGGCTTCCTATGTTAATATTATGGTTAAAACTGCATTCCTGGTATTTCATTTTGCAATTAAAAATTGTTTAATTCCACCATAGGCCATAGCATAGATGGAGGCGTGTTTAGGATAATTTATTTGAGCGTAACTGACGATTGTATAGTTATGACTATCGTTAAGGGTACATAGTCGATACCTACCTCTTCGCACCGAATTGAAGGCTAACCGAGAATTCGTTCTCGTTGACCAATTGGGATTGGTCGGATTTCTTTTTTTTCTATCAGCTGAGTAGTTTTAGCAGAACTACCAACACTGCGTATTTCACTGTTACTATACACAGGTGATGCACTATGAAAGGGCATGCTAAGTATTATGACTGAAAAGTCAATGTTACTGTATATACAAAAATGATCCATCATTAGCCCGAGAGTTGGTTATTGACTGAAAATTATTTTTATCTCGCTATGAACCATTATGAGATTATAGATCTACTAGTTTCAGAATGGCATAGTCAAAATCGTCTTGTGGCATTTTTACATCAACCTTGCAGTGGCGTCAAGGCAGTGTATTAAAGCATAAAATACAAAAAGCGCATTTAACACGACAAAAAAGTACACGAAAAATGGAAAAAATAAACGGTTTGCGATACGGCAATCAACGCATGTATGACGATGGAACTGTAATTCCGAACTTAAGTATCTGTCTCTTTAAGGATTGATGACGAGGTAAAATATTGTTAGTGCTTTTTTGCGTTCTAAACTATTGTAAAAGGATGACGTCAAATGAATTACCTAATGAGAAATGTTATTTTGAAAGTTCATAATAGTGGCTGAGAGCAATTTAATAAAAGGAAGCAACGGACTTTTCCCGCCACTTCCGGAGAAAAACTACTCCTAACGTTTCGGGCAGTTAAAAACTCCACCCTTCTTTAGAGGACTACACTAATATGGAAACTACATTTAAGTATATCTATTAACCAAAGATCTAACCTAAGACTGATACGGTCATGTTTTAATTTGTACAAAGGACTGATCACCCGTTGTACACAGTATAAAATTATTACATGTTTTACTGAAGGAATTGTTGACGTTAAAAGGTACGTAACCTGTTATAATTCAGACCAATTCCAGAAGGCTAATCATGAATACAGTAGGTATAATTATAGGCCATGCAAATTTTTAAAAGGCCGCTTCCCTAGTGGAAACATCAACCCACCCCCGTCGGCTTCAAGTATCTTCCCTACCCCCACCCGCTCCCCCCACCATTCATCCATGAATCGGGCTGTCGAACCCAATGAATACAGAGAAGCATTTTATTCTGTGTTCGCTGGTCGAACCACTAGGAGCTCAGTTAGTACTTAGTGCGCGGCTCCCGTAGTGAGAGGTTCGTCAGTCCGAATCTGGGTGAGATCCTTTTAATTATTATTACCTACCGCATTTCTATGTTTTACCAGTTTGTTTTATGTTAAGGCAATAAGGCCTAGCATGTAGTTTATTTTTATTAACGTTTCCTCGTTTTTTCCTCACGTACATGGTTCTACTAGTGGCTTTGTCAACAGTTCATTCTTATACTGTAATTCCAGATCTATTTCACCAATATTGTATTTAAGTATCTACGAGTACCTTTCATACTTAAAATCAACACAACGTTAATATTACAACACAATAACGTAAACCTACTTTTATTCGTTGTTAAACCCCAAGTTCAACTGTAGATTAAGGTATTCCGAACTAGTAATTTGCGAAACAAGTATTTTTGGGAATTCTGCGTTATGCTAAAGGGATAATTTGTGGATGGCACAAACATATCGCGTCTGAATATAAACGTATGTATGCATGTTACAACTGCGAGACGCTAAACTGCACTTACGGTCTAAAAGAGTGTTTTAGAATGCACTTTATGGCAGCTATAAACATGTCATGTGCAGAAGAGAGGGAAGTGTGAGTAAGAGGTGGGATGGGGGTGCAGATACAGGAGAGGGGAGGATATAGAGGGTGGTCCACCCCAAACGTACCGAGCCTCAGTAGCGTTTCAGAAGCGCGACATTGGTACGTTGAAATAACATAAAGTGCGTAAGAAAGAATTCTGCGTCCACGTGACTTGTGTTTGTGTAGTAAAACTATTTGATTTATTATGTTTTGCTGATACGGAGCACAATTTATTTGTGTGGTTACAGTTAAACTGAATAGAAACTTACCTGGGTACAAAGAAAATAACTTCTTTGGTAGGTATTTTATTTCATACCAACGTATGGTGTTTAACTAATACAATATTGTAACAATAGCTTTAGCTTTTCTCTCCATTACTTTATTAAAGAGAATAATTTAGTATAACTGCATATAAAAACATTGCACTTTTCTTGTACAGGGTCATCGAAAAAGATGTACGGGATTTGAAAATGAAATAAAATTTTAATATAATTGGTAGAGAGTTGATTTTTAAATCAAAAGACACGGCAAATCAATAATTTTTCTATGTAATTTAAAAAGTTTCAATGTGAGATCCCCCCGTTGCACGACAGACATCTAGCCGATAGTCAACCTCCCGCCAGGTGTTTAGGAGCATTTCAGCAGTCACCGTTGAAATGGCTACGTTGATTTTTCTTTTCAGGTGCTGTAGATGAGTTAGATCACGTATTTTCTCGGCATGAACTAAGTTTTTAATGTAACCCCAAAAGGAGACATCTAAAGGCGTTAAATCAGGACTCCTAGGTGGCCACAAAACAGGACCATTCCTCCCAATCCAGGAATCTGTTGTTCAGAGCTTCTTGAACGATTAGACTGTAGTGAAATGGCTAGATGTGTGTCGTGCAACGGAGGGAGCTCACATTGAAACTTTATAAATTACATAAAAAGATATTTAACCGTGTATTTGCCGTGGTTTGCCGTGTATTTGGATGTAAAAATCAACATTCTACCAATCATATTAAAATTTTTATTCCACTTTCAAATCCAGTACACCTTTTTCGATGAACCTGTATATACTCTTTTGATTTTAATATATTTATAAAATATAACTTAATTATTCTACTAAGGTTTAGATGGAAATCATTCAACTCTAGGCCTACATAACAACCAATGTGACTTTTGGAACATGGTTATTTTATTATACGAGTGAATGTTCGTATGGATTGTGTTATTCGTTGCTATATTTAGATACAAAGACAGTTGCGCTACGAAACTTACTTTTCAGGCAAGTTAACGATTTTAATGGTTTAGCACAGTTATATAAGACAATTGAGCTTTTCCTCATTCATTCTTTTAGATGAAATATTTAGTTTTTCGCGAACGTAAAATTAAAAAAACTACAAGTATTAAAATTGTTGTTTAATTAAAATATATCTAAATGTGTAAGTATGTTGTTTATGTATATTTATTAAAGCTCACAATATTCACAAGTTGGAAACTCACACAGAATCAAGTATTTTACACTTCTTATTCGACGACAAATGCAATATAAATGATGCATTATTAATGTACTCAATACATTAATAATGTGTATTGTAAATGTCAATACCTTGGTCTCGGGATTGTCAATGTTACAATCACATTGTAACGAACCTTTTTTTGTTTCAGACTTTTGGTCCTATGATCAAAGTATGTAGGCATATGTATACATATGAGCAGCAGCAAGCAGCATAACAAGAAACTTGAGCTGGGAAAGAACTATGCAGAATGATTGAAGCTGTCTACTTCGTCATAGCAATAACAAGTACTGTTCTGTAACTGTAACGGTGTTTTGCACTTTGTTAAAACTAAATAGTTTTAAGTGTACCGATCTCTAAGACGTCGACTCTGTGGTGTTAAGGTTTCTGTCACGGTTATGGATTTGTCAGAGTGGTCACGACGGTTGAATTACTGTTGCTGTGAACCACTTTAATGTTTAACGTAGGTCTATAAGTTTGATTGTGGTTATGGTCAGTTGTTCTGCAGTGTTTTCAATGTTTTTTAAACTGTGTTCTCAAACCTTTTTTTATAAAAAATAAACATTCATATTATTAAAATTTGGCTTACATTTTACACGCAAAGCTTAAACTGAAGTTTAGTATAATAGTTAGTAGTTCAATATACACTAATAATTTGTTCAAAATCAGTTTTAAATTGTTCATTGTAATACTAAATATTGGGAGCAGAGTTGTCTCACAACTGTTTGATTTACACAATGTAAGAGCAGGCTGCTCCTTTTAAAGGATAAGAACCATAAATAACTTTTAAACAATATAACAAAACATTACTAAAACCTTTGTTAAATTTATGCTGGTAAGTCCGTATGGTAAAAAAATAATAATATAAACATTGACCTGTAAATTAGCAGTGATATTTACTCCCACTACAGGTACAATTTGCCGCGGACCAGATGAAAGTTGTCTTGACATGATCAAGCAGCCAATGGCATCTGCTGTCTGGTTATGTTCGACCAATGGTTATGTGAACAAGGGGTTCAAAGGGAATATGTGAACAATAGTTGTGAGCGAGAGTAGTGAAAGCAGAATGAAACGTGATTGGTACATTGAATATGTAAACAGGATTTCCTCATAACATTTCTAATCACTAAAATCCTTTCACTCAAGAAATGCCAGATCCATAGAATAATATGTTCGCTTCCATTTTATAATACGAGTACTACAGGGTGTTTTTAAACGCAACCCAACTTTCAAACTTAAGTTAGTCATTTTCTACGACGCTATAAAGTCGTAAATTATATCATTGGTTTGTTCACTTCAATACCTGGTGGTATTGGATTGGATTAGTTTGGTATTGTTGTATTGGTATTGATTGGTATATGGATACCTAAATGGTATGAACTGTTGCAGTAATATAGTGGTTTTGATTTGCTAATTTGATGTTATTGTAAAATGGTGCAATCATGGTTTTAGCAAAAGATGAGTTAGTGCTTATTGTTAAGGAGTACTTAAGAGCAAGATAATTTTTTTCAATATGCGTTTAAGATCAAGTATCAGGCGTTATTAGACTATTTGCTTTTGTTGTTTCAAAATTTTGAAAGATTTTTTTGGAGAATTTTCTAATCCTACCCTAACATTGTCCGTCACTTCTTCATTCAGTACAGTCAGCCTTCTGTTTATGTTTTCCGTTCCTACAAAACCTATTTTGTTTTAAAATTTTACAAATCTGTGAATTTTAGATTTGTTTGGAACATTAACCTGTAAACTTGACCCCAAATTCCTCTTGACTAAAATTATCTTCTTCTTAAGTGTTCTTCAACAATAAGCACTCGTTGATCTTAGCTAAAACCATGATTGCGTATATTTTACAATAACAATCATTTCAAATCAAAACCACTATAACTTAACACTATACATCTGATAATATTGAAATGGACAAACCAATTATACAATTTACGACCTTATAGCGCGCGTATGAAATAACTTACTAAAGTTGAAAGTTGAGTTACGTTAAACTATAACACTCAGTTGCCTGGTTACTGAATGGTGATTGGTGACTGAAAGAGTGTGCATAAGAGTTTAGGCACTTCCCGGCATGCTAGTCCCTCAACCATATACCCTTTTGAAGCTCTTGGTGTGAAAACGTTCTTTTTTTATATTCTGACAGTTGGCGGCGAAAAAATTTTGCTCGGATCTTCAATCTGATGAAAAATTGTTAGTATGGAAACAAGTTCCCTACAACTTTTGTATTTTATCACTTTTTCCTACCTCTGAAGGTTTCGTTGCTAGATCAGTTTCAAGTTAAATTATTGGAAATTGAAATTTTCGCTGTGTTTGGACTCTTAGTTACGGTACTTATAAACCACCCAGATATATAAAACTTAATGTCCCCAAATACGAGGCCGCAGGTCGACTGGAGCCTAGGTGTAGTCACCCAGCAGCCCGAGGGCAGTAAACTCAAGATCTTTATTGCCAATTAACAAAGTATGCATGACAACGTCAAATATTACAACGCTACTGGTTATGGGCACAACATGAAAGGCATTTAGTAATGGAACTGTCTACATATTTTATAACTATGACAAAGGACTTTATTGTAACAAGGTTTTACAAAAGGCAACGTAGGTTTTTAAAATTAAGAGCCCTCTTTACAAGATTTTTGGTTTCTTCTCAAAAAGTACTGTTCTAGGATAAAGTTTACTTCTGATCATGATAATGTAACATTGTATCCGTAGTGAAGCACCGGTAAAAAGTTAGTATTTTAATGATCATTTGGAACTGTTTCAGATTTAACTTTAAACTCAAACATTTTCACAAACTAACCTATTTAGATATAGATTAGATTAAGTAGGGCTGGTAGTTAACCAGTTGTACGTCAACCAAGTTTATTGTACTGCCCAGTTATCTTAGCCTGGGAGACCCACCCTGTGAAACCACAAAGCCTCAAGATGACTCCTCCCAGCTCAGACAAATGAACTTCATCCCATACGCCCCTCTAGTAGACATCTTTTCCTAATCTCCAGAGAGCGACATTCTAACAGGATGTGCCTAGCAGTTTCTACTGCCTGCTGATAATTAAATTGTATGATAAATTTAACTAGGTTTTGCAATACTCTTACAAGTGGTTTACTTTGTTTATTTAAAATATTTGTTTATTGTTGTGTTTTTTTAAAATCTTTTTAGTTTTTTGCCAACGCAAAAGTTTTGTATGTGATTCGCCACTAGTTATATTGAAAAATGACACTAAAAAGGAAGCTGATAGTGTCAAATTTTTAGGATTGAATTTAGAGAGTCATTCAACATGAGAATCACATATTGATTATCTTAGCAAAAAAATGAGTCCCTGTGAACTGCATTTCTTTTAAGACAGTAATCACAATACTGCACGATTGATATATTAAACACTGAATATATTGAGAATTTTCATCTTGAAAAGTCTGCGAAAGAATAATTCATCATCTAGGTTACAGAGATTCATGCAAAAATGGCTTTGAAACCCTTAAAATGTTGACTTTACCATCCCTGTTAAAGTAGTAGAAATGTTTGATAATTTAATTTACTGTTCAACATCACTTTATTCAAGGAAGTACGAGCAAGCGAATACAAGGCGACGTTCTTGATCTAACTTTGTTAAGTGTTGGGTTACTTTATATTCCAAACATGACTACTCTTTATAAAATGGTCTTATTCTAATCCAGCAGTAAGTGGATTCAAGATATTGTCCTTCTAAGCACGAAAGCACCTCTCTTAGAGTTTCTCTCATTCAACATTAACCCGCCCGAGTAAGAGATACCTGAAACTTTTTCAATATAAGAGCTCCAAAGTTAATCTCCTTTAACATTCTCTTCCGTATCATTTTACTTTTCTTATCTTGGAGTTTTCGTTTTATTCATTTCGGTGAACACTTAAAGGACCTGGTAGTATAAAAGTGTGTTGAAACGTCTGAACATTAAAAATTTATAGAACCGTTCATACTGTACTGCATAAGCCGTTCTGTGTTTGGGGTCTGTTAGCTCGTTTGCGGCAAGAACGGCTATACTATTAGAAAAATTCAATCACAGACTATTTCGAATTGTTCGTGAAATGGCCCTCTTTCAAGCTGGCATACTATTTGAACGCAAACCCTTCACACATTTCAAAACGCAATTTTTCATAGTCCTAGAGGTTTACCCCGAGCCTCGTCCATACAAATTACAAATATAGAAACAAGTAAAATTGCGCAAGCACCAAAATTCTAAACGAGTTCTTAAAAGTATTACTCGTATTTAAAGGCACTAGCACAGCAATTGCAACATTAATCGAGTAGGCACTGCTGTAAGATACAGACTAACAACTTCTTAAAGGATTCACGATTGTCTGGCCTGACGGTCAAACGTTGTTAAAAGGCCAAGGCTTTTTTCTTTAAAAGTACTTATCTCAGCGCCAATTCAACCACACAGTGGAATGGTCGTAGCGTGCACCCTTAGAGAAATATTTAACTATCCAAAATCCACCCAACCCCTGATGTCCAGGTTGCCTGGTGACGGGCCTGCAGGATGTGAGAGTGACGGTGCCCAGGCAGCTCGCCGTGGCGACTCCGTGGTCCTCCATTGCCACTACGATCTGAAGGACGATCTTCTCCTCGCCGTCAAGTGGTACAAGGATGGATCAGAATTCTTCAGATATACTCCAGAAGAGAAACCTCCTTGGACAGTACTCAACGTTCCAGACCTTCAAGTAGATGTAAGTTGCACATTGCATGTCAAATGTTTGTTATGGGAAGTTCTTCATGGGGAAGTTTTAATTTTCCATGGTTAGGAAGCTCTTTCTTATTGGAAATTACATACATTTAAGAGACATCTGCAAATATTCCAATAATGTAACATTTATTAGACTGAGGCCTTTCAAGCACCAAGTGTTCATCTTCTTGCCTCTGAAGATGTGTCTTAAATTTATTTTAATTTGCCGTTTAGTACGTCCTTTCTCAGCAACTAGGTTTTATTGTATGTTCTGGTAATTTATCACTGATTTTCCGATCATGGTCTGCTCTAGCCTGTCAAAAGCAACGGTACCCAGTTGTATCTGACCTCTGTGGCGTCATCAATGTCTGGAGACTTCAGCTGTGAAGTGCTTACAGACTCCTTCCAACAAGGAGCCATGGCCGCCAACATGGAGGTTGTAGGTAAGTTGGCAAATCCGGTATTCAGTATTTTGAGGTCCAAAGTTGGAGAAGTGGTTAGGGAATTGAAGTGGTCCATTGAAGATGTATACGGATTAAGTTACATTGTGTGTGAAAAATGCTCTGTAGGGTGAATGGTTATGAAAATTGAAGGCCTCAGATCACTCTCAATTTTAGCTCTTGTACCCTCTAACTTTCAAATCCGTAAAGTTGGTCATGTTCTTCACCTGGAGTTCGTACCTTGATGCTAATGCTGACGGCTACTTGTTATTTATCTGGTGGCAGCTTTTACAAGCCTTGGTTTCAAATACAACTACTCTGTAAAGTTGAAAATATCTCGCTTGGAAACTAGAAAATCACTATTTCCTTCCTGTCTGGATGTATCACATACATGTGCGATCATTACTTTTTTAGTCTGTTGAGCTCTGGCCACCATACAACATTTGATAAAGCTGACCCTGTATTTGTTATGGCTAGAGGTGCCCCAGCTGGCTCCAGTCCTGACACTGCTTGACTCCAAGATGTATCGGTCACGTGACACGCTGATGGCTAAATGTACATCGTCACCTTCCCGCCCTGCAGTCAACCTCACCTGGGGCCTCAACGGCGAGAACGTGAGTCTTACTTGACAAACCTATTTATGCGTCAATATAAATCCTATAGGAACAATCTCAGGGGAGCAGTAACTTCAAGTAGGTCCCATGTACCTCCAATACCTCAATAAATTATACTGGTATCGATATCATTTTTTTTTTAACAGAACTAACAAAAGTTCAGGAAAAACAACCATAGCCTTCAATAGGCCTAACGAGAAGATCCTCCAGCTTCAACAACTGGTCGTGGTAAACCTAGACCTGCTACTTTTCGAAACGAACACACAATATGCCTACTGAACAATACTATACTTCGGCAACAAACTTGTGATACATCTAGTCATGTTGAGACGACGAGCGAAGACAAAGCCAAGAAATTTCCATACATATTTTGAGTCGTGATGGTTTTGAATGTATTTTGTGTGTTTAATTTACGTCACGGTACAGGTGAACCCCAAGTGGCTGAAGCAGTACCGGAGAGTGACGGATACACACTCGGACTTAGAAGAGTCTCTCAGCGTCCTAGAGGTGACCTTGAAGAGTTATCACGTGACCTCTGGCAGCCTCAAGGTCAGGTGCACTGCTAGCCTGTATGACCTGTACTGGCAGACGACTGAGGCAGTGGTAAGCACTGATAAGGAAGGAGCCTCTGCTGATAAGAGCGGCTGGGATGATTACTACGAGGAGTACGACTTTGAAAATCACTTCGGAGAAAGGGGTAAGTTTGTGGAAAAAGAATTGTTTGCAACTTTAATAGACTATAATTATATTATGAGTTTGTAAACTTCTTTACTAGCCACAATTGGTTAGGACCTTAAAGTCCTCATTTCCAATTTCATCACAGTTAGTAAAACTATGAAGAAATCGAGACCAAATCAAATTCTTTCTGTATAAAACAATGAATGTACTGAGGTCCAAAAGATCCAAGTTTTCTTTTTTAATGATCAAATTTTCCCAGACTATACCCCCTCCGGTCCTTGTTCCAATAATTTGGGCTCCGTCACACAATTTGGTAGATGAGCTCATAAGCTGCCATAGTCACTACTTCATTCCAGAGTGTTCCCTTTACAGTCAAACCAGAAAAGTTAAAAATAATAGGTTTTAACTAAAGTTATTGAACTAATAGATGAAATACCTGTTTGGTGCCTGTAGCACCGATTTGACACGGTGTGAGCCGGAAGAATTAGATTACATTCGTGACACCGGCCGAGAAAGCCTAAGAGTTAAATTATTGTTTTGCTGTTCTTGAATGCGTCTACGCCTGTTTCAGAACTTGCTAATACTTCAGCAGCGAGCTGTCCAACTCTGAGCCCAGATGCTGTATTCAACAACATGGCTCTCCTCGGTCTTACAGTGTTGTACGCAGCGTTGAGTGTGATTACTTCCTACAGACTTGTGTTATGAACAATCTTGTCTAAATAACAGCAAGACGTGTTCATCACTGTTTCCAAGTTGAAGAGTATAGATTACAGTGGATTAAATAGAGCTGCGTGTTTGTATTGTGTTTCATTTAGTTCTCCCTTACCAGTTCCGATTAGTTTGTGTCTTTAACGTTTCAAATGAATTCCAATAGACTTCTGGGCATGATCTAGGTTAAATTGTAGCTGATATGTAGTCGTAGCAAGTGCAGTAAAAATGGTATGCAGCTAATCAAGTCAGACCGAATAACATAGTCGATCAACACATTAAACTTTTTAAACCCTTTTTTCATTTTGTTTAACAGCTGCTTTAGGCACATGATTGACGAAATTGCACTTTAATTCCCAGAAAAGCAAAGGTTTGTTATTTTGCTCTAAAGCAGCTGCGTTAGACACGTGTTCTATTCACATGCTTAAGTTTCAATTTTATTCCCAGCGAATTTAAGGTTTGTTTTGATGATATTTTACTCCCTAGGAAGAAAAAAGTTAATTTTAATGAAGATGATACCTAATGATAACTATCTTTTAATTATAATATATTTTATTTTCCCAATCAATATTTTACGCCTTCTTAAATAAAAGGATCCACTATCGGATAAAGTTTACACTAAGCCAGTTAGGTCCACAATCACAGATACGAGTATAGAATCTGAGTTTAACGTATGAAATACACCGTGTCCCAAAAAACTTTACAACTTTGAAAACTAATAACATTTACTTGGGTACATTTATATGTACAGTATAATTTTTGAGATTACTAAATGGTAGAGGAACTCAGAGTTATTTTGACATAATTTACATGTATCAGCTGATTCATTGTTGTCACTCGAAGCTTCAAGTTCCAAAAACATTACCTACCATAATGTATAAACATCAAAAACGTGCAAGAGTTGCTCAGTGTGTTGAATGGTGCATCAAAACAAAAACAGATATTTTTGTGCAAATGAGATTTAGGACACACTATGGTCGACATACTCCTTCAAGAAACACCATAGGAGCCTGGTACAATAAGTTTATGCTCAATGGACGCATTAAACCTTTGAAAATTTACGGTAGACCTAAGCTAAGTCGATGTTGTTCAAAAGTTGCAACAATCATTCCTTTGCAGTCCTCAAAAATCTGTTTGGATTGCAGCACGCGAGTTAAATTTTCCAAAATCTAGGAATCTGTGGAAAATTTAATAAACATAACGATCGAATATGGAGCACTGAAAAGCCACATGACGTTCGAGAACATGTTAAGGGCAAACATCCCCAAATTAAATGTTCAGTGCGCTATATCTTGTGGTGGTCCAATAGGCTGGCCTACACACTACCGGGCATGGCACCATTTGATTTTTTCGTCTGGGCTTTATTAAGGACCAGGTTTATAGGACAAAAGTCTCCAATATTCAAGAATAAGGCCTGAGAATTAATAAATCCTTCAGAAACATCACTGATGAAATGCGGCGTAGAGTGTGGTCAGAGCTAGATACCCGCAGTTACTATCTTTTTGCTGGTAACCACGTGGGCCATGTTGAAATTTTCAAATGAAACATATGTCCAGAAAAATTGAAGAGTATGTGTGTTATTTTAGATTTATTAACATTTGTATACGCTTATTAACACTGCAACAAAGTTGTTCAGTTTTTTTGGGTCACGGTGTAATTTAACAACACAGAAAACCACATCAACTTTCACCAATGATTGTATGTTATTGAATTGAGTGAATCGTGTGTTGTTTTGCATGGCGATGGACTGTTGATGTTGTTGTTGTTGTTACATCAGGTAATGAAAACACGACACCGCGCCGGGACGCGGCAATGTTCCTGTCACAGTTAACAACATCTGAAATATATTGAGTCGTTTCAAAATGGTGAACTTTTTGCTATAACAGCGCAGTCCAATTTCAATTGGACTTAAAATATGTTTTACCTTTAAGATATGTAATAAAACTTGCATTAAAAGTACACGTAAGTTGAGGCAGAAGGCCGACTTAAGCAAATTTTATTACCTATCTATTGACACCAAGTTCAAAGAAATCGATTAAATCAAAAAAAGTTATAGTGGAAACTCTGGCTGAAAACAGACAACTTTCCACCCTATTATCTTGATGTTTGCACAGTTTCCACTATAACTTTTGATTTTTAATCGATTTCTTTGACCTTGGTGTAAATAGATAGGTAATAAAGTTTTGTACAAAACGGTATTTCTTACATTTTATCGTAAAACTCACCGTTTATTCTCTATTAAAGGTGTAACGCCAAAAGTGCCCTAAAAATACCATAAAATAGCCACCGTTTTAAAATGATAAGTTAGATCATGCTGGTAATTTTCCCCTAAATGGTCTTACTTAGATACAAATGTATGTTAGGTTTGAGTCAAATCCGATAAATGGTGTGGGAGATAATAAATAATTAGTGAACAATATAAAATGGCAAATATCTGGTTAACTAAGCGTTTTTGGAAAAATCTTTATTCTTGATTTTCTTTTCATTTTGACCCATATAACCTTTTCCCAGAGTTTGGCACTTTACTTATGGGACACTCTGTATAATAAATTACCAATCCACGTAAAAGATATAGATTTAAATAAATTTAAAACAAAAATTAAAAATTACTTGCTTCTAAATTCGTTTTACAAGGTACAGGATTTCACTGGCAGCTAAATTAAGCATACTTATTCATTAAGCTTAACTTTTATCACAGTCTTACCAGTAATGGTAATAGGTTTTATTTTATATTGATATGTATTATAGTTTTGATGTCAAAAACAATTTTGCATTGTAAATATTGACAGTAAAATTATTATTATTATGGTGTCCCGATTAAAACACGGTCCCGTCGCGTAGTCCTGCCGGACCAAACTATGGATTATTATTACCAAAATAATTATAACAAATTTATTACCAAAATACATTTGTAGTTTTTAGGGGTTAAAGGGGGTTTCTGACACAACAAAAGAGACAAACTTATTTTGTTCCTACGGGTTCCTTTGCCGGCGGGGTTACACGACCAGGGACAGCGGAACGTATTTTATGCAGGTGGGTCAGGTGGGTGGTTGCTAGATCATGTTGGTCATCGCAGGGCGGTTAGTAGGATGTAAATGATGATTGTGAGGATGAATCAATATTATATGTGTGTGATATATAGGCTTAAGTGTTCAAATTGTTATAACTTTTCAACTGAATTTTTATTTTAGTTTGTTTTTTTTCTGTGCAACAAAATTGTGTATTGATGGCCTTAAAACATCTAAACATCTTTTTTTATAATCATGAAAAAATTATTTGGGTTCTATGGTAAAAAGACGCAATTTTGTACAAATTGTATTAATGAATATAGCTCCCTCCCGCTTTCACAGTCTCTGTACATGACTATGTACAAGTGTGTAGTGTAGTGTTGGGGTAGTGAGTGGGTATTTCTCAGAAGAAGGCGAGCCATTGTTATTCTGTATGACACTTCAAGTTTCCACCACCACACTTACACAACTTGTTTGTATTGTCTCCAGGTACACCAACACAACACTTGTACTCAAATGAGAATCCACAGTTTGTTGAACACATTTAGAGTAATATTCTAAAGTGTTTTAGAAAAAAACATAAAACATTACATTTTAAGCAAAAACGTTCTGTTTTACAGCGGTAGTGTATCTTTTGTATTTGCGGAATGGGTTAAACTGATTGTAAAATATTTTTTGATTGTGTAGTTTCAACAGTGTACAGATATAAACCAGGCCGACACGCAGCTAAGCGCTAAAGCGCCACTGAGCGTGATTAAGTGGATTTCCTTAGAAGTTTGTAACTCTTATTCACTACGCTCACAGCCTCGCTTCCTATGGTCTTTGCTTGGACCTACAAGGTCTTTTACTTCAACTTTTATCATGAAAAAAATCAAATTTCATTACAATCGGACTACTTATATATGTAATCCGATAATACAGCTACAAATAACGACTTTTGGCCCCCATTTTGAAACAACTCGTTGAATTTTTACAATTTTTGGTATATTGATCAATAACATTTAATACACACATATATTGATTTCAAATGCCATCAAAATTGGATGAAACTTATTTGTTTTAGATCATTCAAACAGCTTTTTGGTGTAAACTCCCTCTCCTCCCCTCCCCAAAAAAGGTTCTTGTGGTAGGCCCACTTTGCTGGCCAACGAACTTGATTGAGATTTTCACAAAAGAAACATTTTTACATTTTATGAAATTCTGACGAAATTGCTCATTGTAGGAAGGATCTATTTGAAAAATGCTCATAACGTATTCTAGGGGCCAGGATCGGTGCTCATTTCATGGTCCCAGGCCTGGGTCTTACTGTGCTAAAACGACTACAAACAAATATTTTAAATTGCTTATGCAAGTAAAACATTATCATAGATTACTAAATACAATTTTCTTTCCAAATATAAACATAACACAGCAGTGATGTGTGTAAATGTGGCTACGGGGTAGTGAAGCAAGCGAAACATTTAGAAGGAAGGGTTGGCAAGCCTTGTATAATATTCATAACTGAGAAGAATGAAACATCAGTCGCTGAATTCACACCCCTCCCCTCTCTCCTGTCCACAAACCCCTCTTTATACTATATAATCACACACTCACGCAGTGTATCTGGAGGCAGGCGGCTTTGTGGCTTTTAAAAGCCTATACAAATGGAGTTTTCGCTCGTGAGGTCATTGAATGCCAAAACCTGAATGGACCTATCGATTTTTAACGAGACTCAAGTAAAGGTCTAAATTGTATTTTGTAGCTTTTATTTCACAGACAATAGAAACTCCCTACAGACGTCCATTTGTTTGCCATAACGAGAAGGCTATGGCCATTCACCCAATTCATCACCGAGCTATGTTGCCACACCGTGCGTCTCACTGCGGAGTGTACACTCTACTCTGCACGTTATGGTGGCAACCGCGCAAAGATAATGACATGGTAAGTACATTGCGCATAGAAGCCGAATGGCTGAGGCAGGAAAATTAACATAGCCCAAGCACAGATAGCGCTGCGAAGGAATTCTTTCAAGAGTCTCAAGTAGAGCCGCAATGCACAGGCAAGTTTGTTCGTCCTCGAAAATCGCACGATTTGGTCACATTTGGTAATCGACATGGGACAAACTCGAGCAAGTGGAGCCGAGAGAAGAGAAAGAATGAGAATGCATTTTGCCAGCATTTTGTATGCATAAATGGTAAAGGAACAGTAACGTGTGATTGATCTCTGATCGCTAAGCACTGAGATAGCGGCTCACTCGCTGCTCGTTATCTACGAGATACTCTGACACGGCACAGCATTAGCTTCTGCACAGCCAAGGCATTATTAGATCAACTGTAGATACTGAGTAGTACAGGATGGACCAATTGTAACAATACTATTTAAAAATGCTATGAATATATCATGTTTAATATTAGACAGCGATATGTTGTACTGAACAGTAGGTTTTTTATATTTCCCCGGTCATTTTTGACAACTAAATCCTTCAAGTGGTGACCTCGGACAAGCTAATATTGGTTCGCTTGAAAAAGCTAATTTTAAGGACTGCTTCTCTCACCTTCACATCATTTTCCAGTTCTCAGACTGTTTTAGCACTTCAACCTTCTGTATTTATTTTGTGTTTTCACACTATTTCTAAATAAATTTACCCAGTTTGCAATTGTTTTACGACTAAGAACTTTTCCGCTTGGACCAACGTCGAAGTAGGATCTAAACAATCTTCGAATTTTAACAAAAGAATCACTTTTAAACACGACTTCTACAACAAAATCACGATGATCAGGACTCCAGAACGCCATTTTAACTAAAGTGGCAGAACTGTATTGAAGTTATAAACACAGCTGATGGTTCATTGGTGTCTTTTTAACCGTGTGAGAGCGCAAACAAATTGTATTTTTCTCATTGGTCCACCTTGTACAATCCTAGCATATAAACGCTGTCTTTTTAGTTGAGCAATTTAAACAATAAAACAAGGCAATGCAAAATAATTTGTATTAACATAAAATGGGTTTCTTTTAACCAGTGTTATGACATGACCGGTTGCTCCATACTGTCGAAATTGAGACTAGTCCTGCAAAATTTAAAAACTCCCAAAGTTAATGGTCACCTCATACAAAAAGAATACTAGTAGTTAGATAGTATTTAAATTAAGCCCACAAAAAAGAACTATTTTTAAGTTCAACCATGACAACTAATGGTGACAACTGATGTTTACCAATATTACATCACAAAATGTAAACCAAATCTGATACTAAAGAAATTTGAATATTGAATTTGATATTTGATTATGATATTTATATTTACATATTTCACATCCATTTTTATGAACTTTTATGAACTAGGTGTTTTATAACTTGATATTTGATCTACTAAATATCCTCGTGAATACTGTCATGGTTTGCCTTGCCAACGCGATCTATTTTGTATAGGTAAACTACAATAGCTTGTTTCAGCCTGTTTGTCGAAAATCTTATAACTTGGGTCTACGTACAGCATACAGGCAGTCACGTAGCATGATAGAGAGTTACTTTACAACGTACAGATCTAAAAGACATTTTAAGGATATAGAGGCAAGGTAGTCAACAATTTTAGTTTTTTTTAAAGCTGGCTTGTACGACTCTCTCCATTGAAGTTTCTTGCATTGTTCGATTGCTTGCTTTTCAATGAAAAGCCTAGAACATTTGCATTTACACCTCACAAGGCCAAACCGTAATGGGTAGACAACCCACAATACCGTCATCAAAACTGAGTTCATTTTGAAAGTTATTCAAGACATAAATGCCTGAGAAATTTTAGCAAACGTACAACGTGGCAGTCCTAGCAATATTATCAGGTATATATCCCAGAAATTTCGTTAAATGAAACTTGAACTACTGTTGATTGTCAATTGATCCGATTGCCGAAGCAAAACGAATGAAAGATGATTTTTTGGATTGGTTTTGAGGTTTAGCCTTAAAGTGTTGAATAATACTATTAGCTCGATGAAAAGCTTCTAGTTCACGATTAATTTGCGTTGATATAGAAGTCGTGTCATTCGTACTGACGCAGGAATTTGAATAACAGTTATTAATACATTTTTCCAACACATCTTTCCCCTTATTGTATTCTCGTGGTTTTATAACTTGATATTTGATCTACTAAATATCCTCGTGAATACTGTCATGGTTTTGCCTTGCCAACGCGATCTACTTTGTATAGGTAAACTACAATAGCTTGTTTCAGTCTGTTTGTCGAAAATCTTATAACTTTGGTCTACGTACAGCTACAGGCAGTCACGTAGCATGCTAGAGAGTTACTTTACAATGTAACGGGGCAGTAGGCTAAAGGGGTTTGAATTTTTAAAAGAGCCCATTAAAATAGTATAGTATACTATATTTTAATGACAGACGAAGCTCCGGTCAAGGCAACAGAAACTGCATTCTCTGTGCCCCGAAATAAACCAAAAACTATTTTTTCATGCCTTCGACAACATGAGGCTTCGGCGAGTATTTCACAATTCACCATAACTTGCTTTACTTTCACAAGAATTTTGTTACAAAATATACCACTCAAAATTAATTGTTTTATTAAGAGTGGTTTTTTGCTGTAAAGGAAAATTTTATTTGTGCCATTCCCTGTTACCGGTGATCAAGTTCCAAGTACTGATATTTCGCACGTTATTCATACGCAATGTGATTCCATTATTCCAAGGAAGAGAGCGCGTGTTAGAAATGGTTCGGAGAGAGAGAGAGAGGTTTGATACTGATATTGTGCCGGTCTCAAGAGGACGTTAAATAAAAGATTGTGAATCCAGTCCGCTGTAGCTTCGGTATTTATTAAACCTGACGTCACGGTAAATATTCTCGCCCATCGCGAATGGGAACATGCATACGTGATGATGTACGGTATAGCGCCGTTTTGTTATTATCTAGCCAGTTCAGAATTTAGGGCATTTCTAATGATAGGACCAGACCTCGAATTCGACTTATAAAACAACCATGGTGGTCATATATTACAGTGTATATACATTTTAAGTGTTTAGACGTTAAACAGTTAAAAAGGAAGAAAGTATTGAAATGAGCCGGATTCAGAGAGTGCGTTGCAAGTGAAAGTCAGTAATCACAGTAAGATAGCTACCGGTAGGTAAAGTTGGAGAGACGCACAGATAACGCTGTATTGATGGCTAAAGTTGCTACATCCCTGCGTACGTGCAAGTGTGCCAAGCTTAACTCTAACCAAAGATAATGTTATGGTAAGTAGACTGCCGATGGATGCCAAATGGTTGAGGAAGTAAAATTAACTTGTTGCGGCAGCGCCAAGCACTCTGCTACAGTGTCTAACTGTGTTGATTTTCCTGCCTCAACACTATGGTACCTATGCGCAAACTATACTTACGATAACATAATCTTTGATGTAACAAACAAATATTCAAATCGTAGTAAATTAAAACGTTGTTTGGCAACATGTTTGAAGCATAAATGGTAAAGGAACAGTAACGTGTGATTGATCTCTGATCGCTAAGCACTGAGATAGCGGCTCACTCCCAGCTTATCAACGAGATACTGTATTATTCTCGGCTCCACATGCTCGAGTTTGTACGATGTCTATGCCTTAAATGTAACCAATTTGAGCGATTTTCGAGAACCAATGAACTTGCGCGTGCGTCATTGGCTCTACTTGATACTCTTAAAATAAATCTCTCACAGCGCTATCTGTGCTTGTGCAGCCGAACTATATTGATTTTGCTGCCTCAGCCATTCGGAATCCATGCACAGTCTACCTACCATAACATTATCTTTGCTCCAACTGTAGGAACTCTGCTGTGGACTGGAGTTATTCGTTATTAGATAGAACAACAAGCTTGCGCTCAGATCGTGATGGAGAAGAATAACAAATAAACAAAGATGAAAGTTTTGACGAAGAGGAAATCTCCTCGATTGATGATAAATAAATGCAAACAACCGAGAGGAAAGAAAACACAATCAGAAAATCAGACTACAAAAATCAGAAATCACTTTATTAGGCATAAATTAACAAAATACAAAAGCATTAGCCAAGTCACAAACTATCACAAAATAATATCTTAGGCTATCATTCTTAACAATATAAACACAGTATGCATACTTGTGACTTTAGCCAACACTTTCTACAAACTCTTGGACACTGTAACATGAGAGGTTTATTAGCCGGGTTTCTAAATTTTTAAGGGATTGATTCGGATTTGAGCTTTATGCCGTTATAGAGCAAACGTTTTTTTGAAAAAGGTTGTAGAGTGTTTTGGGATTGCTAATTGTTCGGAGTTACGAGGTTATAGGAGTTGGGTTAGAAAGATTGAATTGAGATCGATTCGGTTTGACGAAGGTTAAGGTTTCCAGAATATAAATGGATGGAAAAGTGAGCATGTATGCAGCCTGGAAGTGTTCTTTGCAGAACTAGCCGCTGCTCAGCGAAAAATTGTTCTCACGGCTCATCTTATCTGAAGCCGTACACCCACCCTTTTATCAAACAAAAGTTATCAGTTGAGTTTTGTCAAAATTTATGGTGAGTAGAGTTTGGTTGAATTATTGAGTGAGATTATTGGCCTCGAAAAGGGAAATTTGTTCCAGGATAAATATTTATTTATTTATTTTCAATTTACAAAATGCAATTTTACAGGTATTTCCCAATTACACAATTTTACTAAGACAATAACACTTTGGATAATAGAGTCCAATGCAGCAGTTCGTGAACATGTATAAAAAACTAAATTAAAAAATAAATAACATATAAATAAACTATAGAGCAGAACTATAACAAATATAACAATAACAACAAAAATTATAACCAAAACACATTACAAAACAAAAGCATTTTTTAAAGAGGGTATACTTCTGTTATTCGAGCTCAGATCTCCAAGGCACCCAAGCGTTCCAGGCAGGACCTAATATACAAAGGCCTAGTCACTGGCTCAAAAAGGTGGTTCACGCGCCGAGGAGCGAGAGACATCACGGCGGTGATAACTCCGCCGCTACTCCCTATACCAAAGCATGGCTTCGCGTGTCGCGCGCTCATTCTAACACGTCTACCATACAATAGAAGTCAACAGTACCTAAACGAGCACCATACCATTGGGTATATTTTATTTCAGGTCCAAATTAAAAATATTCAGCGTACTTCTAAGTTTACAATTCTCTTTTGTTAATACTGTACTATAAGTAACCCTTTCTGTTAACTAAGTGATCAAAAAGTATATTAATACATATGTAGTGTTGAAAAAATGCTCAACACGAATTCTGGGGGTCAGGATCGGTGCTCATTTCATGATACCAGGCCTGGGTCTTACCATGCTGACAGCATGAATATCTCATTTTTTCAATGAAAGTTTGATACTAAAGTTAAAAATACTAATAACATACAATACAGCTCTGTCTAAAGTCATCTAGCTACGTATGTATTCGTTTGTAAATATGCATCATGTATGAGCAAAGTGTATAAAGCTGGTGTCGGTGGTTTTGCGTCCTAGTTTGCCAGGTTTATGTAAAAAGCTACTCAGGCGTGAACATTGATGACGTCACATTTATCTATCGTGTCACAGCTGATCTGAATCTGATATCCATAGATTCTCATCTCGCTTAACCGAACTCAGGAGCGATACCGATACCATCAAATGATAGCTGAATATACTTGGTGCTAGTTATCCTCCCGGCTAAACCATCCCCGCCCTTAGAACTTTGTTCCACCCGGGAGTGAGTATGAGAACCTTTACAACAAAAGAGTTAAAGTTATTGACAAGTTGGACAAATCCCGACCCGGTGAGTCACGAAAACTGTTTATGTCCTCAGCTGATCGTTAGGTTTATGAAATTTGGGTGACTCATACATGTGTCATTTTAACTCTTTTGTTAGGAAAATCTGATTCATTTATCAAAACTTCAAAGAATTTCCTTTCCATTGTGTATAAATAGGTATTTTTTTGTTTTGAGGAAGTTGGTCTGATTCACGGCTATGATTGGTCGTTCACTGCTCCGAGCCAGCCAATGGGCCTGTCTGGCGGCTGCATTCCCTGAAAAAAAAAACTCCCAGATTGATCAGGTGACCTTATGAGACACTGTAGTTTCATCAAATTCTAACGCCAACTTCTTGGGCATAGTTATCGACTCTAGGTTGAATTTTCATGACCATGCCTATAAAGTCTTAAAAAGGCTGAATCAGGTCATATTTCTTCTTAGGAGGCTGTCCTATTCTTCAGACAACAAAATTCTTCTCACCGCTTGTCATGGCTGCTTCTTCCCCATACTTTCGCATGGAGTATCCATCTGGGGGAGAGAGAACTCTGTAACGAAACTAGTTTTTAGAACCCAGAGGAGGGTCATAGGATTGTGTTAGGGCTGAGGGTAAGCGCGTCTTGTCAGGGTGTTTTAGGGACAATAACCTTTTGACATTTCCAAGTATTTACATTTATAACAGTTTAGTTTATTTGAAATTAAATTCACACCTTTTTCCACAATGTCCCATCTCAAAGTACAACCTTCCTCGGTCTAATGAGTTGGCAATCCTCGGCATAATACGAGAACGTTATTCTTGAAAATCAAACCTTGTACAGTTCGTAACATTCACCCTGCCTTGCCGAGCAGGTCAAACATAGCAAAACGCGTCAGTATATAACTAAAGGTTTACAAACACTTTATATTAAAAAAAATAGGCTTGCTATAAAAGCTTTGAAAACGTTATTTTGTTTGAAAATTCAAAATTTGAGCCTTCAGACTTTAGGCAGGGAGTACGTTCAGATTGGATTGCTGCTGAGTCTGTCAGTGGGCGCATGCATGCTGGCCGCTCCTGCTACCTTTAGCGATGTATGCGCATCATATTATTATTATCACTGGTCATTCAACACAAGCGGTTGCACCGGGTGCAGGACACACCACCTGCACCGACGCCACTCAGTTGTGCAATACCTACCGTCCCTCGACGTTGTGACCTAACCATTTATTACTTTAGCTTCTCGAGTGTTAACGCTGTTACTGTAGTCTGTAGATGTCTAGATTTGATATTTGATATTTTTTTGATATTGCAAAACTAAGTGGTCTAAGAACGGGAATCCCTACATGTTTTTTTTTTAAACACGTACCAAACTGAAATCAGGTATAACTTTCAAGTTATTAATCATAAATCATATTATATTATAGAACCACAAATAACAATATCAATTAACAATATTAAAACCACATACCAAACTTAAAATGTACTTTATTT
The DNA here is from genome assembly GCA_018831715.1 of Matsumurasca onukii. NCBI lineage: Eukaryota > Metazoa > Arthropoda > Insecta > Hemiptera > Cicadellidae > Matsumurasca > Matsumurasca onukii. Next base: position 38,987,725 of record CM032061.1, on the reverse strand, counting down.
TTTCAGGTTATACTGCATGTTTAAGTAGGCCTACGCTTCGTTTGATCACTTAGCTTACGCTATAGCTGTTTCCACCAACACTGGAGATCAACATTGCTGGTCGTATGTTGAGCCTATGCTAAGTACAATGTTGGAAAGAATGTTTGCACTTTATTTAGTTTTGAGCCCAACACTGTTGAGCTCTTTGTTGCGCAATGTTGTGACCTGGATGGACTGCTCTTACTTAGTCGTTTTTTGCAGTGAGGTTTCAATATCTATGGTTGAACAAACTTATGACTGCAGCAGCGTTTTGAGATGATGGGAGGTTTATATTAAAGTCACGGAAAGCTTAAACCACCACGTTGGTGGTTACGGTTTAGCAAAGCGCCAAAGTGAGGGGGGTACAGGAGTTTGATGTTGATTTAAAAATACAGCACCATGAAACTTGTGAGAATGACTTTACAGATTTTTTTTGAAAAGTTTATTTAGTTTAGTGGACCATTGATAATAAAAACAATTGGTTTTGAAAACCAGTATCACCTGCCAAAAGCTAGTTACTACTTTGATACCTTACAACAAGTGAGCTTATATGGTAACGTAGTTTGAACACTGCGACAGGTGGAAGGCGTTTCCATTTGTGTTGGGCGAGCCCGTCTTTGCGCAGCAACATTTTTTGTCAACACTTTTGCCACGCAACATTGCGCCGCAACAAATGCTACTTTATTTCCATTTCAACTTTGTCAGCTTTATTCGGCTAGCCCAACAATGTTGGCTCAGATTTTGTTGAATGGAAGTAACTTCCAACAAAGAATTTCTACAGCTCACATTTCGACGTACATTATAGTCCATACAAAAAACAAAACAAAGTTCACTTACAAGTTTCATTAATGAAGAACCTTGTCGGTATTATTGGCGGGCGTTATGGCTTAGTTAAATCTAATGTTTGTACAGTTCAATACAAATATTAAAACCATCTGTCTTTGCTTTTGAGAAATGAACCAAACATAAAAAACAGTACAAAAGTACTGATTTTCTTGTAACAAAACTGTACTTTTGTTTTATAAGTTATGTAGAAACTTGTTTATATCTGTAGCTAATGTGCGTGTAATGTTTTTTTTTAATATAAGACATAAAATATGTATATATATTGACATTATTTGACAATTATTTGACATATTAGAAACATTAGTTGACGAGTGTCATGCAATTTATTTTGTTACTTGACAATAAAGAGATTTGAGGTTGAGTCAGTCAGTGTGCAGCTGTCACTGGCTGTACTTGAATATTCTATTTATTTATACTTAAAAATGCTTGTACATGTTGCATTGTTTTCTAGGCTAGCTGTTATAAAACTAACAAATTTAACGGAAGAAAAGAAAGAAACAATCTAAGGTTATTTGGTGAGGGTGACTGGCCAGCTTGCGCTGATTACAAAACGATGGAAAACGTCCGTACTAATGTGTTTAACCTCAGAAATTGTACCAAGCATTGTCCACAAAAAAACTTCAAACGGAGAACAAAAACATCGCGCAACAAAAGTCTCTCGATATGATTAAACTTTTCGCCGAATAATGTGAAATAATTCAGTTGAATGTATTCAAAGTTTGTATAATAACAAAACAGACGTGGCGCGGGATTCGTTAGCGAGCGAGGACAATAAAAAGTGCGGCTCGGCTTGAGCTGACGGATGGGCTTTGTAATTACAAACGTCATTCCCCTTTCTCACCCCTCCACCCCACTGTCACTCTGAGTTATGGTTACAATATGCTACACTGGCCAAGTGTGGCCGGCTCCTTTCAATTGTTAGATGTTGGATGTCTAGCCTAGTTTTTAAGTTAATCCACTATTCTCCATGGGCAGCCTGTGCAGACCTCAGTGCCATTAACTACCACCTTTGGGCGCGAACCTCTTAGGATCCACAGTCCGCGCGCTACCGACTCAGCTACCACGCAGGTAGTGGCTCCTACAGTTCCGTAGTTACGTATACCGTACCTTGGCTGCTCATCCAACTGGTCATAAAATGCTGCGACGATATCATTGTCCGTTACACGTTCTACTAGTCGTGTGCTATAAACTCGACTGCAATTTAAGACATGTTAAGCGTGATGCTTAGTGCTTGGTAGGCGCATGGAGATGTCCACAGGAGGGGAGAGATGAAGCAGCTTCCAACACGCTGGAGCAACCACTGAGAAGATACGGTAGTGAACATAAAATGGCGAGGTAATCATGATAAGCCTTCGTTATGCTGTTCGGTTTGCGTCCCTAAAGATGTTGTGGTCGAAGCACCAAAGGCGCCGAGGGGGCGGTTAAATCGACCCGATCGGTCAAAAATGTTCTAAAATACGATTAAAACTGAACTGACCAGTAGAAAAACGAGAGACAGACGTACTGAAAAGTATACTCACTAAATCCCTATTTGAGATGCGGACCACTCTCAATAAGGGTATTTTAGGCAATATGTACGGTGAAGGATGAGTGTGATGAGTGGTAGTAATGAGCGTGAGGTTTAGTCTGTTACAAACTAAGGCCGACTGTTCTTAGAATGGGTCATTAATTAGCTCAATGACCAATGGAAATACAAGGACCAACGCTATCATACACTGAGACTATCTGAGCCGCTTTAGACCTATATCATCCTCAAAACCTGAGTCCCATGAAGCTAGATTACAGACTGATTTTGACAGGAATCTTGCAAAAGCCGATGACGAAAGCTGAGGTATGCATAAACAGAAGCTTTCTTACAGACAGCCTGTACGTTCGGTACAAATTTTTTTCATACAGCTGTCTTAACGAAATTTACGCCTACAAATATACAAATTTATTACATTTGTAAATAACCTTACATTGAAATTCTATTTATTTTAATTTCTTAAATTGCTTGTACATGCTGTATTGTTTTCTAGGCTAGCTGTTATAAAACTAACAAATTTAACGGAAAAAGACAGAAACTTTCTAAGGTTATTTGGTGGAGGTGACTGGTCAGCTTGCGCTGATTACAAAACGATGGAAAACGTCCATACTAATGTTTTAACCTCAGAAATTGTACCAACCATTGTCCACAAAAAAACTCCAAGCGGAGAACAAAAACATCGCGCAACAAAAGTCTCTCGATATGATTAAACTTTTCGCCGAATAATGTGAAATAATTCAGTTGAATGTATTCAAAGTTTGTATAATAACAAAACAGACGTGGCGCGGGATTCGTTAGCGAGCGAGGACAATAAAAAGTGCGGCTCGGCTTGAGCTGACGGATGGGCTTTGTAATTACAAACGTCATTCCCCCCTTCCTCCCCCTCACCCTGTCACTCTGAGTTATGGCTACAATATGCTACACTGGCCAAGTGTGGCCGGCTCCTTTCAATTGTTAGATGTTGGATGTCTAGCCTAGTTTTTAAGTTAATCCACTATTCTCCATGGGCAGCCTGTGCGGTGACCTCAGTGCCAAATTAACTACCACCTTTGGGCGCGAACCTTCTTAGGATCCACAGTCTCGCGCGCTACCGACTCAGCTACCACGCAGGTAGTGGGCTCCCTACAGTTCCGTAGTTACGTATACCGTACCTTGGCTGCTCATCCAACTGGTCATAAAATAAGCTGCGACGATATCATTGTCCGTTACACGTTCTACTAGTCGTGTGCTATAAACTCGACTGCAATTTAAGACATGTTAAGCGTGATGCTTAGTGCTTAGGCGCGTGGAGATGTCCACAGGAGGAGAGATGAAGCAGCTTCCAACACGCTGGAGCAACCACTGAGAAGATACGGTAGTGAACATAAAATGGCGAGGTAATCATGATAAGCCTTCGTTATGCTGTTCGGTTTGCGTCTAAGGGTGATGTTGTGGTCGAAGCACCAAAGGCGCCGAGGGGGCGGTTAAATCGACCCGATCGGTCAAAAATGTTCTAAAATACGATTTTAAAACTGACTGACCAGTAGAAAACGAGAGACACGTACTGAAAAGGCATACTCACTAAAATATCACTAAATCCCTATTTGAGATGCGGACCACTCTCAGAAGGTATTTTAAAGGCAAATATGTGGTGAAGGATGAGTGTGATGAGTGGTAGTAATGAGTTATGAGGTTTAGTCTTGTTACAAACTAAGGCCGACTGTTCCTTAGAATGGGTCATTAATTAGCTCAATGACCAATGGAAATACAAGGACCAACGCTATCATACACTGATACATACACTGAGACTATCTGAGCTTTAGACCTATATCATCCTCAAAACCTGAGTCCCATGAAGCTGGATTACAGGACTGGATTTTGACAGGAATCTTGCAAAAGCCGAGGACGAAGGCTGAGGTATGCATAAACAGAAGCTTTCTACAGACAGCCTGTACGTTCGGTACAAATTCTTTTTCATACAGCTGTCTTTAACGAAATTTACGCCTACAAATATACAAATTTATTACATTTGTAAATAACCTTACATTGAAATTCTCTTATTTGCAATTTATCTCTTTGAACTGGATCCGGCCATTCAGCCCGTGAAACAGTGAAGGCGAAGGATACAACTTTATTCCACGGGAAAGTAAAGATTATTAATGACTCTAAAGGGTAATATTTCTTGTCTGAGACAGCGCCGAAATCCGCAGGTGTTTCCTCTTCATTCATTATTCACGGTTTTAAATTATGTGAAGACACTTCACGAATATAATATCATAATTACAGCTCACTTATACTTGTGTTAAGACATTTTACGAGTATAATCATGTGCTATGGATACTTTACGGTGTAACATCAACAGCTATGTTCCGGAATTCACGCTAAACCGTTGGTCCATTGGTCGTTGAACTATTGATTAATCATCCATCTGGGGTACAGTCTGACTTAATTTGGATGTATCAAGACTACACCTCACCATTTATCAAAACACTCATCGCACTCGCCCTTCAACGCATATTCACCTAAAATGCCTTCTAAGAGTTAAAGAAATTACCAATTAGAAAGAGCTTTACGAAATTAATAATTCAATATTAATTCACAGTTGAATATTGCATCTGTAAATTTGCAATGATTTAGAAATAAAATTAACATAGTCTCTTTATATTTTCTTGAATATATTAAGTGTAATGTATACTATGTGTGAGCACTGGCTCATGCAAGAAAGAGGCTGCTTCAACCCCTTTCTGACCTGTTAGTGCTTATATAAAACTGTACATTAGCAGAGCAGCTAGTAAGATGGGGAGGAAGGGAGGGATGGGATGAGGGCGGAAGGTGAGCTCGGACAGCGTGTTGAGCAAGGTCAGAGGCTACAGCCATAGAATAAGTATAACTTATATGCTTATTCTATGCTGCAACATGTGATAACGGAAATCGTACAATTCCCCTTTAGACTCCTGGGTCTACAGCGCTCAGTTCAGTCTAAGGTTTGTCTCCATTTCAACTTTTTGACTCCAGCGCTCTGGGTGACTCTTTCTGATATACTATAGAGTTCAGATCTGGACTAGCTCTTCTTGGACTCGTTCTCTTCGGATGAATAGCTACTTGAAAAACGGACCGTTCCCTTGAACTGCGAACTAGATACCTCTTTGCTGTTGCTGTGGAGTGTGCAATTAAACTGCTTCATTTTATAAATGACTCAACAAATTAATAATAATGGGTGAACTCAAAACGTGTTCTGTGTGCGATAAAACATTTATTAACAAATATACATCGAGTTCAACACAGTTCGGTCAATTTTAGTATAATTATATTTGTTCAAATAGATGCGGTATTAATAAATTTCTTCAATGAATTAAGATCTGCCAACATTATTTTTTATGTTTGAAACAATAACACCCATACCATTTCTTCGTAGATATTTGTTCAAAGCGTGAAAACTATTTTGAAAATTGTGCTGTGCCAAGGCCTACTATTTATGAAAATTGATTACACATGTAAACAAGAATTGTAGAAAATTTGTTTGACAACAACTAGTCACAACAAATATCCCAACATTCACGAAACAAGTACATATTTCAGTTTATTTTTGTACATCACCCTTTATAAGTTATACCATGATGAACGGTTGCTTAATAGATTGGCATTTCATCTGGTAAAATTCTGTGTATACTGTATAGCTCTTCTGCATGGAGATGTCCACAGGAGGAGAGATGAAGCAGCTTCCAACACGCTGGAGCAACCACTGAGAAGATACGGTAGTGAACATAAAATGGCGAGGTAATCATGATAAGCCTTCGTTATGCTGTTCGGTTTGCGTCCTAAAGGCGATGTTGTGGTCGAAGCACCAAAGGCGCCGAGGGGGCGGTTAAATCGACCCGATCGGTCAAAAATGTTCTAAAAATACGATTTTAAAACTGAACTGACCAGTAGAAAAACGAGAGACAGACGTACTGAAAAGGCATACTCACTAAAATATCACTAAATCCCTATTTGAGATGCGGACCACTCTCATAAGGGTATTTTAAGGCAAATATGTGGTGAAGGATGAGTGTGATGAGTGGTAGTAATGAGTTATGAGGTTTAGTCTTGTTACAAACTAAGGCCGACTGTTCCTTAGAATGGGTCATTAATTAGCTCAATGACCAATGGAAATACAAGGACCAACGCTATCATACACTGAGACTATCTGAGCCGCTTTAGACCTATATCATCCTCAAAACCTGAGTCCCATGAAGCTGGATTACAGGACTGATTTTGACAGGAATCTTGCAAAAGCCGATGACGAAAGCTGAGGTATGCATAAACAGCTTTCTACAGACAGCCTGTACGTTCGGTACAAATTCTTTTTCATACAGCTGTCTTTAACGAAATTTACGCCTACAAATATACAAATTTATTACATTTGTAAATAACCTTACATTGAAATTTCTTATTTGCAATTTATCTCTTTGAACTGGATCCGGCCATTCAGCCCGTGAAACAGTGAAGGCGAAGGATACAACTTTATTCCACGGGAAAGTAAAGATTATTAATGACTCTAAAGGGTAATATTTCTTGTCTGAGACAGCGCCGAAATCCGCAGGTGTTTCCTCTTCATTCATTATTCACGGTTTTAAATTATGTGAAGACACTTCACGAATATAATATCACTTAATTACAGCTCACTTATACTTGTGTTAAGACATTTTACGAGTATAATCATGTGCTATGGATACTTTACGGTGTAACATCAACAGCTATGTTCCGGAATTCACGCTAAACCGTTGGTCCATTGGTCGTTGAACTATTGATTAATCATCCAATCTGGGGTACAGTCTGACTTAATTTGGATGTATCAAGACTACACCTCACCATTTATCAAAACACTCATCGCACTCGCCCTTCAACGCATATTCACCCTAAAATGCCTTCTAAGAGTTAAAAGAAATTACCAATTAGAAATTGGAGCTTTACGAAATTAATAATTCAATATTAATTCACAGTTGAATATTGCATCTGTAAATTTGCAATGATTTAGAAATAAAATTAACATAGTCTCTTTATATTTTCTTGAATATATTAAGTGTAATGTATACTATGTGTATTTGAGCACTGGCTCATGCAAGAAGAGGGAAACTGCTTCAACCCCTTTCTGACCTGTTAGTGCTTAATATAAACACTGTACATTAGCAGAGCAGCTAGTAAGATGGGGAAGGAAGGGAAGGGAATGGGATGAGGGCGGAAAGGGTAGAGCTCGGACAGCGTGTTGAGCAAGGTCAGGAGGCTACAGCCATAGAATAAGTATAACTTATATGCTTATTCTATGCTACAGCCAACATGATAACACGGAAATCTCGTACAATTCCCCGCTAGACTCCTGGGTCTAAACAGCGCTCAGTTCAGTCCTAAGGTTTGTCTCCATTTCAACTTTTTAACCCGACTCCAGCGCTCTGGGTGACTCTTTCTGATATACTATAGAGTTCAGATCTGGACTAGCTCTTCTTGGACTCGTTCTCTTCGGATGAATAGCTACTTGAAAAACGGACCGTTCCCTTGAACTGCGAACTAGATACCTCTTTGCTGTTGCTGTGGAGTGTGCAATTAAACTGCTTCATTTTATAAATGACTCAACAAATTAATAATAATGGGTGAACTCAAAACGTGTTCTGTGTGCGATAAAACATTTATTAACAAATATACATCGAGTTCAACACAGTTCGGTCAATTTTTAGTATAATTATATTTGTTCAAATAGATGCGGTATTAATAAATTTCTTCAATGAATTAAGATCTGCCAACATTATTTTTTTTATGTTTGAAACAATAACACCCATACCATTTCTTCGTAGATATTTGTTCAAAGCGTGAAAAACTATTTTGAAAATTGTGCTGTGCCAAGGCCTACTATTTATGAAAATTGATTACACATGTAAACAAGAATTGTAGAAAATTTGTTTGACAACAACTAGTCACAACAAAATACTCCTGCAACATTCACGAAACAAGTACATATTTCAGTTTATTTTTGTACATCACCCTTTATAAGTTATACCATGATGAACGGTTGCTTAATAGATTGGCATTTCATCTGGTAAAATTCTGTGTATACTGTATAGCTCTTCTGCATGTGACTCTTACCATAGCAGCAATATCTTTAGATGTCAATAGCCGTAAAATCCATTCAAGTAGTAAATCTAATCCGAATCAATTGATATAAGCTTCAAAAGTTATTAATTTATTCTGTCAAATAGATATATACTTTATATACATATGTCTTAGCATGGGGCAAATTCCTCCCAATGTATGGGTTAATCCTTCAAAGATTAATTAGATAAATTTAATCACTGTAGAATGGAATTAATTGATACTACAGCCTAGATTTGGAATACAGTACATGTCTAGGTCTAATTTTTTGTTCAGTCTAAATATGTTAGATCAGTTCTTTGTTGAAGTAGTTCCATCATTTTCATTTCGTTCATCATCCGAAAAGCGAGTTACTTGTGAACTAGTTCAGATATGAGCTGTTCTGCATAGTACCTAAAATAGTCACCCGAAGCGCTGGAGTCGGGTTAAAAAATTGAGATTGAGACAGACCTCAGTCCTAGACTTACTAAACTCTGGAAGTCCCTGACCACATGTACAGCTCTACGCTCGCTACTAGGATGACTCATCGCCTGCCGCCGGCATCTCGGAAGCCTGCTGAGAGTGGCGACAGCATTTTATTCCGATGTCTCTAAGTCCCTTCTATATATTATTCCGTGTTCGCTGATACCGGTATGTTAGTCATTGTACCGGTATATTAGCCAATGCAAACAAATTATTGGAATGGTTTTTGACGTTGGAAAGTAAAATAAAATGGGTGAACGTTACGTAATGTACAGCCTTTGGAACCCATTTTAAGACATTTGATATATAGTGAATTGTAACCGAGCAAAGCAATATGTGTATGTTGTAAATGTTGATCTACACTATTCTTTAGAAAACCAAAGATAACTGTAATGACATTGAGTATAGTTTGACTAACTAAGGAACAACTAAAATACGGCAAACTTCACGCACAACAGTATTGAGAAAACAGCTGTTAAATTTTCTTTTATTCCAGACTTTCAAACCTAACCTGTAAATATTAAATGGTTGTTTACACTGTACAGTAATAGTAACTTGAGTCTATTATTAGTTATTTTAAAACTATTACCGTAATTTTTAGGAAGTAAGTTTGTACAAATCAGCGGCGCACTAGTCCCTATGACAGAATAGCAAATTAAACTAGGATCTCACCCAATTTACAAAATTCCCACAGCAGGATTGGACTATTGTTGGAGGTAATGATTTATCTCTTTGCATAGGTCTACTGTACATTAGTTTATAGTCCAGTGCAGAACATAAACTACTCCCCCAGGCTACTTTTCAACTACCACTTGTTCATCCCCAATCGCCAGTTCTAGGTTATCTACCCATCGCTGAATGCAGGATAAAAACAGAAAACCGTCATTATTTAGGAATCTGTATTTAGGCTATAAATACTCCTATGTAGAACTGATATCCTGAGAACTGGCTGGTAGTTATGGGGTCAAATGCAAATGTTGTCCTGAAGGTTACCCATTGATTTCTTGACACCTACCAGCTTGCAGTAAACTCTTGATTTCAACAAGTGTTGGCGAGAATATAGAATATTTTGTGTCTTCCCATTTCCTGACTGTTAAGATCGGTACTGAAGTGGTTTCCTAAATAATGCTGACTGTTGCTTGCGGCCACAGTACCACATAACTTTTCACAGGAAAAACCTGATACCATTCTTGATTATTAGCACCATCTCTTGAAAAAAAATATTTAGCCTTCAGCAGATCTTCTATTTATAATGTTCAGTAACTACTAACTAAATTGAAATATATTTTACTTATTAACTGTTAGTACTGTTACGTTTGAGCTTGTTAATGATTTATTTAAAAAAACCTCAGTGATACCGTCAGCAATTACCAAAGTTTACACTTATGCACGTCTATATATTTGTTAACCCTTTGGAACCCAAGCGTGGTTTGTCTTGAGGCTTTCCATGTTTTCCCTTACTTTAATTATTGAAGTTGTCTCAAGGCTGGTTGTCCACAGCTTAGTATTCCCATGCTATAAGTGGATTTCGATGAGAAATGTATGTTGTGGTTCCAGCGGAGAGTAAGCGGAGTTTCTTACAGGCCTATCCCTAGGCATGGCAGTTAAGAGATTGGCACTGCCAGGTCCTAAGTTAGTTTTTTCACCTCCTTTAATGCTTCTTCAGTCATACTCTATCGCCTATAAGTTTCCGATTAAGCTTGAACATGATGTATGGATTTCTGAAACACTGCTTGTGGCTACTAGAGTTATTGACTTTATCTCCAACAGAGAGCCTCCTTAGCTTGTGAGGTTTTTCTTTGTGAGGATTGTTTTACTTCCAACCATTCCAAACAAAAATATTCAATTTTCAATTTCAAAATACTCTGATAGTTTAGTATAGCTATTTCAGTGTACTTGATCAACGAACATTCCCAATCAAATACATTTAAACATTACAAAAGAAATGTGAGGTCTCTGAGACAGAGAGTCTCTTATAGCACACTTTCGGCAAGAGTCTCCATTGTAGTGTTTTTAAAGTGTATGAAAGTTATTGAAATCACACAAAGAAATGTCAGTGAAAATCATCTTTCTTTTTAGAGATTTTACATTAGACTTTCTCTCACTTGATGGGCCGCCTTTGAATGCTCTCGCAGTGTGGCAGTATTTTTGATAGTTTCTAGCAGTTCTGCACTTAAGACGGCCAATAGTGAAGAATAACCCGACTGGAGGATGTCTGCAACATGTTCAGTGAATTCTTTGCGAACCAGGCAGAGACATCAACACTACTCAGAAAAGATCACCGCACCAATCATCTCTGGATAAACCATGTCTAAATTCGATCTTTCTTCGTCCAACATCAGAAATAGAACAGGTGATTCAAAATCTGAAAGACAAGATATCGTCAGGTGTCGATGAGTTCTCTTCCTTCCTAGTGAAAAGTGTCAATGCACCTATAACTCGTAGGCCTTTATGCCACCTAATAAACTTTTCATTTGAGACCACACTTTCCCAAAATTCTTCCCAAAAAAAGTGTCAGTAGTAAGACCAATGTACAAAAAAGGTGATAGGAGCTGCAACAGCTATAGACCTACATCCTTAGTGTCTGTCTTCTCTAAGATCTTTGAAAAGATTATGCTTATAAGGCTACAAGATTTCTTGGAACATAACATAATTTTTAATAATCAGCATGGATTCATGAAAAATAATCAACGATGACAGCCATGTTTAACTTTATTGACGAGGTGGTGAGGCAACTGGACTCGGAAGAACTACTCTGCTGGAATATTCTTTGATTTGAGTAAAGCTTTCGATATGGTTGACCACGGCATGCTACTTCAGAAGATGGACAAGGTGTGAGTATGTGGATTGGCGCAGGACTGGATCTCGTCCTATCTTCAAGGAAGGAAGCAGATCGTTTCTCTAAGGGCGGTTGATCATGCTAGGCAAGTTCGTTCCTTCTTCTCTGCAGATGCCTCCATTAGGAGGGGTGTATCTCAGGGCTCTGTCCTTAGTCCGGTCCTGTTCCTCTTATTTATCAACAACCTTCCTTCCTGTACCTCTAACGCCAAACTTTCGCTTTAAGCAGACGACACCTCTCTCTCAATCTCATGTCCCAACGTAGTTGGTTTAGAGAAAATTTCTTTTTGTGAGGCAAACCAGCTGATACAGTGGTTCGACAACAATCTGCTTAGTGTCAATTCCAGTAAAACTCAGGTAATAAATTTTGTCTTTCGGGGAGGCGAAGACATGGTTTCACCCTTCTTTGGATGAATCCATGGTTTGCTCCTCTGAGAGTGTTAGGTTTCTTGGGTTGGTACTAGATGAGAGACTTAGTTTTCTCAGTCACATTGAGAAAATTTCTAGAAAGCTCAGCTCTGGAATGTTTGTACATTTATTAGTTTAAACTGAAGATGCCTTAGCTGGCGAAAGCTAGCTATTTCAATTAAAATTCAGTGAAAAGTTTAAAAATGTCTAATTTATGAAGTTACTTATTGTTGTACAATAACTGGTTATCCATTAACTATGTAAATGTATAGTTTTGAGATCTGTAAGATAAAATACTTATAAGACTCTTTAATTTCAAGTCGACTACATGAAGTAATGTAATATAGGGTAGTAACTACTACAGTAAATGTGTAATTCCAAAAAGATTTGTTGGAATAATTGTTTTAAAATTGTTGGAATAATTGTTTTAAAAATTGTTGGAATAAGTTCACTGAAATAAAATTGCACAGCAATGGCAAGGGGCTGTAGTCGGGTAAAAATCGAGCGCTGAGTGAAGCGCTGATTAGTGGTGATAAACGCCTAATGCCAGGCCTTAAATAATTTTTCACACAATAAATACACAAATATTTGATTTTGCTGGTACTAGTATATTGTTTTTCTTCACGCTTAGTTCTGTTTTCACCACCGTTTACAAACTCTTTCTAACAATGTACAAAGTAAAGAAAATATTTTTTTTAAATTGATGCCTTTGTACAATTTTTTAAATACCATTTCTCATAAGAGTTATTGTACTTAATAAATTAACTACATTCAACTACGGTATTAACAATCAAAAGAAACTAAATCAAACATAATAATACGTTTATTAATAAAATATTAGTCATATGTATGAGTAAGAAATTACATCTTAAATTGCACAAACACAGGACAGCTGAGTGAGTAGTTACGGAGGTACCAGTAATGAGTTGAACAGGTCCGGTATGATGCGAGGCGAGGTGAGGCCGGGGTGTGTGTGAGTGAGTTAGAGATATGTGCAGTGAGTGTTGGCTATGTCAGCGTGTGTGTCTGTGTGAGTGCTGGCGAGGTGGCGACAGGCAAGGCTGGGGGCACAGTGGAAGTGGCACGGAAACGTTGGAAGGGGAACGGTAGGGGTGCTCAAATATACGGTGATCTGCCCGACAGTGGCGTTATCTGTTAGTTGTTGGTTACTAGAAGCCTCCCGACTCGACCTTAAAACCTCCACATTTGTAAAGCAAAACTTTTCAAGTTTCTTTTTTTCAACAAAAACCCCTTATTCTTTGCCCCAATTAAACAAGTTAACAATTCCTAAACACTCAACATCTTTTTTCAAAAATCACACGGTTTATATCGGAATAAACCTTTTCAACAACTTCCACTTCATCGCAGGTTGGAATCGGACCTCTGTACATTTAGAAAAGAACTAAAACGAATCTTAGTCGATCTTGCCTGCAGCAGCGTTTGGGACTTCTTCATCGAGCAAACTAGTACACTAGCACCTGAATGTATATAGGCTATCTATAGTAGTACACTAGCTATAAGAGGATTGTCAATAAATTAGTTAGTAAACATATTGTTAAATTTATTATTATACTCAAAGGAGTAAATTTTTTTAATTTCACAACAAAGTTATTGTTAAGAACATATGTATGACTTGGCTAATGCATGTAAATCTTTAATCTGGCTAAATAAAGAGTTTGAGTTTTGCAAGGGCTTTGACAAACTGATTATCACATCTCTTTTTTGATCTAACAGTGACACAAGACGAGAAACTGTTTCAACCATGTACCACAAGAGGATGATATTAATCAACTTATAACCTTTCCAGGTACAATGGCTTTCTCCAATGTGGCGTCTCGTTGCTTGCACTTAACCGCTCCGACGTCACACATCATGAAGTTGACCAGGATGAGAGTTGTGGACAACAGTGAGATAGGGACGAAAGCCATGGCTGAAGGGAAACCTCCTAAATGTATTCACATCTACAACAAGAAAGGGATTGGAACCATTGGTAAAATTTAATTAATTTTAAAATGCCATGATTTTTTGCTGAATCAAAATGTGTGTTTGAAAGATAATTAAAAAACTTATTGCTAGGAGAGTAGGCACAATTGCCTTGCAGAACAGACGTTGGATATGGCCAACCAATTAGCCAGTGGGACATGATTACAGGCCTGCACAAAAAGAGCCTGAAGAAAAAAGTATTTTAATGTAAGAGTCGGCCAGTTGCAGACCAATCAGAGGTCCACTGACCACTTCTTGTCTTACTTTCTCCTACATTTACCTAGTCAAGCTTAAGTGACATTTCACTTGTGATCTTAATTAGGGGTGTATCATTAAATCTTTTCACTAAATTTGAGATGATAAAACATGAAAATTGCAAAGTGGCCATAGGCATCCGACGCAGTAACTGTTAAGCACTACTTTAATTAATTACCAAAGCTCTAAATTTTACCAGCATTAAACTTCTCTGCAGAAAAGTCCTTGTAGGTATATCATACAGAAAGTAGGGACAGTTAATTAGTTACAAGGCAAGTACGAGTAGTCGCTGTTCAGCCTCACTTGTTGTGAATCCGGCGGTTTGCTTGATAAACTGATGTGCTGTTTTTTCACTTTGATCACGTCATACCCAAATGGCTTCAACATGTAATAATCCTGCCAGTCAAACAATAGGTCTATTGAGATAAAAAACATAATTTTGATAAAGGCTAAAATAACTTTACGAAAATGTATTTTAAAACCATTTTTCTAAGCAGATAAATGTGTTGCATCAAAGATGTTATAGTAGGTAGATTAGGCATAAATGCTACATGGCTGAGGCAGGACAATCACCATAGTTGCGGCAAATCAAGTACTTTCCTCAGTGTCTTTCTCCCCTCCTCCTTTGGCTTGACATGCTTGAGTTTGTTTGATGTCAATTACTTAAATGTGACCAAATCGTGCGATTTTCGAGAACGAACAAACTTATGGGTGCATCAGTGGTTCTACTTGAGACTCTTGAAATAATTCCCTCGCACTGCTATTTGAGCTTGGGCTGCCACAACTATGTTGATTGTACTGCTTCAGCTATGAAGTGACATAGAACTGTAGCAGGTATCACTGTACTATCACTCACATGTGCCAATGGACACTTAACATGTTCATCACAGTGAAAGAACCCTACAAAATCTTAAATCGTCAATGTAGTTTCTACATACTGTTTGCACAATGCTTACTTACTGGATAACACTAGGGCAACCGATTCGACTACATTTTACACCCTGACTTACAGGTGACAAGATCCTGTTGGCCTGCAAGGGGGAGAAGGTCAAGGGCATCATTGTGGGTGTGAGGTTTGTTCAGCCACACAACCTCCCTACCTCGGACACTAACAACGTGGTACTCATTGACGATGCCGGCAGTCCCCTTGGCACCCGCGTGCACGTGCCCCTGCCCCTCATACTGCGCACTATCCTCAAGCAGAAGAACCTCGGGCAGAAGGGAGTCGATTATACCAAGCTGCTTTCAGTCGGCACCACTTTTGTATAATGTGTATATTTGTTGTTTGTTAGTTAATAAAATAAGTTAATACAAGTTGTGGGTTTTATTTTTACTACTAATATGTCAAAGTCAAAATAGCCTATCATTTGTTGATTAAAAAGTTATCTGCTTAATCTGAAGATTCAGATTATCAAGGTCTGGTTCAACAGGATTCTACTGGACATCAAAAATAATTGTAAACAAAATTCTGATCTACTACCTATTTAAAATTGTTTTTCTAAAAATTAAAAATGTAAATTATTTTACACCTTAAAGTGTCCAACATTTTTGACCAATTTTGTACATACCGTGCAATTTCATCGACTGGGGTAGGCATAATATGGGAGAAAAACACCTGTTATAATAAAACAGTTTACTTAGACTTTAAAAATGTATAAACTATAGCATCCAGAAAACATGTTATGATTTGATGTCATCTAAAACCAGTTTCTTTGAGCATGGCTTCCAACTGTACGTCAAGCTGTGCTGAGTTCAGATAAGGCTGGTGAAACGAAGCGTGAAGAACATCAAGTTTGCTTCATCTGTTGCATGTGCTACATTCTCCTTTATGTGGCACTTGAGAGACAACTCCTTCTCATAAGAATCAGCAATCATCTTTACTGTTTCACCTAAAAACAGTATCCTATCTAAAGCAGTATGGTTTCAATATTTAAAGTTTTGAAACATTTAAAAGCTGTTATTTTGTTCAATAATTAACTGCATATTCTTCCTTGGCACTTAATGACAAAAATTATGTACAAGATGCAGGCCTAGGTTATTACATAATAGCAAATTTATTTTGGAGAACTGAGGTATTTGTTCAGCAGGTTAAGACCCAGACCTAGGACCATCAAATGAGAACCAATACTGACCACAAAAAGAATTTTTTTTCAATACTTTATATACATATGTGTGTTTTCTTTACAGGTCAAAAAATTTGGTAAAAATGTTTGTTTTGTAAATAAAAAAGATTGTCTTGTTTAACAAGGCTTAGTTAGGACTACAAAGTCCTCTCTACCACTCAACCTCGACCTTTACGTAACGTTACTTTATAGTCACTTTACAAATGTAAGTGGTGACTGCGGAGATCAAACTCGTTGAGTGATGAGCTCCGGAGTCGCGCACGATTCCACCCCGCCACGGGTCGGCTCGATTTGTAAGTATGTATATTGGTCAAGTTTGTTAACCAGCATAATCAGAATACTGGAAACCTTTTTGGGGAAAGTTTTCACCAAGAAAGTGGTTTTAATGATCTTAAAACCGGAGAAATTCATACAATTTTGATGGAATTTGAAATACATTTGTATTTTGATAATATTTATCAATACACTAAAATTTATGAAAATCTGTTTGGGCTTATCTAAATAGTTGCCAAAATAGTCATTTCTTGCAGTAGTCATTTCTTAAAGTATTTTGATTTTAATGACTTTTAAAACACGTTTGCCATTCATGACATGTATTAAAACTTTTAGTAAAAGACCATGAAAAGCTCCGTGATCATACAGGAGGCAAAGCTGATGGCGAGGAAAGGCTGTAAGCACAGTGAACAGCCTTGTATGGCCTGTGGTAGTAGAGCATTAAAGCAGGGCTGTGAGTGTAGCAAATACCTAAGAGTATCTAATTCCCAAGGAAATTTCCTTCATTAACGCTAGCGGCGCTTTAGCGCTTAGCTGCATGTCGGCTTGGTTCTTAATTTTCCATGTGGGTTACCCCAAAACTCACGATTTAATAACCAATATAAGAAAATACCAAACTAAAATATATCTCAACAAAAGACAAATTGAAGAGTGAGTGGTGAGTTAGCTTACCAAACCTGTCGACTGGCCAGGTGAGGAACATCGGAGTCTCACTGCTGCTTCTCACATTCTCCAGCTTGACTACTCCTGCGACTTCGCTCCGCACTGTCGACATCCTCGTCACCACACCTTCCTGAACACCGTCACCACTTTATCAACATAAACACTGGGTTGCTTAACACACATTTCCAGATATGTTTCTAAACTTTCCTGTTATTACTTTAAAGAAATCTTTATCATATTTCAGTTGCTTAACCCTTTGAGGTCTCCGTGTCGACTATAGGTCGACAAACGCTATTTCTTTTTGAACGCTGGGATGTGCAGTCCCCTCCCTCCCTCCCCTCGACGGCAACTCAAGTGTGAGTTTGACAGCCCAGACAAACAGCCCGGTTTTAGTGGTTATAGTGACGGACAGTTGGCCCTGTCTGTCACAGTGTGGGTTCAATCCTACCCGGTGCTGGCCTGGTGCAATGCTATCGCTGGATCATTCAGGCTGGCCACAATGACCCGCTGAAGATTACTGAAGAGAAAATGGCTCATCAAATCCAGTGAGGCGGCAAGTGGCACTTTTTGAGCTTAGGGAGGCTAAATCCCCGCTTAGAGGAGTGGTTCAATGACTGGTAATGCACTGTACCAGAGAGCGATGTTGCTGAAATTTTGCTTACAGGGGACTGGGGAGTCCCATACGGGAGGCTTTTTACGAAAATTTAAAAATAAAATGAGACCGCAAAGGGTTAACGGCTCATTTGATTATATTCTTGGTAATAAGAAAAGAAGGAATAATGCAGCGTGACTGATTTAAAACAATTCAGGACAATCAAATGCTCAGCTCTTATATTCTTTTATACACAGTTTTTGTACATTTTGCTTAAACCCAAAAGAAAGCCAGATTTTAAAAAGGAAATGATGGACTAAACCCACTCCTTCTATTTTCCCTGAGACATTATTTACGTGATTTGTTCCCGTTTTCCTTGGTTGTGGCAACCGTGGGTGAGCCAGAGAGCAGTCGCAGAAATCGATATAATTTATTGTCTTGAACATTAGTTAATTTCAATGAACTGTGATTATACACAGAATTTATTGACCTAAACAGGTTGAGGATACGCAAATTTTGCTGGAACAGCCATTTGTTAATCTGCAAATCAAATAGGTAAACCTCATGTAAAGAAGTAATAGTAAGTTGACAGTTAATAGTATTTTCACAATGATCGAAGCTGTGTTTAAAATTCCTATCAGGTATGAGTGCGAATCAAGTTGGGGCTATAGTAGAAAAATATGGGTGTTATACTTAATTTAAAAAAGTAATTATTACCAAAGAAGAGAAGACTTTATCGAACTCATTACATAAGTTCAAAAGACCATCTGGATACAAATTCTTGCTATTGACAGGGCCATCCTTCCTATAACAACATCATTGATAAATAGAAAAATAATGAAGGTTGATAATTTTTTTAATAGATAAAACAACAAAAGTGACACATTGCATGGCTTATGTCAAAACATGAAACATTTTGTATTACATTAAAACTCCATAGTTTGACACCTTTCTTAGTGATTTCACAATATAAAAAAATGATGGACAGAAAAAGTGTTAAAATATTTTGTAATATGGTACCTAATGAAGTATGCAAGATACATTATCAGATAAATTGGACTTTTTTACTTAATAATAATAATCGTTTATTGTCATTTACAATAAAAACAGTGTGACAAAAAGAAGAAGACGAATGATTAAAAGTAAGTAAGGCAAAATCACCACCAAAGTACATGACAAAGTCTGACATTAATACCATTTAACTATTAATACTCTTATAAAACCAATAATACTACAAAACTGGATTTTTATTGGCCCATAAATTCACTTACACAATAAAACGTATGTTCAATTAAATAATGTTTGAGCCTAATCTTAAAAGTGTTCAAATTTTGTATATTTTTTTAATTTGTTAGGAGTTTGTTATACAGTATAACTTTACTCCCATTTGGCTCGGTAATTTTTTAAATACCTTTGTTCTGTGGCTTTCTAATCTGTATCGAAAATTGTTTCTAGTCTCGTAATTGTGAATATGATTACCTCTGATTAAATCATAATGAGTTAAACAAAAAATAATAGTTACGTAGATATAAATATTTGGAAGAGTTAAAATTTGTAATTGTTTGACAATTTCTTTACAAGCATCTCTGTATCCTAGTTTTGATATTATTCGGATTATTCTCTTTTGAAGCATAAATATCCTACGAAATTTGTAAGCAGAACATGAACTTGACTCATTGAATAAACTGTATTTAGTGATATTTCAATACCTCTTTGTGACAATATCCTAAAGGGAGGTGAATTTTACAATTTTAAATTCACCTAGTTTAGCCATAAGGCTCTTCCTATATACAGCCTGAGTTGTAAACGTCCTCCCTCCCATCTCAACTTTTGAAAAAAGAAATAATTTTAAAAAAACCTTTAGGGAATGTTTTTGTACAATTCTAAAGTTTGTTTTGACGTACTTTGCGCCACCCAACCCCTACCCAAAAACCAGAAGGAGAATCCCCCAAATTTTTTAAATACCCCCTCCTTGTGGCACCTCAAAAGAAAGGGAATTTCAATACAATGTCAACGACGCAAGGAAAAATCTTTTGTCTCTACTCGTTTTTTTGTAATACTCATTTGAAGATTACAAGAAATCAGGTTTAAAACGTCACATTAGA
This sequence comes from Matsumurasca onukii, assembly GCA_018831715.1. Taxonomy (NCBI): domain Eukaryota; kingdom Metazoa; phylum Arthropoda; class Insecta; order Hemiptera; family Cicadellidae; genus Matsumurasca; species Matsumurasca onukii. Next base: position 38,967,532 of record CM032061.1, on the reverse strand, counting down.
CATTTCACATATCGGTATATTTTTTTATGACACTTTTTCTTCAACATACTCTATGTAAGTATGTTATAGGGTTGTGATGTTTCCCTCAGAGGATTTTCAAGACAAAATTGTCATTAAAACAATTGTATGTGAAATGTGGCATTTTAAACCTGTTTCCTTGTAATCTTTAAAATAGTATTACAAAAAAACGAGACGGGATACAATATTTTTCTTTGTGTTGTTGGATTTGTATTAAAAGTCCCTTTGTTTTAGGTGCCACAAGGGAGGGTTTGTATTTAAAAATTTGGGAAGGCCCTCCCCCCCAGTTTTTGGGTAGGGGGGTGGGTGACGCAAAGTACATTTAGAATTAGAAACCTTAGAATGTTATAGAAACATTCCTACAAACCCTAAAGGGTTTTTTAAAATATTTCCTTTTTCCAAAGTTAAGGTGGGGGGACATTTAAAAGTCACCCCTTTGATCAACGAACAGTTTAACTATTTAGTTTCCACTATATACTATGCTTCTTTAGTACATACATACTCGTATAGCATTTAAATATTATTCTACAATAAACACAGAATACCAAAATACATCTCAGCTGATATGGAAATCAACTAAGATAGTTGTACTTGTTTTGATTTTTGTTGTAGAATAAATAATAAACAGTTTTACAATAATTTTAGGCTTGCCAGTAAACATGGCCAATTTCAATCAAATAATCCATTACTAAGTAGTAATTTTAAAATTGGAATGAGTGAAAATAAGCATTTACCATTTGAAAGAAACTCACCAGTACTTCCCCCTTCATATAGATTTTTGAGACAACAAAGGTACAGTCTAGAAGATTAGTTTGTTTTTTCAATTGGTGCCACTTTGATTCAACACTAGAGCACTAATGCACTGCTTCAAGTATAAAACTTTCAAACTTTATTGTTTTAAAAAGTACTTCTTAAGGTTTTTTGTGGTGAATTTCATCAAAAGCATTAGAGATTAAAACTAAAAAAAAAAGCAGTAAAAACGTTTGCAATTTATTACTTATTATTTTGCAATGTATTAATGAGTATTTACAAGTGAGAGTTTTACCAACAAAGCTAGAGCCTCTGAGGTTAAAACATTATTACGTAACGTTTTCCATTGTTTTTGAATTAACAAAAGTACATGACGTTTCGGGGTCTGGAATCTGACCCTATCTTCAGGTGAAAAGAAAACATAACATAACACAGAACATTTCTAAAAGAGCTGGCCTAAAAGTAATCAGCCCACCGTCACCATGGACGTGCTTGATTTCTCTATTTGTTTGTAAATTTCATTAAGTTTTCGTACATGTTGTATTGTTTTCTGGCTAGCTGTTATAAAATGAACCAGTTTAACGCCCCGAAAAAAAAAAAAAAAAAGAGGAAACAATTATGGTTGTTTGGTGGTGGGTGATTTCTTGAACTTGAGCTGATTTCTTTTAGACTAGTTCTTTTACTAATGTTTTGTGTTATGCTTTAAGTTACTTTTCAACTGAAGTCGGAGCCAGATTCCGAATCCTGAAATGTTGCACATGTTCATTCAAAAATACAGAAAATGTTGATAATAATACTTTAACCTCTGAATTTGTACCACTGTTAAAAACAAACTTCAAACCAAAAAATGCTTCAGTCTTTAAAAATTAACCGCAATGCCTTTCTACTTCGGTAAAGTGTAGATTCGGCAGAAACATTCCCAATAACAAGAAAGTTATTTGTCTTTTTCATTTTAGGCAAATAATTGGGATCTAACATTAACAAACAAAAAACTTATAAAAGAGGTAACTTTTTAAAGGATGTTCATCTTCCACAGTCTCTAAAGCCAATAACAAATATCCTTCTCCTCTATTTTAAGATTATAATTATATTTTGAAATAACTGATAACATTAGGTAAAAGAAATGAGATTGTATCCCAGGACCAGTGGTCTTGGGAGTTTTTTAATACAAAAGAGCCAGAAAGTTTGTCAAGACCAAAAGTATTTTGCTGAATTAAAGAAATTGTAGCTTTTCAACAAGAATACAACACTGATGATAATTTGTTATTTTCAGGAGTGTAAGCAGAAATTTTAGGACAACGGTGAACCACATTATCAGCCCACCCCCGAGGGTCTGGCCACAAGTGCGACCAGTGCTGCCCTTCTACCCACCGGACGGGTTCTATCCACCACTCATGGTTCCATATCCTCTAATTCCTGTGCCAGTCTTGATTCCTCAACCTGCCCCTGCTTTAACCTGTCTCAAGTGTGCTATCGAAATGAGAGCTGGGAATACAACTGTAACATTTACAGCGACGGTAACCTAGCGTCACCTTGGTACGAGGAGAGTATTCAAGCTACGGTGAAAAGAAGGCCGATAAAGATCGAAAAGCCTCCTGAACTAGAGGAGAGTAAAAATGTTGATGTTGATAGCTCAGCACAACATTCAGGAGGGACTGTGAACGAGACACTCAATACAGAGCTTGCAAAGATTGAACCTATACAAAACACTGAAGCAAAACACGATGAAAAGCACAAGAAACAGAAAAGGAAAAACAAGTGAAGGTAAGTAATTTTTAACAACAAAATTTGAAAAAATATTATTTTTTATTAAATATGGTTACAAAAGTAGGGATAGTAAAAACCCTCAGGTAAATTTAAAAACAATAGAATTAAAAACAACTACCAACATTAACATTCTCACTATGATTTAAAAATGAGATAAATTAAACTTAAATTTGGGATTTTGGTACTCTGTATGCCTAACGCCAATTGTTGCAACAACCTGATCTAATCTACACACACTGCACAAAGGACAAAGGTCTTGTTCAGCTAGGACGTTGACAAAGAGAGGAACGTTACATAAAAGTCGGGTTTAGTAGAATATGATGCTAAGAATTTCAGTTGAAATAATTGTCAAAACCAAATTATGGCAGCTTGAAGTTTAAGAGTTTTGAGATGTTAATACTCAATTTAAATCAGAATTAACCTTTTTAGGTCAAATTTGCGGCATTGCAATCTATCAATTTAATCGGACACATATTACTCCTAGCAATGAATTAAATATAGTATAGACGCCCAACTCAAATGGAAATGGGTTTCTTTTTCACAAAATATAGCTTCCACTTTGCATCAACTTTGAAATCTTTTGAAAATTCGGTAAATAGAGAACATAATCTATTATAGTGACAGCTGTTAAAAATAAACATGTGGCACATCTACAGGAGTCAAACCTGGATTACACAGAAAATGACAATTGGCTGCAAAAATATATAGGCTAAGCATTTACTAAAGTTTCTAGAATGTGTGAATTCAATGCCACTAGGTTGAAGGAACTTAAAAGGTTGATAGTCTACATAATTGACTTGGCCACAGTCAGCCTATACAGACCGCAACTTACAGTAGGTTCAAACTGTATAGAAATAATTTGTAGGGCTCCAGGCAAATTCAACAAAACTTAAAATACATAAAACGAAACAATCTCCAGAGAAACTTAAATATATTAAAATTACTTCCAGGTACATCTCACACAAAACATGGATCCAGTAACCATATACAACTCTGCATATATAAACCCAAAGCAGTTCCATATCATGTACATTAGATTATAAACAAAAAATAGCTACTTACATGAATTTACTTTTCAGTAGACTTATTTTCAGTAAAACTTTGTATCCTTCCAAGTGGTATCCATTCCATTCCTGAATCAAGTTATAAATATCTGCGGCAGAATCTCTTATTTTCCTTGGGTTGCCGGTCAAGTTGCCACGCTGCGGAGTTTTACTGACAGGACTTTCAAGAACTGAGAAAAAATTGATGAACCAGGTTTCAATGGTGAAATTCAACAATTAAATTTTCAACCCTCCTGTTCAAAAGGCGCTTGACAAAAAAAACTGTATTACTTTTTAAAGACACTAAAAACGTACATGAAAGTCAAAGGCGTGACAGAAAATGATGATAAAATAAAACCAGTACATGGGAAAACATTTTTTGATTTAAAGATTATTAAAGTCAAACTTGTTTACTCAGCAAATTTAACATGAAAACATTTGCATTAGCAAAGTAAAAAACAATGTTTTGACATAAGTAAGGATTAAGATTAACGTAATCCATTTACAAACCCATTTCATATCTCAAGTTTAATGATTTCTACGTAAATTTTGATATGTATTACAAATTTTTGTGAAATCAGATGTAGTACAAATTAGAAGACCAAACAAGAAGAGGGATACAAAAGGTTCCAGCTTAAACTCTTTTGACAGTTAGACCACGACCATTGAAATATTGCTCGTTACATAATAATCAAGACATGAGCAGTGTCAAGGATATTCAGCAGGAAATTCCAATCTGCTTTGCTTTAAAGGGTTATAATCCTTTTTTATGTCAGCAGCTAACTGATGGAGCAGTTTATTTTGGCGGGTGAACTGAACTTTCCCAAGTCATTACAAACCTGATATGATCTTAATTCTTAAGCTTTCGCGGCCGGTCTCATCATTAATATCTAAGGCTTCCGGTTTACACCGTGTCACAGTTGAAATACAAATACTGCTAAACGTTTCAACCTCGCTGTGGAGTCATCCTATCTCAGCCAGTCAACCAGCTACTGAGGATGACTCTCCACAGCGAGGTCGAAAAGTTTAGCAGTATTTGTATTTCAACTGATAAGATCTGACCAAATCTAGAGTGTAAACTCACATAGGCCCCCCTCCCCACCGCCAAGCTGTCTCCGTGCTTCACTCTTTGGATTCAAATTGAACCCACTGTCTAGCTCACATTAGTGGAGCCTATGCGCGGCAGCTTATGCTTCAATACATGACTGATTTTCAATACATTGCACTGATTTAATAAAGCCAGGTGAAAAATCTTTGTTTCTCTGCGCAATGGTGTATTTGTAGCAATTGACCAGGGAAAAAGAACCGATAGCACCACCCGCTACTGCAAGTCATTGTATGTTAGAGTTACTGTCTTAGGTTTCAGCCGTTACTAGCACGTTAGCTTGTGTGCAATTACTATAAACAAAATAATACTAATTTGACAAATTCCTGCTAGAACTTTGAAGTAAAATAGGGTTCAACTCTACCTAACCTGAAACTGGAGAAAATGCATGGGTTTGAGGCGACTCCTTCTGACTTCTGGGAGTTACTGGATCTTGTAGCGACATTATTAATTTATTGTATCACCTTCTTTTAGTAATCATTAGAAACCCAGTCGGAATTGTAATGAAAATAATATTGCAAGCAATGGTTATTCTATTAGACATAAGTGACAGGTTATGTTTGTTATCTGTAAACAAAAATGGCCTTCACAGTTCAGTGAGTTCACACCCAGCTTTTCGGATGAATGTATCGAGCATTCTCGGATAATCGATTGTTACTTGGGAAAATAGTAATAACATCCTTATGTATAACCATTTTATTTTCACTTTTTTACAAGGTGCCTATAACTGCCGCGTTTACACCGGAGTTAATAACATGAGTTTTAACAAAAAGTTATTATCGCCCAAAAATGTCTCTTAACAAAAGTTAATAAATCGTGTTATTAACAGAAATATTCTTGTTATTACCAGGATTTATGTTATCCATCAAGAGTCGGCAAAGATTAAAGGAAATTTGTTATGTTACTAACAACCGTTAATAAAACAAGTTAATGGTCTCTTTACTCGTTAACTTTTGATAATAACAGGTCCCTCTCCTCCCCGCAACCCCCGCGCCATTCCGACCAATCACTCAACATCACAGCTGGTCATGCCGTTCTTGACGCTTCCGTCACACCTTAGCTCGCCTGAAAGAGGGTCACGATCATCTTCTTGCAGGTCATTCAACATATCACTCCCACTGTACAAAGTCCTTGCTCTGAGTGACGGTTTCACCTAGTATCTCCTACGTATATAAATTTTTGAGGTGTGGTAGCGAACACAACGCACGCAGCTGCGGCGAGAACCACGTTATCCTCTCTCACCATTGTCTCATCTACAACTGCTGGATGTCCATGACCGTTGATTCAAGATGGTGGAGTGACTAACAATGTTTTTGACATAACCAAAATGAAGTACAAAATAATGTGTTAATCAGTCTCTATTATCTAAAATAATAATTTCCCAACTGTAGGACCTTATCTCATCTATTTAACAAGTTACCTTTCGGTTTTGCCTGTAGATCCTATATGATGATTTTTGCTAGATACGCATTTCGTTGCGCTGGTGCAACATCTTCAGTAGCACTATTTACACTATTTTCTGCACTATTTACACTATCACTAAAGTTATTTATATATTATATTTACACAACACTCGCGGCACGGTTTATGTTAACGGGTTCGGCGGACGACGGCGGTACATATTGACCGGGCACGAACGCGGTTGTATGCGGACTGGTGGTGTGTTTGGGACAAGGGCAGTTCCTGTTGTAGGGGTCTCTATTATCGACTTTTTTTAATAACTGCCGGTTATTAGTTAACTTTTTGTTATTAAGTCTGGTGTAAACGCGGCTTTAGGACCGGCTCAAGAGATGACTGTGCGACGCGTGCAACCACACATGCTGACTTTGAGAAAGGGACGTTAAATGTATAAAATTTTGTCGCTTAAGCAACTTTTTGCGCACAATCGCAACTTATATTCTTTCTTAGTGAGCAAATTCATTGTGTTTGAAAATTTAGAAACGTAACGGAAGTGTTGTCCATTGTATCCTGTAGTTTGCTCTAGGAGTAGCAAGGTTCTCGGATGTAAAAATCTTGAAAGTTAACAGAGAATGTCTATGTACTATGCTCTGTTCTCTCAATTTTTTGTCTTCAGGCAAAACTGAGGTAATTACGTAGACAAAAATAAGGCAATCTTCACGCTGATATCTTTTTTATAATTCAAGCTACCCTTTTCTTCCATCTTTTGCTGTGGTTATTCTGCTATTAACATAGCGCGTGTATATTAGTGTAGTTCATAGTACATAAAGATATGTTTACGTGTTTCCTGGGAATGTAAACTATAGATGCTCCGGTGAATTATAAACTTTCTTTGTCAGCTGATTTACTATTTCTGGTTTCATAAGCATATGACTACTGTTATTCCAGACTATGAATTCTTCACAGCATAGGAAAAGCTTCAAGCCTAGCATATCAATTACTTCAGCACTTCTAGATGTCTTATTAGTAAGTAGGCAAACTTAGGTTAAATTAATGTAATGCTGAAGGACAACAATATAACCAACCACCAAACGATGATAGCTAATCAGTTTTCAATTCAATAAACAGTTAAAGGTAAGAGTTTAAAAAAATAATTAGCCAAGCCCAAACAGGTTTTGATTCTGGCAGATTCTACAGTCTATATCAATGACGACTTGACTTGGCTGCTACATTTTGGGATGCCAATAAAACACAAATCCCATCTACCTAGTTTGGAAGAAATATTCGTCATAGCTGATGACTGTACACCATTGGCGAACTTCCATTGATACAGTTTGCAAGATCGCCATTGCATACTGTTTTGTTTTAGTGAAGTAATGTTTGTCAGGAAGACATACATCCATAGCATTGTGCTGATTGGTCAGTGCAGTGGCCTTTACCATCTTGGTAAACCAATTATCAACAACCAAGTATCAATTAGCACATCGCTTTGTACATATTTATGTTTTTATGATACACGTTTGACTCAAGTTGACTCTAACCCATTGGAATAGAGATTAGTTCACACGGGACAGCCAAGCCATCATTGGGATAGGCTATCAAATCATGTTTATTTCCATTGATCATTTACATGAAATAGGAATAGTCAACAGTTGCATTACATGCGTTTTAACATAACTTAGATAATAAATTACATATGTTGCAATGTTTTAAACTAAAATCTTAAATCTACTGAAGTCTCGAGAAACTCCTGTATTGAATAAAATGGATGATTCAGGAGGTATTTTAGAATTTTATTTTTGAAATTATTTAACGAATAATTAGGCTATAGTCAAGTTATCAAAGTAGAGTAGTTGGCAAAATTTAAAAACCAATTTGTATTATTTGTTTTGACATTAATTTTGTCGAATCATGTTGTGGTTAATACACAATTTTTGTTCGAATGATATTAATTTTGTCAAAACATGTTATGGTTAACACACAATTTTTGTTTGCAATTTTTTAAGTTATCATTTAAATTTAGTACAATTTGTATTAGCCAAATCAAAACGATTCCCTTTAAACTTACATAATAATTACAGCAATAATGAAACAAATTTAATCAGTATGGTCTATATATGTATCTACATAGTGTAGTCTATATACAATACAAGACTGGCCAGTAAATTTCCGAACGCTATAGTAGGCTAAAGTGATTTCAGGTTTACGCTGACATTCCTAAGATCTAGTTTGTTTTTTAAATCCGAAGGAATAACTTTATTGAGTTATGCATAAATTGTTTTATATGGACTAATTTAAAATAATGTTTGAGAAAATTTTGCCTTTTTATATATTTTAAGTTATCTGTAGGCAATAAAATGTTATAGATGCCATCAAATGAAAAAAACAACAAAAAATCTGTGCCAGAGAAACCAGATACTGGCCATGAAGCTTCCAATAAACCTATATCTGTTTGTACTGAAGCAAAATCAAGCACAGAATATAGATTTATTCCCACCCAAACAAAGGTGAGTAGATAATTTTAATGAAGGCTATTATATCACTTTGAAAAATTTAAAACTGTGTTCAATGTTGTAACTTAAGTTATAATTGTATTATTTCCTTAAACCAAAATTATTATTTACGAAAAGACTCGACCAAACCATGCAACAGTACGTCAACACTTTCTTGAAAATTGGATTTTCTTTGATTTTTTTGTATAGACTTACTTCATAGTTATCACACTGGAAGCGTAAGTTATCAACGCCAATGCTATGGAAATTTTAGATGTTGAAATATTTTGGCTTGGTTTTGGCAGTAGGGGCACATCCTAAAATATAAACAGGTGGTAGAGTTCCTTGAAGATATCTCTTTTTAACTGGGACTCGTGGTCCTGTAGTCCAGCTTCATGGAGGTAGGTTTTGAGGATGATATAGGTCTAAAGCGGCTCAGATAGTCTCAGTGATCATCTGATGATATCCACATCAACTCCCAACATCGTTTAGACATACCAGACCATCACCTGCGTGGTTCGGAAGTCACGTTAAGCTGTTGGTCCTTGTATTTCCATTGGTCATTGGGCTATTAATTAATGAAGAGTCGGCCTTAGTTTGTAACAAGATTACACCTTATAACTCATTACTACCACTCATCACACTCATCCTTCACCACATATTTGCCTTTAAATACCCTCACGAGAATGGTCAGCATCTCAAATAGTGATTTAGTCGGAAGGAGTCTCATCTCATTTTACAAATGGTTGTTGAGGTTCGCTTTTGTAGAAAATATTCATTGGGCTTCAGTGCTGTTTCCCCTTTCTTTTACATTCCTCAGTCCAAGCTACACCACTCTTTTTAACATAGTAACTTTTTGACTTGTGTCTGTTGGGCTTAATATTTAGCAAACAAATTTCCTTTCTCTTTTTTGGATTCAATCTAAATCCATCTTTCCATTGAGAAATAATATTTCTGCTCGTAAAGGCACTCCGTTTTATTACTGTTAATATTTAATTCAAATGGTTTTTAATAAGTCGTTCATATTTCCAGAGAGTTCACCCATTTACAATGTTTTCATAAATATCAAACTTAAAAATAAAAGACTAGTTTAAAATCATTATGTTTACCAATATGAAATTTAAACCAAATGTGACAATGAAGGAATTTAAATTTAAAGTTATTACATAAAATTAATTAATACAAGAATAAAATTATTTATTACTGAAGAAATTATCTTTTTAGCTTTTATAAAAAAAAGTCTAGTAAAATCTATACTAATATATCAAAATGATATGGTGTGTGCCTGTCTGTTCCTCAATTACGCAAATGGCTCATGATCGCCAGGTACAAGACTGTATGGCCAGCGGGATTCACCGCCAAACACAAACCAACATTGCACAAACATTTCCGATCTTCCACCGCTGCACGCTCAAACTCGGCACCAAAAAACGTTCTAAAAACGGCCGAATGGCGGAATTAACTATGGTACCCAACACTTATAAGGAGAAGATGGTCAGCTAACAGACAAACTACACTCAACTCGATTATCGGGATAAAGTCGGGTTAAGGCTTCCGGATCTGAAAAATCACGGATAATCGCAAAGTCTAAAAATAGCACTGGGAGAGAAATGAAATATTTACGATAATATACAGACTGTCAATTATATTTAAGTAACAGAAACAGAAAGAAGTAACAGTGTTATACTGTACGCTCACTTGCATTGGCGGATCGCGGTGTTATACTGCACGCTCACTTGCGTTGCGGATCGCGGTGTTATACTGTACGTTCACTTGCGTTGCGGATCGCGGTGTTATACTGTACGTTCACTTGCGTTGCAGATCGCGGTGTTATACTGTACGTTCACTTGCGTTGCGGATCGCGTGTTATACTGTACGTTCACTTGCGTTGCGGATCGCGGTGTTATACTGTACGTTCACTTGCGTTGCGGATCGCGGTGTTATACTGTACGTTCACTTGCGTTGCGGATCGCGGTGTTATACTGTACGTTCACTTGCGTTGCGGATCGCGGTGTTATACTGCACGCTCACTTGCATTATGGATCGCGGTGTTATACTGTAATGCTCACTTGCATTGCGGATCGCGGTGTTATACTGCACGCTCACTTGCGCTGCGGATCGGTGTTATACTGTACGCTCACTTGCATTGCGGATCGCGGTGTTATACTGTAATGCTCACTTGCGCGGCGGATCGCGTGTTATACTGTACGCTCACTTGCATTCGCGGATCGCGGTGTTATACTGCACGCTCACTTGCATTGCGGATCGCGGTGTTATACTGCACGCTCACTTGCGCGGCGGATCGCGTGTTATACTGCACGCTCACTTGCGCTATGGATCGCGGTGTTATACTGCACGCTCACTTGCGCGGCGGATCGCGGTGTTATACTGTACGCTCACTTGCGCTATGGATCGCGGTGTTATACTGTACGCTCACTTGCATTGGCGGATCGCTGGTGTTATACTGTACGCTCACTTGCATTGCGGATCAGCGGTGTTATACTGTAATGCTCACTTGCGCGGCGGATCGCGTGTTATACTGCACGCTCACTTGCATTATGGATCGCGGTGTTATACTGTAATGCTCACTTGCGTTGCAGATCGCGGTGATTTAAAAAATATTTTCCCTCCTGAGCGTGTACGGTTAAGCTACAGCGGTTAATCAGATCGGTCAATCGAAAGTTGAGTGTAAAATGTAAATGGGTTTTCTAAGGATGTATAGGACACTTTTATGTTTACTTTAAATTTGCAGTTTTTATAAAATATATATATATGTTAAGAAAACCCGGCGCATGGTACTCTCATCTAGTTATTATTATAATTATTTTGCTTCTAGATAGGCTCAACCGGAAACCAGTTGTTAGCAAATAATAGTGCCCTGGGTACTATGTGTTAAGATTTTTACACTTAGATTAATTTTTTAGTGCGCAATATCATGGGGTGGTTAATTTAATTTAAAGATATTCATTTGTTTGACTAGAAACAGAGTAACTTTTGTAACACATTTTGTTATTTGTAAAGAGATTTAAGTAAGAGAGAGGACTTGCTAGACCTAACTTTGCCTCAATTAAGTCATATGCTTAATTTTAATTCATAGCAAACAACTGTAATCTAGCGGTAATTATGGTTAAAAGGAGAATAGTTGAGTGTAAATAGTTCTTAGTTTTAGATAATTCAAATAAAACTTTAACTCAATTTCTCTGCTGTAATTGACAAATTCATAACATGTACAAAGTAAAATACAAGTTGCAACTCGACGCTAGCGCTCTATGTGTGTACCATGTATGTTCCAGATAAAGAGGAAAATTCTGCATGAGTCATCAACATGTAAGACATCCTCTTCTAGCAGTTCGTTAGGTGTGGGCTCAACAACCTCGTCGGAAAAGGATTTGAATGTATCAATAGAAAGTAGGATTTCTGAAACAATGTCACCGTCAACACCTAACACTTCAGCGTACTTTTCCTCGTTAGACTCTACATCCTCTTCATTCAGCACCCCTGATGTGATCACTGTGAGTATCTAGCGAGTAGTGACTAAGATACAGCCTCCACCTATAGTTTCCGTATTCCGGTCAGTTGGCTGTTCAAGTTTGTAACTGTGTTGTAGTCAATATTGTTACAGTGTTGTGTAAAGCCGCGACTATACCAAAGTCTTCCACTAAATTTTTCACAAGTTGCAGCACTTTTTCTGTCTTTTACTTGTGGAGAAACAAATCTTCCACTAAATGTTGGTTTCCCGCGGAATGTCAGTAAAGATCAAAGAAATTTGATAACTAAAAGTGGAAGATTTGTTGCTGCACGCTTTGCGCAAGCAAATTGTAGAGAGCTAGTTTAGACGTGACATCGGGTGCTGGCATCCCTCCGCGCTACTCAACCCTCTACAGTCTGGACTGCATGTATTCACTTCAGCTGCAGGTGTTTTCAGTGATTTCATTTGTGTTTTAATTGTGTTTGTGTTCAGATGGAAGGCTTTAGTGAGAAAGAATGGTAAATCAAACCAGTTAATTAATTGAACATGTAAATACAACAACAAACCATTACACTTGGGAAAAATTGCAGCTCGACATCTTCACACTACTGACTAAACCCTTCGTGCCAATTCTTCAGCAACAAGTTTTCCACTTGTTGTTTTATATTAAATATAAAATCAAATTTTGATAAAAAATACTTTTTGTCGATAACATTTGTTTTCTACAAACAATCTGCTGTCAACTTTGAGTTTTCAATTTTTGTATAAACGTGGCATAATGATTTACTTGCTGTGATGCACTGTCAAATTATCACGCTAGTAATAATTATCTCTTTTCAATAATCAGTTTTGAAATTAGAAGTCAATTCTAAAACGGGAGGTTTCTCTCCACTATATCATAATTATGGTAGTCCTGTAATAACTTTCTTAAAATGTATATTAACTTTGACTACTTATAATTTGCTATTTGCCTTTTAATTAAATAATTCAAAAAAGGCCCCTTCACTTTGAAAATTAATTTCAAAGCTTATAATAAGCCCATTTTGTTTGGTAGTGAAATGAATGTAATGGTGTTGCCCACTGATGACCTTGCCGCTCGAGTATGATTTTATCATGGGCCACTATCAATCAATTTTTAAGTTTCAACTCAAGACTAGAGATTTTGAGCACTCTTCCTCGTTTCAATTTTTACCTTCTGTACAAACCAAGTTAGCCTTATTTTTGAATGTTGTTTTTAAACTAAGTTTGTATCAAGTGGCAACCTACTGGTTCTAGTTCCCAGTTTGATCTAGCATGTTGCCTACGTCACTACGGTAAATGTTTAACCCTTGTTTCAGAGGAAAAGTGTGAAACGCTCATACATAGATCTCAGTGACAATGACCAGAATCCAAACAACAGTTTTCAAAGCAGATCATCCTACCACACACCTGACCAAGTGAGTATTGGCAACAATAAAGTTCCTCTCGTATGCTGTGATAAATACATATTTCATGACGGAAACACTGGGTGTCCAGCATACGGGAATTCCAGGAAAACCAAGAATTAACTACAGGGTGAGCCTCTATTAAGTGCATTAATTTTAACAGTGGATTCTACTCATTGAAATGGACCAAAAAGTACCTACACTAGAGTCCTGCTTATCCAACCCCGCTAATCCGAAAATCCACTTAATCCAAAAACTGTTGATGGGAAAAAATTATACGATTTTGAGTTGGTAAAATAAATAAAACTGGTTTTCCAATTACTGTATCATACTTTATGTGTTTAATAACAAACTCCAAAATACAGTATAATCTCTATTATCTGAGGTAATTAGGACCAAGACCACCTCGAATCCGAAAAAGTACTACCAGGAAAAGTGACGCTTACCCAATCACCAACTGTCACTAATGTAAGGAATGAGAGAGAAGAAATCAGGCTGTCCAGCTACGAGCCCACAGAGATGAGGGGTGAAGGCAAAGAAAGAGATGACAGGTGGAAAGGACAAGGGAAGAGAAGGAAAGCAGAGAGGGGAAGAGAGCAGCTGCCGTGTGAGCGCAGGAGGGGGAAGGCAGGTGCCAGGTTGTCAGTGAGGGACAACCTCCCCTTATCAGCTGTCTACTACGTCATTAGCTGTTGCTAGGCAACCACATAGGGGCGGGATTACATAGCCAATCACAGCATTTTCTTTGTAAGCTTGTGACATCGATCTTTGAGAAGAGTGTGTAGTGTGTGTTATTTCCTCACTTCATCTCCATTTACTCAATGATTAATTTCATTTGACAAATAATGTTTTTATACCGGTACTAGTTTGGAATTACAGTAAATTGCAAAGGTTTTAGTACAATAACAATCTAGAATTTGATATAGTAATGCGGTACAAAATGGATGTTTGGTTCTGTCTGAGATCGACCAACCTGATAATGGCTGCCGCCTCCATTGAAAATGCACTCAGCACGTTGTAGGGGAGAGGGTTTTTACTTGGAACTGCTCGCCACTAGTTCCTTATCTTATCTTCAGCAGAAGTACAGTACACACCCTGCCGCCACATCATCTTTGTACCGTCATATCTCGCGACGCTACTCCGACTGTGTGTATTCCAGTGTACTACAGCATTCAAATACACAGTTTCTTACATTTAAATATAAAATATTAGTCATCAAACTCAATATATGACTTTATAAAGGTTAATATATGATAAATCCATCAATATATGCCTAAAATCCGCTTAATCCGAATTTTCGCTAATCCGAACAGGGTTCGGTCCCAATTAGTTCGGATTAGCGGGACTCTACTGTATATACCTATACCTAACTTCAACCGTTTAGCTGTAATGGCGTATTTTGTGATTTTTTTGAACTACACCACTTTGTACTGTTAATGTGACATTTAAGCCCAAAGTATTGTGTTATTGACAAAAAAAGTAATACCATTTGAAAGAAAGTTAAATTTCCTAAAAAATAAATACTTTATCAAAAACATAACATATTTTTTTCTCTACGTAAAATGACTTTAAAGTTGTTACATATTTGATTCTTCAATTTTCAAGGCTTAATTAAACTAGTTATACGGTTTGTACTGTAATGTATAGTTACACAAAAATCTGCCTTATTTCTTCATCTTTGAAATGGTGTAAGAATATGTAAGGGTCTTTAGGGGAAACAATTCTATAATTTAATTTGTAAAAATGTTGCAAAGGTACACACGGTTTCAATTAAAACAAATTAGTTGAAAACACCAAACTAATAACTAAGCCTACAATATTTTCTTTACCATTTGAATCTATTGACTACATCAGCTGGTTGGAAGTTAAAACGATATAATCAGCTGATTTCAACTTGACGTATTGTTGAACTGTACCATACAACCCCATAGCAAGAGACTCCCGATAAGAGTTCTGCCGCTTGATCCAGCAGTATGATCGTCGCAATTTTTTTAAATATAAGCAGTGAGCATTGCTATAATGTAAAGAACCCTCACCTGGTACATTAATCTTCTAATCAAACAAGAATAAAGTAAATGTCTGGATTGGACTCATTGGAAACAGGCTTGTAGGACCTTACCTTGAAAAAAATAAAAAATGTCATAAGCATGTTTTTAAGGTACATAAACAACATGTTGTTGTTGACGATGGTACAGTTTCTGAGGTTGCGCCATAGGCTAGTTGTTATCAAATCGAATAAGTTTTAAGGATAAAAAATTAACATCATTTGGTGGTGGGTGACTGGTCGGCTTGCGCTGATTTCTTTTAGGCTATCCCATTTCCTAATGTTTTAGGTTAATTTTCACCTAAAGGTGGGATACGATTTAGAATCCCAAACGTTGGGTTTTTTTGTTCACTCAATAACGATGGATGATGTCCGTAATATAATTTCAACACCAAACTAACTACTGACTGTGTAATATTTCTTTACCATATACAACTAGCGACTAAATTAGCTAATTAATTAGAACAATTAAACTATAATCGGTTGATTTTTTGTATTAAAATAAGCAAAATTCGGTTAATACAAAAACTCAATGAGGTCAGGAAACTGTGGAGGCCAAACGATTGTTCCTTCTTTTCGTTATGTATATTAAAAACCACATCACGATTCATCAGATACTCCAAACGGTCTTGAAGAAATCGCGACGATCATACTGCTGGATCAAGCGGCAGACTCTTACGGGGAGTCTCTTGTTATGGGGTTGTATGGTACAGTTCAACAATACGACAAGTTGAAATCAGCTGATTATATCATTTTAACTTCCAAGCAGCTGATGTAGTCAACAGATTCAAATGGTAAAAAATATTACAGGCTCAGTTATTAGTTTGGCGTTTTTAACTAATTTGTTTTAATTGTGTACCTTTGCAACATTTTTACGTAATTATAGAATTTTTTCCTCTAATGACCCCTACATATTCTTATACCATTTTAAAGATGAAGAAAAATGGCAGTTTTTGGTGTAACTGGACATAACAATACAAAAAGGACAAGTAATTTAGTTAAGCCTTGAAAATTGAAGAATCAAATATAAAAACATTTTTAACTCTAAAGTCATTTTAATTAGAGTAAAAAGACGTTATGTTTTTGGTAAAGTATTAATTCTATAGGAAATTTAATTTTCTTTTAAATGGTATTACCTTTTTTGTTATTAACACAATACTTTGGGCTTTACTGTCACATTAACAGTACATAAAGTCGTGTGGTTCAAAAAATCACAAAATACGCCATTACAGCTAAACGGTTGAAGTTAGGTATAGGCTTATAGGTACTTTTTTGGTCCATTTGAACGAGTAGAATCTACTGTTAAAATTAATGCACTCAGTAGAGACTCACTCTGTATACAGGAAAACTTGAAGAATTTTTTCTCTAGCCGAGAAGTTGTGAGAAGGGAAGTCACGGAAGTGATTTTGATAAAGGCGCTAATGGAACTCTAGATATTACAGTAAACAGTAACAAATGGTGTAATTTCATCACAAACAAGAGCATCAGTCTAGAAATTGCTGACTGTAACAAAAGCTGTAATTAAAATTTGAACGCTATTAAAAGTGATAATTTTGCTATGGACGCTAACCGGAATCTACAGATAATTGTAAAAGGTAAAGTCAGGATTTCGTTACAAATGCTGATGGGATACTAGATTGCTGCTGTCTTCAACAGACGCTAAACTTGGGCGGGTGTAATTCTCTTAAGTTAGCATTTCTACAGTTTTTCTAAATTTAAATAAGAATTTATAGTACTGATCTGGTAGTATTGTACCCCTAAACAAGAAAATCTGCATCATTTATTTGAGAAAATACTGGAATTATACATTAGTTTTAGTTTTCCTGATTGCTGGACACGCTGAAACAAATATGCAATCGACAAAGTTTTTGTAGCTACAATTTTGCTCATTCACTGGCTCTCACTCTTGAGTTGTTCCACTGTAGTTGACACGAGAATATGTGAACAGTTTTGATCATTCTAAGGGTAAGCCAAAAAGTTGTCTTGTTTTACAAAAGTCATTTATCTGTAAACGAACAATCCACTTTTTAACTTAACATACCGTTAGAGTTTGATGTAACATGAGTTAGTGAAGTCAGGCCAAGATTCAAGTTCTTGATCTACAGAGCAATGCCCTCAGTTCCTCGTTCCCTCAGCTTCATTCCTTCACAGTAGTGTGCAATGAGCCCAAGTGGCTGGCGTGCATTGGTTAGCAACGAGAATGTGCATTGGTTTGGGCTCTCATTCGTTGGTAATCAAACTTTGACATTTGCAGAGCCCAAAAACAAGAGACCCAGGTGGAGTGAACATTCAACCCCAATCAGAAGAGACAGCGGCAGTTTTTCCGTAAGTTTGTTTCTATTGTATTAAAAGTAAATTATAAATGTACAATAAAGGAAGTATAGATTGATAGATTGTATAACAGTTTCTTCAGCTTAGAGCAGCTCTTCTAAAGTGCAAAATGGACAGTTCACAAGCTAGTCAACTAGTGAGGGCTGTCTTGAGTTTCCAGACTCCTAATTTCTTCAAACAGCATGTTATGTATCTTTGTCCCCTTGTATGGCAGAGCACATTGACAAAGTTCATCAAGGTTTCAATCCTCAAGAGGGTTCAGTATAACAACAACAATGAGTTTAATAACTTTCAACCAGAACAATTAGCAGAAACTTTACAATCTTCAAACTTCACCTTGAAAATGTCTCAATTATAAACAATGTGTGCATGGTCGGTCGGTTTCAGATGAACAGCCCGCGTTCGTTCAGTGCCGGCAAGTACTCTCAACAACGTCTGGACGACGGCTCCGTGATTCTGCCACAGTTCATCGGCTACCAGTTGCTTGGCGACAGTCAGTTCTGCAGGTTTGGCCAACAACTACTTGGCCTCCAGAGAGTCCCCTGCCCAAACTGTGAGTGTTCATCCTCCATCCTCCTCACAAAGTGTGCTTATTTTAGAGCTGTGTGGAAGCAAACAGGAGCAGGAGGGAGTTTGCACAAAATCTGGGATTTGGACAAATGTAGACATTTAATACTAGTTACTGCAAGTTTTAAATAAAAAAGGAAAAAATATTTATTGGTCAGATATTACGGTTTGACAACCAAGCATGCTTGACTTTTAACACTTTGAATCCTGGTCCAATTTCTTTTAAATGGCAGTTTTCTGTCTTATTTGGTTTTTTTTCTTAGGCTGTGACTTTCTCGCATGCCCTCTATTGCAGTCTTTTATTGAAAATGTAATAAACTCAAAAACAACAAATAACGCGCCCTTCTCTATACAAAGCAAAAAGTAGCAAAACCAGTGTTTTGAGCAGTCCATAATTAACTCCCTTACGCCATCAACTTCCACCTGTGCTGGTCACATTTACTTAAAGTGGGCTCTCCTTATCACTAAACCACATATAAGTAAGTTTAATATGGATTGCTCCTGCTGCAGGATTCGAAATCGTGACAACCGCATGGACAAGTGTAAACAATAGGATTTTGTACTAATGTTATTCTATATCTGTTTTACCTATAGAAGCTTTTCCAAAGTTTGGCATAAAGTTACAGGGTGTTTTTTTAAAAACGCAACCCAACTTTCAAGCTTTAGTAAGTAATTTTTTACGAGCGCTATAAGGTCGTAAATTATATCATTGGTTTGTTCACTTCAATACCTATCAGATGGTATCAGTTTTTGCAGTAATATAGTGGTTTTGATTTGCTAATTTGATGTTAGAGGTGTGCAAGATCTCTGGATTTCGAGATCGAGACGAGAATTATTTTTTCTCAACGAGAATTTTTATTCTCAAAAAATTTGAGACAAGAAAAAAAGAAAACCGACAAAATTTGTAATACCATAAAATTGACTAGAAGTTATTTGAAACACGATTTGCACTGTAAACTAGAAGATTATTTCCAAATATTAAGTGCCAGCAGTTTGAACAACGTACTAGGTAACATCGAAGTCCAGTAGCGACTGAGAACGGACGAGTTAAGAGGATGATGCAATATTTATATACGGTAAACAAGCTTGTCAAGATGGCCGACACCACAAAATAGCCTCCAGCCGGAAATAACAGCTAGCATACACACAACTAGTCACTTAAATCGATAGTTACAATAGTCACAAGTGTCCAGTTGCAATATTTGTTATTGTTTTTAATCGCAGTAATCGGAACAACAGTTAAGTTCGAACGCTTCGACTTTCGATCTATCGCAAACATTACTAACTGATCAGCGCCATTATTAAGGCTGTCTGTTAGTACTTCGCTTCGCGGACTTGTCGTGTTACAAAAGCATCAAACATGATGTGGTTTATTAAAGTTTTAGAATTGCAATAAAGAAAATCGTCATAAAACAAGTTTTAAATAGTAACCAATCCAATTTTTGATCACAAAAACCGGAGAACGCTCATTTGTCAGTATGTTCAGAACCTAACCTCACGACATATTTTGGGAAAAGACGTAAGCTCAGCTTGTTGATTTATTCATTTTTAGTTATACAAGTTGTTTTTTCAAACACTTGAAACATACCTAACGCATATTTTACTGCACTATTAAGTTTATTTTAATGTTTTATAGTGTTACAGCCTAACAAACTCAAATTAGAACTCTGTGATTGTCAGTACAAGTTAGGGTAAATAGTAGGCCAGCTTAACTGAAACTTGATGTGATAGGATGGAATAGGAACAATAATTAACAATTACCTGAAATAATCTTTATGTCATAACCATAATATTTTAGTTTAATATTTTCTGGTAGGCATAGGTTAGTTAAATTTTTAATTTGACTTGTAATGTTTTAGGTTTTATTGCTGTTTGTGTGGTCTAGCTTAGGCCTACAGCTTGACATTATATTTTTCACACGCTTCAATGTAAAGTAATGATAAAAATAATTATTATTGGTAATCAATAACTGGACAAACATTTTATTTATATGTACTATACAAGCTATTAGAGCACTCAGGAAAATATAAAACACATTACACTTTTAATATTACAATAATACCATATTCTATAACAACTAAGCAAACTACTTAATAATAGCAAAACAAACAATTGTGGCAGAAAAATTATCAAAACTAAAATTTCGCTCCTCGATTCGATTCTCAAGTTTTGGCTGATTCTCGCCGATCCGCCTCGACCTTAAAACCTGCTCTCGCACACCTCTATTTGATGTTATTGTAAATTAAACGCAATCATGGTTTTTAGCAAAGATTAGTTAGTGCTAGTTGTTGAAGAGTACTTAAGAGCAAGATAATTGTTTTTTGAAGATGCGTTTAAGATCAAGTACCCATGCGTTATCTGCTTTTGTTGTTTCAAAATTTTGAAAGCTTTTTTAGGAGAATTTTCTAATCCAACCCTAATATTGTCCATCATTTCTTCATTCAGTACTGTCCGCCTTCTGTTATGTTTTTCGTTCCCTACAAAACCTATTTTGTTAAAATTTTTAAAAATCTGTGAATTTTAGGTTTGTTTGGAATATTAACACCTGTAAACTTGACCCCAAATTCCTCTTGACTAAAAGAAATTATCTTCTTCTTAAGTGTTCTTCAACAATAAGCACTCGTTGATCTTTGCTAAAAGTAAAAACCATGATTGCGTTTATTTTACAATAACATCAAATTATCAAATCAAAACCACTATATTACTGCAACAATACATACCATCTGATAGATGTTGAAATGAACAATTTACGACCTTATAGCGCGCATATAGAATGACTTACTAAAGTTTGAAAGTTGGGTTGCATTTAAAAAAAAACACTCTGTATAACCCACCTTGTGTAAAATCATGAATTTATTTTTTAAATAATGAATTTTCTTTCTAAAATACAACCCATGAAGTTTATGACAGCAAAGTAGAAGTAATTTGGACCACATTGTCATGGTTTATTTCAGCTCCAGGAAGAATAGGCATCTGTGTCAGTGGCCAGACGATAAACGACTTGCACGAAAGAATTAAGGAGAAGTTTTATCCATTATCTGACAAAGTAATCTTAATGATTGGAACAAACGACTTTTTAAGGGTAAGTGAAAACTTATTGTTAGTATTTATACTAAGCTGGCGGTTAAGTTTTAAAGTTTTATTATTTTTGAATCAGAACTACTTTTTTTAATAACTTAATATTTTTGAATAACTATTTTTTAGGGGTGCACGGGCCAGCATTTTAAAATTTGGGTTGGGCTTTTTTGGCCGGCTTGGGGTTTTTTTTGGGGCTCAACCACACCCTCAGTCAGAGCCTAAGTCTGGCACGGCTCTGAGCTTGCCACCGTGTCTCACTACTTGTCCAACAGTAATCCCGGAGTTCTATTCCTGTTTTACCTCTAGTGATTTGGTTTTTGTTCCTTTAATAATAAGTTTTATTTTTAGGTAGTTGTTTTTACATGATTTCAAGTATATAGGTTGTCAAAAAAAGTAAATGCAAGTCAAATTAATGTGAGATTGAATACATTATAACTTTTATGAGGTGTTCAAAGATTTTTTCTCCTTGATACTATTTACATATAACTTTGAACTGTTATTTTCTTTTTAATAATTGGTATTTATTTTAAATTTGTAATTATTAACAATATACCCACACTGTACGTCTTTTATTTGATAACCTGGAGAAAACCTCCTTGTGTCACATTAAAATCAATGACACTCCTCAAATGAGGAAGGCGAGGGCGAGTGACCGAGGCTCATAGTGTTTCAGAACCAGAGAGCGGACGTGACGGAGATGTGTCACAAGCTGGCGGCTCTGGTCAAGACTCTGCAAGAGACAGTGACTCAGATCGTACTGCTGACTCTGCCTCCGATACCAAAGCTGGAGAGACAGTTTAAGGCACACCACTTTGCCATGCTGAACAAGTACAACTCCTTCATCCGCAGCCTTGCTTCCGGTGAGACACTAGGCCTAGCCAACGCATACCACGGTCAAGCAATTACAGGATAGTTTTTAAGTTAACAAAAAGTACACGATGTTTTGGGATCTGAAAGCAGGTGAAAATTAACCTAAAACATTAAGAAAACAGCTAACCTAAAAGTAATCGGCACAAGCTGACCAGTCACTGACCATCAAATATACCCTAACCTTAATTGTTCCTTAAACTTGTTAATTTTATGACAGCTAGCCTAGAAAATGTATAGAAACTTTATGAAATTAATAAACAAATAGAGAAATCAAGCATTTCTGTGATCAGTAACAGCTGCAACTGACTGACTGCCTGACCAGCCACCAAGCAGCTTCATCGGCTGGCTCGGAGCAGTGATTGAAATCATTGGCTTCCTGTTATAAAATTAACAAGTTTAAGGAAAAATCAAGGTTAGGGTCGATTTGGTTGTGGTGGCTAGTCAGCTAGTGCTGATTACACTTAGGCTAGCTGTTTTCTTAATGTTTTATGTTATGTTTTAGGCTACTTTTCACCTGAAGACGGGGTCAGATTTCAGATCTCGAAACGTCGTCTACTTTTTGTTCACTTAAAAACTACAGAAAACATCCATAATAATGTTTTAACCTGCAGATCTGTGCAACTTGCTTTGCTCAAGAATAAAGTTTTTCAAGTCCAGTACCGCAGTAACCTAAATATTATTGACAGAAGTCATAGTTACTCATGCGAGTAAAACTATTGGCAAAGGACCGTAAGCAAGTTGTTATATTCAGTTGTTGAATGTAATTTTAGAAACTCGATCAAAAGTGGAGGTAAACTCGTCGGTGTGGGGGCTCTTGGAACATTAAATTTTCTTTAATTCGTTCAAACTGATTTATTTGATCCAGGAGACAAGCTGAGGGTAGGTGACATCAGTCCCATGTACATGACAGACTTTCCCTACCAGAAGTGCCGGATGAATCTCTTCGAACTGTAAGTTAAACGTTTATGTGTCTCTTCCTCTTTGCAAGTTTCAACATTGAATGATTGTAGTGCACATCTGATGGTACACAATATATAAAGCCTTTATAAATTACGAACTACAATCTTTCGTTGACGATAAAGCCTGGATGTACTTAAAAATAATATAGAAATCAATGGAAAGCGTGCTCCACCGGTGGCGCATATCAAGGGTTTTGAGAGAACCAAAGTGTACCACCAGTGGCGTTTGTTGAGGTTTAGTTGTTACATTGTACAAAATGTCGTGCTGAAGGTGTTAAAGAGTGAACTACGTCCGCTTCTCTTTATGGACACTGGCGGCGAAAACTGCCACCAGAGTTGATAAGTGCTCTGATCTCTATCATAAATAATAAATATGTTAAATTAGGTGAAAGAATACTCTTTAATATGAATATAACATAACGTGTCGACAAATAGTGTGCGTTTTAGAATTTTTGAATGGAACGTACAGTAGAATCTCGATTATCCGAGTCTCGGTCAACCGAGCCTCCGGGTTAACCGAGCTAGTAGTTAGAACAAAATGCTACTACAGGGTGACCAGTGACCACAGACCGGGAAAACCGGGAAATAGGCATGAATTCTGGGTGTAACCGGGAAAAATCGGTCCTTATAAATCGTGTCGCGGGCGTAGTTTGGTCTTCGGAGCCTACCGCGGGTATGAAACGACCGTCAAAACGTAATGCGGGCGTAATATGGTGGTTGTAACATCCGGTCTGAAACATCTCTCAGGACGTATCACGGGCGTAAAAAGGCGATCGGAAAGTGTAGCGGGTAATAAACGGCTCTCAGAAAGTATTGTGGGGTTTAAAAAGACGATGGAACGTACCGCAGGCGTAAAAAGGCGATCGACATGTATCGCGGGCGTAAATGGGCGATCGTAACGCATCGCTGGCCAAAACCGACCGACAAACCGGGTCTAAAACGACTCTCGGAACATACCGCGGGCGTAAAACAACGATCGGGAAGAGTCGCGGACTTTAAACAAGGATTGGTACTGACTGTGGGCATAAAACTGTCCTCTGGAGTGGAAGTGAACTGGGAAAACGTGTATATTGCCGGAAAAATCCCGGGAAATATGCGTTAATTTTCCCAAGCTACTTCTGTGGCCACCCTGTAATATTAATTTATGAGTTATCTGTTATACGATATGAAGATCCCTGTCATTGCTGTACCTGCACAAGTGATT
This sequence comes from Matsumurasca onukii, assembly GCA_018831715.1. Lineage (NCBI taxonomy): Eukaryota > Metazoa > Arthropoda > Insecta > Hemiptera > Cicadellidae > Matsumurasca > Matsumurasca onukii. The sequence goes on along the minus strand of CM032061.1, from coordinate 38,943,013 downwards.
GCAATGCTATCTGACAGCTTCTAAATTGACCAAATCAAGCTACATACACACGACTCATACTGTACGCACTTGTCACCTGCATTTAGCGAGTATTGTCTCTCTATCGCTGGCCGCTACGTCGAGCCAACATCACTCATAAGTTTGTGTAAAACTCTTTTTGTTCGGTCAGTCTGAGGTTTGGTACTGTGTTGCTTGGTTGTTTGTATACCCAGGTGCACATGTGCTTTTGACCCACTTGTACTGTATTTCAGTGTTTTACGGCGTAGATTGTGTTGCATTTTGTGTGTCCGTGCTGGAATGTCTGGGAAACGAAAAATAGCTGTTGTTCTCTTTTAGGTACAGTACTCATAACAGTATGAAAATGTGTTTAAATTGTTCGTTTTACTTTTCAGTTTTCACATAGTAAAAAATACGTTTTTTTTTTACTTGTATCACTTTTCCTGGTAGTAGCACTTAACCTCCGTATTATCCGAGGTGGTCTTGGTCCCAATTACCTCGGATAATCAAGATTCTACTGTAATTAGAAAACAGCTTTCGTAACTACCATATCTATTTTTTTCAACCGAAGAATCTGATTTCAGGTACTTCAGCAACAGTCAACGGCCTGATATGATTCATCTGAATCGTCACGGACTTGAAGTCATCAAAAAATATATCCTTGAACACTTTATGCATTAGGATAGTGCCACAAATACCTGTAGTTGTAAATATTTCATCAAAATGACTAACTTACTCTTGAAAGCGTAGATCGTTTCAGTATTTCTGTATGTTAATTAGACATATTCTTTTAAGAACCACAACTATTTTGTTGCCAAGTACATAACCGTAGCAAACATCTCAGTTTAACATAGTATTTATGTTAATTGTTTGGTTTTAGGCTTCAGTAACACTGTTGCTGTTAAAATGAAAATAATGTAAACCAACATTATGGTTTTTTTACATTTTGTTTTGATAAATTTTAGTGGAAGTAGCTGCATTTCCGTTTGCTAACAATATAAGTTTTAGATTTACAATAAATTGCATTTTTTCAAAATATGTTGTTCTAAGTTGTGTTATACTCTGAATTAAATTGCTTTAGAGTGGTAAGACATCCACAAATAGTAACAACACTGTAATTGTGAATTGATAAAGACATTGTTATGTGACTGTTACATTTTTTCAGTTCATTTTGAATTTGCATATGTAACACGTGCAATACTCACTAAGTTATAAGTATTTAAATCAGACTAAAACACTGTTTATGTATTTATTTCTAAAGAAATTTAAAGACAAAAACTGTGTATATATTTTACTTTTTGTAAAGATGTACACCTCTTTAGAAATAAAATGTTCTTGGTGCTTATTTGTAAATATAAAATTTATTTTAGCAAAATTTGACTTTAAAACAATTTTGTTGTAATTAACTAAAACTTATATTGTGTTTTACCTTGTAAAATACTTATAGTAACATGTTTGATCATTACGTTTAGAATGGACACATTTTGCAAGCAACAAACAAAGATGTTAAACATTCAAATTTGACTATTTAAAATAATGTTGTCCTAAATTTATTTATGGAATTTATCAGTATGATTATAAAATTTTGCTATAAGATTAAGATTTTAGATTTTTACTTGGTACTGTTTTATGCTGTTGACCAGAATTTCAATTTTATTAATAAGATCACAAGTATAAGCAACGGTTGAACTTTTGTATGTTTGGGTCATTTTTACTGGCTTCTGGTTAGTATGGTTTAATACTTTTATTTCGTAACATTGTGAACAGTTTTAAGGTCCACAGTATTGTATTTAAAACGTTATGTAACATAGCAGACAAAAACCAAAATTGTTGTAAAAACCACCAGAAATAGTTTGTTGATCAGGACTTTTTGTAATTAAAATAAATTGTAGCAAAAATATTCATATGGCTTTGAACATATTCTTTCCTTACACCCTGTGAGAAACCGTCAAATGCACATATACAAGAAGAGGTTTAGTTGAAATGGCTCGTTGAAACCCCTGCACCCGAGGAATAAAGAGATCACAACTTCTAAATGGCAAGGACTCACCAGATTCCAGTCAGATTTGACTTGCAGGTGTACATATTGTACTGTCCAAAGCTCTGTTAGACCAGCCTGCCAGTGCAAGGACCACAAATGGCAAGGACTGCAACAGTGTGGTGCGAGTGTATCTTTTCTGCAAGCAAATGTTATGGTCAAACTCTTCAATGGTTCATTTCCCCCAATTTCAAGAGCACTGGATATGGTGGTTTTAAAGCTTTACAATACAAATTTAGTTTTTAAAATACTTAACTAATTGAAATGTCGAAGTTATTTAAAGCAGTTCTAGAAGTCAAATAACAGTAGTTTTTTAAATTACTTGTTTTTTTTTATTTAAAGTTATTGTTTTTAGAAAACAACACTAGTTGACCAGTGCAATATGGAAAATTCTGATGAAGTGACAGTCTTTTTAATTGTAGTTTTTTTTTAAACAATGGTACACAGAAAACCCAGAGGTGTAATCTCTGATTGTTATCTGCCAATAAGTCTGCATCTATTGCTAATCAAGGAAATGAAATGACAAATTTCGAATAGATCAAGCATGGAAATTTCATACCCGTTGACATGCTCTTGCACAATATGAGCATTTGTATACTCCAGTTTTCTGAACATATTTCTGACCAGCATAGCTGTGTCATTTTTTTAGAAATTCTTGTTTATAAGTAGTTAAAAAAGCCAAACACATAAACAAAATATTAATTGTTGAAATTTGTTTTACATTAACATAGGATTAATGGATTTTAGTACCGGTTATTTTGTTTAAAAACGGCACAACAATTCGGGAGATAAGAAACTCCTCTTGTTAAAATACTGGATAATTATTGAAGTATAACTGTTAACTTTACTTTGAACATAATGCAAGTGTTGATTAAATGAAGTTTCCTTGACAATTCAATTACACGTGGCATAGTCATTTTACGTCTGAAGATCTTTGTGACAGTTGTTTTATTCAAGTCGGAAGAGCAACTGGTGAAGGAAGTGGATAAAGGTAAGTGAACTGTTGTGCTTCTAATGTAGAGTTAAATACTGACACTCACTGTAGGTGTAGGCTGTCGTTAACTGTATCTAGGACTTACTGTAATCAGGCCTAGAGGGGCCCGCATCAAAGAGAAAACAAATGCTACCGGTTATGTTTTATGTCTTATCATTGCACATGGTACTACGTTTTTTGTAAATACTTGATGTGGGTGTACTGGGCTAGTTTATTTGTGAATGTAAATGTCTATTAGTATATTGTATTAATTGTAATTTAATTTGTACACCTGTGTTTTGTAAACTTTTAATCAATTTAGAAATAATTAAGTTGCGTTTGTTGTAATAGTTATTTAATAATAGTTATATTGTATTATAAATTTCAGTATTATACCGGGTAATTACAAAATGAAATAGATAACTTTAATAGCCTGTACAAAATTAAAAATGTGTATTTCGACATAGTAAGTGATATAGGTTTGTGGGGAATTTCTTAAAGTTTATGTTGGTACAACTGTTGCTGGCTATTGTTGTTGGCTGCTTCCTGTCACAACCAACAGTTTAGCAATATGGCCGCTACTCAAGAAGAGAAACTTAATATGTTTTTGAATTAGCAAAAACAAACTTTGTTACGGTTGTGCAGCGTCATTTCAGAATAAAATACGGTAAACCACCACCAACAAGGCAATCAATTTATGACTGGTATAAATGTTTTGAAAGAAGTGGATGTGTGTGTAAGAAGAAGAGTACTGGAAGACCTTCTGTTACAAAAGAAAAAATTGATAGTGTTTGTGATGATTTTGTACAAAGTTAAAGAAAATTGACAAGCCTAGATCAGCAAGTTTAGAATTGCAAATTCCTCAACTTACAGTGTGGAAAATTATGTAGAAACGTTTAAAAATGTCACTTTATAAATTTCAGTTAGTATACAAAGATTAAATGACAATGATAAAGTTGTACGTACAAATTTTTGTCAGGAGATGCAATATTGTCTTGAAAATGACGACACGTTGTTTAATCGCCTAAATTTCATTGATTAATGTACTTTTCACATTAGTGGAAAAGTTAATAGACATAATGTACGATTATGGGGAACAGAAACCCCTATAGAGACTGTACAGCATATATGCGATTCTCCTAACGTGAACGTGTTTTGCGCTTTATCTTGTGAAAAGGTTTACGAGCAGTTCTTCTTCCAAGAACCATCAATAACCAGAATAATGTATCTGGACAAGTAAACCGAATGGTTAATGCCTCAACTCCATGAAGATAGTTGTAACTTGATTTTTGTACAAGATGGAGCTCCGCCTCACTGGTACTCAGTCGCCAGAGGGAACCTGGATGAACATCTTCCTAGACGATTGATCGGCCGTGCAAGTGAGGAATTGAGGACGATTGTTTCAGCCGTGGCTACCTCGTAGTCCGACCTAATGCCTTGCGACTATTTCTTGTGGGGCTATGTAAAAGGCAGAGTTTTCGTACCACCCCTTTGATATCAATGATCTTAAACAACGAATCACAAATACTCTTGCTACAGTTGACCGTGAGATGCTTAGCCATGTGTGGTCAGAATTTGACTACCGTGTTGGTATCTGTCGTGTTGCAAATGGTACACACATCAAACACCTGTAAATATTTTCAATAAAAATCTTAAAGAATTCTTCTATATAATCATGTAAGTAATGATCTAAACTTTTATATAATAAATTTTCTACAAGCTATACAAACTGTCTTTTTCATTTTTAATCACCCGGTACATGAAAATGGTGTATTACCATATAAATAAATGTAATTAATGAACACCATAAACACCTTCATTAGGGATAAGCATGGTGGGTAGGGCGGAGCAGGGGTGATGCCTACCCAGAGTTGAAGCTTGAGAGTAACGAATACACAATTTGTAAGCGTTATAAATTTATAATTTAGCGATAGCAATTACATTTGTAAAACTAACAAGTTACTTTTTACATGTCAATTGCAGCCAAGATTGCCAATCTTTCAAGGTGTCTAAAAATATAATTTTAATTAAATAATAAATTGTTACACATTTGAATGTAGTTTTAGTTTTCTTTCCAAATTTCAATCTTTATTCTCCATGGAAAACTTAACAACATACAGATGGTTATCTACGTGCTTTTGAGCAAAAAAAACTTTCTAATGTAAACAAACATTTTATTTGCGGTCAAACGGTTTTTCGTTTCATTGATGGCCGTTAAATTAAAGTTATTTGAATTATCAGTTCTTTCTTGCAATATACCTTTAACCCTAATTGTATTTTTTTAATATGTATATATTAAGTTAAATTCTGTCAAACATAGTCTCAATTTGTAAGAATTCTATATTTGATTAAGAACAGTTTTATGTGATTCAAATTAAACGGCTTTATCGCTGATGCTTATTTGCAAAAGAATCCGATCTTAATGCAAAATTAGATGCTGATAATGAAAGGGTCAAAGTAATTTCCTTACGGACTCGATTAAACCAATGGAAATTGTTTACTGCACAATTGGTTTGACAGTAAACTGAATAAAATGTACAAACCAACTTATTTTGATGCTTTTAGTGCTAATTTTTTAAACTTGTGAAACTCATTCCACCATAAGGTTTTGTTCTATTAAATTATTGGGATTGAGGGAATAAAACACACAAGTACAAAATTTAAATATTTACTAAAAAATCACATGGACAAGCGTAGACTCGGGAGAAGACTGTCGTATTCTCTGTGGGCCACTCGTACATGAACATACTCATACTGTATTGCACACGGAACCACTGCAGTCTCCAGCACTGGGATCCAGTGAGTAAACCAGTCAACAACAGACTAACGACAGTTTGATACAAATCTGTGCTCATCAGAGCTGTGTTTCCTAACGCCCGGAGTGGTAAATTTCAACCAAAATTAGAAGAACTCTTATTGACGTTTTCAGTTTTGAGGAAACCTGAACTTTTCCCATACCGATCACCTGACTTCTAATGTTTTCAGAACTCATAAATTATAACCAAAGTTATTGTACTTGAGATTTCCTACATAATCAGAAGGAATTTTCGATTGGACATCGTAAGGATGCCAGAAACCGATAGTTGCTGACAAAAGTTTCAAAAGTCTTGTGGCTTTTAATGCTCTGAAAGCTCAATGGTCCCAAAACCATTATTAAACAATCTTAGTGAGTCAGGGCTCTAACTTTCAAGTCACAAAAGCACCAACAAGAACTCTTAAAAATCCATGGAGTATATTTGTATGAGAAGTCCCCTGTAACAATCTATTTGCTCATTGATAGCTATTATGTTAGCTACTTGTTGACTTTATATACCAAGTAGACTGGTTAGGGTTGTTGAAATTTAACTTTAAAGTATTTAAATTATTTCCAGGGGTAATTCTCTCAAAATAAACACTACCGGTGTTAGGATTTTTGGAAATATTAATAAAATATTCATAAAGTTAAATTTTTTAGATTTGTTGTGAAGATTAAAGGCAGTTAAATTACTGATTACTATCACAAGTTATAAAGTAAAAAAAACATGAAGTATATTCAGAAAAGTCACATACACTCCCCTTTAACTTCTTAGTGCATTAGACGAGTGGTTTGGGAATCACTCACATTATCCCATACTGCGTTTGAAACTGATAGGGAGCTACGGACGATCTTATTTTCAGACGCCAATTTGCTTTGGTTTACTCACTAAATCTTCATAAAGCCACTTGTAAAAGTGAAACTCCTTTAAAGTAATAATCCGAACAAGCTGAGCAAAATGATGTTCCGGGAGTGGACAAAGGAATCAGTTTGAAAAACTTAATCCTTGATAGTTAAAAGGTGTACACACCCGTTTCAGTTTGGCACTAATTAAACCAAGGACATGGTAAATGTATGTTATTTTACTTCAAAAAAATTGAAATTGCCAAAAATGAAATGATTTTAAAAGATTACGGGAAGCGAGCGGTCGACAGAACAGCTACTAGCTGGATAATGTGAAACGTGTCGTAACAGTTTGACTTTGCTTGATCAATCATGAGGTAGGTAGTGTTATAACTATTGCAATTTATAAATTATACAAACAAAAACTGTTTTTTCAATCCAGAAAAAGTAAAGTGCTTTAGTGTGTCTGCTTGCCAAATTGTGACAAAAATTGACAAAGACCAATAGAGGTTTTATTACCTTATTTTTTACATATTTAGTTACTTAAATGTAACTTAGGTTGATAATGTTGTGAAAGATTTAAAACGTGCCTACAAATAATGTTTAATAAAGAAAACTATTTAAAGACAAAATAAACAAAACAGAAAAAATTGTTATAATAATTTAACAAAGCCCAAACTCAACCTAAAACATCACTTGTTTCTTTTAAGTTGACTTGCTGAAAATTGTTAAGTTATCTTCATGCACGATTTCTCTACTGATCATTCGGTCATTGAATAAGAGTACTTAAAAGAGGCATAGTTAATTTATTTCAAATTAGAAAAATACTTAATTTGACAGAAATAACACAACTTTTGCAAAGAATGTTTTTAGTAATATTAATGACTACGTTGTTTGTACTTACAATTATTGCTTTCATTATTATAAAATTGTAGAGATGATTCTACCGTTGTAGTCTGATGACTGATACCCACTATAGGTAATCAAATAGAAACCCAAAATTCAGTAGATTACAAAAACTATTAGGATTACCAAAGTAAAAAAAAAAAACATAAAACTATTAAAGTTTGTACTATACATCTTTAAAGGTTGGAGCAGATTAAAGTGATTTTTTACAATATTGACATTATTTTGTTAGATAGTTTTAAATCTTACAGAACAATATTTAATCTTCGAGGTTTCACATTTCGGTTGAAACACTATTTGCTAGTTAGCGTAGTTTGCACAGAAATCTCGGCTTAGTGCCACGCGGTCTCAGTGTACAGACGATAGTATACCTTGATTGAAAATAACCAAATACACATGCTTGATTTCAAAGAAACCTGTATATTAATATTATTACATCCGGGAATAGCCCGAATTATTTTACTATTTACACAAACATATACATGATCAATTGGCTTTGGAATGCACAAGATAATAATAATCTAAAACAATGATTGTATTTAAGATGACAATGATGATTTTTTAAACAGCAATGATCATTTGATTAAAATGTATGTACATAATTACAAATGATAAACTAGTAAATGCTGGAATCCCAACGTAGACAATAAATAATAGGTTTACGATCAATACAATTCTTACAGCTATTAAAGTACAATGCAACTAATTGGTCGAACATTTAAAGTTCAAACAAATAATAAATAATTTTAAAAGAAATATAATTGTTTGTAATATCTAATTTTAAAATACATTCTTTGATGTTGATAAAAGAGTTGAGAACATAATATTCTGGCATGCAATTATTTAGTGTCTTTACACTATAATTATACGTTTTCTTTGACAAAAAAGTTAATAACATGAAAATATAACAGGAAAACTAACTAAAACATTTTTTCTAATGTTGGCAAAAATAAACTATTAAAAAAAAACAGGCTGAGTACTATTGATTGATACAATACAATTGTAACTTTCATCTAGCTATTAACGCTCCCCAAACCAACAGTTAAATGTGTGTACAAGAGGAAGATTATTTATATAGTTAATTAAAACCCAACTCAAAGTTAAAACTAATGAGTGGTTTTCTTCTCTAAAGAAGCAACTTTAGAAATGAGGTGAACACTCACGCTGAGAAGTTTCCTGACAAAAATCTAAGTTTCTTTAACTTATACAATTGTTTCAAAATGATAATCTTACAAAGTAAGCAGAATGCATGTTTTCTTTGTTCTATGAACACGGGAAGAAGAGAATAAATGAAAAGGTAACCTCTTAAACAGATCTTAAGTTGTTAATTACATAAATCAAGCACTTTGTGGTCTGTTTACATTTTGGAAGATAAAACACAAAATATTAACAGTTTTGCTTGCCTGTGTGTGGTTGATGCGCCAAACCAAACCAAGTAGATTAACCCAGAGGTAATGAAGAGGAAACAAACCAATTGCAGCTAACCAGTTGTAATAAAAAACGTTGAGTAGCTTACGGCTTAATCAAACAAAGTTTAATACTGGACATAATGTATAGGTAAGGTGTATATATAGGCAAAATATAAAGACACATATAAATGAAATTAAAACAATAGAAAACTGACTTATTCTATATTTGAAGATATGTTGTTATAAAAGAATTTAAGTAAATGAAATACATTCTACCATTGGTTATTTATACTGCTGGTTGGGGTAAAGACAAGTGAACAAACAGGCATCACAGAAAATAGACTTAAAAGTCAAAAATTATAAGAAAAGAAGTATAGTTAGCTATTTCTAAACCATAAACCTTGTAGTGGGCTAGGCAGAAAGTAAGTTTTAATATATTTCTTTCGGTTCACACCATGTCAAAACATGATTACAATTAGCTTGAGATATTTTGGTCTCGCTGAGGAATCCATCTTCAGGCACTGATTGGCTGAAACTGAGATACTCGCTGTTCGCTATCCTATTGGTCACAGGGCTGCCAACCGTCCATTGGACAGGGACCAATACGATAGCTTACGGCAAGTATCTCAGTTTCAGCCAATCAGTGACTGAAAATGGTACTCCTCAGCAAGAACAAAATATTTCAAGCTATTTCTAATGATGTTTTGACGCGGTATGAACCGAAAGAACTAGATTATAGTTGTGACACCAGCCGCAAAAGCCTAACAGTTAAGAAAGTAAGTTATCACTCAGGTTCAAGAATATGAAAAAACACTAGAGACCCGTGAATCCAAACCCCGCTAATCCGAAAATCCGTCTAATCCAAACACTGTCAGGGGGAAAAAATTTACACATTTTTGAGTTAGTAAAATAAACAAAACTAGTTTTCGAAGTTATGTCATACTGTTTGTCTTTAATAACAAAACGGCACTCCCAATGGCTATACACGCAGGTATGTTCACAAACAATAGCTTTGAACTAAACACATCTACTCGGTGGGGTAGCAAGCGACTCACTGACAGTATGACACAGTGAAACGGATGACTGTGCTGTGTAGGTCTGGGCGCAGGGGCTGGGGAAGGAATGGTCAGAGTCGAGCTGTTACGCACATAGGCCCTACTACCACATCCATCTGTGTACTGCCTGTCATATCTGCGTACGTTACTTCCCCAATATTTATTATTGCAGTGTACTACAGAATTAAAATACATCATTTCTTACACTTAAATATAAAATATAGGTAGCTCAAAGTCACATAATATGACCTTATAGGGTCAACATAGCGGACTTTCGCTAGTCTGGACAGGGTTCGGCCCATTAGTTCGGATTAGCAGGACTCTAGTGTATAAATTTCTTGTGAATAAGTATCTACACCTTACTCTTAAAGAGCAGTCTTAAAACATTTTTTAAATTTAATATTCGCACATTCACAGTTCAAGTCACAAACTTCAAGAAATGGTTTTAAAGTTAAAAATAACATTTTTCTAAAACACTATTTTATTCTTTTCAAACAGTGTTAACCCTCTATCTGACAAAAAATTAATCATTAGTCGCTATAAAGAGTCACCCCACTGGCAAAGAGCTATTCATTAGTCGTTTGTACAACCATTTTTCTAAGTAGTATTTAAAATGTTAAACCTTGTAGTTAAAATGTTTATGTGGTTCTACTCAGGAAGAGACGTTGTATATTTTGATATAAGGTTTGTACATATTTAAGGCAAAATAGTTGCGTAACGAGTTTATAAAGTAGCAGATAAAAGGCTGTTAGCGCCGCTGTAGCTAAACTATCGTCACACCACAAGAAAATGTCCAGACTTCACCAACAGATTTCAGAGGGTAAATTTCCTTTTAGGACTACGACAGTTGGATAACCTGATTCTACTTCTCTTTGTGAACAAAGCAAGCTTTTCGTTTACTCTAATATTTGTGTATATTTGACAAAACATACAAGAGAATTATACCATTCAAAAAATGTTATTCTATAAAAATTTGTATTTTTCAAAACTGTAGTTTTTTTGAAAATGTATTTTATTTTACATAATATGTATGCAGCAAGTTTATTGGCAACTTGTAAAAATGGTGAAAAAAACCAAAATCAGAAAAAACCTTAAAACAAAAGAGAAAAAAATTACACTTTAATTATGATTCTATGTAAAAAAATTTAGATCCGCTTTTGGTTATTTTAGGTTTTCAAAGTGTCCTAACACACACATATTTTTATCTTCAGGTAAGTATGTGCTATCAAAATGTTCCTGTAACGTTATACACAAGAAAATATATAAAACTTGATACTTATCCCTGTAGTCCGTACACAACGTAACAGGTTTTTGCAATACCATGCACCGAGGGCTCAAAAGGGCCTGCCAGTATAGAAATTTGTTACATCCAGATAGAGGGTTAAACTATTTTTTTCTGTATGCTTTGTTGTGAGGGTAATGTACTCGTAATTACAGGGAAAAATTGTCAACATGATTTTAATAACCATCTCTGACCCTTTGTAAAATCACAATCAAAATTTTAATATAAAATATATATTTCTATCATGAATGCAAATTTGTGTGATACCTGCCACAATATAATATGTAAAGGTTTCTACATTAATAGCTTAATTCACTGTGTGAAAAAAATATAAAACATGGTACATTGTATAATATAATAAATTTGTAAATAATTATCAGGACTAGAAATCTTTAATTGTTGAATAAACAACATAACAAAAAAATGTATACAAAATTATAAATTATAAAGACAAAACAGATTTTCAACAATACTTTTTCAATAAATACCCTTAAATAATTCAACTAATGCGTATAGTTATTAAAACAAAATTAGGATAACCAGCATTTACCTAATAGAGAAAAAGATAAGAATTTTAAGCACCGTCCTCTTAACCTACTTAAAATTACGTTATAAAAACAAGCGTATCCTATGAGAACACAACTTTACTAGAGTGACTACGTCGAGATGTACACTTGCGAACAGTGCTTAAAATGCTTGTACTGTATATAGCGATAGTGAATACAGTGGTCTACCAGGAATATCACAGAACAATGTGAGTGGAGAGTGAGTGCCCGTCACCAGCCAGCCCGCTTGGACCAGTCCTTAGGCGTCCAGTGCAGACACTTAGGGTCTATCCTCAGTTTGCGTTTCGCCATCGTTTCCATGTGCTGCGTCACTGTCTCCCGGTTTATCGTCACTATGTACTGTCCTTTGTAGTAGTTTATGAGATTCAGCTTCTGTAACGTCGCTATCACGTCCTCTTTCTTAATACTTGTCATTTCGCAGATTTCACTGTAACACACATTGTTGCGTTTCAACAACTGATTTAGCACACGTGAAACTGTACACAAACTTTGACATCAAAACAATTTTCCACGCTTTGTTATTACAAAAAAATTGGTTGATCATAACAAAAGTTGCAGCACCATTAACTCTCAACTTCAGTTAAAATCTGGCTGTAATTATAACTTCATATCCTACTACCTTCCTTGACTAATGAACAATTCTTTTTTTGAGGTTTTTGTTGACGATGGGGAATTTCAGAGTTTAAACTATTATTGCAGATATTTCCAACTGGCTCATCTTGCTCAATAGCAATGGAAAATGTCTGCAATAATGGGCCAATATTTTTAATACCAGCTGTGTGAATGAAGTTTAAAAAAATAATTTTAGCCCATTTTCTCCAAAACTTTACTCTTGGCAAGAGCCTTTTATGAGTGTTTGGCATTTCAAAAGGAAATGGGTTGATTACAGTTCTGCTATTTTTATTTAAGTCTGCTGAAAATCCTCAGTTTTTATTTTAAGGCTTTAGTAGTGAGAACAATTAGCAAACTGTATGCACAAAAAAGAGACACAAATTATTAAAACCGGTTGACATCTTCGAGTAGCACCTAAGCCTAAAAGTTTATTTAAATTTTGTTGTCCCAGATTAATTTTCAGTTATTTTGTTCCTGCCCATCCTGTTGAAAAATAAACTTCTCAAAGTATCCCTGACATTTGGAGATTTGTTCATCTCTACATGGGACTTGTAGTGTTGGCTACTAGTTTAGTAGGTCATGAGTTTAGTAGATTCAAGGACTTGTTGTTGCAAGTGACTCACTTGATGGTAATCTGCGGCCTCTCGTTGTCCCCGGTGGGTTTGGTCGTCACGAGGATGTCCATGATGGTTTGTGCCCAGTAGCTCCGGTACGACAGCAGCCCTAGGTCTGACAGTGGCTTCTCCGGCGAGCCAGTCTTGCCTTCGAACTTTGACAGTTCGTAGCCTGTACACAACAAGTAGCCTATGTTATCTATTTTCAGTTTTGTATGAAATTGGACATACATTTTCAAACCATAAGGATGGCCCTGAGAAATGCTTGATATAATTCCAGCATTCTTCCCAGGTTTTACTCTCCCGATAGGCTTCTAGTAGGCCTTTTACTTCTACTATATGATAGGTTTCATATGCTGTTTTGCTCTAGATGATATTCAAGTACAGTATAACTTAGAGGTGTGTGAAAGCAGGTTTTTTAAGGTCAAGACAAGATCGAGCGAGAATCAGCCAAAATCTCAAAATGCAGATCGAGACAAGAAATTTTAATTTTGAGAATTTTTTTCACCCCATTTGTTTGTTTTTGCTATTATTAAGTAGATTCCTCGGTTGTTCTAGGATATTACTGTAATATTGAAAGTGTAATGTGTTTTATTTTTCCTGAGTGCTTCTATAGTTTAAGTACTGAACACATAAATAAATATTAGTCCAGTTTTAATTCCCAATAATTATGTTTTATCATTATTTTACATTAAAACTAGTGAAAAAAATATGTTGTCAAGCTGTAGCTAGCTAGGCCTAAGTTAGACCATATCAACAGCAATATAACCTAAAACATTACAAGTCAAATTCAAAATTTAACTAACCTATGTCTATCAGAAATATTAAGGCTACGAGTATGACATAAAGATTATAGATATTCAGGTAATTGTTAATCAGTATACACTACCCCACCCTGTTACATCGAGTTTCGTTACACCGGCCTACTAATACCCTAACAGAGTTCCCCCCTAATCACAGAGTTCTAATTTGGGTTTGTTAGGTTGTAAAACGATAAAACATTAAAATAAACTTGATAGTGCAGTAAAATATGAGTTATGTATATTTCAAGATAAGATCGTAAATCAAAATTCTTGAACTTAACTGTTGTTCCGATTATTGCAAAATAGAAAACAATAAAAAATATAGCAACTATCGTAACTTGTGACTATTGCAAACGGTTGTGTATGCTAGCTGTTTGTCGGTTGGAGGCGATTTTGTGACGTCGACTGCCATCTTGTTTACTTCGTAATATAAATATTGCATCAGCCTCTTATCTCGTTCGTTCTCAGTCGCTACTGGACATCGATGTTACCTAGTACGTTATTCAAACTGCTGGCACTTAATATTTGGAAAGAATCTCCTAGTTTACAGCGAAGATGGTTTTAAAACAAAGGCTAGTCAATTGTATAATATTACAACTTTCTTTCGATTTTCTTTTTTTTTTCTCGACACAAAATTTTTAAGAATAAGAATTTTTATCAAGAAGAAAAAAGACTTGTCTCAATCTCAAAATCCTGAGATCTCGCACCTCTAGTAAAACTCCTGCAATGATTTACAAGCACCATTTTACTCCTTTGTTGCAGTTTGCAGGCGGTTCTCAAGTTGATTTCAAGTACAGTTTTATCCCACTATGATTTAAAAACACTAGATTATTCTCCCTAATTAATGTCTAAGAGAAGTTTGTGGATTAACAGGCACCACTTTACTTCCACAATATATTATTACAATTGCCTTTTACTAAACAAGTAGTGTTGCTACTGTACTTCTTTGAACACACATTTCTAACCTCAATCTCAGGATATTCGTGCTGGTCAGTGACAAACACTTTTGGCTACTGAAAGCCAAAATCTGCTTTTTCCCCGGACACACGAACAGTTTGCCTGATTTTGGTGTGTGGGGAACCTGACTATTTGAAAACACTTGATTATTTTGGTTGTCTACCTAATGTGCAATGAAGGTGGACTACTCACTGAACTCAATGAGAAGCCTGCCGTAGCCTCTGCGCTGGTAGGGAGGCATGGTGAGTATACAGGCAACGTTGTAGTCATCGTTACTCTCCTTCTCCTTGGAGAAGTAGCCGACGATGTGGAACCCTCTCTCGTCCAGGTCCGTCATCACGTAGAACAAGAACGGGTCTGTGTCGTAGTACAGGGTTTTATGGTCCAGGAACAACTTCGCCAGCAAGCACAGGTTCTGTGCGTAGATTTTGTTTTTCCGTCCGTCTATTTCGAAAAATGATATCGTCCCGCTCCTGTAGATTTCGTTTCCTGGCGGGTGTCTTAAGTTGCATTTTACCTGCAAAATTATACGAGTTTAAGTTATTTAAAATCATTCCTCTGTTTAATTAAATGTTGAATAAAAATATAATGTCCAGAGCAACCTTTTGGGAATACAAATTTTTGTCGAGAAAAAAAACGTCTTGATCTTGAGATCTTGCACACCTCTATTTTTTAAGAAATGTGTATAAATTTACTTTTGAAAGAGCTAGCTTTCGTCAGCCAGTTTCTGATTAGTAAACTGATAACACTTTAGCATGTGAAAACTAGCTTTTCAAAAGTAAATTTATAATCAGTTCTTAAAAAATGTCTAATTTATTAAAAATATCTACTTTTCATCATGGATTATCTGAAGAAAAATAATCTTGGCAAATCAATGTTAAATTCCTCTTCTAGTTACTCCTGTTTTAAAAATCAGACACTTCACTTATATTTCTTGTTAGATTGATGATATTGTTTTAGTTACTAGAGAGTATGTTGATGCGGGTGTAGGTATGTTAAGTCTTATACTGATATGAGAAGTATTATACATTTTATGATACAACACTTACCAGGTGCCGTTCTAAACATTTCCGACTTTTTCTGTACTTTAAACAGAATTCACAGATGTAAATACAAGGCAGGTTCGTTAGTTCCTGAAAAAACAAAACCAAAAGTATTAAAAAGTTGACGCTTAATAAACCATTTGGTTTTAATTAACAACCCTCTAAATTTATGTTGGACTTCAAAAAGCAAGATTTTCATAATTCAATAAAATTTATTAAAGTAAAACTGTACAGTAAATGGTACAGTAAAGCAATACAGCTAAACAAAAATACAGATCGCTATTTGATAAATAAGAGTTCCATTCAACTTCAAAAAATAAATTAATTAATTTAATGAAATGGGATATTTATAAAATTTTTGCCTGCAACCATTATAAAACTAATGACAGAAAAAACTCCTAAAAATATTTTTGAACCAAAAATAAAACAATAAAATATTGAAAAATACCTGAGGATAAGGGGAGAAGTACCACGGCCGTATTCTGTACATGCCTATCTCTATCATCTCTACATTCTTCATGCGGGTGACCTCGTCGTCATTGTGCGAGACCATGGAGCCTGTGATACGCGGCGCGGTGGACGGCGTAGGCGGTGGTGTAGCTTCTAGCGGCAGGGGCAGGGGTAGGGGTAGCGGCAACGGCAGCGGCAACAGTCCATCCGACACGATTATCTGTTTCTGTACACAGAACGTGACAAGTAGAATGTGCATTTTATTATACTAGTTCGATAAACAAACCAGTCCGAGATGCAACTAAAAAAAGTGCTAAATCGCCGCTGGCTGACATGAGTGAATCGAATTTCCTTTGCAGTTTGCAATTTGTTACTCTAGTTAACTCCTGTCACAGCCTCACTTCAACCGTTGGCCGATCTATTAGCACAGGCGTTACGAGGCTGTGAGCCTAAGACAAATCTGTTCTATTACTGCAAGTTTTATTACATATCTTGAAGCGATAACACATTTCATAATTCATTGAAATTGGAATACTCAGTTCGCTGTTATTATCACATTTTTGGTCGCCATTTTGAAATGACTCAATGGATTTTCATAATCTTTAGTTCATTGATGAATGCTATCAAAATACATATACAATTTAAATTTCATTAAAATCGGATGAAATTTATTGTTTTTAAAGCATTAAAACCCCTCTTGGACAATGTAGTATCCTCCTAAACTTGAGAAGTCTGTACGTTACCTCAGAGGGCTCAATGGCAGGGGGGGCGGCGCTTGCGCTATGCGCTTTTGTGTAGCGTAGCTGCTCGCTGTAGTACTGCGCTGCCATTCACCAGCTCAGAGCCCACAGGGGACGAGGGTCTGGACGAACACGACGCAGCCGCTGACACCTGTCACCAAACCAACACCTTTAACACCTTCTCGGCTTTCTTGTGAACAGTTAAGGTAAAGATAATATTATGGTAAGTAGATTGTGCATAGTTGCCACATGGTTGAGGCAGCAACATCAACTTAGTTGTGGCAGCCCAAGCACAGATAGCGCTGCTGTCTCTCGCCGTCTTTCTCCCCCTTTGGGAATGCTAGACCAAAAAGAACTTGCGTGTCCGTCAGTGGTTCTACTTGAGTCTTAAAAAAATTCCCTCGCAGCGCTATCTGTGCTTGGCTTACCGCAACTATGTTGTGTTCCTGCCTCAGCCATCTACTGACCATATCATTATCTTTTGCAAGGGTGAGCAGGATTTGATAATTCCCTTTGGACTAATCCTGAAACACTGGGTACTTTTTGTTCACACTAAACAATTGAAAACATCCATAATTATGTTTTAACCTCAGATACATTGTATGGTGCTGGCGTATCTGTATCGTTAAATTTACCTCGGTCATGAGTTGGGGTTTCTTGGGAGTTTTGAGGAGTGGTGGGCGAGGTGGTGGGGGAAGGGAGAGGAGGGTTCCTTGAAGTTAAAAGTGTCCTCCCAACTGCTGTCTCACTCACATTGGACTGACGTTTTCACTACAAAGTTATACAAAGCTTAAAAATGGATAATTTAAAATTAATCAAACTGTTCGATACGTAGGTATTATATATCTATAATATATTTTATTTGCCTAAAGCTTTTCTAAACCAGGTTCATATCTTCAGAGGCTGAGACTGATTGACTAGAGTTTATGAAGACAACATTATTTTGAAAGAAAGCTAACAGCGCTTCAATTATGCGCTTTGAACATTTGTGCTTGAAACTCACTTGACAATTTCCTTAGAATATGAATTCTAATTCAAAGAAAATAGTACATGTTAATCAAGTTTTTTATTTTGAAAGTTATAATGAAATGTCCTTATGGATCTGTCAACTATTTTACCTAATCAGATATTAGCATAGAAAACAGTACTAAAGTTTTGTTTAGAAGTTTCTTTCCTGAAAATTCCCAGTTTTGTGCTGGCATTATTTCCTGATTTCCACATGTTCAAAAGTGAAACTGTCACCCATGCAGAGTCATAAATGTTTAAGAATAACACTAATAAAGTTTGTTCTAAAAATAATAGATAGAGAACAGGTGCATAAAAGTTGCAAATAATAGATAAAAGGGGTGTAACATCTCTATAGAAGGAAAACATCTCTACATTTTGTTTTAAAACTTACTTTTTCAAGAGAGGAGAAAACAATCAACTTATACAGTTTTGCTATTATTATTTTGCAAACTGATTTTCCCCCGTTCCAGGACAGCAATGATTTCTGACTAACAATTTACTCCTACAATGATTTACAAATACCGTTTTACCCCACGACATATTTCGAGTACAGTTAAACTCCTGCCACTGTTTCCAAGCCTGTTTTCAACCCAATATCACTCAAGAAAACAAGTTGTGTTGCTAATGTTAACACACTTTCTAAAAAGGTTTTCAGCGTACTTTTTGGTGATGAGGGTCACTAGAACTTTTAAATTGACAGCCAAAAACCAATACTTTCTCCCCAAAATCACACATTATTCCTGATTTCTCGGTGTATGGCCTACCTTCTTGGGTGTGCTGAGTCCGGTGCCTGGGTTCTGTCCATCTTTGCGCGGGTATTGCACCTTCCGCGTGTCCAGTCGGTCTGCTGACACCCACTCGTCTAACCGCTTGTTGTCTGAAACAGACCGGACCGGTTGAGGTGTTGCAGTCTTTGTTTTAATCCTCAATTGAATTTTTTAAATATTTTCAACATTAGGAGACCGTATTTTTGTATAACTGACCTATCTTCCCTCTCTCCTAATTACACTATCTCTTACTAAATATTTTTAAATACTACTTACTTACTTAATCCTTACTTATTTTGTTTTGTTTCTTCCTTGTGACAACAAAAAATGTCTTAAACAATTCTAGAAAAATTCAACTTTTTTCCCAACTGCTAGTTTGGATTAACGGAGTTTGATTAACGGGACTGTGGTGTACATAAATCAGTAAAACAGTTTGCTTTATAAGTACGCTGATATAAGAAGTTACCAGCTAATCAAACAATTTCACAATAAAACACATCTTGCAATTTAGAATGTTTTAAATAAAACTTAAGTTCAGAATTGTACAGAGAGTAGAGTATAAAGCATTAAAAATATTACTCACAGTCTACGAAGTGTACATAGTAGTAGTTCTGGCCTTGGACTTCTTTGACACTGATAATTTCTGCTAACGCTGTGACAAATTACAAATCATCAAAAAATGTTGATTAATATATATCATACAGCTTAAAATTAACAGTTTCCTTGTGATATATCAAAACTAGATAGACTAAGTATTATTACTACTTAATACATTAGGCCCAATGCGTATATAAAGGATGCTATGTGCATCCCGCTATGTAAACTCGTACAGTTTGTGCATTTGATACCATCACTCCCACCAAGACTGCTGAGTTGTTTAAGCTATGTCAACCAAACTATTTAACTTTTTATTGTAGTTGTTAAAACATTATACTTTTGTGACCCTTTAGTTATCTTGATATAATCGTATCGTCAATTGAATTTATATACGCTGTGAACCGACATCAAAATCTCGTACAACCAAAAAGATCGCACACTCTTTCATACCTTTGATACTACACAATACTTAATAGTTAATGTGTGTATAAGAAATCATCTAAAGAAGCCTTAGGCCTGTATGTATTTTAATTAAAACCTAACTTCAACTTTAATTTTTAGCTATGGCGGTTATTATGGATGGGGTCAAGTAGGCCGACTTCTACATTATTTAGCAGACGAGGTTTACTCGACATTCTACCACAAGAACAACCATTGCAAACCTGGCAGAAACTATCCCAAGCCTGGCAAAGACATAGAATAGATTAGATGTAAATCCTGCCCAAAGGACAATATTGCTGTGTTTTGCTATGAAGCGTAATGTAGATCGCGAGAACCACGTCCTTCCTTTATACACCTTACATTAGGTCGACATTAAATCTGTCAGAAACGTAACCAACATAATTGGTCTACTAAGCAAAATAATTTGAAACTGTTGATTTCTTCTAAGATTAGTAATCTGTGCTGACACTTACGCCAATCTTCTCCATTCCTCATTCTTACGGGTAGCCGACATCCTTCTACAATTGAACCCTGAAAACATATCAGTAATTTCACAACTTCAATCAAATTAATTGTACTCAACAAGCACAAAATATAGTACACTAGAACTCAATAGTTTGACACACCTTCCGTGATAACTTGTTAGGCCCAGTTGGACAGCGTGAATTACCTTAACACTGGTAGACTTATTTAGTTGATAAATGTTACTGATTACAAACATAAAACAGTAAGTTAACGAGGTTTGCCTCAGTAGTATCAGGGCAATTAACAAAAATCACAAACCTACCGCTTAGTCTAAAGTGCCAATTGCCAAGATACCAGTAATGTAGCGAATTTCTGTAATCTTCCAAATAGCAGAGGATTGTAAACACATTGTAAGGTTCTGTGTGCACGTGGTGTTCTATCTTAAACATTGTAGCTGACAGCGTTAACCTGGGCTGAGTCAGTATGATGAGGGAAGTACCCGCGGTCTAGACTAATTGACCTGCGCGTACTGAATGTCTGCACCACAATCAAAGCGATTACCAAAGCCATATTTAAGGTCCTTGGCTCAAAATATCAGTCACAGTAGCATGTAGGCTTCCACTGATGAGTCATCGGACAGATTTCCCAAACCATGGTAACGGTCTGCATCGCCGATCGCACTGTGACGTGATTCCGATTGCCGCGGACGGTGGAATCAACGTTAAGTTACGGACCGCAGCAAAGCCCCGATCGCCGACGCTGCGCATAGGCCCTATTACAATAAATTTATCACGCTGATAACAATTATTCCGGCCAAGACAACGTTACTGCTAGGACTGACTCATTCTAACCGTTACAATATATTTTATGTGGAAACTTGAACCCTTGAATCATTCACAGAAGTCATCCTCGATAATTATCCTAACATAAACTTTACATCTTGCTTTACATAAACAACTTCCAAATTATTTTTAAACATGCCTAAAGGTTGGAGAATGAAAATATATTCAAGAATTTGTGACTTTTTCAATAAAATTTGCTGTGATATTGTATAATGATAAACTATTTTAGCGATAGCATTTGTGTTTAGTGCTGGCTTAGAGGTTGTAAACTAGGCCTAACTTTAACCCTATACCACTTCATGTAGAACCAAATTAGGTTATGGCTCTAAATTTAATTCACAATTACTATAAAAGGCCAATCATTCCTTTAAATAGATTTTATGATCAGCCTAAGGGAATAAAAGCTAGTGCTAAACCTGTGTTTCCACAAATCAGAAAGCATAACCTCAAACCACAGTTTGTAAAATATGGCAAACGAAACCCATGAAACTGAGGATTTTAAGAGTTTTAAGGATATTATTGGTAGTAAAACCAACACAAACATTTTAAAGAACAGCCATAGATTTTCCTTCTGACTAGAATTACTGAACATGCCAAGCTTAACTTATTAAAAAAGTCTTATCAGAGTAGACCAATGGGTAAATTCCCCTGTTGTGTCTTAAAGCATCAACAAGCAAATCTGCTAGAAAACTAATTAATCTGCCTTAAGGCCTCCTTTCATTCATTCTGGCTTTTAAATATATAGTTTTTGAGGAATATGCTGCGATTTTATAATGCTATCATAACATAAGGATTAAAGGCCTACTATTCTGTGATTAATCAACCAGTGAGTGGGGCAACACTCACGATTCGTTTGTAATAAACTATTTTGCTGATAGGTTATTAATTCAAATTGTAAGTATTTTAAGAATGACATAAAGAGTTGAGAGGAGCCAGTTGCCATTTCACTTAGAGGTTGTCAATTATTTCCAATTGTCAATTGTAAGTGAGCACAACACTGGTTGGTCCAAGTTTATATGGTTATTATACTTAAAACTGATTCTACTTCAGAATTTCGAACTGTTCACTATCAGTTGGCTTTCGATACGTGAAACACAAAATGTAGACAATCTTTTAAGTTTCATTAGGCGTGAACTCTCGCAGTGCGGGTTTTAACCTCAAGATACCCAATCATAAATAAGTTTAAGAGGTAAAGGGTACTAGTTATTTTACTACCTACACAACTGTATTTATTACCTTTACTGACTAGCACAATACTTTCTTTGTGGTTACGCAAAAAAGGACAATTATTAAAAATAACCTGGAAGTAAAAGATTTATTTGGAATAAAAACTGCTGTGTGAGTGAATGGTTACTACTTACCTGGTCAATCCTAAGGCAAGACTATAATATAACAAAGAATAATAAATACACTGTGATGTTGAAAAAAGTATTCACGCTTAACCTCACAATTTTGAGATTAAATACAGTAATTTGATAGAACACTTAGTCAACTTCACTATAAATCACAAAAGTTATTTAAAAATAAGTATTTATTATCTATGAAGTTATTAATACACAGTTGAAGTTACTAACTTACGATACTTGAATGTTATAATAAATGTAGAATGTAAATGTTAGATAGGTATTAAATGTAATAATCCCCAAATGACAAGTCATCTAATTAAATATATTGAAACTGTTTAAGATAAAAGTCAATAACTTACTTTATTCCAATCAAATACGTAATATAAAGAATGCATTTTGTCAATTCCACAGTACACATATAATAAAATCATATATCACCTTATTTTAAAAGTGCATTTTTTACATTTAGGACAATTTTCTCAAATTCAAATTATTGAGAAAAATTGTATTGCCGTTAATAAAGAATTTAATTGAATTTTTGTAATTTATAGCATAAAAAATTACCAAGATCAAATTGTTAGCACTTAGTTCATGCCAACATACAGGGTGGCCCATAAGTCAGTCGACAGACTTGCATTTCATTGAATGTATGTCGGTCAACTGACTTATGGGCCACCCTGTAAACTTGTAAGTTAGTTTAACAACAAATATGTTATAAAAGTATTGTTATTTTATTATTATTATTCAAATTAAAGCACATATAACGTTAAACTAACGATACAATTATTTTCTTATTGAATATATTGAAGGCTTGACATTTAATCAACTTTTAATCATGGGCTAACTTAAATCAAAACAAAAACATAGCCCATGGAGTCAGGGTCCTGCAGTGTTACTACAACATAATTAGTTCCTTTCATCTTTCAACGACTATTTTACCATTTAAGTCTATTTATAAATATTCGAATTAAATTTTTAAATCGATTATGAATGTTATAAACTGTACGTTAAATTAAAATATCAGTTTTAGCCTCATAAAAGTTGTGTTTATATTGTCAGGGTGCCGTCTGCGTCGGCTGCATGATGTTGTTGACTTTTATATTATAGTTGAATAACGAACAACCAATTTATTGAAGAATTATAAGGAATGATTTGCTTAATAGAAATGTATATACATTTATGAGAATAATACCGAAACATAAGAATTTGTGTAAAGTATAATACGAAAACTGGCCAAGATGTGCATTGTGAGGTTATGTCGCACTTGGGTTTTAAAAGTGTATTTAACTATACAAAATCATGAGATGAACTGAAGTATATACATTTATTATGATTAAAACAGTTTAAAAATTATATTTTAAGTCATAAAATTGTAATAGTAAACGTACTAACCACTGAATCGCATATTGTTTCTTTACCCTCCAAGTCTTCTGTCATACTTTGACTAAAACTAAACTTAGGTTAGGATTTGAAGCAGCTGAATTATAACGAAATGGCGGTATGTAAACGCCGCATCGCAAGACCGTTTGTATCTCTATGGCGTCAATTTAATAATTTTACAAATGATTGACAGTAACGTACAGTAATAAAGTGGGGTTTACAAAACAATATGCAAATACAAACGACTTTATCGCAAGCCATAGGCGAATTTCGTCCGTGTGATTTTAACAACTAATTCAGCACACGGCACTGACTGCGGCCCTGCTGGCGGTGATTTAGTGCCGCGCCGCTTCCGCATAAACAATAATGTGTCGGCACCTCTACAATCTCCCCGCGTTGTCACTCAATGAATGTAAAGTTTGCCCCATGTATAGTGTAAATAAACAGTGTATATAATCAGTTATAGTGTTAGTTTAGTTTAGTGATCGTGCTCTGAAGATGGTCTTATTAGACCGAAACTATCGTCAGCACCACATCTAACATCTAAGTTTCATCGGGATCTCCAGGCTACAAAAAGGGTAATTAACTTCAAATCGGTCCTGAAACCGGAAATCATAGTTTATAGTTCCTTATAATGAAATATAGGGCCGAATTAGCTGTCTTACAGATATAGTTAATATGATCTTGAGGGTTTAAATTTAGAGAAAGAATAACACCAAGGTCCTTGATTATCAGAGAACGTGAAATGGGTTGATCGTCACGTATGTAAGGGAAGATGATAGGTGTACTAGACCTGGAGAAGGACATCACAGAGCATTTGGAAATATTCAAGGTCATATCATTATCGTATCTCCATTTTATCAAAAATCAATACTGTTCTGAAGAGTCTGACAATCGTTAAGGGTTTTTATTGTTCTGAAGAAATTCGCATCATCAGCGAAGAGCCGAACCTTTGATCTCTGAGTGTGCTGGACCAAGTCATTAATACATATTGAAAACCAAACAGAAAATATCTTCTTAAAACACGTGGATTGCTAAAGCAGCCTCTCGTAACAAATTATTTATTTATTGTTATATACGAGTACACCATTTTAGATTTGATAAACATAAATAAAGAGCCGCCAATTTTATGTTAATTTAACATTCAAAAACGCAGTCGTTACACCGGATAATTTTACTTAATACATATTTGACTTTTGTTTAAATTAATTGTTAATCAGATGTTTCTTAGTACTTAACTTAGTATAAACTTACTTATTACAGCCAACACCAAAATAAGAAACTGGGTCAGTATTAATCATAATGTATAATTATTATAAACCTTTTTCAAAACATCGCAATTTTGATCCTGCGCTTTGAGAATCTACTGGCGGCAACGAAGTGAAACTGTCAGTTGCAGACTTGCAGTTCGTCTGCAGCTGGATGGTTCTAAGTAGTGAGTGAGTTAGTGACACTCCGTGAAAATGTTTAGACTTTTCTTTATCGTTGGAAGGTGAATCCAGCCAGTTTCCACAATGTAGGACCAATTTAATACTGTGAACTTTGTATTCGGTCTTCACAGGGATCGTCTCAATGTAGAGTTCAATTTATAAAATCGTTAAACCTCAAATGTGTGTAATAATAATTTTACGGTTGATGAGTGTGTCAATGCCTAGATGTCATTCAGTAATTTCGGCGTTGCAAAACGAATATGTACAAATGGTCACAACGTAACAATTCATAATAATTATGACTAGTTCTTCAAAATCCATAATTTGTGATGAAATTTTCGACGAACACAGCTTACCCTCTGATCAAGGTAAGTTGCTGTGCTCAGTTTTCCCGACCAAAATGCAAAAGGGTTGGGTAATCTGTAATCAAGACCAGACCTATCAATAGCCTATTACTATTGAGAGGGTAGAGACATCTACAACTGCAGATCCACCATGAAAGTCTGAGATCCAATTAAAACTCAGTTTAGCATCAGCTCAACCCAGCAGCCGATAAACCTTGGCCTTATGTATTAAGCTACTTCTGATTAAAAAATTTCCTTTTATTAAAATAAGTTAGTCTTCTAGTTACTTCAGTTAGTCTACTAATTTGATAATGAATCAAATTATCCAATACAAACTTTATAACCAGTGAGGCCTTTCACCATTAAAGCAGGGTTAACCATTTGATAGTTTCTCCCTAGAGGTATCAAAACTTTACATGTAGGGACAATGGACATTTTTATTTGGAAAGTGAGGAAATTTCAAGTAGACCAATTCGTCAGGTAAAAAACACGAATAGGAACAGTTACACTGTACCACAAGAAGCACAGCTTCTGCTAATGAACACTGAATTACTGTATACTTTGAGTTTGTTAAAAGAACAGCTGCTTAATTTACGAGTTCAGAGGTATTATTTTGACTAACTATTGCTAAAGTATATAAATGAATTTACGTATTAATAATGTTAGTATTATATAGGAACTCGCCATCTTAAATTCCTGTATACATTCCTTTGGATATTTAAAAAAATAATCCATATTCTAAATTAGCCTGCGGACCCTTGGATTGCAAGGTATTGCATTATACTAGAGCCGGTTTAGTGGTGTTCTATTTTTCGACAATTCTTGCTGAGCCGGGCAAGGTACGTAGGGTCCCCACCATGACCATGAATGTACCGAGCGGAGCCGATTGAAAACGGCAGGCGACAAAGTGAAGGGGCTGCTCTCGCACACTTACTCACAGCGGGCACGCGACAGAAAAGTCAGGATAACAATAATAATAAAAATAAATATATAGAGTATCTTAATTAGCTCTAATATTCATAAACTTCTTTCCTTCATCATCAAATACTCAATACAATAGCAGCTGACACTACACCTGACAGCAGCAAAATTGAGTCAGGTGACGCCTGATAGGTTGAGGTGGGGTTGTACAGCTGCAATCTTAATTAGAAGACGGAGAGGGCACATGATCTACTTCCCTAATTTCCCCTAGAGACGTTTCCATGCAGGACACTTCTAAATTAGCTCTGCTGTAATAATACACAAATTAAATTTAAACCGAAGATAGCCTAATTTGATTCAATCGACTAGGAATAACTTATTAAACTATTAATTAGAAAAAAAGTTTGCATAATCATACTGCCTAATCATATTGCAAAGTTGAACTTTTAAATTATTAACAAATTTCTATAGAACAAACCAGTTTGCGGTTTTGAGCTTCCCAACATTTCCTGAGTCAAATGGCAAAACTTTATACTTAAAAGAAAATATGTTTGCAGCCATCTTAATTGGCTGATTCGATTTTGTGATGGCCATGCTGGTATTGGCCAAAACTAGCACTGAGATGGCTGGGCGTGGGCAGGCGATTATCGTGATGAAAGAACCAGTCTACATATTGCCACTATTTAGGTTTTACCCAAGTCGTCAGTTGAAATTTGCTGCACTGAATTTCAACACACTCCAGACAGCAAAGAAGCACTCTCAATGGTTTTCCGACGGTCTTTTTTCGCAATATTCACTGGTTTTCTGAACAATTTCACCAGTTCGAGAATTTGAAAGTTGTCTGGGATGAGGCTTGTCTTAACTCAACATGTCGCTACCATCTTGAATTTAGAAAATATACTGTTACACTCTGGTTTTACTCAAATAATCGTCCTAGTAAGCTTTTTTAATAATTGCAACCGTTTCTGACATGTTCTTACCAAGAAGAAAGCAACGCTTCTCTTTTTTCATTTAATTACATTATCAAAAAAAAGCACTAACAAACAAAAACTACTTTAAGAAAAAGGCATGCAACTCCTCTTCATAACCTCTCAGACAGACCACACCGAGTGCACTGAACTCAGGAAGAGTTGCACTTTCATCTCCAATCCCCGGTAATGCGAACTATGCGCTCCCCACCTCTTCACCGAGCGATTCCCGATACTTTTGGGTACCCCCTCGTATGCCTTTATAGGAAATTCGATAGGCTATTAATATATAAAAAATGACTAAACTAAAAATATCTATAGCTGATCAAAACACCATCTTCCATCACAAGATAAACAGCTTTTGAAATTCAAGTCCACAGAGTGTCCTGTAATTACGGGATCAAACTTCACCAAGTGATTTGTCAGGTAATAAGAAAAACAAAAAATTTCCTTTAACACATAGGAGGCCTATCTCGCTTGGTTTCCGTCTTTCTGTCTGTGTTTTTCACTAAATAATTTTTATCTCCAAGGTCAATTAAATTATAAACTAAACACTTTGCACACTTGTTACTACAATTAAATCCATGTTTGAAGAATAAATTTGAGTAATTTTCATTTTTGGTTTACAAATGGCAGCCATATTAAATGTTCTATAAATGTTCTAAGCTTAGTAACTATAACCCTCATATTTAATGGTAAATACACAAGAATAACTTAACGTGGCAAATGTTTTTATGAATATTTTAAGACCAAGTTTGTAGTGCTGCAATTTGTAACAATGGAGTAGTTTAAGTTTTCCTGAGCACAAACCTTTATTTACATTTGTTTCTCAAAGGTAAATAGAGGAGTGTGTTCAGGAAAACTGTATTCTCCGTTATTATTTGTTGCAGCACAACAAATTTTGTCTTAAAATGTTCATAAAACATTTGCACACATTATTATTCTTGTGTATTAACCATTAAATATGAGGGTTTCAGTTATTAAGCTTTGAAAATTTAATATTTGTAAACAGGAAGTGAAAATTAGTGTAATTTATTTTAAATATTGGTTTTAAATTTTAATTATACAAAACTTGTAAAGTGTTTAGTTTATAACTAATTGACATCAAAGATAAAACTATCTAGTGAAAACTGACAGTCACACAGACGGAAAATTAAGGAGATAGGCTCCAGTATCTATTCTATGTCTGAAGTCCTAATAACAAACTCTAAAATAGAAAAAAACTTTAAAATATTGAGACATTTAACATTAAATTCTGTTTACCTACTTTAAAACTTCAACTTCACTCTCAAACCTGAAGTCAAGGAACGCTTTTATGAACACAATGTCCACTGACACTGAATATAGCATGTGTAAACAAATGTTTACGTGCAAGACAAGCCAGGAATGAGTTTTCTTTTGATCGACAAGAGCAGAGCAATGAATCAGGAAAATAAGTGACATTGTCTGTGTCTCGGGACCGCCTTTATTGCATATTGATTCCCCTTTCACTTTGAGGCGGGCGAGAAGTCAACTCCGGTTGTGATGAAAGCATTAAGGCAAGACTAAAATGTAAACTGGTCCATTTGTTTTAAATTATCGCTTAAACTTAAAAGTGAAAATGAAATTTTTGAATACTGCTCAATTCAGCTTTTGACCACGGCTTGTGGCATAGTGAGGACACAGGTTGATAGAAAGATAGGTAAAAACTATGTGATGAAATGCCGTTGAAAGGAAAACACCAAAACAAACGACATGACAGATACCAAGGCGAGCTCTTTACTGAGTTAAGTAACATGCTTAAGTATTTTTTTCAATTTGTATAGTCTATTGAAGAAATTTAAATATTTATGTAACATAGTGAGCTGAATTATATGTTTAAAGACCAACAGCACACATTCACTCATCCTGCTAGGCAACCTGGCAGAACGTACTAGTACTCTGCCTCTAATGCTCTAGGTACCTCTAGTACCCTTTGTTTGAAAAATAGAGCTGTTGCAATCTTTAACTTCTATACATTTTAACCATTACTTCAGTGACTTTATTGACTTCATTATTTTATTGTTTACTGTTTCTTGCTGGTACCAATTAATACAAATTTGAATATAACCTGTTCATTCAATAAATCTAATTAGTAATTAGAAAAAACTAGGATTCAATTAGTTTATGGACAATTCTGTTTGATCCAAGCCAATAACATCATCGATAATGCAAAACCAAAAGAGTAAAAGTAAAGGGCAAACGTGGATAAAGAAAACTAACAAATAGCACCACTGAAAGTGATGGATGAAAGGAAAACTTGTATTGCATGTTCCGGAACGCAAAGTATTCTGTCGTCTGCTGGTAATCAAGTCTCAGCTGTTTGTAGACAGGGGTTGACGGTGAGGAGGGTAGGGAGGGGGTTAGGAGCAATCAATATAGTTGTATCAGCAGTCGCAGTCCCACCCCTCCCTCTCCTACTCCCCCGCCACCCCATTCATCCCTGAGATGAGTCGGTATGAATTATTAAAAGGTCATCAACTGACCGCCTGGAACTGTCCCAGTTTTTGACCCCGCTATTTTTCCGGAGCGGCGGTTGAAAAGAATTTGTAATAAGTTGTTTGGTGTCTCACTAAGAAATTTACGAGTTGATCTTTGTCATAAGTTTGAATAATACTGGAGACATATCGTTCTTTCAATGCCCCCCTAGAACAATCAGCTGTTTTGTTAATTTGACACCAAAATGTGTCAAGAATTAGTAGTTATCATTTTGCGCTATTATAAATTCATTATAAAATACAACATTTTTTATAGAATTTTCTTTGAAAAAATGAGATATTCATGCCGTCAGCATGGTA
Organism: Matsumurasca onukii; assembly: GCA_018831715.1. Lineage (NCBI taxonomy): Eukaryota > Metazoa > Arthropoda > Insecta > Hemiptera > Cicadellidae > Matsumurasca > Matsumurasca onukii. The sequence continues at coordinate 38,912,606 of CM032061.1, read as the reverse complement.
AGACCCAGGATCCAGGACCGTGAAATGAGCACTGATCCTGACCCCAGAACACGTGGTTGAGCATTTTACAAGACTTTCTATACAAATGTATATATTAAAGTGAAAAGTGAATCTCTCATTTCTCAAATGTATATATGTATGTATATATGTGTACTCCTACAGGTCACATTTTTGTCAGATGTTCATGAAATTTGGTACAAAAGTTCCGTTAGTAAATATTGTAGTGGTGTTAATGGTCTAAAAACACTATATTTCATCTGATTTTGATGAAATTTGGAATAAATATGGGTTTTAAGGGTATCTACCAATGTGCTAAAACTATGAAAACTAATTGAGTTATTTCAAAAGTCAGCCAAAAGTGATTTTTTTTGCTATAACCAATAATATTAGTAGACCGATTTCAATAAAATTTAAAATACTTTTAATGCATATAAACAGTAAAACTTGCACAAAGAATATAATCAAATTTTCCAATACAAAATTAGTGGTCTTTGACCCTCATGGAAGGTAATTTCAAACTAACATTAACAAAATAGATTAAGAAGTAAGATTAACTGGTTGTATACATTATTATGGTATTAGCAAAAGAAGTGAACAGAATAGAACCCTTTTAACATTTTTAATTCAAGCATAATCTAATCGGTTTCAGACCTGTTCAAATATGTGGACTGTGGAGTTCATTTGCTAGGCTTCTGTTTTGTGCTTTAGAGTTCAGGGGCTCTGATTAGGCTGGAGGCCAGAGGTCAAAGACAAACGCCTACTGTATGTCAGAAAGAATTGTAAGATCCCAAGTTGGTTTGAAATGTCAAAGGTGATTTGTTGATACATGTATTGAAACCGGTTTCTGCAGAGGTACGAGACTACGAGTGAAGATCGGCATCAACCCTGACACAGAGAAGCATCTGCTCAACATCGCCTCGATGGTCTCATGACACCACTGCCCAGTGACTCAAGGTACTACCATGGCCTCTTATACTGAGGCAGGCTGAGGACGAGTTCTCCCATGGCTTTAGGAAACATTATTTTATATTTCAAAATAAAGCAAACTTTTATAAAAGTTCTATTTTAGAACAAAATAATATACTTTTGAGACAATTTTATTAGTCGTTATCTGGAATTTTATTTATTTATTTTATTTATTATTTATTTTATTTATTTTGCACTCTCTTTCCAATGAGGGTGGTTGAGTGCAAATGGTAGTACCATTGTGTTATACAGGTTGAGTCAAAAGTCTACCCTGAGTCTAAGTTGAGTTTTGTATTTAAACTGCACTAAAAGAACCGCATACTATGGTAAATTTTTCTTCCAGAACACTCAAAAACATGTTTCATGGGTTATATTTCTTTCATTTTTCTCGAGGGAAACCCCCGAACCTCTCCTAGGAATATTTCCCAAACCACCCGTTATGTTACCCCCTGGAAGGTACCCTTGGCACATACCACACTGAAAACTGAACTAATATAAGGAATACTGCTTGGCTCTAGCACAGACAAGAGAGTGCCTACAGAAACCGATGAGTAAGTGTTGCAAAGTTTAAGTGGCAATTCCATCACCAGGCAAAGTCGGCAGGGTCGAGTGAGTCACACAATATGGTAACAGAGTTTGGTGATTGATCTGATGATTCAACTAAACTTTTGATTATAAAATTGGGTGGACATTTTATTCCCTGAGGCTGTAGTGATGAAAGTATCGGGCTGAGCAGAGACAACCGCAATGCTGTGGGGTTAAGAGCTTTTAGCATTTTATTAAATAAATAAATATATATATCTTTATTTGTCATTAGATTTTACAATCATTGACAATTTATTGTCAAGCTTAAGGCTACTTACTTTAACTGGTTCAGAATTTCCTAGACTCAAGGCAGACAGAGTGAAGTCCAAGAGCAATGCAATCACATTGCACATGCTGAGGCCAGGGCAGAACCGTGAGGAAACCAAGATCAGAATTTAAATAATGCCCTACATATGCCAAAGCAGAAAATCAGACCAAAATGTCATACTAAAAATCAAAGTGAAATATTGTGATTTGTGTTGCAGTCTTGACGAAAGAAGCAACCACATTTTCTACTTCAACTCGAAACTTCAGAAAACGCAATGGAACCACCCTCTTGATCAGCATTTTGAAAACCTTGTCAAGCAGAAGAGGCTGACAGATGAGAGCATTTCTGCAGGTGAGATACTAGACACTACTTATTTCTTTCACTTACTTACTTGTGGCAGAGCGTAACTTTTGCTTAATAAATGTTTTAGTTTTTCATCTATTTAAAAACCTTATCTCAGCTATTTCAACTCTCGCTGCAGTATCAACTTTTTCACAATGGCCTCTCCATGTGGTTTGAAGTTATGTTATTTAAGCCGTTGGTTTACTCCCTTAATCTTTGGGCTATTAGTCAATCTGGGAAACAGTCGGCCCTAGTTTGTAACAAGAACTCATCATCCATATAAATTCAAAACACTCATAACATTCACCATTCATCCCATATTCACCTAAAATACCCTCTAAGAGTGGTTGGTGTATCAAATCAAAGAAAGAATCTTCCTATCGGTACTTGTCTATAATTTATATTTTACTCTCAGAAAATTGTCAAATGAAAAATTTAGAACTCGACTAGTCCTATTGTAGTTCTCTGTAAAGATCTGGCTATGAGATTCATTTTCCTTACTGTTTTAATCTCATCCTTCTTCCTAAAAAACACACTCCTTTTGTATAGTAGCTTGTTTTTGTTTTAAATTTGTTTGAAAATGCTTAAAAACTCTTGTTATGATTTTTATGATAAATATGTTAGTTACGAGAAATAATTCACTTTCTAGGTGATGACGATTCCAAAACATCCATCAAAGAAGATTTAAAAGTTTTGAAGAAGCAGCTACTACTTCCGACATGATTTCTTCCCGGCATCCATTGGACAGTCACAAGTCCAGGCTGTCCACTGGGACTTCTTCTAAGGTAAAAATATTATAAACTGAAAAGGTATTATTGCTTATACAGGGTGACGATAACCTGTCGCAAAACAGATTAGAAACTAATCCTATTAGAAAGTTTATGTTGTGACATACAACTTTCAGCAGCCAATTTGAAAATGTTCAAATCTTGATTGTTTTGGTGGTGAATAAATGATTGAAAATACACGCTTGTGACATGTTATTGGAAAGCTTAGACCATTTTGAACCTGTTTCTCTGATTGGAACTATGCATAAAGCATTCATCAGATAAATACATGATTCCATTCAACATGGTTACATGCACGGTTAAATGTATGGCTACATTTTAAAATGGTGTATCATCTGTGAATTCTGTTTTCACAGGCAATTTGGAAATCAAACAATCTCTAACGATGTATAACATGACCTACCTTTACATGTCAAAATCCCTAGATTTGATCCTGTAGTTCAAGCAGTACACCCTATGTAATAGGAGGCTTAAAGTAATGTTCCTGGATTCCTTGTGTGGGATTTAGGTTTATTTCAACCATTAGGATGATTAAAAAGTTTGCGACTGGTGTCGTGGTCACCCTGCGGGTTTATAAAACAAAACGTTTTTAATAGATTAAAACCAGAAAAAATATTTTTACTTAAGGAGAATGCAGATTGTGCCAAATTTATTATTTTGCAGACCACGCTGCAACCGGTGAAGGACGCCAGTCCAGAGGGGAGGAAGGTGTTGAACCCTTTGGGCAGACCCCCATTGCCCCCAAAGCGACGGCCAGGTTCAGGGTCAGTGTCGCCCAAGCGCGGAGGAAGCCTCAGCCTCCGCCTGGGCTCCACCCCTGGTACCCCTGCACGGATTGACATTGACTCTCTTGGCGTGCCGCTGGGTCTACCCTCTCCCGAGACCAAGAGTGAAAAATTGCCCCCTGCCCCTCGACAATCACACGGCATCAAACTCACTGGTACGTAACTTTCTGGTTGTAGTTTGTAAGGAGTGGTCACAAGAAATTAGATGGCTAAATATAATTTATTTAAAGCTATTCATAAAACTAGAAAGACTACTTTCTAAGAAAGTTAAATGTTAATGATGAGGATTCTTAAGGCCTACTTATTTTAGTGGATTGGGAATTAGATGATATACTTCTCAAAAGTTAATAATTACAAGACATTTAGTTTTGACCACAATATGTAAAAGATCAGGGGACAACTTACGTAGATTTGTCTAAAAACAAAGAGGTTGTAAGAAACTTCTTCTATTTATTTGTCTTAAAATAAAGAAATTTGAACAATTATTTGTTTTAAGGTGGAGGTTCAGCATTCTTAAAGTCAAACCAAAAGCAGACGCCGAGTCCGTCTCAAGAATCCAAGCCAACCCTTGACGATCCTTTGTTTGAAATTGTGCGAGAAGCTGAGAGTCTAGACTCTCCAGAAGACGAGAACAAGAGCAACGAAGAGACGAAACTGAAGCACTCTGTGAGTTTGGGGGAGTCGGGGTTTGACAGACTGACAAAGTCAAAGAGGTTCGCGCAAGTCTGCAAGAGAGCTTGTTGAGTTTGAAGCGAGAGATGGACGACGCTCGGTCTCCCAACACGAGCACACCGACTGGGCTACGGGGCATCCTGCGTGAGAAACCCTCATCCACCACCAAGCTGTGGGACATGGACCCCGCCCTGCTTACTAGTGAGTGTACTGTTCAGTGTTCAGTAGATCTCGCATCACCAGAGTTTGTTTGATTTGCAAATCCTTCGTTAGTTTTATGAAGACTAATCAAATGAAGGGTGATTTCTGTCTGAAAGTATAGGGTCATCCAGTGAATTTTACTCTTTTTGGAAAAGTCAAGCTAGGTGAACTTTTTAGATGTTTAACCCTTTTGCTCTAATTTTATTTTAAAATTTTTGTGAAAACCCTCCCGTATGGGTTTCCAGTCCCCTGTAAGTGAAATTTCAGCAAAACCGCTCTCTGGTATGGTGCATTACCAGTCATCGAACCACTTCTGCCGCGGATTTAGTGCCTTATGCTCAAAAAGCCCCTCACTGGATTTGATGAGCCATTTTCTTCAGTGATCCTCAGCGGTCACTGTGGCCTCCACCGAATGATCAATGATTAGCATTGCACCGCACCAGAGCGCACTGTGGGACTCAACCCACGCTGTGACAGACAGGGGCCAACTGTCCGTCACTATAACCACTAAACCACCGGCTGTTTGTCGGGCTGTCAAACTCGCACGTGAGTTGGCGCCAGGGGCAGGGAGTGGTAGTTTCAATGTTCTCTGCTAGGTGCCGCAGTAGTGTAGTCCTTCCCTATCGTTTGCTTATATGCAATAAACAATGTGTCGGACTAGACTATTTTGCCGCTCCACCATGTCGGACTCAATTTGTCATTGAGCAAAAGGTTAAACTTTACTGGTCTTAAAATGAAGATATAAAGGGAAATTTTATTTAATGTTCATTTTTGACATCATGCATCTGTCGTCTATTTGATTCCACACATTTTTTAGGTTTTCAGTAAAGCTTTGTCTTGCATTGTTAACATTTCTTAAAGAAATTTGTATAGATTGGCTGTTTCCATTCTCTTAAGTAACGCCGCTTTCTTTGTATACATTGTCTTTTAGATATACCCATAAGAAAAAAATAGCAAGGTGAAAGATAGCAGGCCTCAAATCAGATGTCTGGAAAATGTTGAACACGCTGACTAAGCTTGACAGAAAACGTAGACAAATTCATTAAATCGACGCCATATGTATTGCATGATGTTATTTTTAAAACATGAACATTGAATAGAATCCTTTTGTCTTTAGTTTAAGACAAATAATAGTTAAATATCTAAAAAAACTGTGCTATGAATTTTTCAAAACATCAAAGTTCACTGGATAACCCTGTACCTGTACCTGACTTAAATTGAAAGTCAATAGTGAATGGGGTCAATAGTGAATTACCATCCTCACTGCTTCCTGTACTACGTCACCACCTGCATGGTGCTTTCCTATTGGTTGGCTTCTACCCGCTCTGTATATGTGACGTCACCTATATTGTAGTCAATGGGATATTAAGTTTTGGTGTCTTAAATTATATCTTGAAAAATTTGCTGTAATTTAAATTTTCTATGTTTCATTGCAATAGAGATTTCAAAGCATGGAAGAACAGTCTAATTAAGCTGGTGATCCTTTAAAACTAATCCAAAACAGGGGTTACCTCTTTATTGTGATAGTTTCATAAAACTGAACTGAACGCCAATTTATAGTAGCTATATTTGTTTACCATAGTTGCCTGAAGTAATTTCGAGAAAAATAAAGTTAATATTTTCCTACTGGCTACTACAATAAAAGTCACGTGTTTTTATTTTTATTTTGATCTTCATGTTGCTGTTTGTTTAATTTTGTTTGCCAACTAATTAGAATGTCTTGGTTGTTTTCAGATGAGGAGAAGGAGCGGCTTCGAGTTCAAGAGATGAAAGAAGAGCAAACAGAACGTTAGATTTGCCGACATCATCAATAAACCAATAAAATCCACTTTTCAAAGTCTGATTCTGAAGACGACTTTAATATAAATGTAGGTGCATTTAGATTTTTCAGTGTTTTGTGGAATTTATGAAAGGTTCTCAAGATATTGATCAAAACTTTTGACATTGTGCTACTTCTCCAGTCCTTGGTTATTCACGATCAGTAACGAGCTGGAGAGAAGCCGGCTGTCTTTGTTTATACAAGGGCAGCGTCTGTGTTGGCGCCCAGCCCAGGAACGCTTGGGTGCCGTGGTCCATGGAGTGGGCTCAAAGACGATCAGATTCAGCTTGACAGGTCGAAGACAGTTTATTTTTGTGTTCATTTTTTTACTTAGAGGACTAACTTTGTTTTGTTTTATTTACTAGCGTTAGTGATTTCTTTATTGCTTCTACATCCTAAGGATAAAGTGTGAAAAATTGTGTTGTTTCTTTTTAATTTCAAATATATATTGTAAAATTGTAAACCAAATATTCAAGAAAATATTTATTCTTATTCTTAATTAATTTATCAATTTATTAATTAATTTTATTAATAACAGCTTAATTATTATTATACACATTATGGCCTAATAAGGAACGTGGAAAAGACGGGTAAAAAAAAATAAGACGATAGTTAACTTAAGCTAAATTTAGTTTCATTTCAAGCTTCTACATTTTCAGGTTTCAATTTCAAAATTCGATTCTGATCTGCTGTGGACACTTCAAAAGTCTAGAGGCCGTTTGATGCTATAAAAATCTAGTTTCTGCTACAGCTTCAAAATCTATTCTAACCACCTAAAATCTAAATCTACCTATTTTACAGCTTGCTGTAGCATTTTCAATGTTGAACTATTCGATAAAGTATTCATGTGATTATAGACTGTGTATTCTAATATATTACTTTATACTGGGTCTTGGTCTTACCCTTTGTTGGCCTGTAAATACTCTTGATTATTTCCATTTTAAACCATTGATTGTTCAAACACTGCCTATTTTAATTAGTAATGTTAAAATTACATATCGTGACAATAATAAATACTATGTGTGATTTTAGGATTCCTCCAATGATTTAGACTCGACCTGATCTTAGAACAAGTGTATTCTGACGAAGAACTAAAGAAAGACAGTAAAGATTTAGGTAAGCAGTTGTGTTTTCTTATTTTTGTATTAACCCAATGTTTAGTTCACTAATTGAGCTTTTTCTACCAGAAATGAAAGTGTTTTCTTATTTTGATCACAGACGGGCGTGGTCCAGTTGTTCTCTTTTTCTTTGGCACTCTACCTTCTTTCATTTTTTTAAATGACCAAACTATTGTAGACTATTTTTCTGCACCCTGTCTCTTTTTATATTTATTAAGTTTATTTCAAATATCCAAGGGTATTAAGTTCAATTTTAATCTTCGAATAAAAAATTTCCAATAATGATTTTGCGTCAATAATTTTATGGCATTGTGGAATTTTCAGACGATTCTTTGAGAGTGGATGATGATGAACATGAAGAAGAAGGAATCAAGCAAACAGCTCTAAAGCAAATGACAATTCACTAAACAGAAAAGAATCCAACAAAATAATTCTATCAAGGCTGACCGATTTAGAAGTAGAAACCAGAAAACTGGATGATAAAGACGATAGAAAAAGTAGGACGATGGGGATATTTAACAACAACAAAGATGACAGTGAAGACTGGTTGACTGGGAAACAGAACGTAAACAATCAAAACGAACAGAAAGTTCACAAACTCAGAGCAAAAATCTTCGATAATTCTAGTCTGTTGTTTGACGCTGAGAACAACGCAATTGATAGTGACAAAAACATTACTGAATCTCTAGCCAGGAAAGATAACTTAAAGTCATCATCACCGATGAAACAGACTTTGTGTTTGGAAGGTTTGGAAGAGCTAGGGAGCTTCAAACCCAAGTCTGAGTCCGAGACTCAGAAGTGCGAAGAGTGTGTTCCTCAGGGGAGACAGTGGCGAGGACTCCAAGACATCATCTCCCGGCGAGTTCCACAAGTCCAAGCTCATGCCGGAGATGAATCTGCAAAAGGTAAGAAACACTCCCAGTAGTCGGACCTTGGCTCAGCTGATTATCATCTTAATAAACCATATTCAGCTGTTCTAGACTACCGTAATCACAAGTTGACTTTTTTACTGAAGTTCAAAGTTTAAACCAAATCAGTTTAAAAAGTATTGCAAACTACCCAATTTCTTTGGCTATACACTACAGTCTTTTCTAATTGAGTTGGTTGGGCCAACTATTTTCAAGTCTGGTCAAAAGGTTTCAATGTGGCCAACTGGGGACCAAGTAAAGATAGTAACTAACTTCTATTTCTTTAGTAAAAGAAAGAAACAGACTTTTCCTGCTACTTCCAGAGAAAACTACTCCTAACGCTTTCAGGTAGTTAAAAACTCCACCCCTCTTCAGAATTACACTCAATCTAGGAACTACATTTAATAAATAATCTTAAAGCTACATAGATTTTGAAGTTTGTTGTTGATGATAGGAGGATTTCAGAAGTTGAAATAAACTTCGTAGTAATAGAGATATCTTTCAGTTATAACAATTGTCTCTAGAATATTGTTATTTTTCTTGAATCATTTATACTTGCTATACATTTAATATTTTTGTTTTTTGTATATTTTATATGTTGTATATTTATTTTTTACTCTTCTTTGTCTACACAACTGAAGATGTCTACCATAGTGTAGAAGAAACATTTTGTTTTTGTATTTGATGTAATTTAAATATCTTTAGTGATTTTGTAAAGAAATGCCTTTTATTAAAACCAACCAATCAATTTTAAAATTGAAAATACATTAAGATCTAATTTCCAAGTGAAAAGTCAAATATCAAACAGAATTTTAGTGAATTTATCTGAACTTATGAATTAACCAACTGTTTGATGATGCCAGTTCACTGTCCTATGCAATACAATTAATTCAACTTGTGTGTCGTAAAGTCGAGAAGCCTAGCAATTACATGAACAATGGAGTTATAACAAGCTATACAATGTGCGTAGCATGTGGCAGACGACTAAAGTTGCTTAGACATGCAAGGTCGCCTGCGCTATGCAACTATGGTTCGCCCCGTCGTGGTTCGTCGGTTCATTGGACATGTGTTCCATAACCGTCGCCTTTATATCAGAGGCTTACTCAAGGACTTTGAACTAGTATTAAATCAATTTTATAAATGTCAAAATGGTTTTAACATTCACTGAAGGGAACAAAGAATACATTATCCACTCTCAACTTGTCACAAAACAGTGTGTAGTAAACATGCTGCGAATTCTGTACTGTAAGAACAATGTTAAGTCCTTTTCTTGGTGCACCTCAATGCCGCTATTTTATGGGTATTCATGAAATCAGTTGATATACAGGATTATTATAAATGATGGACCCATTTTTAAAAGTTTGTATTTGTTAAAGTACAAATGCTACACGAGTAATTTCTATACCAATGAAAAGAGGAAGTTTCAAAGTTTTTTTAATGTATTACAAGTGTTCAATGTGGCCTCCCGCTGCTGCACGGCAAGCATCTACGCGGTAGCCAAACTCATCCCACACACGAGCAAGTGCATCTGCTGTTACTGAGTGCATGGCAGCAGTGATACTAAGTAGTTCGAAATTGACAACAACTGAGCGGTGATACAGTTTCTCAAAACCCTTTTTTTGGGTCGCTTCACTTATGAAAAATTTTAAACCGCCTCGTGGTATTGGCAGGTGTTTGACAGTGTGAGGGAGAGCATCAAGCTGTCTACGGACGCGGAGAGCGGAGAGGTCGGGGACGAGGAGGAGCCCATGCAGACTGACGGGGGGGCAGACGACGGAGAGACAGCAGCGGACGACGGAGGAGAGACAAGACCCAGAGTGGGGAGGATAGAGGAGCATCAGCGCAGGCAGCTGGAGGAGAGACGAATCTGCTGCAGCATCAGTTTGTGAGTGATGTGAAAGCAACCCTTGATACGTAATCAACGACAGTTCAAGCACTATTTAAATTGAGGCTTTAAATTGTTGTTTGGTTGATACATTATTAAAGTGGGAAAGCTATTATATTTGAAAAACTTATCTGAAATACATCTCAGAAAAACAAGGTATAAAAACAAGGTCTGTAAAATACATACAAAAATAACTATTTGGCGACATTTGGGTGTAAAGCAGCAAATGAAGACAAGAAAGGCTCGAGTACTACAGCGGGTTCAAATAGTAGCACAGCTCTGTAGCAGGCTTGTTTCAAGGGGTATGCTTTGTACCTTCACAACTAAAAACACCCAGTAATGCTAGAGCCACTTGAACAGGAAGCCTGTCAGCCTTAGATCAGAATCTTTTAAATTTTGACAAGAAAGCAGGCTTAACTTTACTAAGTTCTCCCTACCTGACAAAACACAAATACAGTAACAAAAACAAAATATTAATTAAAACAATCGTGATACAATTACCATACTCTTTGTCTATGATGTCTAAGTTATTTTGATTGTGTAATTTCTGATTTGAAATCCTGATAAGGCTTTGTTTCTGACAACAGGAGGAGAACATAGAGGAGATGAGAGAGGAGCTCAAGCTGCAAGAGTCTATTGAGAGACAGAGACTCTACATGGAGGTTCAACAGAGTGTCTCCAAGTACAGAGAGTTGATAGAGAAGGAGAAGAATGAGAGAGAATCCCAACTCAGGTACCAACGCAAAACAAATATAAAACCGACCATGTATTTCATGAGTTATTTTAATTCTGTAACTGAAACAGTTTTGACGCCGCTCTAAGCAAAACTTCACTGCTGCGCATTGCTCGCTCAACAATGCCATCACAACAAACTAAAGCGGAACAAAACTACTGTCAGAAACATGTACATAACCTCAAGCTGAGCACATTGAGTGCACTGAACTTAGGTAGAGTTGGTTTTCATCTTCTAGTTGCTCCAAACTATGCGCCACCCATCGCATGCCACTAACCGATTCCCAATACTTGTGGATATTTGTGTTGTAAATTTAAACGTTTCTTTAAACTTTGCATTGCAATCTTTTCAAGTTGGGACATACCGGTAATTTTCCCTAATAGCAATTACTTTTCGCTTACATACCGCCAAATAGCATTCAAATTATGTTTGGTTAAATTAAATCTAGATGTCTTCAAATATGTTTCAGAAATGATTGCGAAGATTTTATAAAAAAATTAGACGATATGCTGACCAAAGAAAAGGAAGAACAAGTAGAGCGGTTGAAAGAAGACCACAAGAAGTATTTAGAAGAACATAAAAGTAAAATCAGTGAAGAAAAAGAGCAATTTGAGTTGGAATCCCAGATGAGGCTACAGACCAGCTCTTCTCAGTGAGTAGATTCCACGTTTGTACTTGGATATACTGCATCTTCCAGCTTAGACTATTTACGTAGAGGCAGATTTGCTTTGAGAATCCATTTACTCTCTGCCAGCTCAAATCTGGAATTTTGAATTCAAAGTTTAAACTTGTGTACCCAATTTAAAAAAACAACACTGGTTTTAAAATATTCAAATTTTTCTGCTATTGACTGAAAAAATATAAGTTGCATGCATTTCTGGATTTTGTTTTACAGATTGAAAAATAATGTTAGAGTTTAAACAAAAGAAGAAGTGGAAGTCAGTCGACTAATGGAAAAAAAAGAAAAGGCTTGATGATTTAGTAAAATTGAGATAGAGCAAGCAGAAAAGAAAAGAAGCATAGAGAGGTGAGTAAATAATATGAAACGGAAAAACACCCTAGGTAAAATATTTTGTATATAGATAACAAAACTAACAAAATATAGTGTAATAATTGTTGTGTGCCTCAAACTGAAACATGTAACTTAAATTTTCTATATACAAAATATTTTACAAAGGGTTGTTTTCTGTTTCATATTCATAGTATTTAAAACTGCTACCTCCCTTCAACTTCAAATCATTAAGAGGTGAGTAAACTCGAAGTTTTGCAATCACTACCTAGTAATGTAAGTACATTTAATTAGTGAGGATGATGAGCCGAACTGGAGAAGTGAAAGTTTGGTCATGATTTCACGACACTTCGGGTTGTGTGTGACTCAAGGGTAGAGATGTCCGAACTTGTGACATACAACATTCCCCCACTCACAACTGTCCATGGTGTTCACATGAGCCAAATGTCAAAGGAAAGCCAACAGTGGCAGACTTCTTACTTCCTCTTGTTCCTATTTCAACTGTGAACGCTTTGCATACTTTTTTGGCGTTCTTTCAAATTTTATTCTTGATATTATTTCTCCCAAGGCACTGTGAGCTTTACGAGATAACGTAAAAGGTAAAGTTTGACTTGTTTAACGAGGCTAAGTAAGGACTACAAAGTCCTTCTACCACTCAACCTCGCAACGTAACGGTTTTGCAATGGCAGACTGCTCCAAAATATCTGGCTAAAGAGATATTGAATTACATTTTGTAGATACATACCGTATAATAGACATTGTAGATGTATATTTGTTTTCCTTAGCATACAATCTTTGCAATTTTAATAAGACTCATATTATAGTCCATTATCCTATAACCCATTAGAGCTCAACAAAATCTTACAGTCCTTGTCGCTAATAAGCAAGAAGCAGTGAAGTGGTCGCCTTTACTGGTAAAATATCTATGGTATCTAGCCAATAGACTGTCAAACCCATGGTCTAAAAAACCCTCTTGACTACATTACGTTGAAACCAATGTTTAAAGTAAAGATCATTGACTATTGACATGCTTCATAACTGTAATAAAATTATTACAATGCTTTACCGATGATTGATGCAGGAGCTGAGCATTGTCGGAAGCGAATATGCAAGAGTATTGGTGGACAAGAGGAGTGAAGAGAAGATACAGCTGGAGAGACAGGTGGAGATAGCTGCACTGCGCCCCAGCAGGATACGCTCAGATCATGGAGCAGCACAGACAGACTGTCAAGAAGCTGCAGGACCAGTGTCATATGGAGGTAAGTGACAAGAGGGAATAAAAGCCTTGGTTGTAATTCAAACATTGTGAAAGCACCAATAGAAATCCTTGGTTGCATTCAAACATTGTGAACGTCCAATTCAATAGAAACCTTGGGATTTCAAAAGTCTTATTGTAATTCAAACATTGTGAAAGCACCAATAGAAATCCTTGGGATTTCTAAAGCCTTGTTGTAATTCAAAGGTTCTGAAAGCACCAGTAGAAAACCTTGCATTTAGGCCTTGGTGGGAAGGTATCTCCGATTTGTTTAGTCACCTCTGAAACTGTCCACTCACCAACCTAGGCTGTCTATTGAGAAATACAGTCCTTTGACAAACCACCGTGGTAATGATTTGTTCCACCCACAGCAGGTGGCTGATTTGATTTATTAGGTCTATCTTGGATTAGAACAGTCCAAATGGACTATAACAGCCATTAAAACAGATGTAAGGACTTGTCAGCTCACTCAACTGGATTTGTGTAACTAAAATTCAAGCCAAATTATTACAAACCAAATTGGCTGAGTTCAAAATTAAATTGTTCACTAGTTTTTAATAGGTCTAAATTTAATTGCAGTTTTTACATATTCATTATTCATAGACCAGAAATTAATATCTAAATTATAAGCACCTACCGGGAACTTTGTAAAGTATTACGTGTCTCATCAACCACTAATATAGGGTTGAAAATGTGATGTTCGGTATCTTATGAGCTATGAGTAAGCCTTTGTGTTCATCATGTCTGTGTTTGTTTCAGGAGGAATACCTGAGAAGGAAACATGCTGGAGAAAATGGATGCACTAAATTTTACAACTCAACAAGGCCTCTGAAAAGAAGACTTCACCAAGTTAATCGGTGAGTGTTGTTGGCCAAATTCATCTAATGAGATTATTTAAGGATAGATGATAGATTGTGATAGATTGATAGATTTATGTAGATAGCGATAGATGAGGCAGCAAAATCAACATAGTTGGGTGCAGTCTGAGAATGTATTCAACCCTTGGGTTCACCAAATATGCTAACCTAAGATTTGGAAGAATGCCTTTAAGCCCGACCTACTAATTATTTCTACACAACCAAGAATACTCTAACCTGCAGTTATTGAATTCAAAAACTGTTTACATTAGTAATTTAAAAAGTGTATTACTTTTCAAACCCTTTTTCGCTAAGGAGAATCTTTATATCTTTCTGACACAAACAGAATTATTGCAAAACACACATTCCACAAGATCCAAACGGTTAACCAAAACTGGATTTCTAGTCTTTAACAAAACAAATTTTTGACAGCTGGTAATTTAAATAGTGAGTGTTCTTGCCTCAACAAGTGAATGTGTAATGTGTTGTAGAGAGTTTGAGAAGGTGCGTTGTGAAAAAGCCGTGGAGGACAAGTACAAGTCACTGAAGGAGAAGTACTTAACTGAAAAACGAGGTGCGCTTTGTCGATGGAGCGCAAGCGCCAGGCCATGAACCGGCAGTTGGTGCCAACGACCCCGGCCCACCACTGAGGACACTACGGACCGATCCAATCACCACTCTGTTTCCTCCTCTCACCTGGGTAAGATGAGCTCATCCATCCACTACCGTAAGTAGGAGAGACTTCTGTGGGTCAATTTCGAAGGCAAATAAAACTTGATATAAGCTCAGAAAAATCAAACTTGTAAGTTTTGGGAGTTAGTTAAAACTGAGACTGGCATAAAATAAAATCAGTATTTTAGTATAGTTTTCCCGAGTATTTTTTTTATTTGCCTTTGTTTAGTCTGCTCATTTTCTATGTTTATTTGAGAATCTGTCAATGTATTTGAGAAGATATCTGATGTATTTTGGAAGTCGAAATATCTTTATTTTTAGTTAGATTTACATGGATAGCCACTACACATCATATAGCAACGTGCAAGCCATTTATAAGTTTTGATGTTTGTTATTAATTATTCTCATAATTTGTTTTCAAAACATCTCTTAAAATACTGTTTTCAAAAGTCTTAACTGCTCAGTCCCCCAGTTATCTCCTGCCCTAAACATGATAGTAGGTATTAGGCCTCCTGTATCATACCCAAGAGCCACCCCTCCAATACAGCACACTCAATGTATTGTATTTTAAAAGCTTTCAGTCTGAAATACATCAGATATTTTTTGAATGCAATTAACCATCTGAATGTTTCACATCTCTATCTTTTTCACAGTTAGTTTGGATTACAGGAAACTGGGCACGAATCTATCTCCAGAGACAGAGGCGGGAGAGAACACGAATGGGACTCAGAAGACGATCAAGCTGCCGGTCAAAACTGTCTCCGCCACTGACCACCTCATCTGCGGGGAGTCGAGCAGTGCCAATGTCAACGTTAGTGTGAGTGTGCCTCCTGCCAGCAAAAAACGAGTGGGAATCCTTCCCCAGCAGCGGAGGGAAGGAGCATCGTCGGGCTGAAGACAACCACACCTCGGTGTCGGAGGAGATACAGAGTAAGTGACAAAAACCTTCACTCACCAGAATTCAAGTCAGGGCTCAGACTGCATAATCAGGCTACTTTTCAAACGTTGACGAAGTTCATTAGTCTGGAAAAGCAGAATTGTAAAGCCAGTTACTTAATGTATGGACTAAAAAAAGGACAGATCAATAATAATTAAAATAACTAAATCACAGTTTGAATTTTAATTCAAAACCAATTCTATTTTAATTTTAAGTTAACCCAATCTGTTTTGAAACATTAATTTTAATATATTGAAAGAAGGTTCAAAAGTGGTTTATATCACCTGAATGATAGTAGAGCAAATGTGTGAGTGTTGTTTACACACCTGTGTGTGTTACAGTGGAAGAGGACTGTGTACCCAAGTGGACTCAGTCAGCTCTCACGCCACTGGAGAAACCTATGCAAGCAGCTGGAGAAATTAGACGATCTGGGGAACAGTTCTCAACCATGACACCAGATACCCCTCTCTGGACCAGGTACTTTATCTCAGACACCTGCTCTGGACAATTACTATGAGAAGAGCTATTGCCTTACTCACAGCGATTTCTAAGAACTGTTTATTGTTACAGAAACAATGAAGCTAATATTGCCCATTTTCTAAATATGCCTGTAGTTGCTTAGAGCTTGGAATGGATAGATGGGGTTTCCTCTCTGGGTCGGAATCGGTTGGAAAAGTTTTTTGCAATAGTTTTGAGACGTTTTAGACAAAACTAAAATAATTTGTGTATGAAAAATTATAACATATACTCTTTGTTCAGATACTGATTGTTAGTAGACATGATCCAGTTGTAGACAAATAGAAGTGAGACATTTATTCGATGCATAGCACATTAGGAAGAAACCAAACTTTAAACAGCTGGTGTGATTACTGTCAAGTGTTGTAATGTATCTAGCCAATGGAAGCTGTGAGCTGGACTTCTACAGGCATCGGCTGCATCTGGAGAGAGAGTCAGTGAAGAGAGCTAAGCAAGCGGTAGCCGAACAGAGACTCAACATAGAACACAGACAGTGCAGCTGGCCACAGACAACACACGGAGACACTGCACCAGCTGCACCAGGTATTAGGAGTTCATAAGGATCAGTCTTGGGACCTGTTTTATTTCTTCTTTTCACAAGTAATCCATGCCTTTACTTAAGAGGAGTTTTTCAAGATTATTAAGCTATCGTAAGACCAACTAACATCTCCTAATTTAAAAGTACTGCTTAACCAACGACTGAATTGTCAGTGCCTCAAAAAACCAATGTTTTAGCTATTGGTAAAAGTAAGGACAAAGGACCATCAAATATTAGTACAAAATTAAGCATCAAGAGTTGTATTTTACAATATCCCGTTAGGAAACAGCCATAAAGACGAACTCTTTGTTCTGAGAACGATTAAGTCGACCAGTACTTTGCTAGCAACCAAAACTGCATATCGTGCTCTATTTGAGAGCCACATACACTGCAGCCTGATTCTCTGAGGAGATTCCTGTGTCAGCGATCTCCAGCAGTTTTTCTTTTCAGGAGGAAAGAGAACTGACGGACATGGAGGTGAATCTACAATCGACTAGAGCTCTGTTGGGGAGAAGATCATCCGACTGAGACATTTGGAGCACAGTATAGAGCGAGCTGCCGTTTATGCACCTACGACACTCATGCACACTCTTCCCACACAACCAACACAGACTCTTCTTCAGCGGCAGCGACCTCGATCTGTCCACCGGTCAGTGACACCCTACCTAATCCACACACAGCTACCATTTGATCTTTGTTTGTCATACAAGGGCTTTCTTAAATTAAGTTCGTTCAAAAATGCTTTCAAAACTTTCAAAAATTCTCATGTTGATTCACTATCTGTTTTATTGCAGTTGGGCAGAACCAGACCGTAGATCTGAGATGTACTGGACGGAAAATGTCCTCCATAGTTTAGAGAATATAAACGGAGAGATAAGAGAAATCTGGTCCATACTGCAAACAGCAAACTCCAGGTAATTTCTTAAATGCAACAAACTTATCCAACAATTTTATGGATTTAATTTTCACGATGTCAAAGCAATTTTTTAATTCAAAAACCAAAAGCAAAAAGCTAGGTTTTACTAATTCAGGCAATTGAGTACCAATTATAACCAGCTGAGGAACTTTATGTCACACTGTAATAGATTTTGAACCCGTTGGTTTGGGATGTTGGGAATTTTCGGCTATTTCGCCAAGGAATCTAAAAAGCAATAACAAATCAATGAACTTAATATTTGAAGGCCAATAGGCACTTGAAGAAAACTTTGAACTTTCTATTGGTAATTGTGAATTCAAAAGTGACACTTGTTGTTAAGACCTGGTTTTGTTCTCTAGGACTTGGTCCTCCCCCGATGTTGAACTACGAGAGCAGAGGCATCAGTCAGGGAACGATGGATATTCACCACTTTGCCCCGCATCGAGCCACAGACATTGCAGACCGCACACGCAAACTCAAGGAGTGGCTCATCAGGTAATGTCCCAGTCGCAAGTTGTACTGCAGAAACTTGCAAGTTGCAACTGCATCTTAACTTCTATGAAATTTCTTTTGGTTTTCAGAACCCGAGACCAGCAGACCCGCGTAATTGCTCCCGTCAACCTCTAAGACTCCAGATTGAACAGATCCCACCGACTTGCCTCTAGTATGCTCGGGTCCTTCTCTCTTGTGATACTGCTGAAATCTGATCTCTAATGGATCTCACTTTCTCCTTCGTGTTAACCAAAGATTAGTTTTAGCCGTAGCAATAACTTTGCTTCATCGATCCATGTATACAACTTAGTTTTGAAATTGACTACTGTCGTAGAATGAGAATATTTTTAATGCTCCAGGAAAGGTTCGAATCGTTTGGATTGTGTCCGCACATTGCTTTTGCCGTTCTAGTCGCACCAAAATGATTTATGTTTAGCAAGTACGTCTTATGCATTAGTAACTGTGATAATTTTTAAATTTTAGCACAAATTGTATCACGCTTTTGTCTTAATAAATGTAATTTTACACTCTTTATTTTTTTTCAAGTAAGTGATTAGTTTATTTCTTATCTACTTTAGGCTACTATTCACAAATATTATAAACTAGTCAAGCTTTATAAAGCTTAATTTAAATTATATATATTTTTGTAATAGCTATACTAAAGTAATTGATTTTATTCTGATTTGAGTTCGCATAATATAAGTCATGTCCAAGTTTAAGCTTTAAGATTTAGTATAGAAAGTAATATATTTATTTATTTTACTGGAGCTTGAAATATTCAGCTGTGAATTACATTTAACTATAAATAAGCTAGTGCTATGCATAGCAATATTTTCTGAGCAATATTGAATTTGTGTTTATAATTGTGTTTTCACTGTATTCTCTATATATTTTAGGTAAAGATTGAAAGTAGTTTACACTTTCCCCATATGATTGCTTGGTTTTGTTTGTTTTGCTTTTATTCAGTAAACAAAAGCATTTAAATATTTTCCAAGTTGTAAAGTAATTAAACAAAAAAATAAAAAAAATTATGTGAGACCTTGACTTAAAATGACTTAAAAAGTATGACTAAAAAGTATGAAAATCTTAAATAATATTTAAACACGCCATACAAAACAATTATATTTCAATTGTCAGACAAGGAAACGCCATAAATAATTCTAAACGTGATCTACATTGAATAAGATTGAATTGCCAAACTGGTGCTAGTCAAATAATGAAAAATGTCACTATTGAGTAACATTTAGACATTTTAGATATCAAACTGTTAATAGGCCTAAAATATTTAATAAAAAATTAAGACTAATATCTTATCAACGAATAAGTTCCATAACGATTATGTACTATTCATGTTAAAGCTTTCAGATTTATTCATAGTATCATCTGTGGTTTAATAATTCCAAGGCACTATTAGGTTAATGAAGCTTTTATATACTTCATAGATTTTAGTTTTTTTAAGTTGTTCCTAAATAAGAGGTAAAATACCAAAGAATATTATATACTCGTAGTTCTGTATTGTAAGAAAATTAATATGCACAAGTAAATTTAGTGCATAGACCTTAACAGTCCGAAAATACTGTATATTGCAATAAACCAATATATTTTATTTGTTCCTGTGTTTAAAGTTCAATTACTTTAATGTATTATATTTGTAGGTATTTGGACAACCGTTTTAAAATTGTGATTCCTTGGTTCAGATTTTTGTGATTTCGGTAGCAGATTTATTTAGTACAGCTCAGTTTGTTTCAAACTTATCAAGTTTATATTACTAAAAACTAAAATGTTCCGAGGTAGCACTTGGTTGTTATGTTTTGAAATCCATCTAATTTTAGAGATTAATTTGTACAAAATGTAACCAGTGGCGGCTTTCCCTAATGGGCTCTTGGGCGCAGCCCTCCCAAGTCCGTTAATATATCTAAATTTTGTATTAAATCCTCTATTATTAAGATAAATTAATGAATTTGTTCGTCCAAGCGCTTGCCAACGCAGCCAGATCAGACTTGAGGTGGTGAGCATATAGAACGATGCTTGGGCGCAAACCGGAGCGCCCCACGGAGCTACTGTACATGCATATGGGAGAAGCAGCCGACAGCTGAGAGGGTGCCGTGACGTCATTCCAATGCATTTATTCAGACTGCTCGGGGCTCTGCCCCAACCAGCATGCGCAGCTCCCTTCCATTATCACTACTACCGCGCCGCACCTGTCGCGTCAGACCGAATGATCTGTAGATCGAACTGCTGATTTAGCAGACACCTGCTGATAATCAATCAGTGATGCCAACACGATAGACAAAACAATTATTGTGCCAAAAGAAAATTAAAATTGAATAAATGCTCCTGGCACTTAAAACTATTGGTACAACTGATTATTCTAACTTGATATCATCAGAACTGTTTTCAGTCCAGTTTAGCGGTTGTCTATACATAGTAAGCGCCATTACGCACCTTTATTTGTTCTGACTTAGTTTTATTTTAATGTTTAACTGTAGTTTTTAGTTCTGATGGTTTTCTATCAATACTGTAGTAGAAAATTAAGTTCAAAATGTTTTAAAATATGTTATTATAGCACTAAATTTACAAAATTTTCTGTGGAGGGCCCCTTTCTTGTTGGGGGTGCTCACACTCCCCGTAGAGCCCTCCCACTGACTATACACACGAGCCCGCTGTAACATAATTTCATAATTAAGTATTTTTAGACTAATGAAATATTATGCCAACATTCGAGAATGTTTAAATTAAACAACTTTGTCAACCAACAGTTGAAGAAAAATCTAACTGAAATGGAAACCTTTTCAAATTCTCAGGACATTCACATTTTCACAAGACTTCATTTCTCGGTGAACCAGATGGAAAATGTCCATGAATTTTGGAGACAGGATAAATTATTGTTTCAACCTGATTCCCAGTCAGTTACTTCCACTGACTGAGTTTTGTTGAGCAAGCATTTTCAGTATTTTCAATTTCCTGTCCCATCTTGAAAACAAACCTACACTGTGTCTCTGAAAATACTTTCGCATAAGCACCGCGCTAACCAGCCTCATTCAATGCCAATACCATTGGTTATAACTTATAACATTTCTAATATCAGTACTTGTTTATAACTATCCTACCTATTATTTAAAAATATAAATAGTAACACTGTGAATAAATAGTATGCACTAGGAAAACCGTATTGATTCAACCAACGTAAATGCACAAACAAAATATTTTGGGGTTGTTTTTCGATGTTGTCTTCCTACAAACCGCACTGTTTTAACGATTTCATAAGACTAAGAACTGGAAACTGGTTTCAATGTTACTAGGGACTAGTGATACTGGTAGTTTGCTATTTGTATGTACTATAGTAGTAGTAACTCGGCATCACAAAGTACTGAACGATGCCAAACATTCTTATAAAGTTGATTTTGATAAGTTTAATGCCACATTTGGCTATTTACTACTAAGTTCATTTATTGATGATGTGTTGGAGATCATAATTAGGTATACATATTTTCGCTCTGTTTTGAAATACCTAGTTTTGAAAATGAACTTAGTGTCTCAATTCTAAAGATTTATTGGAGAATTGACCATGTTTTACTTTATTTTATGGTGATTTTTACCCTGCAGTTTATACTTTGTGAAATGTTTAAGTCACTCAAGATTTTTAAATTGAACTTTGACTTGGAAAACGAATGTGTAGTATGTCATGATAATATAAGAAATGTGATACAAAATTGTTACTCAGTACTTTTAGTATTTCAACTTTAAAAATAATCCTTAGGACTCTATATTACCTATACATCCCTACTCGCTTACGTTGTTGGGTATCCTCAAATACATTGTGAATTTGTCACTAGGTTTAAACATATTTTAGCAGAATTTATTTCAGTTTTACTTTTGTACAAAATAAATTACGCTTTTGTGATGCTGAAGTCCAAACCTAGACTGTTAATGCTAGATTTCAGAGTTTATATAGAAGACGTTAAAGATCTTATATAACTTTAGGTATTTCCTGTGTCTTATCAAATTGATAATGTATACTGTCTGTTAACATAATTTATCAGATCCATTATTTATAGTCCCATTAAAGTTTTTGAATTCTTGAGCAAGAGTAATTTTATTTAACCTCTTTAGTTAATTAACTGTTTTTTTCTTAAATGAACCTACATTACTAAACTGAACTCTGTGCCTTAATTTTATGGTTTAAAAACCATTATTCAGAGCCTTTTCAACTTGATTTTACATTAAAATAAAGTAAAGCTTGAAGAAACCAAGTCATATAATATGTTTTGCCCCTAAAATAAATCAACAAACTGATCAAAACAAACGGATGAAACTGATGACAGTGTCATTTCAGTGGTGAAACATGTTGTAGGACTTGAACTTGTGAACTAAGGGCTGCCAAAAGTTCTACTTTTTGGAAGGAAAGTACACTGTAGAACCAAGGCCCCACAAGGAGGGGTGGCTGCCGGGCCTAAGGTATTGTATATCTTGTGTATAAAAATGGGAATGTTTGTAAAATAATAAAATCTTGTTCTGAGCCCCTGCTCCGTACTAGAAAAATATGCTTTAGTGTTGGTATATTTACGTATTTATCGTATGACATTTACATCATGTAATCTAATCGCCAGGTGATCTAATGCTGGATAGTTTGGCAGCCAAAGAATATTGAAGACTTCTCTGCCACGTCGGAAATGTTGCCTTGGAAAACCTCGGGTGGGGTGAGTCTTCGTTATTCCAAATAAAATATCTACCCTATTAAATTTAGGATATTTGTTTGTTAAAAATATAAACAAACTTTATTTTACAAATTAATTCAACTTCACTATGTTTAACAACATGAGACATTTTAAAACTGTTTAACCCTAGAACACTAGCCCACGTCTTTTTACGTGTCCCGAGCCATTTTGTAGATTTACCCTCCATAACCGGGCTAGGCACTCCAGCTTCTAGCAGTGCTTCTACTAGTCACGCCTGTGAGGCGAGTGTGATTCAGACCATTTCTTTGTTTTGGAGGTAAGTCAAAATCTAACTTATACCCTATAACAACACGTAACTTTTACGTAGTGCTAGTTATACATGTTATTTATTACACTAACTTTTTCGTGGTACTAGTTATAACTAGTGATTAACAGAAAGTTGTTTTTACGAAATACTACGGTTTTTACTACTAAAATTTCTTTTGGAGTTTGAAACAGCCTTGCCTACTCAACTAATAATGCCCGTTTGTTGCAGATGATGAGTGCTGAGCGGTTGTTAAATGATGAAATGATAGAACAAACATTAGATGCTGACAACTTTAGTGAAGGTTCTATAAGTGAAGTGGATGAAGTTGAGTATGAGGACCTCTAGTGAAGAATATGATAGTGATGCAGACCCGAGTATTTACCTGGTGATGCCCTGGAGGACGATGAAGAAGATAGTGATCTAGAGGAGATATAATAGTCAAGCCTATCAAAAATATTGAATCTGACAATCAGCGGAACTGCCCAAAAGAAAAACAAAAATTCAGAAGAAACTTGTAAATAAAGCCGTTGTAAATAGTACAAATAAACCCTCAACATCTCAACAGAAAAATCCACAGAAAATGATGACTAACAAGGTCTTGTTATTGTGCCTGATTCGGATACACTGATAGGAAAGGACAATTTTGTTTGGACAACAACTGACAAAAGATCAAGGGAAAACACCAGCTCAAACATTGTACATATTCGACCAGGACCTGTAGGAAACGCTAGAGAGGCAACCACACCAATGGAATGTTTTAAAACATTTTTCCGAAGATATTTTAGAAAAGATAATTGTACACACAAATGAAGAGATTGTTTTTATATTTAGATTTGTTTGTTGTTGTTTTTTTTGTCACAATTCAATTTTGTACATGACAAATAAAGTTATTTATTTTATTTATTTATTTATTTATTGCAAAACAAATGAAGTATAAAAACAAACAGATGGAACACTGAAAGATATGGATGAGCTTCAAGCTCGTACAGTAACAGTCGTAAGTTAACAATCTTATCTTCTTTCCTTGAGTATCTCCACTGCCAAGCGTAGTTTGCCTCACATTTGAAATCTCTCCTTAAATACCATCAATAAAATCTTTTAAACAATATTCTTTTATCTATCATCTTCTTGTTTCACAAGAAATATAACAAGTAATTTATTATTATTTTGACACATTTTAAGATTATTTTGTCAAAATAATAATAAATTACTTTTGTATTTCTTTGTGGGACAAGCCTGAAGATGATAGCTACATCGGAAGCTGTTCAAATAAAATGTTTTTATATTGGCCTACTGTTCAATATACTGTATTAAATTCTATTTATCAAGTGCCAATATCTCCAGAAGAAGAACATAACAATAATATTAAAATAAGAATATTAATTAAATTTGCAGATCTTAGGAAATCAGTATTTAGAAAGCCTTCAAAGTAAGACGACATTAATCTAACATTTGTGTATATTGATAGCTTGTCAGTTTTCTAGGCTTTGCTTCTTTAATAATATCGTTACATTGCATTAGAAATACAACATTCATTAAATCAGCAAATTAAATAATTCAGCAATTCAGCAGACCCGTGGTTGGTTGGAATTATGCGTGACTTCGAAGCTGATCACTCCGCATTTGTAATGTGACTTTACGGTAATAATAGGTAATGGTCGAGGTTGAGTGGTAGAGAGGACTTTGTAAGCCTAACTTCACCTCGTTAAAAACAAACTTTATCTTTTAGAAATGTAAATTTTAAACCTAAATATTCTGAAAAAATGGTTTAAAATGTACAATTGGTCAGGGTTTTTTGCATCGCCTTGAAACCCATTTTTTAAAACCTGACAAATTGTAAATTTTAGGCCTACTCGTCGCATTGAAGACGAATCTTTCAACCCTGATACCGTATCTTGTTACTTTGGAAGTTATTCACTCATAGTTTAACCAGAGTTTTAGTGTTTTTAAACCTTTAAAGTTTTTTGTAAGGTCCATAACTTGTTTGAATACTTAATATTGGTTGAAAAGTGGGTTTATGTAGCTTACAATTACAAGGTATAGTGCTAAGAAACATAAAAACAAGGGCATTGAAGACTAACTTTGATTGAAGACCACCTAAACCAATTTCAAATTTGTACAAAGGATAAATATATAATTCTCTCAGACACAAAGTATACACAATATTTATTCACAGTCATTAAAAATATGTACAATATTCAACATAAATAAATAATATAACTAAAAAGTACAAAAGTTAACAATGATGACTAACTTATCTACTAAATTTAGGTAGTTCTCATTAAAATTAAAGAGGCAAAGACACTTCTTTAATTGAAATATGTTTAAACAGAAGCCTCAGGTTAAGTAAAGCTACGTACAATACTTGTTTATATTCTTTAACCTAAATATTTGGGCAAAAGTGCTCAAGATAATCTGATTCAAAAGCAAAGTTTGATAGATTTGCAATCAGCAAGAAGTCCTCTAATTGTGAAGAAAAAGCTTTTAAACGTTTAAAGAGGAATTCGTCCTGTTTACATATCTGTTAGTAAACAGAAAATAGAGCGTAAATTTCACACCCAAATATCTCATTTTCTGAGTCTCCTACCATCACAAAATTTCAGTATTTTGTAATTTATATTACGTAGAAAAATGTTTGAGCTAATTTTGATTTCCCAACCCCATCACCAAAACAATTTATTGTCAATTTTGTAGTAACTACTTTTCTTTGCACGTTAAAAGTATGTACCTTAGTGTATGGTAGCACTCATTAGCACTCAAAGATCATTATCAATTAATATATCAGTTAATGACACTGTTACAGTAAATTATTAAAGCTTCAGTTCAAATACCCGTAATGCCCCTAGGTTTTGAGTCCTCTGACATATATTACAGTTAAAGCATCTTCTTGACGATGTTCCTCCTCTGTCGTACGTTCTTCTTGTCCATGTCTCTGACGACGGTCTCCATCCTCTTCTGCACGGTGTCCAGGTAGCGCGGCGACCGCGTGAGTTGTGGAACGCAGGAGTTCCAGTCCCATGCGTAGCTTCATCTGAGCGAGTCTCCTCATGAAGGCGAAGAACCCTGAAATCAAACAAACTCTTACTGAAAACTCACAACGGGAAAACTGAATTATGGGTAATTGGAGAAAATCATAAAAGTTTATGTGAAACCAGGAAAATTACTATTTTTGCAACCAGAAGACGTTATGCCCTTTTTACAAAATTTTCAACCAGTGGTGGTTTGAGTCATGATTTTAAATCCCCATTTGTTATTAAAATAATCTTAACCTTTAAACTATGATTGCGG
This sequence comes from Matsumurasca onukii, assembly GCA_018831715.1. NCBI lineage: Eukaryota > Metazoa > Arthropoda > Insecta > Hemiptera > Cicadellidae > Matsumurasca > Matsumurasca onukii. Next base: position 38,886,070 of record CM032061.1, on the reverse strand, counting down.
ACAAGATAGTAAATAGTTTACTAATTCGGTCTGTACTGGAAGCCTTAAATGATAGTTCTGACTCCGGCCGCTTAAGCCTTCTTTCTCATCTAACTTCTGCTAACTGACCTTGGTCATGGGGCGACGTGGAGGGTGTTGTAAACTCCGCTCCTTGGGCATACCAGGTAGTGCTCTCCGCTGTGTTCTCGTGTGAAGCTGAGGAACTCTCTTCTGTAGAAGGCGTCTCCGTCGTAGATTCACCACGCTCTGTTGTCGTCTGCTCTTCCGGGAGTGAACCATCGACCTCGTTGTGTTTCTCGTCAACATCTCTTCTTCTCTGCCTGTCGACAAACTCCTCGGCCGTGTTCTATGGCCAGGACTCCCTGCCTGTGTCTCACTTCGTTGTTATAGTTTCCTGAGAACATGGACATTGAGTCGACGTTAGAGAAGGAGTCGCCGCCGCTGCGGGAAAGAGTCGCCGCCATGGAAGAGCTGAAGGTCGGTTGACTCTTGTCGGACTTATCTTCCTCGGTGAGTGTAGGGAGACTCTTCGTCTCATCGTATTCAATGTCGGAGTACACTGCTTGCTTATGGTTGCTACTGGAGTACGTGCCTGATGATGTGCCTATGTCAGAAGGGTTGCTATACGCTGTGTACTCAGCTGACGTTGGGTACTTAGCAGCCTGATCATCCGAGTACTTTGTGTCAGTCAGGGATGTGTATTTCGGACTCTGGTGGTACTTATCGTTATCGTCAGTGAGAGAAGTGTACTTGCTGCTTTGTAAATACTTGAGGTTTTGATCGTCAGTTGAGTACTTACTCGCCTGAGATTCTATACTTAAACCAGTCAATGTTGAATACTTGGTTCCTGTGTTGTCTGAAGATCCTGTAGAATCGATTGGAGAAGAATACTTGGAGGAATCGTACTGCACACCACTGACCACGCCTGAAGAATCTACTGAGGAATATTTCGGGTCGCTGTAACCAGTGTTTACTTTTGAACTGACGGATGATGAGTATTTAGGATCTGTGTACTGTGTGATCACAGAACTGCTCGGACTCGAGTATTGGGAACCGGTCAAACTGTAGCTTGGGTTGTATTTGGAGCTCAAACTAGCTGAATCGGGTAAAGTTGAATACCCTTCAGGGTTTCTCCCAGATACATCACTCAACGAAGAGTATTTATCTTTATTCTGGAATCCCGATTGATAACCGTATTCGTGAGCAGGATCGTACCTGTACTTGCTGCCAGTTGAGTAGTGAGTGGAAGCGGCCGATGTGGAAGGTCGAGGCATATACTATCCGACTGCATTCCTGCCAAAACTTGACTGAAAACAGTCTCTTCTGGCTGCCCATTGTCTACATCAGCATTGTTAGTATAGTCGTTGTAGTGATACATGTGCCCGTCAGTAGAAGATCCCTTCTCATAGTTTCTCCTGACAGGTATTGGCACCCCTCCACCGAACGGGTACAGAAGAAGTCCTGCCAACCCTGCTGTTAGGACCAGTCCTACAAGTCCTACTCCCACACTCGGCATGATCTCCCTGGAAAGATAGTTGTAAATCCTTGTCGATAGAGGTTTTCCGTTGGGTCCTATTCTTGTCGAGTTATGACCCTCCTCTGTGATCTTACTCTCAGTTCACTCAGGTTTCTTTGCTGGGCGACGACGACGGTTCTTCTTCTTCTCTTCTTGGTGGGCTTACGAGTTCTCTTGGTGGTGGTGGGGATCTCTGTGGCAACTTCTGTGGTCTCAGCTTCTACAATGTCGGTATGAACGACCACAGATGTTGTTGGGACGAGCTCGTACTGAAACACAGGTTTTGCAGACTGGATCGTTGTCGGGGTTGTTGCAGGTGTTGTTGTCGAAACCTTTCTTCTCACAGCTTGAGGGGCTAACGGTTCAATCTTGGCGATGGAAACAGGTGATATTATTTCATGTTTCTTGATCGGTATAGGATCAGATTTTACTTTCGTTGCAACCGTTGTTGGCACTCTTCCTACTACAACTGGTGTTTTGTTCTTGAACTTTGCATCTTGAAGCATTAAAGCAGGTATTTTTACAAGAGGTTCTTGGTTTACGAAGCTTTCTTGGGATTTTCAACTTTGTTATTATGGCTGCTTGTTTGTTTTCCATTTTTTCCCGTAGTATTTTTGTATTTTCCTGATTCGGCTTGACATTGTCTTGATTGGCTTTGTCCTTTTTCTTGGGTGGGCTCTGCGGACACCTGTGTGAGAGGTTTGGTCGGTTGTTTCTTCAGTGAGGCTTGGGTCGCTTCCTCCCTGTTGTTGAGCAGGATCCAAGTGGAGATGCCACTGGCAGGAGTGGACTCAGCAGTTGCCGGTCTCACGAACTGCTGGTTGGTACCACTTGGTACGCAGTGGATGCTGTCTGAGTCTAGAGGTATCGCCTCCCTTGCCCATCTGCACCAACTCCTCTGTCACCACCTGGGTCTTGATCTTCGGAGTGCGACGTCTGTGGCGACCATGTCAGTTGCTTCGGGAGTGAAGTAGCTGCTTGGTCACCATCTTGACACTCGTTGATGGGTGTGGGACTCGTGGACTCAGATCTGCCACTGTTGGACTGCTCACTTGGCTGCTGCACTTCTTGTGAATCGACCGGCTTCTCTTTGACGACATCTTGACTCTTACTCTCTCTCTGGACTTCATTGTCCCAAAAGTGGCCTGTAAAAGTAATTGTTCAAATTAGTACCACAAATTCATCATAAAATTACTTTTATTAAAAAAATGGGGAAAAGAACGGGAAAACTATAAGTTGAAACAAATAGTGTTTTTAGAGATGCTATTACACAAAAATATAGTCCCAAAACTCCAAACCTCAATTTAACCTAAATTGTGAAGCTATCCAGACAAGAAAAACTAGATTATTCAAAGAACACAGTCATTGTGTATTCCTTTATTTATAGAGTCATGGCCAAAGATCCCACATAGGTACTTTTATCCTTATTCTGTTAACAATTTGAAGTTAATAATAATTTTGTGAAACGATAACATAACACTTATACTTTTATATGACTAATTTTGAGGTATTTCTAGCAAGGCTAGAATTGCCTTTGCTAGCGAAAGGTCTGGTAAATTAATTGTTGGATTTTACGCTTAGGTTTTATATGTTTTGCTTGATGTACTATAGTTTGGTGTGTGTTCTACTGTTTTCCAGCTGAAGTCGTATTTTCAATTAAATTTGGAACAAAAGTTATTAAACTACAGTATTAACGGTGTATCATGAAATTGGGCAGACAAACTACCACCTAATGTGGAATTTAAGCAAAATGGTAGATTTAATACTGTTCCAGATGTTAAAATTTAATTTGCTCACTCAATTCTCAGATTCTTGCTATTTTTAATTCAACATAATACTTTAATTATTTCCACTAGCAAGAAACCAAGTTTACTTAGTGCTGGCAAGTTGCATGTTTGTACAAACAAATTTAAAAACAAAAGGTATTTACTGACAAATAACTACTTCAGCATTTTCTTTTGTAAAATGATGATTATGGAACTTCCTCATTATAGTATAACATATTTACATTATTACAACTTGGCATTTTCTTTAACGCTTAACGCTAGATTATAATAAAATTATGCTGTAACTTTCTCTTTAAATCATTATCTGCAATATTGAATTATGTCAGAATGCTTCTTTTGAGGAGGATCTTCCGAATTGTTTAAAATTACTAAGGTAGTCCCTATTTATAAAATGGGATACTTCGGAAGTATCTAACTACCGTCCCATATCACTCTTGCCATCAATTAGTAAAGTAGTCAAAACTTTTCTTAACAAGAATTACCTCATTCATGGAGGATTACAATATAATTTCTAAAGCCAATATGGTTTTAGGAAAGGTTACAGCACTATAGGTGCTCTTAATAAGCTTTTAGAGACTGTTGTAATGGGTTTGGACAGTAAAACAAAGCATTAAGTATTTTCTTGATCTTTCAAAAGCATTTGACCGTGTGGATCATTCAATTTTATTAAAAAACTACACAGCTATGGAATTCGCGGACTACCTTATAAGTGGTTAAATTCTTACTTGCAAGGTAGATCTCAACAGGTTCAAATGAAAATAAATTATCCAAAATTACCCATTTACAATATGGATCCTCAAGGATCCATTCTCGAGCAGAGTTCTCTTTTTGGTTTATATTAATAATGTAAATGGCGTAGAACCTCAATACCTAATTAATATTATTTCAAATTCAGCGGAAAATCTAGAATTCAAGCTTTTGAAAAGTACACATTTGTACACAATTTTTTGAAAGTTTGTATCTTAAAACTTAATTATAATAAGTCAAGTTTTAATAATTTTCAACTTGGCAGGCAATTCGATTACTGCTTACCTAACCGTAATGATGGATAATCATTTGCTGGAAAAGCTGAATCAACAAAATTCTTGGCGTTTATATAGATAAGAATCTATCTTGGGATAGCCATATTGATTATATAAGCAGAAAAGATTTCCTCTAGAATTTTTCTTCTTAGATACCTATCCCAACATTGTAGCCATTATACTTAGAATGGCTTACTTTGGTTTAATACAACCATACATAAATTATGGTATCATTTTGTGGGGTTCTCGTTCAGAATATAAACTCTTTAAATTTGTATTCTGCAAAAGCTGTGCGAATAGTATCAAAATTACGTTTGAGGGATTCTTGTAGAAATATTTAAAGTATTAGGTATTCTTACCCTACCTTGTATTTACATATATGAAACAATTATTTTTCCATAACAAATGGTAGTTTGGTAACAGGCCATGATATCCACAACCATGACACTAGAAATAGTAGTCAATAGGTTGGGATATCATAGACTTGAAATATCTCATAAATTACCAATAGTGAATTAAATCTTTTAACAAATTACTGACTATTTAAAATTATCAGTATAAACTTTTTAGTCGAAACTGAAAACATTTTTAATTCAAAAATCATTTTATAGCGTTGGTGAATTTATGGACGATTCGAATACAACTAATTTTTCCAACAACATTTCACCTACGTAGCAAGTAGTACTATAGGGAACAGTATTTTGGTGATGGGTTACCTTATTTGTTTTTATATTTAGATTTGTTTGTTGTTTTTTTGTCACACAATTCAATTTTGTACGACAAATAAAGTTATTTAGTTATTTATTTATTAAATAAAGTTATAACGTCAATACTGTTTGATAAAATATTAACACAATCTTCTTAAAACAACATGGGCAAACACAAAGAAGTAATCAGGGCACACATTTTTTATTCTCTATTGTTATTTTGTCTATTGAGTAATCCAGCAGTGTTATTTATACATAAATAAAAATCTGTAGTATGTATTTATTTTTATGGTAAAATAAAGTATGGTGTAGTTTGTTTATAATTTGTTTAGGCTAAGATGTGATTATGTTGATGATGTGTATGTATGTAGGTATATCTACCTACACACCCATATACATTGGTGCCATACCAATGTGATATACCTACTTGTTTTGAAGCTGTATAAGGATATACTTCCGGGCAGATCCGTGGCGGATTGGTATCGCGCGCGACTGAAGCTAATCACTCGGTGGCGCGGGTTCGATCCCCGCAGTCCCACAATTGTAATGTATTTGGTGACGCTGGTAAAGGTCGAGTTGAGTGGTAGAGAGGACTTTGTAGTCTATCTTCGCCTCGTTAAACAAGACAAACTTTACCTTTTTACTTCCTATAATTGAAGGCATAAAATATGTGGGCCGGATGGTGTAGTGGTCAGCATAATCACCGGCCTTGGATTCAAGTCCCGGTTCAGTTCAAACATTTTTGTCTTCAAATTTGTTCAGTAACATATACATACATCGTAAAATACAAATAGTTTTTACTGGGTTCTAGGTTTCCTTTTTTTAGACACTGTAGATGTATACAGTATGTGTGTGTACCCTCTTCAGATCGCATTTTTGTCCGCTTTTCATGAATTTAGGTACAAATTTTCCTTTTGTAAATATCTTGTAAAGTTTTAAGTCAGTCTCAAAACTCCTATGATAGTAAAGAAATTCGCTTCACTCATACCAGCGGCACTCCAGCGCTTAGCTGCGTGTCGGCCTGGTTTATTTATTCATCCGACACACAAGTAGGTCTACTACGCACTCTCGCTACCAGCCTCTGGGCACTGTGTTACCTTCCATGTGTAATCTTTTCTAAATATTGTCAAAATACTTGACAGCATCAGTGTTAATAAGAATAAAAGTAAGGTATATTTCATTTTAAGATAATTTAGAGCTGTATGGGGATGGCGAATTCTCGAGTCTACATTGCCAGTGATGTGACTGCATGTAAGCGAGTTGGAGGTAGAGAGGACTCCGTTATGTATTATTGTCAAGTCTCATGAATGCTGAACAACTATGCTTTGTGAGGTGTGACCTATATTGCTGCCGTCACTCTGTGAGATCCAACCCATTCTCCAATACACAGCAGCACAACACAGGGTTTCGTCAACCCTTTTATTCATTCACGCTGAAAGTTTTACTCAATTAAAATGGACAATTTTTAAATTTCTAAAGCAAAGTATAAACTTATTATAGCCACATCGAGTAAGGCAAAACAAAACAACATTGTTTATAAATCTCTTTATTGAAAGAAGTATAAGATGAACAGTTGGAAATTTATATTCCAAGGCTTAACAATGGGATTTAAACTAATATAACATTAAACATATATTCATGTTAGACACTTTTATTTACAGCTTAACACTAAAAAGGTTGTAATTAACTTTAAGACAGAAGAAAAAAGAAAACGTTAGTTACTAAACCTACAATATTAAATAATTAAATAAATAATAAGTATAACAACAATATTCTAAATTATAGCATGGCATCAATAAATATACATTCAAAATCGTCTGTCTACTGATAAGTTTAAAGAAGTTTGAAAATAATGTACTGTATTCGTTTTTGTACAATGAATGACTACTACTCATGAATGAAAACTACTCAAAACCGGAAGATATGATATATTATTTGATAAAATCAAAACCCTCCGAAATAATGTTTTTTGTATAAGCAGTTTTAAGATTTAAGCTGCATGACTTTAAATAATTCTGAAGAGTTTTGAATGCTGCTTGTTGGTTATTTGTTCAAGGTATTTAGATGTCAAACCACAATTTAAAGATATAGATTGTACTTTCCATAAAAAATTAGTTTTGTTTGATTTTAAGTTTTATAGTGAATCCCTGTCCAACTCGGCCACTAACAAAAAAGATAAAACTTGTTTTTAACAGGGATTGCCCTGCCCCTCATACCCTGTAGGTGAAATTCCCCCCAAGAAATACAACCAGACTATGCGATGAACATTTTAAAACAAAGTAGAGTTAAGCGATTGAGATATAATTGAAACAGCTAATAGATAATTGAAAAGCTCTTCTCCTTTAGGAAGACTTAAAGATAAATAATCGTGTTGTTTATTTTATATACTAAAGAAAGAATATTAAATACTTTATGTTCAATTGATACATGCAAGAGTTTTGACAGTATTTCATGCAAAATAAGGTGTTCCTTGTCTGTAATCTTGAAAAGATAATCTCCATAAAAAGGTACTTTAAAGGTATTAGCTGCACTCTCTGCCGCGTCGCCATAAAAGATATCCGGAAGCGATTTTTCTAATAGAAGTGTTTAGTAAGATTTTAGTTTATAGTAAGGAAGATGTGTATTTTCAAAAAGGACAAAGTCTTACTTAAATTTATTCTACAACTTAAGTCATATCTAAGTTTTGAAAATGCTCTTGGAAGAGTTGATTTTATATCCATCCTACAAATCCACACTATTTACACTTTCGAGTATTCTTTAATGTCATAACAATCCGATACTCTGGAGAAAAGCATCCATGTTCATTCCAGACCTGAGACTTCGTTCAAACCTCAATGCGGGTTCTGAAGGCCGGTAAGGACTCGCAATAAAACCAAGCCTCCTTCTAGAGTTATCGGATCTCCGAGAAAACCAATACGAAGGGAACAGCCAAGGAAGCACAAGGGCGGCGACCCCTAGGCCACTGGCAAGGAGGATTGACACCGGTGCGAACAGGAAGGACCAGAACCCCATACTTATGGGGTTGAATATAGTCATAGAAGTGAAGAAGTCAGAGATGTACTCGAGAACAGTCATTGAGTTACTGGGGGGTTTCTTGGTCGTGGTGGCAACCGTAGAGGAATCAGGGATATCATCGTACAAAACATCATCCGGGGATTCGATCTGGCCACCTCCATTCACGTTGTGCACAGGAGTGTTCAGATTTATGACACAATCTTTATTCTCTATAGAGTTTGTGATAGTTTGGACGTTGAAGAACTGAACCGCAGGACAATCAGAGTTGCCACTGCCGGCTGCTCCTGCTGCGGCTCCTAAGAGTCCTGGAACTATGGGCGGCGCTCCAGCTATGATTGGGGAAATAGCAGGAACTATGGGTAGTATCGGGACCAAACCTCCTCCTCCCGCAGGGGCTGCCGGGATTGGATCAGCGAGAGGAGGGCAGCTGCTGGTGGTGCGTCTTCAGGAGAGGAGAGGATGACAATGGAAGGAGGAGGTCTTCCTGAGGATATGGTCACAGGGTTGAGAGGAGTTCCAGCAGGAGGTATGGCAGGGGCTCCGGGAGCTGCAAGGATGTCAGGGGAGGATTTTCTTCTTCAACATTGTTGTTAGGAGGCGCTTCTGGATACTGTTCATGACTTCCAACTATTATTTCAGGCCGGAATCTTCATATTCTGGAGATTGAGAGCTCAAGGAGGGTCTGGGAATATTCAGGTCCAGATGGACTGGAGGTTGAAGTCTGTATGGTAACAGACGAGGATAATGGAAGTCAAGGTATTGGTGATAGTGACTAGGGTAGTGTGGTGTGGTAGTTGTAGTGTGGTAGTGGTGAACTGGTTCAGGAGTAGGCTCTGGCGAAGGATAGTGGTAGGAAGGTTTAGAAGAAGGTTCTGCGGAGGGATGGTGTGGCTTATGAGTTGTGGTGTGGTAGTGGTGGACTGGTTCTGGGGTGGGTTCTGGCGAGGGATAGTGGTAAGTGGGTTGAGGAGAAGGTTCAGAAGGGTAGTGATGACTGGGTTTAGGAGGTGGTTCAGGCGAAGGTCTCGGATAGTGGTAAGTTGGCCTTGGAAAAGGTTCAGGAGAAGGAGCAGGTCTGGGAGGTTCAGGTAGAGGCTCGTAATGCGTCTGGTGACTGGGAGGTTTAGGAAGAAGCTCAGCAGGAACGTCTTGGACCAATATGACAGTGGGGCGTTTGTGCCAGGTCGAGGGCTTGTGATAGTGAACAGGTTCCGTTGTGTGAGATAATATCAAATCATCCAAAGAAACAGATTCCCACCTAGAATCACCATCGTCTTGTGTTAAAAGAGGGTTCATGATTTGAACTAGAGTTCCTGAATTCTGCTGAGGGAATTTCAAATCAGGAAGAGAATTACTAACAAAACTGTTAACCAAGTTTTGGGTGATCAGGTTCGTTTTGGTGTCAAAATCCTCCTCGCCCTTGGGTGGCGCCAGGGATACCGGCAGCCACTGGGCGTCCTCATCACCCGATTCGTGCTGAACTTTTACAACTGTGTTCCCCAGCTTCGGTCGCCGGGGGCGTGTTACCGCACCGCGTCTTCCTCTTTGTTTGGGTGCCCCAGATTCTAATGAATCTTTAAAACCCTCGCTCTTGTTTAGACCGTGAAGCAATCTGTCTGGTAACGGATCTTTACTGCCCTGGGCGTAGGCAGTTTCGGGCCGTGACCTGTTATTATTTTGACTCTCCGATTTACCCGGATTCGACCGGAAACACCGTATACAGTTGGCTACAGAGTAGGACCTGCTGAGCCTAAGTGCTCGCAGACAGGTGCTTATTCTAAGTGCCTTGTCCTCAGGTGGTCCAGGGCCAAGACTGACTTGAGATTCTGTGTTATACCTGTTGACTCTGTGTCCTGAGACCGGCCTCCATGACTCAGCTTCTGAAACATAACAAACACCTGTTAGGACTGAAGCCCAACTTATTGCAAACTAACAATACTGTATATTTGGATAACACACTAAATCAGAATTAGTATTTACGTTGTTTTCATACGTTGTCTTTTGATTAAGTTGTTTAGAACGTACGCTTAAAATATAGAACTTCTGTGCAATAAAAGATTTATTTATTCCTATTCTGAGTTTCAGCTGCCAGTAATAATGACGAGAGGTTTAGAGTAGGTATAGTTAAGTGGATCGAATGAGGCAGATCATTGGCAATAATCAAGGCCGGTGCTAGAGTTTTCGGCGCCCTAGGCAAAACCTTTAATGGTCTCTTCATCAATACTCCTAGCAGAGTCATCTTCATCATAAATTAATCGTAGGACTTGTGTTCTGTTAGCTAATAAAACCCAGCAGACAGAATTTCTATCGGTGTCAGCAATGACTTTATATTTATATACCATCGTAATACATTAACATTTAAAGTCAATTGTGACACTACTCGATCTTCTATTGGCGCGAGAAGCAGCCCGTGCCACAGAGTATTTATTTCGAACAGTCGAAGAATGTAGATTACATTAAGTTCAAATGGATAATTAATATACTATAAAGCCGGTTCTACAGGTGACTGAACGAGTAAATGTTTAGGCACTTCCGGCATGCTACACACCTCAACCACATACTCTTTTGAAGCTCTTAGTGTGAAACCTTCGGGACGTATCTGAAAACATTATTTTTAAGGCTCTGACAAGTTGGTGGACAAAAAGTTGGCGTCTGAAAATTTGTCCTCGGGGCGATACAGCGGCAAAACAGTTACGAATGCACCCAAAATACGAGGCCGCAGGCCGAGTGGGAGTCTGGGGGCGCAGCCCCTCAGCGAGCCCGAAAGGCGAGTGGATATTTAAAGTCAATGTTGATTTCGAATGACCTCTTTCCAATGTTGTTGAATAATTGAATTTTTATATAACAAGAATTTATGACACAAAATTACGAGTTTGGTTAACATTACTTTTAAGACCAAATAACTTTCTCCGTGAACTATTTATATGTTTCCAAAATAAAGTTTTGATTTTTATCTGCTCGGCGCCCTAGGCAGCTGCCTAGTTCGCCTATACGGTCGCGCCGGCCCTGATAATGATACTCGTAAATTGTCATAAGTTTCACGCGAAGGCAGGCCCGATTTCCAGACGGTTCCCAAGTCTGATTGAAAATTTAAGTCTAACTTTGACACGAAAAATGCCATTAGTGCTTGAAGCAAATTAGAAAATAAGATCCCCCTCTCCCACCAGTAAATCGACTCACAACCGTATGACTATTCAAAATCCATCTCCCATCATTGACATTTTGTTTTCCCCCACTTACTAGTATAACGATAGTTCGAATTTACATGGTTGTAACATTTTATGTAAGCTAGAAAAGAATCTCTTTTACCTTCAGTTTTGATTACTAACATATTCTTTGCAATAACATAGTGTCGCATTGTTGTGCTGACAACCTCCAGAACTGCTTCCTTGTTATCAAAGCAATGTTGGCCAGATTGTTTTGATAGTCCCGGCGCCTCCACCATGTAACGCTCCCCTTATAAGATAAACGATTGGGAGCTAGTGTAGCCAGATGGTAGAGTAAAAGCACTCGTTAACCAAATTAAAACTTATGTTTATTTAATAACTCACAAACTAAGAATGCAAGTATATTAGTCAAGAATAAATTGTAACCCCAGTGAATTAACATGAAGGGTCATCGTCACTGGACTCTATATTAAAACTTGTTAATACTACAACTCCAAGATTTTGGTTGTATTAAATATTAAGAGCTGAATCTAATTATCTAAAGTAATCTCATTTAAAAAGTAAGCTAAAAGAAAAGTATTATAAAATGAATCTATATAAGTGTGAGACAACTAGAACTGCAAGATCTGAGCAAATAAGTTTCGGAAATAAGTTAAATTAAAAGAACATAAAAAACTGACTTTGGAACTAAGGCTTGGATTGGGACCTAAGTTAGGACCTACCTCCCCAGGGGCAGCATCGTGAAGGGAGACCCCCACACGCAGGGATTCTCCTAGGCAACTGAACCCAGAGGAGCTAAGCCAATAACCTTTTAATTACTTGCTCAGCATAACCTTGACTATCAAAACAATCTGGCCAACATTGCTTTGATAACAAGGAAGCAGTTCTGCAGGTTGTCAGCACAACATTGCGACACTATGTTATTGCAAAGAATATGTTAGTAATCAAAACTGAAGGTAAAAGAGATTCTTTTCTAGCTTACATAAAACGTTACAACCATGTAAATTCGAACTATCGTTATACTAGTCGATGCACAATTTATTGAAATAAGCACAACCACATTATAATTTAGTTTGTAGGAATCAGGCCCAGCCCCCGTGTACACCGTTAGAACCAACACATTCCCTTAGCGTAGGAATCAAAAGGTCAGATCCTAGTTGATAAAATCTTCTATCTTTCTTCTTAAATCTTCTATTATTAAGAAGTTAACATACACAAAGAAGGTTCTCAGACGTGTATCATCTGATGTATCGTGTGACAAAGCCTTGTTCTGTTGTTGAACTAATTCACTGTGTAATGCTGCGAACTCAGCTGTCTCAGTTCTCACTGCGCTTTGGTGGGAAGTGTACCATACATACTCGTAGTACACTATTGTACAGTTGATATACGTACACAGGAGCTGAGGTACAGGTTGGACCAATGAGAACGATACAATTTGTTTACGCTGTCACACAGTTAATATGACAACAATGAATTATCAGCTGTGTTATACCCTCAATGAAGTTCTGTCATTTTAGTTGAAATGGCGTTTTGAAGACCTGAGCGTCGTGATTTTGCTATTGAAATATTTTTAATAAAAGTGATTTTGTTGTTAAAATTCAGATTGTTTGAATACCACTTTAACGTTGGTCGACACAGAAATGATCTTAGTCGTAAAACAATTGCAAACTAGGTGAGTTTATCCATAAATACTGCTACTACACAAAAGAAAATCGGTGGAAGTGCTAAAACAGTCCGTACACCAGAAACTGTTGAGAAAGTGCGAGAGGCAGTCCTTTATCAGCCTTTTCAAGGGCAAAACTATTGTCAGGTTGTCCGAGGTCACCACTCAAAACGATGTTATTTAAAAAAATACTTGTTTAAAGTAATATTGCATAAAATACTCTACCAATCAGTACAATATTAAGCTGACGAATATGAAAAATTATCTATTCATAGCATATTAAATTGTGTCGTTCTCATTGGTCCAACTGTATTTGTCATATGTGCATTAACACTTTAGACATGTCTCAACGGTGCTAAAAACTGCCAACAATTTAACGATGTGCTCATGATTTTAGAGAACTTAATGGAATGGGGAAAGTAGAAAATGAGGGCTTGTATCATCTGGGGGGAGGTGGACTACGAAGGAGGGAAACGTGAGAAGTTTTTACAGAATAAAACACGGATACATACATTTCAAATTTCAATGTGTTTTTGATCACGATGTTCAAACCGAAAGAGACAGTTTTTCTTGAATCACTTTGATACTCTGATTTGAGACATCGACCTCTCCTAGAGGGCAGTTTACGGTGAATATGGGTGAATGATGAGTGTGATGAATGTTTGATGGATGATAAGGTCTTGGTTTGCTTGCATCATTAGGTGGCAAGTCTAAAGTCAGTTGTGTCGAGGGCATTGCCCTGCTGCCTGAGATGTCTTTGTGCCGACACTTGATTAGTATTCTCTAATGAGTCTTGACACCTGAATGTCAATGTCAGCTGTCAGACAGTCAGCTGTATGAATGTACGAGTCTGTACGCTGGTCTCGTGCTGGCACTTCCGTAGTCGTTGACCGACAACTCACCAACAACATTCCGGTCTATCGTCAGCACGTGAATAATACATGGGTTCATAGATATGGATACATAACTTTTTACGTCGTATTTTAGTTTAGCTTCTCTTCCCCCCCTCTCACCATCCTAAAATTCAGGTCTGATGTTAGGTGTGAATGTGGAATGAGAGAGAAATCATGTGTGTGAGAGAGTGTGAATGTTTCATTTCATGTTATTGTAATTTGTTTTTTGCTACACAATATTTGTATTGTCTAAAGCAAATATACACTGTTATTGTTATAATTGCTATCGATTAGTTATTGCGAAAAACAATTAAAATTTGGAAAATAGTTAATATATTTTAAAATATAGAAATGTCCAGACATTCTAACATCAAAGTATTCTAACATTCAAACTTGTTTCTCCGTTCTCTGCTCCTACAAAGACAATCCTTAGGAATGATTTGGATAGGTTACTGGTACTCCATAATAGTACCTAAATTGGAAAGTATTCAGCCAGTTGCCGCAAATTACGTGCCTGAGGTCTTGTTTCTTTGCCATGAATTCCTCAAACACATGCGTGAAGCAAAGTAGGGAACGTGAAATCTAGGTTGTGAAATTATATTTAGGCAACACTTTACGAATTGCTAAATTGCCTTTGATTAACGTTTCACTAAATTAAGAAGAGGATTTTACTCTTAAATTTAGGTGAATATAAAGATACAACTTAAAAAATACACCTATTTGAATAATGGGAAATCAAAGATATCTTTGTTTTCACTACGGTATTTGAAAACATTTCTAGTGAAAAGGGAACGCAAGATAGAGGTGTCAACCCTTCCACTAAAATTATTTTCTTTACAAAATCTAAACCTACACGTTTGAGGCGGGCTTTTAAGCTCAGTTTGAGCAAAAACACTCTTCGTACGGTACAACAGTACAATACCAGACATTAGTGTACTCCTTGAAGCGCAAAGGTCATCCATCACCTATCGCCAAACTCAAGGAAGTACAGCTCTCCGCCTCATTGGATTGATGAGCCTTATTCTATTCAATGATGATAAACAAAGGTATGGCGTCTCAGTCGAACTAATTGCGAAGCTATCACAGTGTTGATTGAGTTGACAAAACTGTAAAAACCACTTTGAAAGACGAGTGGAAAGCAATGTCGCGTTACCATTAGAGAGAATCTTGCAATTCTGAAGTATTAAAATGGCTATGTTTTGGACCTGCAGCTATCTCCCACCCTCTCTAGCAGTTGTTGAACGGTAGACCCGTAGGAAGACTCCTTATCCCTGACCTCAGTTCCTCCACGGGATCCGCCCCCGTGACCGCGAGTCTCGCATTCCACAAGACCAATCACGGAGCCGTAATCAACATTCCGCCAATCATCGCCAGATCCAGCACGAGCAAGTGCTGACAACCGTGTCCCGGAATATATGAATGGACAACAGCTGTAAAGTGTTGGATTGTTTTATAGCAACCTACACTTTCACGAGTACTTACAGAGTAAATGTACACTGTAAACTAGCTGTATGACTAAATCACTGTTACTTTCTCGAGAAGGTATGCACTGATGCAGGGTAGGGGCAAGTAAATGGTGTATTCTAACACGGCTCCGCTACTCTTCGCTGTTAGGCGTCATTCCTCTTGAGCATAACTGGGCTCCACTGAGAGGTGGGAGGGTCCAACACTCTGTCGTGTTACTTTTAAAAATGTAGCTTAACACTATGAAAATTAAAATGTATGTATGCAAGTTCAACTTGTTCAGTTGATGGAAAACGCAATCGATTCAATAAAACAGTTTAATAGCTGGTTAGGCCTTTCTAGAGCAAAGTTCTCATCGACAGACCAAAATCTCCTGAAGGGTTACTTATTTTTGAGGTTGTAAAGCTGAATCAAAGTCTAGTTTCAGAAGACAAGTTTAGGTTATTATATGAAAACCTACACTTTTACAACTGTGAACATGTATGATTTAGTTTACAAAATACATCGAGTAAGTCCGTGGAAAATCAACGATGTCACCCAACTGAGCAGTTTGCAAATATCTCACGTGACAGAGGGATAAGGTTTAATTGTTTTTAAAGAGTGCATTTTATTTTTTTAAACCAATGTATTTATGAAGCCCTAAGACAAAAAATGGACAGTTACCGACTGTCGAAGGAGACATTTTAGGAAGGTAACCTAAACTGACGTGTAAAATGAAACATAGCTTTACTCAGGCGAAATTAGGACTAGCTAGTTCTCTCTTTCACTAAACCTGCCAATTTGTGATAATTTCAAGAAAAAACTTTCGGACTGTTACCAAAGTCTGATTGGAAATCAGCTATTCTTCCCTCCCCTCGTTAGTAACTCAATACTCGAATTCACATTTCAAACTCGGTTTTTCAAACAATCTTTTATTAACCAACCGTACTTAACACTTAAAAATACAATTAGTAGGCTAAATATTTATTTTTAGCAACCCAAAATATATAATATATAGTGTAATGTATAATGCGTAAATTCTGTACCTGAGTCAGGGCTAGGTCTCGCCAGAGTGGAAGCCACCAGGAGGAGCAGGGTGAGTAATACCCACCCCCCCCCACCCCCTCATCACGTGTGACGCCATTCTCCACACCTGCAACATACAGTGAGCACCATCAGCTTAGCAACTTGCTCATTTCATATTCTAAAAGCAATATGTTCGAAAATAGCAAAAATGAAAAAAAATGTTTCCTAAGCTTACAAATTTTTAGAAACTTCACAGGTTTGGCTCAACATCTACTTGGTGTAGCCTGTTGTGGCGCTAACGGAATTAAATGGGAATGATGCAGAAGGGAAAGATGTTTTAGCTCAAAGTGAACCTCTCAGCTTCATCTTGTCCCATCAGCTACAGGAAACAGTCCTCTCTGAACTTCACAGAAAACAGCCGTGAAATCAGAAGTGAAGTTACCAGTCTTAAATCTTAACTTTTCGAGACCTGTGTCACAAATATAATGTAGTTCTTCCGGTTCACACCGCAACACAACATCATTCCGTCCACCGACGATATATAGAATGAGGAACATGGACAAGTTTATCAGATTCAAGAGCATGTGGGACTGCGTCGTACAGTAAACATGATTTGTGTGTATCCTTGATGACCAAGAAGGAAGACGACAACAGCTGGAGGCTATGACAAAGATGAGATCCAGGCGTGGGTTGATGGCGGCTGTTATCAGCTGTTGCGGAGTAGCGGGATCTGGAACTGAAGGTCACATTCGGTCAAGGACGTCTTGCTTACGTCATCTGTTTAACAGTTATACTTCCAACTGCAAACACGCCGGATCCACTGGCAGTTGAGCCCAGCAGGGGGGACGAGGAAAGAGTGCCTTGCATAGTTACAGCATTAAAGTTTGTAGTTTTCAAATGCCTGACTCTGACCAATTGAGTTTGATGGCAAGAGTGTATGGCATCGATAGCTTTTAAACTCGGACTCAACATAGATTCCAACAGAAAAGTTCCTCTGAGATTCGAACATGGTGGTGTCGAACGGTTTTAAACACGGCTCGACAGTGTACGGACAGTGCAAGCGTAGGTTTCGAGTTTGTGGGGAATTTCCCTACTGGGCCTCAATTAAGTAAACCTTTCGAAAACCTTCCATTACTTCGTTCAAACGTATTATCAAATTGAAATTACTTGCTGTACGTTTAAAGCGTAGTCCGCACAGGAAACCCCTATAAAAGAAAGCCACCAGTGCATGGTTTGCATGACCCTAAACCTCTTCAATGATTCCCTGTTTGACGACACAGTCGAGTCCACTACCGGTCAGTGGCTCAGTTACCTAACTGCCTTCCTTCTGCTTCAGGTTAAGAATGGTCTCTAGTTATGAATTAGCTTACGACACAAGACTGGACCCACCCACGTATTGTTCCACCTGTAAGGCCTATGCCGAGCCGTTCACATCCTAGTCAGGGCTTTCACCATCCTACCGACAGCTGTATATTACAGACATACACTTTTCATTTACACACAGAACGTTACGTTGCAAGTCAAATTTGTTTTCGGAAATTTTCCAAGTTAAATCAACTTAACGAACGTATTATAAGTTTGTCTCTATCCCTCTCTCCTTATTAAGTTTTCTTCTCTGTGGAGTCGAGGGCCTCTACAACATCCCTCCAGCCACGACGGTATCTCACCATTGGTCCCAAGAATTGACCAAGTTCAGCTTCTTCTCCACATTCTTGATTACATTTCTTCTCCAGGTAATCCTTGGTCTTCCTCTTGTAAGGCTGCAGTGAGCATGTATTAATTCGTAGCTCCAGATGTATTGACCAACTGTTGATAAAATAAACACGGAGATTCTCTTAAAAACGTTGGCTTATTAACAATTAACATTATCAACGTGAGACTAACAGCGCTTTTATACATTAGTTGAAAATTATAAGGTTCGAATAAATGCATCACATGACTGCGTAGTTCTTCGTAAAGGCGCGTGCACAAAGTTAACGCGAGAGTTTGTAGTTTCTAACCTTTAGAAAATATGCACTCTTCACGCCTATGGATCACATTGATTGGTCAGCCATACAGTATGTGCAAATACGCATCCCAAACATTTATTGGTTTTATATGGTGTTTAGGTCTAGCTCAAGATGTGCCTAACCACACGTTACTACATGTGCCTCCGTCCATGGCTCTGTGGGTAGTCAGAGCTTGCAAAGCGCAAGGTTGCGGTTCGATTCCTGAGCAGGCACATGGGTTTGGACCTCTTTACCAAAAAGCATTTTGTTACCTTAAATTCTAGGCTAAGAAACTAATAAAAAATGGCGTTGGCGTAGACAGCTAAAGAAAATAAGATATTTAAGAATCAGAGAATGATCAAAACTGTTTTCCCCTCGGCGGTTTTTAACTAAAGCAGCTGGACGGATTGCGGCCTGGGGCGGACTCAACTGTTCCACGCCTCTTCAAGTTAGGTAACGTAGAAAGTGTCCAAGAAGCTCTCCTGTAATTCCATCCTCACACACTACTGCGCATGCGCCGACATACTCAGTGATTTCGTGTAATAAACCTTGAGACAACAACATAGTTTAGTCTCTTATACAATGTAGTGTTCGGGAAAACATGACATGTGAGAATATAGTCATCTGTATTGTAACAGTAAGTACCATACCTTATTGTGACAGTAGTAACATTTATTATTGGTAGTTATAAAAGGGTGCGTTTGGGTAATACGTCAGCTAAAATATTATGAAAACCTGAGCACTTTGCCCAAAATAAAAACAGTCGGATGACACCGTTGGGAAAAATAATAGACGTACACTTTTCTGGTCAAAATGAAAGGGATTACCCGGTGTTAACCTTGGTTTAGCCTTGAAAAGACACTGAACCGAACCATTAATGTCTTTTAGAACGCACACTTTCTCCTATTGTATTCATTTGTATACGCTGACACGACCATCAGTGTTGTTTCACACTCTACAGAACTCTTAGAGGTCCGTGAAAGTCCTTAAAATAAACCTGAACTCGAAATTGCGTAATTGTTTGGCACATTTACAGAAAATCGGCCCGAAACTGCGTTACCCCTCAGTGCTGTCGAGCTGAACCGGAGACCTTCGCTCAGCTCGGTGAGAAGTGAGACCCGAGGCGGTCATTAGTCTCTGCTTTGTGGTCTGGAGTACAAAAGCTGTCCTCAACCACAACACCGGGTCAGAGATCTCCCGAGGCTTCAGGTCAAACCGGCAACACCACTTGTGACCAGCATACAACTACCGAGCTGGGCGACACTGGGTGGTAGTGAAGTCAGAACTGAGATATCATTATATCATTTCTCTTCTGAATCAAACCTGGCCAACAGACTGACGTTGGGGAGGTTAGTCCTGGCATTAATGAATGAAAAGTTTCTTTTTCACATTAGTCAAATAATACAATTTAACAGAGTGTAATATTACAAACTTTAAACTAGCGAAGAAACTATTAATTTTGCGAAGAAAAGAATAACAATATAAATAATGTAATTTTGTGAAGAAGAAAGAAGAAAAAAACAACGTAAAATAGTCTCGAGGTCGTGACCTGTTTGGGACTTGCACTATAAGAGACTACGCGCAAGAGCTGTGGCTGCGTGGCCAGCCAACAATTTACATATTAGAACATTTCCAGACTGTTCATTCTTCAAGTGCCTACATTTTGGAGACGTGCATTTTTCAGTACATTGTCGACAAATGTATGTACTACACATTAATATTCAATTTAGCACACCCATCACCACGTATGTACTAAAATGTAAAGTTTACCAATAATTTAAAAAAGACTTCATTTAACTATGTAAAGATATCTATTCGTTACAGGAAAGCGACGCCAGTTTCCGTGTATTTCAATCACAGGCTAAAGGCTACTTATAGTATTGTTGAATAAAGTAACGCATTTTAACTACTTTAATTCGATCAATCAACCGCTTTGGGGAGAACTTAATTGAGACCTTATAAGAAAATCTAGAAGTGAGAATATGATTTTTAAAGCATACAGTATCAAAAACATTCCCACAAACAGCTGTAGTGCGTATATGATCTTGAAATTGTGTAAGATTGTCCAATGAAACGAACTTCATGATCATTGATCATGCTGACAGCTTATAGCTCAAGTAGATCAGTCACTCTTGACCGCACCAAGAGGTTACACTTGTTACACCTAGAGTTCATCTTCTTTGTGGTCTGACCGCAGTAGAGCAGTAGAGGTCACAGTAACCGCAACCGCAGACGCGGTCCAGGACCTAGTGACTTTATTTCCTCACCTCCCACGCCTGTCATGAGATAACGGGACAGAACACACATTCCTGCCTCCACCCACACCGCGAGAACTGGGGAAGTAGCTTGCGTAGATGCACAACACTGTCCTGTTGATGATAGCATGAATCCTTTGAGGATTCTATAGAATTGTTACTTTTCGGTTTTAATAAATAAATAAATAAAATACGTGGACACCTCAGGCATGAAGGCATTGAAACTCCGAGAATGAAAACCGAGAGAAATTACAATAATCTGTAAGGACGCGGCCTTTGGTTTCGAAAAAGGACGATAGTTTTCAATTAAGCACATACGAGTATTTGGGAAGTTCGACGTCACGCAAAAATCTGTCGAGATTCAAATTACACTAGTAAGAAATATTCTTTATAACTAAAGAAAAGTAAATTTTTCAAGTGTGGCCGAAGGCTTTTCATTTTGTTTTGAATACGTATCATGTATTATAAATATTCTTTAGTCATATTATTTAGGGTTTCGTATAAAATAGTAAGATTTTGTAATTTTGTGGTTTAATATTTTTTGTGTTTTTCTTCTTCTGAAAAGGTTCCTATTCTTCTTCGCTCTTGGATTTTTTTTCGTTCATTACCGCTGGCCTCAACACTCCTATTTTGATGTGTTCTTTTTTTCTTTTCAATTCGACAGTATTTAATGCTCTTTATCCTCATATCCTCTCTCATCCTGATTCCAGGCCACCTCGTCCTCAATGCCCGACAATATCCGTGCTTCCACCAATGACGCGTGGATGTTGAATGTCGGACTCTGGTGGTTTGCATCACTATCAGAGCATCGCGCGCAGACAACCGAGTAATAAGCGAGTCAGTGTGCGCTTCCTGCACCCGCTCTCGGCTCCGCCTTCCAGGACAGCCAGGAGGATATAACCAAGCACTTAGCATAATTTATCAAGCGAAGTTCAGGGAATAAGCAAGGAAAGCAAGGGTTCCACAGACCGAAGCTTGGAAAAAGACCGTAATAATATTTCAAACTCAGAAATTCAACAACAAACTTCAAACCGAGGAGGTCGACTTTGCTTAGACACTCGTGAAAACTCTCTTAGAGAGCCGTGTGATCTGCGTACTGGACGAGTTGTCCTTTTTGTAACGATGAACCAACACCATTGACGTAAACCAAAAAAGGAGCGGGCTGGGTATGGATCCCTGAGGGACTCCATAGGCCACTCCTCCTTGATAGGACGTCAATCAGAATGTTGAACGTTTTTTATCATCACTTATCAAAGCAGTTTCTAGCGAAGCTGCGAGCCGTGTTGGGCAAGAGAGAAGAAGAGTGAGGAGAAACTTAGATCCATTCTTAGAGACAATATGAGGACAGTGTGTCACTACGCACAGCATCAGTCCCCAAGTACAGAAGTACATACTTTCTTCGTGCCTATTAATATAACTGATAGCAGCTTATAGAATTTAAACCTCAAAGAGGCGACAGAGTTAGATTTAACACGTTGGAAAATATCTCACTGGTTGAATTACCGTGACTTTTCTTAGAACCAAACATTAAGATTGTGTCGTAAGATTTGTTCGGGTGTAGAAATTCTACAACTGTTTAGCCAGGTGAACACATTTACGTATTTGAGTTGAGGATTACACGCTAAGTTCTTAATAAACGAAAACAATTGCAAACACGCAGTGTTTCGGCGTTTCATAGCGGGAAGGTGAAATACGAGCCTTATTTGATAAGCTTATAATTATTATAGAAAAGAAAATTCCAAAAATAATATTTCATGTTTGATCTCTTTCATTTACCGTTCATCTTTTTAACACCAGTTAGGATTGTATATAGTCATGTTATTAGTTTGAGAGTATATCCTGTGATTTTAAGGCTGTATATCAGGGTATAAAACTATGTTTGCCAGCATTGAAATTTGAACCCTAACCAAAATAAAGCGTAACCACTATACTTCGGACGAATGCACTCTTTCATTACGTATTTACTGTACTTTGTTCATACAATTTTGAGGGTTTTACGAAAAGAGCTAAGAAATCTTTTCCTAAAGCACATCTTCTCTAGAGAGAAGAGCAGAAGAGGCGACTGAAGTCAACGTCCTGTGACGAGTTTACGCATGCGCAGATCTTCAACTCAGTAATGATGCGCACTTGCGGCCCAGACATTGACACATGGTGTGTTGCATATTCATCACACGTCCTGCGCCTAACCAGGAGTCAGTGGAGGACTGCTCAACTCAGGAGTGAGGTGATTTGTCACAGGTGCATGATGATGAATAGTCGTACCCTGAACGAAAAGCTTTAAAACCCATCAAATCTCTCTCAAAACCTAAAACTATGCCCCTCACAACGTCCCCATTATGAACTGAAGGACTTCAACATAGAACATTCATACAATAACCCAACTAAATTGTCTTAAAATGGGAGGGAGAAAGAATAACCATAAGGTAAAATACGGCAGTACGCAGAGTGAAAGGTTAATAGTTCTAAAAGCTCCAAAGAAGGAGAGGGAAGCTGAAAAAGACTTGAGCGTCGGTAAGAGCCATCATCGTTCATTTGATCCATGGCTTTGACTATTATTTCCACAAAAATCTCTGCCGGTGTAGAGTTAGAATAGAATACGTAAACTCAAAATGCGTAGAACTTCATATACATTATTTAGAAGTTTAGGTGATGAAATGTAGTGTTGGTGAAATGAGCTCATGCAAACGTACTGGATAAAGTACATTCTAATCATCACTAGGTAATATTTAGTCAACTACAACAAATATCCCTTTAGTCAAATACCCCATTACTTAGTCGTATTACAAGGTAGGTTGTCCGAGAACGATGACCAGAGAGTACTGCCTGTCTACAGAACAGCTGTGGACACCGTTACCATTGACTGCAATGTGATGCTTCCAGAGAGCAGCTGTTCAAGACGTGTCCAGTACTCTATGTACAGGAACATGCATAGCCTGATTCACATAGCTAACTGTTATACAGTTCCATTATCAATATTCGCGTCATTCCTCCATGTAAACAGCTGTAATGTCAGTATTGCTTAATTGCAAGGTGCATATAAAGTAATGACGCAAACACCGGAGGCAATAATGACATGTATGGACACTCCTGTTGCATTCTTCTAACTTTGGCGAGGAAAAGCCTCTGTGTGAAACCACAGACAATAGACACTCTCTAGACGCTCTATTATCTGTACTCAAACGTATGCCACATGGGTTAACATTGCCTAATCCGTACTCTACACTATCAGTTCCATTATGGATTTAATATAAATAATGCAAATCTGCTATAATGACAAGACAGTTGATTGGCAGTGGTAAAATAAAAATACAGATAAAACGTACTGATTAGCAATTTGATAGTTTACTATCAATATTACTCTCAATATTCCTTTAAATATTTCAATTTGAACAACGCAATTTATTTGTACCGCTAATTCTGCCCATAATCTCGACCTCATGGAGTATTGACAGTGGATTGGTAGTTTTCTCGTGGCTATAATGCCAATACAGGTATAGTTAGCGTGGAAGAATTCCGCAGATAGGTAATATTGACAGTGTAGGAAGCCACAGATTAGTTGAACGTCTAAAGTTGCTCGTGTCAGCTGTTGCAGCTCTACAGGTAACGACAACATTCCTCCTAACCCAACTGAGAGAGGAACTGGTTCCAACATCACAGTTGTATAACAGGACTGGACTATTAAATTTTCCAATTATTGCCACTCGAAGCAATTGACTCGGAAGATTGGTCCATCTTGTTTGGGAGTTCATCACTTAGGTAAACGGTTATAAGGTTCCGGATATTTTTGTGCTCAAAGTTCAGTTAACATTTTGAATTACATGGGAGTAAGTAACTTATTTTTTACGTCCGTTTTGTAAGCCTCTTTTGCTCTTTCAGATACATGGCTTACTACTGGTTTAAAACGTAAGAAATACACAGGTAGAATCCAACAACAAAAAATCAACCACCAACTACTAAGAATTGACTAAACAATTTCAGTTTCGTGCAAACAACGCTACATCGACTCAGCGGAAATGTAATCAACCCAGATTTCACGGCTAACGGTAAACTGCCTGAAGACGCCTCGAATCAGAAAGTCCTGGGAGTCCCCACAGCTGAGTCATATTCAGGATAAAGTAGAGGAATCTGGGTAGAAACATCGCGGGAGCTTCTTGTGCTCCTTCTGTCGTTAGATAAACAGCTGTGAAATCATGAGCAAAGTGCACATGACAGTTGTGTGTCCCAGGTTCCACAAGGCTCAGTCACGGGTCCAACAATGTTCTAGATAAAGAATAAAACTTAAAATCTGGGGTGATTTCAGGTACATTCTAATCAGTCAGTGTAAATGTGTAATTGTACAGAGAATCTTTTGAGGTCGTATACATATTTTAAACTTCTACTGAAAATATAACTTGATTTACAATGATTAAATACGTAAACAATTGTGGACACCAACTTGAAAACAATATGAGAGATAATTAGTAATATATAAAATAATTAAAAAGGCGAAACCCAGTTTGGATCGTTGGTCAACACTTCACCGTCATTGAAACCGGTCTGATTCGCATGCTTATAGAATTCTCGATATTGAATCTATATTGATCATAATGAATCATTGCTATTTTCTCAGCAACACTTACATGTAGTGTCTTGAAAAAAGTACCTTTGGAACCAAAACCATGATAACTAACGTATATGGGTGATTTCGAAAAGTACGATAAGTAAGATAGCAAAAATATAGCTATTGTACTATTGGATGTAAGATTCTAGACAAATCCTTTTGGTATGCAAAGAATATTCTTTATTACTTTTAACCGAGACTGCTCATTCAATAGGAGATCAATAGAGCGTGTCCTTGACAATAACAGGACGCACGAGTCTTGGCGACAGAAGTACCTAAACTCATAAGAGCACGCTTCGAACGGGGTATCGTTTGCCTTCCTGACACGTTTGACTATACACAGATGGTAAGTACATTGCGCATAAAAGCCGAATGGCTGAGGCAAGAAAATCAACATAGTGACAACCCAAGCACAGATAGCGCTGCGAGGGAATTCTTTAAAAAGTCTCAAGTAGAGCCACTGCTGCACGCGCATGTTCGTTCTCGAAAATCGCACAATTTGGTCACATTTAAGTAATCGACATCGGACAAACTCGGGCATGTCAAGCCGAGGGGGGAGAAAGACGGCGAGATACGGCAACGCTATCTGTGCTTGGGGTGCCGTATTTTGCTGCCTCAACCATGTGGCATCTATGCGCAATCTACATACCATAACATTATCTTTGCTGTACAGCCATCGGGGAATGTTTCTATCACGCAGACCAAGCCTACATTGGTTGACGTACGAATGTATGGCTACATCGGTTTATGAGTGTAAGTGATGAACTGAATCATCTACATCTAGAGTCTAGACAATGGTTGAGAAGTGATATATAACAGTATGTAGGTAACAGTTACATGATGCGAGGAACCTGTTACCCATCTGGTTCCGAACCGTTGCACGCAGGAAGCCTGTTCCAGACCTCGTAACAAGAACAGCATATGCTTCTTCACGTCAAGCAAAGCGAAGGTCTTTGAGCCAACACAATCTTTTAGACCGTTTGCCATTTTGCCAGTGTGTTTGTAACGCAGTTTCAGCCACTATTGTTGACCGATCTGCTTGAAATTAGGAACTAAGGTTCTTGTACCAATACGAAATGACGTATGTGTATAAAGAATTTTGAAACAAGTTTACAGATCAAGATGGTAGATAGCCATTTAATTCCGAGATGGTGGATGTAGTAGTAGGATATTTCAAAAACTACCGACAACCCCATGCTTTGGATCCATTTCTGAACGTCTAATCAAGGCAGGCAATTACGTCTTTCTGTCCTAAAACTAACGGTTAAGAGAACGAATTTCAGAACACATTTGCCTGGCTGGTGCGTTTCTTGCACGACGCTCAGCTTCAGCCAGTTCTTTGAACACTGCGTTAGTGTTACTATTATTTAGTTATTATCTACGTGTTTATATGTGTGTCAAAGGCACAACTTAGATGTCAGAAACGTAGAAAAACAGATAGTATGAATATTCTTGTTGTACGTTGGTACAATATTAAAATATTTCATCTTGGTGTCTAAAATGTAAACTAAAATTAGTACAAGTATTATCCGAAGAAGAATCCATCTTAACCGTTGAAGATTATAGAAATAATTTAATCTAATTGAACGGTTTTGTGCGTGTATTTAATTTTTAAAACCTCTCCGGCCTGACGTAACCTAAGTTACACTTGAGCGTAATTGAAATACAGGTTTTAGTACGGTTAGGATTTTAAACGAAATCATGATTTGTCTTAAGTATGTATTGATTCAGGAAATCTGTGCAACCTCAAGTTGATCCTAGAAGCGTGAATTCCACTCAAAACGAACCGACACAACAAAAGCGCACAGCTCCCGCGGCCCACTTTCCGGCGCTCAGTTGAATGTATCAATAACAGATTGTAGCATGACTGGCGCACTGGACACACACTATTGTGAGAGTGTAACTGTACAGATGTCGCGTCTAGACCCTCAACAATGCAATCATAGAGGCCGTGACTCTGATTACAGGGCGGCCTAGGAAATCACAGGTTCACCGGAAGTGGGTCATCGTGCTCGAAAGGAAATCACGGTTGCGTTGGTTTTAATTGCTGAAGAACCATGGACACGCTGAAGCAGCTGGTAGTCTCAAAGGAAAGTCCCGTCATGTTATTTTACAGCGTAACATAATGATAACAGCGTGATAACTGAAATTCATTCAAGGGGCTAGTGTAACAGCTGGTGCTGACTTTGCTCAGTCTACTTAGGCCTTAGCTAAGCATTTCTATGTTAGTTTATATTATACAATATTTCGTTGTAGACCAAAAGCTATAGTACTAAGAAATGACAATGTATAGTTTTTATGGTAAGAGATTCTAACAATTAGTAATCTTGGTTTTTATATACAAAATAGAATGCATAACGAGATGTAACGGCAACCTGCATAGACCATTAAAGGCAACTTTTTGGAAAACTATTACAAAGGGCAATTCATTTTAATGTTCAGTGCACGTTAATTCATTTCAACTATTGGTAACGTAACTTAAATATACGTACTTAAATAAGCTTAACTTAGAATTTTAGCCTGGTAAACGATGTGTTTGGGAAACAGTTGTATTTTTAAAGAACTGAAGAACACGGCAGTATTTGGGGTCTTCATACTTCAACAACGCTTAGCCAATGTAAGGATGTGTTATTCTACTCCCCTTGATTAACTTTGAAATATCAAGAGAAAAACAATGATTTTAAATTCCCGCAAAGAGTTAAGCTCTAAACACAGGAGAGAGGAGTGGACGGACAGTGCGAGGGATTTGGAGACTTTTACGCACGGTTGTCATGAAGTACAGTCGAGACTTGCCGCTATTCTTCGGTACAGTACTGGAGTGTGTAATTTTATGTTATTTCCTAACACTACGTGTTTATGGTTATGACTGGACGGATGATGGGAGGGGAGAGGGGCAGCGAATGTATCCAAAAATGTTTCTGTGTTAGGATTCTTTTTTCCGTGACAGTAACAAGTGTTTCCGAGTTATCGAGAGTAAGAAATTAACCGCCCCAGGAAGCAGTTCTGTAATAGTCTGCTGGTTGACCCATAACAATTAATTACTAAATACTAAAATAAAAGGTTGAGACCGATTGTATGATACTCTAGGTTAGTTATTGTACTAGCCAGTACTGATAGTAGACATTGAGATTCATGAAGCGGCGTATGCGATCAATTTACTTTAGTTAGGAAGGTACTTTTGAACTTTGCGTAAATGTAGAAAACAAATCTTCTTTCTACAATACATTTAATACTGATAATACATAAAGTCGTATACATCTAATACTGAGCACCTTCTGCCTTCTTTCTATTAACAAAAAGACATTTTCTAATAGAGAAAAAGTCTATATCAAGTTGCATATTGACTTTTAAGACTATAAGCATGGTACAATAATGAATATAGGATCATTATAACTATGCTTTTGGTGGTCACAATACTCTCTGTCTCTCAATACAGTGGTTTTAAATCCCAACCCCAATAAAATAGCAAAGTTTCTTGTGTCAACTCCTCTGTTGTTGCTTGCAGACTCTACCTCGACCTTGCCGCGGTCACCAGGTCATCGTGCCTCCGCGCCACTTTCTGCTTTCATTTCCACTTCTCATTCTCTTCTTGTTTCATCGCTTCTTTCCTTTTCTTTCCTTCTTTGTCACTTCTACTTCCCTGTTACTCGTCACTGTCTACTGTTTTGGTATCGCTTCCTCACTTTTATGGATGACTCTCGATTCTACTTTTTCTCTCTGCGTGTTTTTTTGCGTTTGTCGCTTTGTGGTTTGTTGATTTCTCCTTAATTGGTGGGTTTGTTTCAAGTTGTGTGGTTTGTTTGTTTTCACGGTGTGTGATTCACCGTGGTTTACTTTTGTTTTGTGTTTTAATTTCTTCATTGTCTGAGTTATGGTTGCTTTAGAAATGGTTTTTGCAGATGGTGAAAAATTCAATTGATTTAAGAATGAAATTATTTGTGTTTTTAAACAACAGTAATGCTGAAGTTATAAATTTTCCAAGATTGAAAAGACGGACCATTGTTTGAAAGAGGCAGAATTATTTTTGACATACACATGTCCTTACAAGTTAATCAATAAACAACTGTGTCTGAAATGAGCACACTGTACGTAGCCAAGGCTCGTTCATATAAAATTGTTTTGGACGTATAACTCAATACTTGTTTGAACTATTTAACTAAAATATAATATAGAGAAGTGTTACGCTCTTACAGAAATATAACATTTCATAAAAAATAGTGTTTGAAAATAAAAAACCGGTGTCGTTAAAATCTATTTAAGAATTACTATTTTAAACCCGAAGTTTGTTCACATAGAATGATACTGAATCACTAGAATAATATTACCAATAATGCAAAATAGTAATCGATCCCGAAAGGACATCTCCAATATTACTTTCGTCCGACCTGTCCACCGGAGTTCCTCCCGAACCCGAGATAGCCGAGGAATGGTGTCACAGATAGCCAAGGGGCACTAATGGAAGGTTCTAGTCGGAGTTAGTGACTCTGGTCCGGTTCCTCACACTCACAGCACGAAATTGAAACATTCCAGGAAACGTGCGTAACACAGAAGTGGACATTGTGAGCTTTCGCCTGTCCTTTCTTGGAATCGTGATTCAGTATGTTTAATTTATTTGGATTATTTTGACAAAATATTACTTCATTGTTTAGTTGAAATGAAATGAAAAGTCTGTATTTACGAGGGGAAATTAGGATTTTATAATCCTCTCTACCACTTAACCGCGGTGCTTAATTATTGTCATGTTGATTATTTAGTCGGAAATGTATTTAGTTGTTATCAGATTGGTAAACGTTGACTGTGTAACTAGTTTTGTTACATTGTTTTAAAATGAAATTAAAAATGTATTATATTTATAATAAAATGCATATTAGTGAATTGAGGACTGTAATTTTCTAGCATTCGCCTTCGCACTTAACCCAGATTGTAGATTTAGAGATAACGTAGATATCTCAGATCTTACATGGTTAAGGTGTCTTTTTAAACTGTATTTTAATTAGACTATTAGTATTATTGTTTGGTTAAAAATGTAGCCTTAGTCTTAAACGTTGTTTTAATTATTTCTTGTGATCGATATCTGATATCAAATACTACTAATACAAGCTTAAAAAGTAAATATTTGTTAGTTTTAATATTATTTTGATGCGTCAATAAGAATAACGAATAAATAAATAAATAACTATAGACCTAAGTATTGAATTTAAAGACGATTTAAATTCATGAAATTACATATTACATCGATGCGTAGAAAACCCATTAAAACGTGAATATTTAATTGGAATGTTGTTACTTACCGCGAATAGAACGCGAGGCAGCGTAGACCGAGAGAACCACGCGAGGACCGAGCGAAGCACGGCGCGACAAACAACTGAACTAAGGACGAGCGTAGCGAGCTCCATCCAGCCCCCACTCACTGGGGCACCATCAGTCTGTCAGGTGGGGGCAGCACCGGACACCCGGGGTACGCAGGTTCAAACCACAAGCTGGCTTGAGATAGTTTATTCGACAAATGCTCACGGGTTTCTTTAAATTTTGAATGTGCATCAAATTGAATATAATATAATATATTGAGACTATTTACCAAGATGGCAGTGGAAAATCGCCATCTTGGTTTGGCTGATTGGATTTTTTCGGTCTTTGGTACAGATGTTAAGTACAGTGTCATAAATGTGTACAATAAGTTTAAACGGAATCGGATCGATCACATAGTTTTATAACGTAACATTCTTGGGAAGAAACGGCCCTCCAACCTTACAGGTAATTTTTAATTTTGTACGAAAGAACTATGTGGTTTTCTGTACAGAAAGTCAGAAATGCTTTAAAACCTTATAGCGAAATAGAACGGATATTAAAAGGTCAGGGGAGACAGCGAAAAACTGGTCTGTCTAAAGTAGATAAAAATTGCTATAAACGAAGAGTCACAGTGAAAAAAGTCACAATTCGAAAAATAAATGTGTCGAAAAATTACTCTAGTAAACCTTCGCTTTGGCTAAAAAATTCTCAGAACTGAGGATTTGTACATGATAAATTTAGGAACTTATGATTGTAAGCAAAAGCTAGAGTTTGACTTTAGTTTAGTTGCTGCGACACCTCATCACTGAACTCTTCAGCAAATGTGCTATATTCAGTCTCTCTATGCTAGAAAGTGGCTTGTAGTGCTGCCAGTTAGAGAGCACCACTGATGTGTACAAGCATGGTTGTATATGTTCTCCCAGAGAGTGAACTGTAGTGCTGTAGTGAGCCCTGGGGGACGGTGTCTATATGGTAGGATACATCATGAGGAAGTGGTTGGCCTGCATACCTCCTGCACCTCTACATCTAGGACTCGTCCTGTCGAATACCGTCTTCTGATAGGACATTAGATAGCGTGCATCCATAACAGTGGGGTCAAGTTATGAGTAATGGTTAGTTAACTCCCAAACACGTCATCTTCTGATTCGTACACTTCAGTGTAAGCTTTGGGCAATTTTCTTTAACTTCTTTTTCAACATCATAAGCGTAATGCACTCAAAAAATAGTTTTTGACTACGGACGAAATAGAAAAAGATCAATAACGTTTTAAGGACATATTTTTAACTTCCTGCAAAACTGCACGCTACAAGAGTTTACTTAAATAAAGTTATACACGTAGTAAAGTAGTACAAAATAATGAATTATTTTGTTGATTAGTTCCTAACTGGCGGTCCCAAACCTTTATCAGTTTCTCATTGGATTAGGCTACTTCGTGTGTCTTCTTGAAAAGTTTCAGTACATTTCTTCTTTCTCTTAATAGTGAAGATAGTGTTGAAGGTTTACAAAGTCAATTATTGTACTGATAGGCTTGTATTGACGATGACTACCTAGCCAATCGGTTTCGTTTGATCATAATTTTTCGCTCAAGATTAATACACGCAATTCGTCTGAGGACGTTTTTAAAATTGACAACCAACTAAAGAGAAACCTTTGGGATAGCAAATTAGCTGACTCTTTACCTAAAAACGTGGAATTGTATAACACACGATTGTTAGGTGTTAAGAATTTGTCACAAAATTGCGTACTTACAAAAAACAACCACATCTCGAGACCAGAGTCTACAAACAACAAATGATCTAGCAACAACAACAACAGCAACTGAGTTCACAGCGTTGTTCTACTTCTTCCAACAAGATAATAACACAGTCAACCATTCTAACTGCAGGAGAACGATTCCGGACACTAAAACACAGTTCTGTCCACGGGTCATCTTCAACACTGACACTGTGCCATCTCCAACATCTGTTGGTGTTGTCTATGTAGAAATCGACTCACCAACAAAATTAATATTGCTGATTGTTGAATTGAAATGAAATTGTAGGCTAATACGGTAAATGTTTAGTGTAAGTAATTTCCGTGAAACGTTTATTGAGTTTTGAAGTTTGTAATCTTGCTGCTATAGAACTCGTCAAACCGTTTTCTTTCAGGAACCATTTACATGTAAGAATTACTGGTGTGGAACTTTTACTTTCTGGCCCTAACTTCACCTACATTAAAACTCATCCCTAAAT
Organism: Matsumurasca onukii; assembly: GCA_018831715.1. Taxonomy (NCBI): domain Eukaryota; kingdom Metazoa; phylum Arthropoda; class Insecta; order Hemiptera; family Cicadellidae; genus Matsumurasca; species Matsumurasca onukii. The sequence continues at coordinate 38,853,468 of CM032061.1, read as the reverse complement.
TAACGCTGTAATAAAAATCTGATAACTTTTCAAGTATTTTTTTTTAGAAAATACCGTCAATTGTTACAAATTGTCTTATTGTAGTTTACAATAGACGGCTAGTGCTAACTTTCTAGTTTCCATGTTATATTTTAGATTGTTTTTCAGCTGTAGACGGTACCAGATCCCAGATTTCGAAACGTTATGAACGTCTTGGTCGATGGGAAATTTCCATAACAATCTTTCAAATTCTAAAACTCTCCCATTACCAATAAACAAACTTCAAACACAGAGACGAGGAGCTTGATACTTCCAAGCACTGAGACCCACGCACGCGTCATCAGACGACACTCGGGGTTTAACGGTAGGTGATGTGGAGGAAATCAAATGAAAGTGACTGGGATAAGTTCCTAGAGAATACCGTTATGCTACTACCCAGTATGCGAACATGTAGAGCTCTACTATCCAAGCCAAAAACACGCATCGATGCTGATTAGATTAGAATGAGGTAGCATTCTTCCGATCGGAGTCTATCAATTCCGGTCCGATAGACTTCCGAGGCTCTAGCGGTTTGCGGTTTCTCTACCAAGAATGCCTGTGGCCAGTGAGGCATTTCATTTGTGGGCTGAATAAACAAGAACGTTTTGTCTGCAGAACTTTAATTTGGTAAAATGATGTGGGCATTTTAAAGAACTTGAAAATAACAACAAGAGAAAGCTTCAAAAACTGACGGTTGATTTACACAAGATTACATCGTGTAAACGATGTTCGCGGTAATGAGATATGCGCAGTTGGCCACACTGGCCATTTCCGGTACACACGCGCATGCGCAACACTGAGCAAATAGAGCACCAGTGCGCATGTGCAGAGCACATGTAGGCCGGTGCGTCACCTGAGGAAGGAGCCAGTAGCGCGAAAAATCGAAACGCCGCTGTTGTTATTGGTTCTGAAAAAAGATGGTGGTAGGTAGAAGAAAAAGTTTGAAATAAGATATGAAGCCACCTAATTGTTTACAGTTTACATTAGGCATGCCAATTATATCTATTTGTATTCTAATGTGGAATTGAAACTTCACTTGAGTTCCCACGTTTCTGACGCTTTCTCGGGCTCGACAAAACGCTGAAACCGCTAAATCTGTTCACTGTCGTGACAAGAGAGGAGACAACAAAGAATATAAATATCTTCACCGACATGCTGGTAGACTAAGAATTGTTCATGATTTCTGTCTTTTAATTATATTGGGCATATCTAACTATACTTTTATGTTCTAATATATATATATATTTTAATTCTGCTATTTTTGGCTTCATATCGAAGACACAGATACTCATGAAGTATGCCTAGGGATGTCAAGACTAGAGACAGGCCAGGAATCTAACGGTTTTGGCAAATTCCACTTGGCTGTACACCGAATTCCAAAACTATTCCTTAAAAAATGATTGTTGGGTTCCACCATCAAATTGATACAGAGTTATTTGATGAGTGTCATGCAGTTTATTTTGTTACTTGACAATAAAGAGGTTTGAGTTTGATGAAACTTAGAATAGAAAACTTGAGCCATAGTAATTTAAAAGTTAGAGGAAATAAAACAAACACCAATACTTATAATCATTCAACTTGCGAGGCCTTTCGATAGCAAGGCTATCATCGTCGGACAACACAAATTTTATTTTCTCTAACTTTTAAATTGAGGAAACTTATCAAAATATTAAGTTCTCGAGAAATCCATCTCCTGATTCTGAGAAGCTGAAAGATTAATGAGCTTTATGATCAGATTTCCGCAAATTTCATATTTTGATTCGTAGAAATCATAAATGCTTTCTTATGCTGACTCCATATTCAGATAAATATTGTCGTAATTTAAAACCGATTTAAATAATGTCACTATATTGATCAGTCACGTGCTATTTCATAGTTCAATAAAATAACATAAGACTACTTTTAAGGTCTGACCTGAAAATTCTCAATATAAGCAGGCATTTACATAACAAACGATATTTTGGTAAACCTTGAGGATGGTTCGTCGTTGAGCAGGAGGTTACAATGGGACTTGTCACAGAAACTGGAATTTTTATTGGAGTATGAGAATAATTACCACACTCATAAATACACGATTCAGATCCTCAGAATGGCACGAATCAGGGGAAAGATAGGATTTATGTTTTGTCATCATTCTTGCGAATAATGAGTCTTTATGTCTCAATTTGACTGTATATCGTCCAAATAATGACAAATGTGACTTCTTTATGTCCATTTAATAGGGAGACAAGGAATGCGGATGTGAACATGATTTGTGAGCAAGCGATTGGATAAAACCGAATGATACGTGGTTGGCTTGGACCAATGGTAAAATGTGACTTTCATCTTCAACAAATAAGGGGGCAAGGAATATGTGTATGATTTATGAGTAAACAATTAGTTGGACAAAGCGTAATAAGTAGAATACAACACAATTAGTCAAATAGCTAAGTGGTAAAGTGTGTGATTATCACCAAACCGGCCCCGGTTCAACTCCCGGCGCTGCAATAACAACTTTTTCACGATGGCCACTCCCCGTGGTTGGGAAGTCAAGTTAAGACATTGGTCCATTCCATTGGTCGTTAAGCTATTATTTAGTGGCACAATCTGGGGAGCAGTCGGCCCTAGTAACAAGACTAAATCTCATCGTCCATCGAAACACTCATCACACTCACCATTCATCTTATATTCACTTTAAAATACCCTCTAGCAGTGGTCGGTTTCTCAAATCAAAGTATCAAACAGGGACATTGAACAGGGAATACCACAAGGACTATGTGAACATGCAATTGTGCTGTATACTTTCTTAATTGACTTGCCTATGTTGACGTAATTTGGTTTTCATCTCCTTTAATTAAACCTCCACTGCATATAAATGTAGGGGTTTACAAACTATCTATCAGCCTGTTCAGATGGGGCAGATTACTGGGTAGCCCCTGGCTGCAAAACTAACCACATCTCGGCTTACGTAGGTCTGTGGTGATGTAGCGGTCAAGGTCATTGACTTCAAGGTCGCCCCAGTGATACCCAGTCAGCATTTAGCAGTGGTCCTTGGGCTACAGGAACAGTTAGTCGGCCACTGCACTCCCTTGCCTTGCATCACCACCATCATTCAAGACCAGTTGTCATGCGAGTTTGCAAATACCACTTTGATTTCGGTGGGAAAAAGCATAACAATTCTTAGCTTACCCCTTTGATATCGATTTTGTTATAAAATAGGTTTTTGATTGCCTCGACTGTTAACAATATAATGTAAACAATGCGACCAAGGCTTGAAAACATCCATGAACACAACACAAGAAACGGAATCAACTTAAACCTACCCGCACATTGCTTGAAGCTGTTTGAATCAAGCCTAGTTATGCAGGTGCGAAGTTCTTCAATGCCCTTCCGCAAAAACTAAAAGGACAGAACCCAGGCGTTTTGAAGAAGAAGTTGCAGCATTGGCTCACAGCAAAACCCTTCTACATTGCGGTGGAATTTTTGAACTGGAGAGACTCTGACTAATCCATTATTGAGTATTCTGTAAATAATTTAAACATTTGACGCCATTTAATTTGATCTTTAAGATTGTAATAGTAAAGAATACTCTCTCTTAATATTCAATAATTGTGTTGAGGGTTTTTAGATCCACGGGATGTGTTGATGTGGAAGGAACATCATCAGACGTGAAGTCATTGTAAGAATCCGCCTGTGGGCTTCGTTTCTAAAGTGTAAAAGTAAAACACGATACACATTACGGAACACCGAAATAAATTAACACAATTTTACAGTTCATAAAAACACCAAAATAAATAATAGAGCCCAGTAAACTTGTTATAACCAATATTTGTCAAAAGCTGTGTTATATTATTTTTATTTTGTTTTTGTGTTTTGCAAACTGTCAAATTGTGTTATTTTGTTTCCGTGTTTCGTAATGTGTCTCATGTTTTACTTCTCAACGAAGTCAATAACGCGTTAATAACGAAGCCAACAGGCGGATTTCTACAAAGACTGCACGTCTGACGATGATGTTTTCACATCGAAACGTCCCGGAGATGTAACAACGCTCAACACAATGTTTGGATTTTGACACGCGTAATTAAAAACCTATTTTATAGTCTAAACTTAGGGAATGCAAAATATGCGGTTACGTAGATAACAATGCAAAAATTGTTCGTAACCTTTAAAACCAACCCTGTAATTTGTTTCTTCAACTCGATTCACCGTTGTTCTCTTGTCTCTCCGTAAAGATATGACTTATGAAGAGTAGAACTGATACAGCAGTCACATTTAGTAGATGGTACGACAGACGACTCCAGGTACTGTCCGTCCCACGTTCTGAGGACACCGTTACTGGTAGCGCTAGCTCGTAGAGCTCTAGTCGGCGCAGGATAGCTCGGCCTCTTCTTGCTGCTATCAGACGCCTTCAAGTGAATATAAGACAAATGTAAAAGTAATATCCAACCAAGTACTGTACTAGCTTCATTTATCCGTGAGCCCTCTAAGAACATAAATTTCTAAACCCTCAAGCACTTATTAGACTCTCGTTTTTGGAGGTTTCCTTTTTCTATTCAGAGAAATAGATATTTTTGGAGAAAATACACTCATGGACAAAATTATGGAACCAAATGATTTTCTTTCATTTCATTGTCCCTTTTTCGTTTAAAATTGGAATATTCTTTAGGAAAGCGTACGTAAATATTAAATACCAACTAAACGATTACAAAAACTCAAAACTATACAGGGTGTTAATCGAAAAAGGGCGATGAAATGAGAGAACACTTTTTGGTTCCATAATTATTTTGTCCATGAGTGTATATAGCTTTTATTGAAGAAATAATAAGATATTTTTACTGTACTGAGTTCCTCAAAGTATCCTGGGAACAGTTAAGTTCTTTTTGAATCAAAGTTTTGAATAAACGTCAAGTAAAGTTAAAATCTTGAGTGTAAACGCCCATGGCAAACTAAGAAATTAGTATAATTATTTGTTAAATTTAAAGCAACATAAAAGTTATATTACTACAGGTTATTCAAAAGAATGTCCTACTTTCAAACATTTATCATTCAATAATTATTTCTTAGATTATTACTTAGATATACATAAATTAAATACTAGTAAAAAGAGCACTTTTCAAAGTTTGTCTTCCCTGGTACACTTCTATAAATGCTCACCATGTACTCTCCCGACTAAGGTCTAGCCGAAAATCAAACTATTTTCTGGTAGATCACAAAGTTAATATTGATTTATGAAATTGACTGCAGCTCTGATACGGTTCCACAGGTCGTATATATTTTTGTCAGAGTGGGTACGTACACATTCCTCATACATAGCTCCACAAAGGAAATTTACGAGGAAATCACAAATCTACGACGAAGCTTTTGCTGAACTGAACTGACTGGCTTTTTGGAAATTCAAGAACGCAAAATATCTTGTGTTGAATGGGCATCCATCTTGTTTATAATTATAAGTTGAAATCACCTCTCAGTATATGTAAACAAAACTTTGAAACTTCTTCTTATCAACAACATGTAAATTATTCACACTATAAAAGTTACAGAAGAATGAAAGTAGCACATTCTTTTTGAATAATATGCGGTACAAAATCGACTGCAAACCAGTTTAGGTTCAGCTTTACTAAATAGTGTTTTGTTTAATCTATTTCTTCTAACATTCTAACATCTATTTCTACTAACATCTTAACGTGTACTAAAGTTATTTTGTAATTTTGTATTATGTAAAAATGTAAAAGCTTACATTTAAAATAACTACTTATTTAAAAACAACTTGTTACTTGATAAACACAATAAAAAACTACATCTAGGAGAGCTCCTTATTGGATTTACAATTTATAGTTGATGGAAACACAAACAATCCAATAAAACTTTGTAACGAAACAGTTAAACATAATTGTTAAAAAAGACGTGTTGCTTTGACCAGTACACCACAGCATCTGCCTACAGTTCAGTTGACTCGACTACAATTTATAAACACGTTAATGTTTGTATATTGGAGAATTGTCTGAGAAATATTAGCACAAAGAGCAAGGTAGTTCGCTACAGCGCTCTGCTGCCTTTGGATCGTCTATTCGAAGTGCGTACGGAAACATCAAACAAGTTTTTTATATTTGATCATTGTTATAAAATAAGTTGCACATATAAATGAAAGCATATGTAAATATATCATAACAATATAAATAAAAACATAGTTCATTCTGAAATAATTCAGTTTTACACAAAAAATAGTAATGCGTTTGTCAAAGACCGTTAATGTCAGCCAGCCTGAGGCGCCTTCAAAACAAAAGCAGACTAAGAAAGCAGCGCCGCAAGTAAGTGGCAGTTCGCGTACTGAAGGCGCTCCATGGAGCTATTTAATCCATCCTAACCTTGTTATTGAAATAAATAGTATTAAATAGTTATTATGTGTGTTATTCTTTTTCAGTATTAACACATTTTACCTAAAATTATGTGAAATAAAAATATATAAAATGAGAATATACGAGTAGATGTGTTAAATCATTGCAATTTGGAAGTACTGTACTTATCTCCAAATTTGTGGTGGAATTAAAATCTATACCAAAACACCTTAAGAGAGATTCACGTTTGATAATAAATAAATAATTACTTATTGCATGAACATTTTATCGTAAGTGCACAGCAATCGTCAATGTTTTTTATAACTAAAGTTTGCCTTTAATTCTAACATCGATCTTCCATTTAAACAAACAATTTTACACTAACTACATATAGTCCAGGCAACGAATGCTCGAAAAATGATTTAGAGAGAAATTAATTTAACACAATTTTGACTTCGTAATTTTGTTAGGAGGTGAACATATCAAAAGTTCCCGCCCGTAGCCTTTCAGCCGATGGAGAAAAAGGTGTCAGATACCATATTTTAGTTTTTTGCTTATATCTTGAAAACTCAGCGTTGTGACGAAGCGTTGTACACATAGCGTACAAAATGAAAGCTGATTTAATTTGGTACAAGTAGTACTTTTAAGGGTTTCGGATGTATTGTATGGTTTTTGAGATATCCACTCTCAAAGTCTGTAATTTTGAAAAGACATTCTCTACTCCACCGGCTCAAAGGCTACGGGCGGGACTTTTCAGTTACGAAGTCAGAAATTGTGTTCCAAACACTTCCTCTAAACCTTTTGTTGCCTGGACTAATAAAAGCTGTACAATGCATGAAATTTAATTACGTAAATAATTGTGACGAAAATATTAGAACTATTTGCTTGGCAAATTTATACAACGGATACATTTCTGCAATGAAGTATTAAATTAAATGCTGCAATCAACACTTAAACTAAATTTGGCGTAACCTTTTTACAGCATAATAACGGATTTATTTCTATAAGTGCGCTTATAGGTCACGCCAAGTACTGTGGAAAGCCGTTAATAAAATAGATCTAGACTAAAAGAAAATTAAAATAAACGTTACAGTTAAGTATATTTGATGGTTCGCGTCAGTTTAGTTGATGCTGTCAACATGAGATTACATAGTTTGAAAGTTAGGTTGTTAATAGTTTTAGTTCTCTTGGTCGGTGTAAAGTCTGAATGTGTGGAATGGGGAGGAAAGGTAAAACATTTTACTCGCGTTTGATAAACTTTAGAAATTACAACTTACTCAAAAATTAATCCGTATACAGATACCCAGCAAGTCGATTGTTAGAGCAAAACGCTGAAAACTGTGAAATATAATTGTCTATGATAGCCAAGAGAGATGTTATAATGAATTAAGCAAATGAAATAGGCGAAATCCTCTACAATCGGTTGGACAAGTTTTGTTTATGTGTGCGTTAATGGGCTGAATGGTTTGACATTTGTACCACGTGTAAACATTTCATTTAAGTATTTTTGAAATCGTAGCCAACTCGTAAAAGAAGCATGATTTTCCAAAAGAACTTGAATTTACGTTTTAACAACTGCATTTCTGGTCAGTTTGTCATGAACCTATTAATGTTCCCTTGGCTAGAATCTATATATTAAAAGAATTTATGAAAATCTAGTGTCAGTCAGTACGACCGTTCTATCAAACCGATTTTATTAATTTTCTTTTAATGAAAGGTATTTATGCATAGATTCGTCATCAAAAATCGCTTAACTTTCGCCCTTCTCGAGTTATACTCAAAAAGGCTTTTTTCTCATGTTTTCTTACCTTTGTCCTATCATATCTCAAGTTCTTATTGAGATAAATTGTTCGGTTTGGCCTAAGAACACTCAGTGATCTATGCTCTTTCCTTAGAGATATCATTCGACCTATTTAGTTACATCTAAGAGGAGTTATGCGTGGACAAACTACTTGTTTGCACTGTTAAGAATTTAAATTTGCTTGAGATAAAACATATAGGCAAAATATTAAAAATGCCCACCTGCTGTAAATGTAAACATCTACAAATAATAACAATAACAGTGTATAAGTGTGTGTGTTGTGGAGCAATAAGGGCATCTAGTATGTTTTAAAATGATCAATGTTCGCTTAGTGACTTTGTGGAGAGGATTCAATGAATCAGCGCCTTTAGAATCAGCGCTCAATATACATCGAGTTTCTTGACTAATACTTACAACACTGTACAACCACAATGTGTTAATAAACTGTTTCTTAGCAAGGGAAGAAACAATTCAATTATAATGTTCCATGGTTTGATACATAGAAAAGGACTGTACATGGTACATACCAAGGTTCCTATATACTAACCTTGGGTACATACTAGATACTAGAACTATACATGGTACAAAATAGATACTAGAACATGGTTCATGTTAGATTCTAGAATGTTTCAAATAACAATTATCAGAGTTTAATGTTTCCTCGTGTTGCGTGACTTACATATTATATTATGAACTGATACCAACACTGAACCCTCCGCCTTGTGCAGAACCCGAGTTAACATTTGACAGCTGTAACTGCGGTATTACTGTACAAAATGGATTAAAATTAATTTTACGGGTACCTTTACATGATTCATAGCAGTGAGATCAAAGTTAAAGAGTGGTTAAAAGGTCTCGGACATTTTTCTCCTCATAAGATTGTAGGGTTGGCTTCTTTGACACTCTTGGATTTTTATGTACGCATAGTGCCACATAGTACGGTAAAGTGCATTTTTGGGAGGTGCAAGGTTATCTAACATACGTAGGTTCTATATTTGCCGAGTTGGTATGATAAGACCTATGTATTTCTTCCTCCATTTCAACAGGTTAGTGCTCAGATCCTGCGGAATAAGAATCAAAATCTCTATTGCGTTTGAGCTGCAATCGTGATACTGATGTATACCGTCATAACTTGGCACAATGTGTGTGAATTACAGTGCAGTCGATTGCACGGCGATTGCTGCTCGAGAGCGCTCGAGAAGCTCATCTGCACCACCTTCGGCTCCCTGCCCGGCCGCTGCCAGTACCTCAACGGATCCCTCCCTGAGGACGAGGCTCCTCCACCCACAACCGCTGAGTGTCCCGTCAACCCACAACATCGCAAGGTAAAGTAACACCAAGGTAGATCAAGGTTTAAGGATGAGTTCTCGTGGGAGTTGACCGGGAAAGAACAAGATACGAACCAAGAAAATCGATGAAGTAAACCAGTCTTAATGTACTTTTCAAACGATTTTTGGAGCCCCTGTTTTCGATCATTTAGTCTAGCCAGGACGCCAATTTCCTTCCAAAAAACAAAAGTCCCCACAATGTTCAATCTCACAAAGGTGATCTCTTTTTTATCTAGTGTCCATACAGGTCTTCTCATCCTGTCAATAACAATTATTTGCTCTATAAGGCCAACATTATCGTGAACAATGTTGTTTCATCGGTGCTTCACACCCGATCTGTCCAGAACTTATTTTTCTGTACAGTAGAGAACTGTCATTACAACTCAACGAGCCTTGAGAAGTTCTCTTTGCCTAACGCTTTTGTAAAACCACACCCAACACGAGCACTGTCTGTTCAATCATAATAAAATTAAAATACGTTATTGTCCTTTAACAAAACTGTCTTGTGTGATTATGTTACTAACGCGTGAAATGTGTGATGTAAAGAGTTGAACTGACGTTGTCTACAGATCTGTGGCCAGAGACACGAGGACTGCTGTTTGGGGGAAAACCTTAAGTGCATCACCTGGGGAGAAGACAACGGCGCCTGCTACAATACTGAGCTCTGAACATGTACTTTTCACAGTAAATATGTTACCTACTGGGTAACGTTGAAATCTTCATTCATTTGCCGATTACAAATGTACAAATTCTTTGAAATATGTTGTGTTTTACCAATTTTGACCCAACATTTCCAGGAGTATGACCGAGGACAGGGATACAATTGGTTTGGGGTTCCCTGAGGTTTTATTCTAGGACCAGATCTTTTTCTCTAATAGTCTTGAACGAGCAATAACTACTGATCAAATTGTCCAGTACACAAACGATACTACTTTGTATCTTGTATTTTGTACTAACTTTGAGATAACAGCTTCTCGTTTGAGTTTTGCTAAGGCCTTAAGCTAGATTTGTCGAGATTGAGTGGTAGAGAGGACTTTGTAGTCCTAACTTCGCCTCGTTCAACAAGACAATCTTTTTATTACAGACTGATGGTTTTGTTGGGGTTTAGTGAATTTCTGTAGAAAATGGAGCTTCTTATTCATATCACCAGAGACAACAAAACGTCGAAGAACAAAACTATCTTCCAAACACCTCCGAAGGTCTTTGGAAACGCGGTATTTACAAAAGAAAGATTTGTATCACATTTACCAAAAACCTGACGAAATGCAGGGCAAAAAAACAAAAGGGGTAAATGTAAAATGTATCAGACCACTCGTTTGGTTTATATGATGGTCAAACCATTGTACTCAATGAGTACACGTATCCCCTACTCAATTCCGGCAAATCTGGCGAGAATATTTGTTACCCCTAGATTGGGAACCTTGTATGTATTTATTTTTAAACCCTCCTAAATCGATACCGGAAAAACAAATGTTTTATTGCACCTTATGTACGTGATTTTCAATACAAATATTTTTTGAACTGTTTGAGCACAGTATTTGCAAGTTGAGAATTGGCAAAATATGGCTATTTCATATTAAGAAATAAAATTCATGTACTGTAAAACATCATTCTATACTCGCTGGAAGTTAGTTGGGCAGTATGAGCCACAGTAGAGTTTTTTTGTGGCTACAAGCCTGGTTACACCCAATACAAAACCAATATGCGAGTATAAAAGTTTAGTGTACGCTACAGCAAAATGTTTCTAAAGTACTGTAACTATAAAATTAAGTACCACGTAACATGTTTTATATGCTTTAAAACCTGTTAAACACCTCAACCTTTTCTACCATGGGGATTTTCAGAGTTAAGAATTGTTTCTAGACTGCTCAGGGTTAAAAGGGGACAAAAGTTAAAACATTAATAGTCTGTTTTTACAAAGCATACATGGACGGTTCGATACACTCTGCATGAAAACGATAAAACTAATGTTGCGTAATGTTTCGGTCCCTTTGACTTGCTTCCAAAGTTAACCTTCCGGTTAGCAAACAATTGCAATAAATCAAGCAGCGAGATGTACTTTAGTGTACAAGTCTTCTGTAAACAATCTAATCCATTGTGCCGGCGGCTTTCAAAAGGCTTGGCAAGTAAACATCATGTTGCATGTGTTCAAAGTTGTTTTAGTTGCGTTGTTGGTGGCTTCCAGCTTTCAGCAAGAAGATTCGAGTGGGCCCCCTTGTGCAAACAAGGGTGAAAAGGTAAATAAATCCGTATAATATCGGTTACTTGCATAACCATATTATGTCAACCTCGATAACGAGGTTTCCTCACATTTTGAATGTGTAGTGTATATCAATTTTCAATTAGGGAAAATAACCGAACGTTTTCATAAACAACCTAGGGTTTGTATCGTACACCTTTTTTCGTGCACACATTTTTGACATACTTTCAAAAACGATTTAATACCAACAAACTCTTCTACAACGATAATCGAATGGAGAAAGTCGTCGTAAAGACTTATTCGTGAATTTCACACGAATGACACTAACAAAGTTTGGTGTGTTCTCTCTTCATGCCACAATTTCCCCCGAATAGCAACTTTACATTTGTGTTGAACTGGGCACAGTTGTGCATTTAACTTACAGTGTGATAATAAGTGAAGTAAATCGTGTCTTGTAATGATTACTGACTCAGGTGTCAACGTTGGAAAACCTTCTGTTCGGAAGAACTAGTTTCGGTTTTTATTATATGTATAACAGTTTAAAATTCAGACGACCATTGCAATATATAATTATAATATGAAACTGATAATGGATTGTAATTTAACCCGAAACTAGTTCAGTCAAAAATGTTTTCCAACGTTGACACCCAAAGGCATGTACCTAGTACTAATCTTTTACATTAATCTTCGACCTACAACTTGTTAAACACTATACCAACCACTCGGAACATACACTGTTGACATGGCTAAGATCTAAGCTTTTAGACCTATTCACCCCATTACTTGTAATGTGTTACGTTTTATTTATAACTTTCATTGCTTTAGTCAAAGAGAACATTCGCAGCTCCAGCCGTGTTTGTCACGAGCCGCACACAACACGAGCAAGCGTGCTGTTTACTCAGTGAACATTCTAAATCTACTTAGATGCGAGCCTGATTGATGATAATGATTACTGACTGAGTGATGATGTGATGTGGTTGCCAGTGTGGGCAGTTCCTGATTGATGATGATGATTACTGAATGATGATGTGATGTGGTTGCCAGTGTGGGGAGTTCCTGATTGATAATGATTACTGAATGATGATGTGATGTGGCTGCCAGTGTGCGGAGTTCCTGATTGATGATGATGATTACTGAATGATGATGTGATGTGGTTGCCAGTGTGGGGAGTTCCTGATTGATGATGATTACTGAATGATGATGTGATGTGGTTGCCAGTGTGCGGAGTTCCTGATTGATGATGATGATTACTGAATGATGATGTGATGTGGTTGCCAGTGTGCGGAGTTCTGATTGATGATGATGATTACTGAATGATGATGTGATGTGGTTGCCAGTGTGTGGAGTTCCTGATTGATGATGATGATTACTGAATGATGATGTGATGTGGCTGCCAGTGTGGGGAGTTCTGATTGATAATGATTACTGAATGATGATGATGTGGCTGCCAGTGTGCGGAGTTCCTGATTGATGATGGTGATTACTGAATGATGATGTGATGTGGTTGCTAGTGTGGGGAGTTCCTGATTGATAATGATTACTGATTGATGATGGTGATTACTGAATGATGATGTGATGTTACAGTGTGGGGAGTTCCTGATTGATTGCTGCGGGAGTCTAATATGTCCAGTGTCTGGAGGTCTGCAGGCTCTGTGCTTGTCAGAGGACGAAGTGTAGACTTGGTGTAGAATGGAGGTACAGAATTGTTTTCTTCTGAATATAATTGTTACAAAAGTACTGTTTATATGGTTTATTAAATACCTTGATATTCGTTGTACAAGTCACACTCTTTAAAATTCGAATACCAATGGCCATGGGTATCCGCTCAAAGATTCAAACCACTTAAGCATATGGTGCGTCTGTATTTCTTCTAAAAGAAAAGAAAGCATTATCCTTTTCGAGTCTTCGTCTAACTATTCTGAAAACATGACGGTCATATTTAAAGTTTCAGAACATTTAAATTTTGAAAAGCTGCTATTTCGGAAAGAGTAACCGCAACTCTTTGTAGTAGTGTTGGCGAAACATTCTCCCTAGAGTTTTGACTTTTTATGTAAAATTCACCTTATATGTCAAAAGGTTTGCTTCCAAAGTCAATAGAATTCAAACGACCCACTGGAATGAGCATAGGGTCAGGTATATTCCCAATTAAGGTAGTAGGTAGGTTTAGTAGTGCTTTTATGACGAAAACATCTACTCATACATCTGGGATGAGCTCAAATCTCAAACATAAAAGCCAAAAGTGCGTACTCTAGTAAAGCAGCGCCCTCTACGAAAGAACGCGTCTTACATTTCTCGTTGCTCGAAGACGAAGTGAGACGCCTGGATGATCGATAGTTGGTTTTGCACTGTGAGCATCCCAGAACTTGAGAACGCGTCTTGCTCTATTTACCAGCCAGAATTTCACTGAAATGCTGCATATTCTTCTGAAGTACTCCCTCTGACATTCTATCAGAGGTGTAAAGCTTTCTTTAAAGTCTTCAGCTGTTTTGTGTGTTTCTGAGTTGCATGAGTTTGTGGTGAACTATAATCTGTGTTATTGAACACTACGTATCTACTACTGCCAACCAAAAGTACAGGACGTTTTATTTTAGTTGAAATTTTTTATTATTTCATTAGGTAAATTAAGCTCCAACGAGATCAAACGTTTACTGCCAGAACTGGCTTTATTCAAGGAAACTTAAAGAATATTTGTTAATTAGGCTCCTTACTCTGTAGCAGAGTTTATTGCAGAACCTGATAACTTCCCATAATATGGAAATATTTAACATAGTAAAATATATAGTAATTTCAAAATCAAGTTAGCCAATTCGAACTACAATATCTAAATTAAAATAAGAAGACTTTATAAGACGTATGGACATTATTTCACCGTTTTACCAGTGGCTGCCCATTCTGGCATTTTAAATTGTAATTCACCTCTCATTTCACCAATATTGTATCATCTCCATTTCATAAAAGTCAACACAATTCACATTGTACACTGACCTAATAAAAATTAAATTATTATTATTGACCCAAACAATTAAAAACATCAACACATGTACGAAAAAACTAATCGAAGTACATCATTTTGAACAAAATTATATGGAAATAAATTTATCAAAATTTAAATGAATTATCATCGAGTCCCTCAGTTCTCCGAACGTTTCTCCTCTTTATACGGACAAACCTAACATTTGGCTTTTGCAAACGGATTCTTAACTTCGTCGTGTCCGATTTCACAAAACATAGCCGAGGCGAGTTGTAAACGCTACTGTGAACCCTAGTGAATACCATATAACGGCCGGTATAAACTACACCTGAGTCCCTTTGGGGCGCTTTTCCTCCCAAGGTGGGTTATCATATAATATGAAAACTGTATTTGTGATCCGATTTCGATTAGACTAGGCATAAACATTTATCACACCGTACCTGACAGGTCCATCATAACTTAATCGTACATTGATACAGTGTGAAATATGGAATCCTTTGTAAACTATTTACATAACGATTATCTGCCATTTGCTGATTATATCATTCTTGTAATGGATAACGTCAAATGTCACATCAACTAGGGTATAAACTTTTATGATTTTGTTATTTTCATATCGATCACTATCACTATTTGAGATGCCGACCACTCTCATGAGGGTATTTTAAGGAAAATATGTGGTGAAGGATGAGTGTGATGAGTGGTAGTAATGAGTTATGAGGTGTAGTCTTGTTACAAACTAAGGCCAACTCTTCCTTAGAATGAGTCATTGATTAGCCCAATGACGCTAGTAATAAGATACGAGTACTATTGTCTCACATTTCAACGCCCTGTTAAATTAACGTAATCACACGCCTTATGAAATCCCAATAGTGTGTAAATGTTTTACAATTAAACAGAGTGTATTAATACAATTGGAATTGTTTTTGTTTGTAAACTATTTTAGTGCATCGTAAATCCTTATAAAACAGTAAAACTACTCACGTGAGTCAATAATTTCGTTAAATATTTTATTCTAGTACTTGAACAGCTAAACCTGTCGGTTTAAAACACATAATAGTGTACGGATTGAAAACATGGTGTTTGGGTTGTTCAAAGTTTTGCTACTCTGCTTGTTTGTGTTTGTGAATGTCCAGGTCGGGGTTTGATAGCGGTTTGTGGCAAGGAGAACGAAGTGGTAAATAATGTTTACACATCATTTCTTGTCTAGTGTTGAAATGATACATCAGAGCCGTGTACATTTACCATGTAGCATTTAGGATTTAAAATAATAATAACTTCAACAAAAGTCAGCATTTAAATTTTCCAGAAGCTGGCAACCAGTCCTGAAGAAGTCTTTTTGATAGTGGCACAGCCAATGAGAACTTCGACAGTTGGCATCCCTGCTCCAATTGACGATTGGTAGCCCTGTGACCAATAAGATGGCAGACAGCAAGTAGCCAATTAGTGACTGAAGATGGTACTCCACAACGATACCGAAATATCTCAAGCTTATTTGTTTGATGTTTTGACGTGTGTGAACCGGACGAACGAGATTATAATTTAGGATTTATTAGAAATACACAGTAACATGAGCATTTTGGCCTCAATATAAAAAACTCATATAACAAGATCATTTTCAGCAAGCCTTTATTGGCCGAACAATATTATTTATTATGAAAAAATCTTATATTTTCTTTTATGAATTTAGAGCGTCTAATTTTTTTTCAAAACTTTAGATGACTTAAACAAAGTAGCTGCTCTAAGTAGCTCGTATATATCATGATGTAAACGTAGCTTTTTGAGGTTTCTTCATATGTTTACTGCTGTTTGTGTTTGTAGTGTGACGAGCCCTCCCGGTACTGTTGTGGGACTTGAAATGTACTCCACTGTCGCAGTTACCTGATACTCTAGGAGTTGCTACAAATGTCTGCAAGAAGAGTCACTAATATGCATGCAAATGTGGAGAACAATGTACAGGGTGTTTCTGAAGTTTCAGGAAGTTGTGCCACAGAAAATAATCTTCATGTAAGCCTACACTATCTTATAAACGTCGTTTTATTAATATTTTGCACTATTATTTTATTTATTTCAATACTATTATGTATATGTATTGCGTCCTAGTGTTCTGACGTCCTATTTCTCTCTCCAAAGAGTAGGTCAAAGATATAAGCTGCAAATAAAAATGCACGCCCGAAACAGAGCTGATTGTGGTAAAAGTGCGTGCTTCGCACCAAATCGGCCAGGGTTCAACTCCCAGTACTGCAGTAACAACCTTTTCACAATTGCCACTCCCCGTAATTCAGAAGTAACGTCCAAGCTGTTGATTATAGTAGGCTGTTGAGTGAATAAATCTAATATCATTTTCGTAAATAACTTCCTTTTCATCTTTCCTCTCTTGAAAAATGTTTATTTTAACGAAATATACAGTTGTTTTCTGCCCTACTCATTTTCTTTTCTTTAAGTATTATATAAAAGTATACAGTGTTTGTTGATGAATCAAATGCTTGCGCCATTTGTTCGTGTCTCCACTGTACGAGTCATGAGAGTCAAACAATGGTATTCAGTGTAAGCAGGCGCACGGCGACAATGCTTGGTGGAAGTACATATATCGCACATACCGAAGAGTTCACGTATCAGTTTGGTTGAAGACACATTGGGACACCTAGAAAGATAAAATAAGCGTTATGTCTATTTTGGGCAAAACCATAACGGTCTATCACCAGTTAACCAAGAGTAGCAAAGCCGTGGCTAAAGGGTTGAAACCGAGAGAGTCTGCATTTACTGAGTGTCAACAGTGTTAACGTTATCATTGGATATGTCTGTTAACCTTATGGTTTCTATGTAATTGTCAATACACGTCGGAAATCGTCTTGAAACTCATTTAACAAAGAATCAAATATGAAGTATATGGCTATAATTTAGTTCTTCCGGTTCACACCACGTCAAAACATCCTTATGATTAGCTTGAAATATTTCGGTCTCGCTGTGGAGTACCATCTATAGTTACTGATTAGCTGAAATTGAGATACTTGCTGTCTGATATTTTATTAGGCACAGGGCTGCCAACCATCCATTGGAGCAGGTATGCCAACTGTTGATGTTCTCATTGGCTATGACAGTATCGAAAGGATCTCTTCAGGACTGGTAACCATGAGTAATTAAAATGTGACGGTAAAAAAGTGTTGTTAAACATTGTACACAATAGTTTTGGTTTACACTCAAAACGGTAAAAACATGGTGCAAGTTTAAGTAATGAAATGTTTACTTTTAAACATTGTTTATAATAATGTACCCATACATTTCTGTAGCACTAACGATTTTGTGCCAAAATAGTGGTTAATTCTCTACTTTTACGTAAAACTGCATTGATGACCATTAACTTAACGCCACTTATCTCAGACTTTCAATTCAAAACACATTTTTTAGAATAACAACACGCCGTACTTTAAACAACACGCAGTATCAGACAAGTTGTGAGTGACGTTGGTTTTGTAATTGTCCAAACCTTGGTGTTCATGAGATGTTAATGGAATTGCACGGCACAAACACTGATTAGCCTTGGCTAAGAGCGAGGATATGACCAAAACAATGAGTGATTTCGCCATGTGAACCGACGTGGGACACGACACACCAAAAGCTAAACAGGCCAAGGTGGCCTTTATTGGCGGTTGAACATATCTTTGCTCATGACTTTATCCAAGCCATTGTGTACCAATGATGCCAACCTCTAACAACTTAACTAGGCGAAAACACATTTTCTTACTCATCCTTTCAACTCACATTTATTTTCTTTCTAATAGTAAGTACAGTACTTCATTGTCCAGATTGTCGGTATGGAAATTTCCCTTTCTAACAATTCTGCGATGACACTCCACTCTGGAAGTGGGACACATGGACACGGTGGACAGGATTGCAGACTGTCCAGCAGTTTCCCTGGTTCCACAGTGATCTTGGTAATGATAAAACAAGTAGGGCGGACATTATCATTACAAAGCCGAGTGAAGGAAGTATAATGATGCGATCATAACCGCCACCACTCTCTCACAAACACACACACACGCTGTCACTCTCCCGACAGGATAAGACAAAGGAAACACTGGTGGTTAACGGAGGCACCGGGCGTTGTTTGAAGAAAGTTGTAGAGGTAAAATGGGAGGAAAGTTTGAAAGGGATTG
The DNA here is from genome assembly GCA_018831715.1 of Matsumurasca onukii. Classification (NCBI taxonomy): domain Eukaryota; kingdom Metazoa; phylum Arthropoda; class Insecta; order Hemiptera; family Cicadellidae; genus Matsumurasca; species Matsumurasca onukii. Next base: position 38,834,679 of record CM032061.1, on the reverse strand, counting down.
TTCGTGAAAGAAAATATGTGATCTTGCTTGACCAACCTGAGAAGATGTTGTGGAAAATTGTCTTTTCTCAGGAACTTAGCTGCTTTATCTTATAAAAATAGTAACACTCTATCATCATATTAGCCTACTGTTAACTTGCAATTCAAGGGCCCATATACTGTTAAGTTGTATAATAGTGACTGCAAATGTGCTCTTAAAAATAATCAATTAAGTTTAAATTGTTACGCTGACGACACAATATGCTTTAGCTGTAAATTAATCGAAAGTCCTAAAATATAACTTCAAAGTTTATATGATAATATCAAGGTTGCTTATTGATAAAATCTACGTTGCCAGTCTTTTTTTGAAAATGCTATCAAAGAATAAATAGAATTTGGTTTTGAAATATTCGGCATCGTTCGAAAAAACCAAACTTTCACACAAAACTTTCTTACATCAACTAATGTTTTTAAATTGTACTAGAGTACACTATTAGACACGCTTTTTCAAAGCAGAATGTTCATTTAAATCAATAAAATTTAAAGGTTTTAAATTGAAACATCGTATAAAGTATATAACATCTCATTTTTAATTCCGGTAACTTTGAACTTTAAAATGCTATAATTATTGATTGTTGTAAATGCTTAGGTGATCTGAATAGCAATCGAATTTGTCAAACTTTATCTGGTGAACACCAAGTTATGTGAAACGCATTTGATACCTCACTTGATGTTCAAATCATTCGTAAGCCTAGTAGAAGTCAAAGTGAAAAATAACTGTTTAATCTGTACGGGAATAAAACCGATCATATTCGCGACAAAGTAAACACACTTTACCATTTCCAAAAAAAGCCCTTGCCGACCCACTTTTATTGAAATACAGCCTGACTTCCATTTGCTGCTCTTGGATATCTAGGTCTGGTTTCCTTGTTAGACACCATGATGTGCACAGAACAGTCTCAATATTGAAACTGTAGAGTCATTGTTGAGACTTGGTGTTGTGTGGTCGCATTGTTTCCACAACTAAACCAACAAGTGTCAGCGAGAGTTCATTAGTAGACCCGTGGTCTTCAACCTGGGTCGAAGTCAGATTCGCTAACAAAAATAGGTAAACATTACAGTAGAGGTCAAACAATTCTTTTGGGGTGTGAAAGTATCTTTCAATTCAATTTTGTAACTATTCATGTAGATTATGTGTGTTACAGTAAGAGACAATACAGACAGTAATGATGGATTAGAATGTATCGATGCCTTAGGGAGGTGAATAGCACTATTTACAGAACGCAACCAACTTTTAAACTACAGTAAGTACTTTTACGACGCTATATGGTTTTGTATCATTGGTTTGTTCACTGCAATATCTATCAGATGGTAATATTGTTGTAATATAGTGGGTTTTATTTAATTTGATGTTATTGAAATAAACGCAATCGTGACTTTGCAAAGATCAAAGAGTGTTTGTTGAAGAATACTTTAGAGAAAGATATTTTTTGTGTCAAAAGGTGATAAAGATCAAGTTTGCAGGCACAATTAAGTTATTTGCTTTGTTATTTCAAAATTCTAAAAAGTTCTTAGGAGAATTTTCTAAGCTAACCCTAACATCCTCCATCACTTCTTCATTCAGTACAGTCCGCCTTCTGTTATGTTTTCTGTTCCTTACGGAACCTGTTTCGTTAAACCTTTTAACAAATCTGTGAATTTCATATTTGTTTGGAATACTTACACCTGTAAACTCGACCCCAAACGCCTCTTGACAAAACAAATTATCTTGCTCCTAAGTTTTCTTCAGCAATAAACATGCTTTAATCTTTGCTAAAAACCATGATTGCGTTTATTTCAAAATAATATCAAATTAGGAAATAAAAACCATTACATTACTACAACAATACATACCATCTGATAGATATTGAAGTGAACAAACCAATAATACAATGTATGACCAGATAGCGCTCGTAAAAATGACTTGCTATAGCTTAAAAGTTGGGCTGCGTGTTACAGTTAGATTGAAGGGGTCAAGTGGTTAGGTTACCCTTATTCACGTCTGCCACGTCTGATTGGGTATATTGCGCTACCACCCGATTGAAAGGGGACTCTAGCCTCCGAAGACATGGAGAGCTTTGCCAACACTCGGGGGACCTTCCTCCCTTCAATATTACTAGTCGCGGTCTACCCTGTTGCCGGGTCCCTTCAGATTGAAATCTGATCCAACCTCCCCTGGTGGGAAACGCAGCGTGTTCAACATCCGGACAGTAACAAACGGCAAAATTTTAACCACTCTGTTTTACGTTTCCCAGTAAAATCTATATAGGCCTACATAAAATAAAACTTTTGTCTGTACATTGCAATGAATCCATCGGTTTTTGGTTATTTGGGGTTTTTACACTTAGCAAAGACCGAAACTGACGTTAGAAAAATTCCTGTCTGTCTGTAACGTTTTTAAGGCATATTGGACCACTTATAACTCAAAATCGGCAGATGCTATGGCGGTGAAACTTCCTTTAAGGGTTTAGCCTAATTACGCAGTGTGTCTTTAGCTATATTTATATCCATACAACATCCGCAAAACAAATAGCAAGGGACCAAAGTGGGCACTGAACACGTTTTTAAAGGATATTGGAACGCAGCTTCCAATACCTTTGGTGGGTTTTTGTGACTGGCGGTGAAGAGTGGTGACTTGAGATCTACAACGGACGATCTGACATAGGGGAGACTTGCCTCAGTGACATGGATGACAGCGAGGAAAATGAAGATCATCAAAGATAATGATACGAGAGTAGTGGTACGTATTAAAATTTACGTGATGAAGTAATACAATGAGTTCACAAAAAAGACATATATTTTGTGTTTACAAAGTTGTTGAACCAAACAAAAGTAACATATGATTAAATAAATAAATAACATAGATTAGTGTTCACCCCAGGTAGTTAAATAAAGTACGATGAAAGGCTGATTGCTACGCCCACAGCCTCGCGTCGGTCTTCTTCTTGATTTTCAGCAGTAGTAGACCAATGCCGCCGTCGTGAAATCTAGCTCTGGAGTGGGTAAGTTGCTTATTGAATAGGGTATTTTTTAAAGTTCTTCAAGTCTTTAAAGCAATAATTTTGGAACAAACTGTTATCGAATTGTTTTGGATGGATTCATGCCGTTATCATTTTAAGATCCGGAACATGAAATGAGCACAGATTTTGACCTGCAGAACACGCTTTGAGCATCTCTCAACACTTTATATACATATATAGACTTTATATACACTCATACGATATGAGTATCATCTCTACAAGTCGCATTTTGTGTCTGAATTTTGAAAAAAATTTGGTAGGTAACATCAGTTGTAAAATCAGCGTATTACATTTACATAAGTTGGTCTTAGGAAGAAAGCTCCTCCAAAACGCCCATAACTCACCATTTCGCATCAAAATTTAGATTATTTTACGGGGGTACCCCGACCACCTTGTTATTGCCACACAAAAGTTGTACAAAGGTCAGTTAGAGATTTAGACTTTAGAAACCTCTCTACCAATGTTTTATGGTTTTCTTTTCAAAAGTACTGTACTAGGATAAAGTCAACTTCACAGTCATGATACTGTAACATATTGTATCCGCAGGAGCACGGCGACAATGCTTGGTGGAAGTACATATATCGCACATACCGAAGAGTTCACGTATCAGTTTGGTTGAAGACACATTGGGACACCTAGAAAGATAAAATAAGCGTTATGTCTATTTTGGGCAAAACCATAACGGTCTATCACCAGTTAACCAAGAGTAGCAAAGCCGTGGCTAAAGGGTTGAAACCGAGAGAGTCTGCATTTACTGAGTGTCAACAGTGTTAACGTTATCATGGATATGTCTGTTAACCTTATGGTTTCTATGTAATTGTCAATACACGTCGGAAATCGTCTTGAAACTCATTTAACAAAGAATCAAATATGAAGTATATGGCTATAATTTAGTTCTTCCGGTTCACACCACGTCAAAACATCCTTATGATTAGCTTGAAATATTTCGGTCTCGCTGTGGAGTACCATCTATAGTTACTGATTAGCTGAAATTGAGATACTTGCTGTCTGCTATTTTATTGGTCACAGGGCTGCCAACCATCCATTGGAGCAGGTATGCCAACTGTTGATGTTCTCATTGGCTATGACAGTATCGAAAGGATCTCTTCAGGACTGGTAACCATGAGTAATTAAAAATGTGACGGTAAAAAAAGTGTTGTTAAAAATTTTACACAATAGTGTTGGTTTACACTGAAAACGGTAAAAACGTGGCGCAAGTTTAAGTAATGAAATGTTTAATTTTAAACATTGTTTATAAATGTACCCATACATTTCTGTAGCACTAACGATTTTGTGCCAAAATAGTGGTTAATTCTCTACTTTTACGTAAAACTGCATTGACGACCATTAACTTAACGCCACTTATCTCAGACTTTTCATTCAAAACACATTTTTAGAACAACAACACGCCGTACTTTAAACAACACGCAGTATCAGACAAGTTGTGAGTGACGTTGGTTTTGTAATTGTCCAAACCTTGGTGTTCATGAGATGTTAATGGAATTGCACGGCACAAACACTGATTAGCCTTGGCTAAGAGCGAGGATATGACCAAAACAATGAGTGATTTCGCCATGTGAACCGACGTGGGACACGACACACCAAAAGCTAAACAGGCCAAGGTGGCCTTTATTGGCGGTTGAACATATCTTTGCTCATGACTTTATCCAAGCCATTGTGTACCAATGATGCCAACCTCTAACAACTTAACTAGGCGAAAACACATTTTCTTACTCATCCTTTCAACTCACATTTATTTTCTTTCTAATAGTAAGTACAGTACTTCATTGTCCAGATTGTCGGTATGGAAATTTCCCTTTCTAACAATTCTGCGATGACACTCCACTCTGGAAGTGGGACACATGGACACGGTGGACAGGATTGCAGACTGTCCAGCAGTTTCCCTGGTTCCACAGTGATCTTGGTAATGATAAAACAAGTAGGGCGGACATTATCATTACAAAGCCGAGTGAAGGAAGTATAATGATGCGATCATAACCGCCACCACTCTCTCACAAACACACACACGCTGTCACTCTCCCGACAGGATAAGACAAAGGAAACACTGGTGGTTAACGGAGGCACCGGGCGTTGTTTGAAGAAAGTTGTAGAGGTAAAATGGGAGGAAAGTTTGAAAGGGATTGTTCGTGAAAGAAAATATGTGATCTTGCTTGACCAACCTGAGAAGATGTTGTGGAAAATTGTCTTTTCTCAGGAACTTAGCTGCTTTATCTTATAAAAATAGTAACACTCTATCATCATATTAGCCTACTGTTAACTTGCAATTCAAGGGCCCATATACTGTTAAGTTGTATAATAGTGACTGCAAATGTGCTCTTAAAATAATCAATTAAGTTTAAATTGTTACGCTGACGACACAATATGCTTTAGCTGTAAATTAATCGAAAGTCCTAAAATATAACTGGTTTATATGATAATATCAAGGTTGCTTATTGATAAAATCTACGTTGCCAGTCTTTTTTTGAAAATGCTATCAAAGAATAAATAGAATTTGGTTTTGAAATATTCGGCATCGTTCGAAAAACCAAACTTTCACACAAAACTTTCTTACATCAACTAATGTTTTAAATTGTACTAGAGTACACTATTAGACACCTTTTCAAAGCAGAATGTTCATTTAAAATCAATAAAATTTAAAGGTTTTAAATTGAAACATCGTATAAAGTATATAACATCTCATTTTTAATTCCGGTAACTTTGAACTTTAAAATGCTATAATTATTGATTGTTGTAAATGCTTAGGTGATCTGAATAGCAATCGAATTTGTCAAACATCTGGTGAACACCAAGTTATGTGAAACGCATTTGATACCTCACTTGATGTTCAAATCATTCGTAAGCCTAGTAGAAGTCAAAGTGAAAAATAACTGTTTAATCTGTACGGGAATAAAACCGATCATATTCGCGACAAAGTAAACACACTTTACCATTTCCAAAAAAAGCCCTTGCCGACCCACTTTTATTGAAATACAGCCTGACTTCCATTTGCTGCTCTTGGATATCTAGGTCTGGTTTCCTTGTTAGACACCATGATGTGCACAGAACAGTCTCAATATTGAAACTGTAGAGTCATTGTTGAGACTTGGTGTTGTGTGGTCGCATTGTTTCCACAACTAAACCAACAAGTGTCAAGTCAGTGAGAGTTCATTACGTAGACCCGGGTTTTCAACCTGGAGCGAAGTCAGATTCGGGAAATAATTAACAAAAAATAAGGTAAACATTATATTAGGGGTTAAACAATTCTTTTGGGGTGTGAAAATATCTTTCAATTCAATTTTGTAACTATTCATGTAGATTATGTGTGTTACAAGTTAGAGACAATACAGACAATAATGATGGATTAGAATGTATCGATGCCTTAGGGAGGAGAGGTGTGAATAGCACTATGTACAGAACAGACAGGGTGTTTTTTTTAAACGCAACCCAACTTTCAAACTATAGTAAGTCATTTTTACGAGCGCTATATGGTTTTAAATTGTATCATTGGTTTGTTCACTGCAATATCTATCAGATGGTATGTATTGTTGCAGTAATATAGTGGGTTTTATTTCCTAATTTGATGTTATTGTGAAATAAACGCAATCGTGACTTTTAGCAAAGATCAAAGTGTTTATTGTTGAAGAATACTTAAGAGAAAGATTTTTTGTCAAAAGGTGATAAAGATCAAGTTTGCAGGCACAATTAGGTTATTTGCTTTTGTTATTTCAAAATTCTAAAAGAGCTAAACCTTTTAATAAATCTGTGAATTTCATATTTGTTTGGAATACTTACACCTGTAAACTCGACCCCAAACGCCTCTTGACAAAACAAATTATCTTGCTCTAAGTTTTCTTCAGCAATAAACATGCTTTAATCTTTGCTAAAACCATGATTGCGTTTATTTCAAAATAATATCAAATTAGGAAATAAAACCACTACATTACTGCTACAATACCATCTGATAGATATTGAAGTGAACAAACCAATATACAATGTATGACCAGATAGCGCTCGTAAAAATGACTTGCTATAGTTAAAACTGCGTTAAACACTTTATGTACAGTTAGATTGAAGGGGTCAAGTGGTTAGGTTACCCTTATTCACGTCTGCCACGTCTGATTGGGTACTGTATATTGCGCTACCACCGGAATGAAAGGGGACTCTAGCCTCCGAAGACATGGAGAGCTTTGCCAACACTCGGGGGACCTTCCGCCCTCCTGCCGGGTCCCCTCACATTGAAATCTGATCCAACCTCCCCTGGTGGGAAACGCAGCGTGTTCAACATCCAGACAGTAACAAACGGCAAATTTTAACCACTCTGTTTTACGTTTCCCAGTAAAATCTATATAAATAAAATAAAACTTTTGTCTGTACATTGCAATGAATCCATCGGTTTTGGTTATTTGGGTTTTTACACTTAGCAAAGACCGAAAACTTCCTGTGTCTGCCTGTAACGTTTTAAGGCATATTGGACCACTTATAACTCAAAATCGGCAGATGCTATGGCGGTGAAACTTCCTTTAAGGGTTTAGCCTAATACGCAGTGTGTCTTTAGCTATATTTATATCCATACAACATCCGCAAAACAAATAGCAAGGGGCCAAAGGTGGTGGGTTTTGTGTTTACTGGCGGTGAAGAGTGGTGACCAGAGATCTACAACGGACGATCTGACATAAGGGAGACTTGCCTCAGTGACATGGATGACAGCGAGGAAAATTAAGATCATCAAAGATAATGATACGAGAAGTAGTGGTACGTATTAAAATTAACGTGATGAAGTAATACAATGAGTTCACCAAAAAGACATATATTTTGTGTTTACAAAGTTGTTGAACCAAAACAAAAGTAACATATGATTAAATAAATAAATAACATAGATTAGTGTTCACCCCCACAGGTAGTTAAATAAAATACGATGAAAAGGCTGATTGTTACGCCCACAGCCTCGGGTCTGTCTTACTTCTTGATTTTCAGCGAGTAGCAGCATAACAATGCCGCCGTCGTGAAATCTAGCTCTCTTGGAGTGGGTAAGTTGCTTATTGAATAGGGTATTTTTAAGTGAACTAAAGCTCTTCAAGTCTTTAAAGCAATAATTTTTTGGAACAAACTGTTGAATTGTTTTTGGATGGATTCATGCCGTTATCATTTTAAGATCCGGGAACATGAAATGAGCACAGATTTTGACCTGCAGAACACGCTTTGAGCATCTCTCAACACTTTATATACATATATAGACTTTAGATACACTCATACGATATGAGTACCATCTCTACAAGTCGCATTTTGTGTCTGAATTTTGAAAAATTTGGTAGGTAACATCAGTTGTAAAATCAGCGTATTACATAAGTTGGTTTTAGGAAGAAAGCTCCTCCAAAACGCCTCATAACTCACCATTTCGCATCAAAATGTAGATCATTTTACGGGGGAGTACCCCGGACCACCTTGTTATTGCCACAGAAAAATTTACAAAGGTCATTAGGCTTTAGACTTTACCCTCTCTATCAATGTTTTATGGTTTTCTTTTCAAAAAGTACTGTACTAGAATAAAGCCAACTTCACAGTCACGATACAGTAACATATTGTATCCGTAGCGAAGCACGGGTAAACAGCTAGTGTAAAATAATCTGAACAGGTACTAACCAGACAGATACTGACTGAGTATACATTTACAGTTACAGTTTACATACACTTTGTTTGTCTTTGCTGACTTAATTATTCTCTACGTGATATCAATGTCGGTTGAGTAAAGCACAGTCACTAATCAAACTGTTGAATGCAATCAACCTAAGAACTGACAAGTCAGCAAATATTGATTACAAGCTACTACAATCTTACTGGATCTAGGTTGATTGCTTCTCTAGGTGGTCTAAATGGAAGTAAGTGATCTTTTCAAGTTCTTCTTTTGTTTTGGCTTTGCATTGTTCAGTGATGATAAACATCTGTGGTTTTATGCTTCACCGTAGTGTTCTACTCGGTTGGGGTTCTGAACTCGTTTAATACTCACTCACTTCTGAGTTTCGAATTTGAGATTGAAACTGCCTAGTGTTCAGCAAAATAACCATTAAATGGAATTGATTACGGTTTTTTATTTGTGATTTGAAATAATAATCTAATGTACATTACTTATAAATTGACTAATAAAAAAGCTTCTTATTCTGTATTATTGGCTGGGTAGCAAATAAAAGCAGTCGTTTAGTTGTATTAGGTTCTTCCATAAATTATTTACGTCAAAATTTAAACAACATGATTTCAATCAGCTTTGTTATTTATTGATTTTACTTTTAAGTAAACTGCATAGTTTACTGAATCATCCACAATAATCAATAAATTGCTAATTGCATGCCTGCCGGACCTTAATAAACCTGTGATATTATCTTTTGGTTTGGCCTTTAGATGTGCATGTCGTACCGCTTGTGTGCTACGCCATAAGTGATCTTCTTGTTAAATCACTAAGAATTACGAGTATTATAGTCTAATAATTATTTGTCAAAAGTTCCTACAACTGGGAATATAAACATGTATTGTGTATTTCAGCGTTTGATTTAATTCCAAAAGTAGTTTGCTTTACTTATCTAAATAATTATACAAAACAAAACTCTTGTAGAAATATTTCAAATCCTTTGAATTCTCTTTCTAAAGAAATCTACCAGAATGTTTGCCCATAATAAAAAATAAGACATACAAAGTTCATTTTTTCGTTTGGTTAACACACCGTGTATACTTTTTCCTATTCGCCCTCACGTTGTTAACAATGTAATTTTTATTAGAAAAATTTGTACTGTATTAGTAATTTATAAAGTAAAAAATGTTTAAATTTTGGAAGTTTTGAATCTAAAACTATTTTTTTCTTGGTTACAAACTACGATATAGATAAATAAATTAAAATGAATCATTAAGATAAATAAATTAAGATCATCATAAACAAATCAAAGCTCAGGCATAACCTTTTCAAATTAAAAAAGTAAAACCTCCTTACATCCAATTTTCTGGAAAATTACATTTTCTTCATTTCTCGAACTGTAATGCTCATTAGGAGGCCATTTTAAGGAGAGGAAGTGAAGGCCTCCATGTCTCGGTCTGGGCCAATGTCTGCAGGTTCCCACCACCTCCACCATGACCTAGACCATGGAGCTGCCGGCCATTTACATACAATACACCTGAGGAGATCAAGGCAGGTCAACACTACTGCCACTAGCTCATGCTGGAGTCTGCACATTCTGGCGAATTTCAGACTTTTGAGAAGAAATTTGAAAGAATTTGTCAGCTTGTTAGTTTTCTGGGGCCTTGAAAATAACCGTTGAATTCGCCCTACTGCATTAGTGAACTGATCATTCTTAATGAATTTCTGAAAAATAATGAAAAAGGTACATCCATTTTAAAAATTTCAATTTCTTGGCAACACTATGAAAATAAAAATACACTCTTATGACCATTCTTATTGAAAACAAGTTTATTCTTTCAACCCAATTTATACCCTGTTTCTTCCTTTGTTACTACTTGTAAATGTATTACTATACGAAATAATGTAGTTTTCGTTCCGTTCTTTTCTATAGTCTATAGTATTGAACTGAACATTCGTTAGCCGAGAGGTGAACATGTCTGAAAACATATCCGACGCGTTACGCGTGCGTAGTATATCGTATTTCCCTGGAACCCAACTCCGACGTTTTCTTTTGTTCCCCCAAAATGATCATCAAGTTTACCAGTGATTTTGTTCAATTTGGCTTGTCCATGTCTTAGAATTATCTTTCTTTGTTTCGATAATAACGGTTTACAAGTGTTGGAAAGGGTTAACCATACAATATCATCACCAACATGTTTCAGTGTTATAAGACTATTCTACTGTATTTGTACTCGACGCAAGAACACTAATTTCCAGCTGAATCTTGTAACTGTACCCTGGTGACTCAGGACGTGTGGGTTCATATGTTTGTCTAATTAAGGACACATATTCAGCACAACTCATCAAAATGTAATTTTCACCATTGTGTGTGTCTCTCATGTAGATGAGTCTCTCCTAGTTCATCTTCCTAGTAGATGCATGAGCACCAGCGGAAAATTGTCCCAGAAGAACATGTTTTTGTAACATTTGAAGGGTTTGGCAGACTGGAGTGGTAGACTATCACTATTTGCGATACCGACCACTCTCTTGAGGGTATTTTAAGGCAAATATGTGGTGAAGGATGAGTGTGATGAGTGGTAGTAATGAGTTATGAGGTGTAGTCTTGTTACAAACTAAGGCCGACTCTTCTTTAGAATGGGTCATTAATTAATAGCCCAATGACCAAATGGAAATACAAGGACCAACGGCTTAAAATGACTTCCGAACCACGCAGGTGATGGTCTGATATGTCTAAACGATGGTGGGAGTTGATGCGGGTATCATCAAATGATCACCGAGACTATCTGAGCCACTTTAGACCTATATCATCCTCAAAACCTGACCTCCATGAAGCTGGATGACAGGACCACGCCACGAGTCCAAGTCAAGATACAGACTGGGAGACTAGGAGTGGTAAGCTTAGACTTTTCGCAACTTAGATTCTGTGATCACTCTCTACGTCTCTCAGATCACAGACTATCGATACTTTTGGTCGTTGTGTGTAACCACGCTCCCCAACACACAAGCATTTTTCTATATCGATTCATCCACAATCAACCATAATCGAGTAGTTACTGTCATACATGAAAAGTGGCGGTGTATTGGTGAAAGGAGTTTTGAAAAGGCCCCTAGGTCCAATAATCGAATTTCCACACACAACGATTTGCGTGAAGACCTGAAATTCAATGATCAAATTTTCGGATTGGCAGTCCTAACAAATCGGTTTCTTCAGTAAAGCTCTTGATTATATCAAAATCACCCTATCCACCCAGAGATTAATTGATAAAAATTCATTATGAACCTTTCAGCCACTTTAGGAGAAGAACTACTCCCTACGTCTCGGGCAGTTGGACACGTGTTTTTCACAAGAACTTTAACTTCATCGTACCAAAGCCACCAGATCTGAAGTCTGCCCAATAATGTTTATTTTTGTCTCTCCTAAATGTCCACCACCGGGAAGCTGCTGTGAAGTTGTCAGATGTGCACACTTATGGGGAAGTACACAGCACAGAGTACAAGTTGACGGTGACATGTGAGTTGAATGTATCCGTGCAGCGCGACGCTGGTCACAGCCTAAATACCCACAATTAGCCTTGCCTCGCAGTCATCAGTTCATTCTACACTACTTCCTCTCCTCTCCGAGACTGTGTCGACTCATTTCCGCCATCCGCCATAGCCGCCCTCACAACTTCAGAAGCGACACTTTTGCACACTTTCTTCTGATTTTGGGAACTGATTCTTCTGGCACTGTCGTGTAGCTTGAGTAGTATACCTGTATGTACGTTGCAGTTATCGTTGGGTTATTAATTAATACCTAATCTGGGGAACAGTCGGCCCTAGTTTGCAACAAAACTATCCTCATCATCTACCAAACTACTCATAACACTCACTGTTCATCACCATATTCACCTTAAAATACCCTCTAGGAAAAGGTTGGTAAAGTATACGAACAATTGCCAAACTTCAATGGAGAAATTCGTGGAGACGAGCATTCAAAAACCTTCTCTGATACTGCATTTTCCAAGCATGTATTTTCATACGTGTTCACAGGGAAACGCTCAATTCATCGACAATTCCAAACTTCTATGAAAAGTGCCTTGACGCCCTATGCCGTTGAATCTCACCTGAAAGCAGTATTGACCACGTCAACCTTTTACAGTTCAGGCCAGTCTTTGACACACCGATGGGAGATCTAGTAAATAAATATTTATGGCGACCGGCCGGAGGTTGGTTGAGTGTAAATATATAAACAAAATGGAGTACGACTGTAAACCCGTATGTTCTTGATATTAATAATGTATAGATAATTTTAGTTGGAAAAGTAATTTCTATCTATCGTCGAAGTGTTCATGAAATAACATTTTTATTTACTTATTTAATAACTAATACACTTGAAAGCTATGAATTTATGGCAGTACCAAGTTTTAACTGTACAATGTCCTACGTATTACTTTCCTCCTAATTATTGGCTAAGAAGAAAAGAACCAACCACTACCTAATACCTACGCTACCTAATAGTCGGTTTTAAAGTTTAAAAGTTCTCCTGTCATTTTCCATAGTAAGAAAGAGGTTCATGAAATTACGGAATGACTCAGTACTAGAAGGGACCCCTACATCCAAACGTAGACAGAAGACATCATGAAGTCATCTCTGCAAAGTCCTCTTTACACTGTATCCTACATCACCAACCAACCTCCACTAAACTTATGTTACTGGGAAATCCCCGAGAAGTTTCTTTGTCTCCACCTCACTCTTGGTTTGGTTTGATTTGATATGAAAGAGATTTTTGGAGAGGTTTTCGTTCTGTAATATATGAATTACAAACTCTTTACTCTTAAGTAGCGAGGAAAGCGATACACCATATCTGGGTAGGTTTCTACAGTCTACACTGACAAATCTGTCCCCCGGTGATCAGGTATGGAGGCCAACTACAGCTGACTGCTAAAGTGTGAAACATACAGTTGGTCACACTGTCACTGTAGCCGGACACTCTCACTGCCACTTCAGAACAAACAGCATCTTCTGCCTTGACATCTTCATGGTTGCCAACATCGCCAACACTCGAGCCAAGAGGATTAGGGTTGGCCAGGAGAGTGAAGAAATCCTCTACTGGGACTCGTGGCGTGGTCCTATAATCCAGCCTCATGGAGGTCAGGTTTTGAGGATAATATAGGTCTAAAGCGGCTCAGATAGTCTCAGTGATCATCTGATGATACCCGCATCAACTCCCACCAACGTTTAGATATATCAGACCATCACCTGCGTGGTTCGGAAGTCACGTTAAGCCGTTGGTCCTTGTATTTCCATTGGTCATTGGGCTATTAATTAATGACCCATTCTAAGGAAGAGTCGGCCTTAGTTTGTAACAAGACTACACCTCATAACTCATTACTACCACTCATCACACTCATCCTTCACCACATATTTGCCTTAAAATACCCTCATGAGAGTGGTCGGCATCTCAAATAGTGATATAGTGATACTAGAAGAATATGAAACATCAGGGTACAATGCCTAGGAACTTTCCATATACTTCTTTCGTGGACTTCGCTGGCGTTTGGTGGCCTTAGGGGAAATGGATCACAAACGTGGCTGCGAGGCTATCTTTCTAAATTTTGAATACTCCTCAGTCGTGGTGATCGATCTGGTATACTTGGTACCCATTTACTCACGAGCTTTTGCTGCACTGATTAATTTCTGGATTCTAAAATCAACTCAGAGACTTCATTCCCTGTTAAAATCTGTACGCCTATTTTGGCATGGTAATATTGTCCATGCGTTGGACTAGACATCTGCCGTTTCGAAACGTTATCTATGGCGTTCATCAAGTGCTCGTTCCGTGTAGTCAACTGCCTGCCAGGTGTTACTTATGACTGTGTACAACGAGTTTATTACTTTGTTCTAAATTACGAGGTGTTATTAAAAAAGTAGTCTAGTAGGTAGCCCGTAGTAGCTCCTGTAGTTCCTCTACTGTCCTTATATTTTTAGCACATATTATGTATAGTTTGAATTTAGGTTCGGTGGTATAATCTAAATGTAAAACTACCCTTACGTCAGATGAGCCAGATTCCATGTTTTTATCATCAAAAAGTGAACTTGAGGTCTTAAAAATCATCCAAAAATAACCTCCCGAGAGATCTATTAATATACGTACTCTATATGGGAGATTGAGAACTTTGGGAAAGTTTGGGAGGTTGGGAAATTGAGTCTAGCTTAAGCTTATTTAGCTAGACTTAATTCTTTTATTTCAAACTTTAACATATTATCTTATGACAAACTTGGATTTAGGATAAATAGGTGCTTAATCGACGTGATCACGTATACGATGCCCTATCACGTGTTAGGGCCCTGTGCGCCATGCAGATAGTCAACACCCTGCATATTGTTTCCATTGGAAGCAATCTGGCGTCACTTCGACAAAAGGACCCATGATCGAAATGACCTAGTGAGAACACAAAAATCAAACTGCCGCATTTTGAGTTCTTTGTATTCTTATCACATTCTCCGCTCGAAGAACTATTACCAAAGGCAGGTTAACAGTACAGACATTGTAAACTGTACAAACAAATACATTTATCTTTAGGGAAAACTCATTTTTTGAAAGTTTCAGGGAGGAGTCTAGACTGGATTCTCGCCTGGTTACGTTCCAGCACAGAGAATAGAGCGTCTATAGAGGTATAATGTGATAGGGAACGCTTTTCGAAGTTAAGTTGACAAATCATGATAACCATCACCAATGTAGCAATAACGTGCGAAGTGCAGAGTGGCTCGCGGGGTTGGAGCAGGACGGGAGATTGTGGACTCCGCAGTGAAGCTCACGATATCGCGGTGATTTTTCACGTATGAACCGCCATTTTCTTTATAACGAAGAAGTGGACGTCTGTAGAGAGCGACTGTTGTCTGTGAAGGGGTCAGCTACTGCCCATTGACCCCTGCGCTCGTGACGGTCCTGCGCTGATCCCGCGCTGAATGCTCTGGATTGTCCACGCTCCAGATCTTCTCCAGCCACTTTCACTCGGCTTCATTCATCCTCCAGCCATTCACTAATTAGATTAGCTGGAGTCCAAGGTGGTCCTTGACTGGACAATTGTCATAACTGACCTGACACTGAGCTAATTGGCGGCGAGGATTCATTCGCGAGGATGAGAACGTTCTAAAGTCTTCGAAGTATATAAGTAACTCTTGTGGGGTTGCAAGGGTTTTAAATTTTAAAATTGACAAACACATTTGTCTACAAACTGATAAACATTAAAGTTTAGTTTAAGCTGACTCGTGATATGTTATATAGATAGGCATTTTTACGAAACTGAAGACTGGGAGAACCACCAAACTGCTCTCTGTGTCTCCACACAGAGCGGTAGTTCATGAACTTTTGCCTTCGCAGGCTTTCAACTAGCCAAGAGGTTGCCGAATTCGATTAAAAGTCCCCCATTGTCTAGGGCATTTTAATTCAATTCAAAACATTTTGATCGCAAAGGTATTGTATAGCACCGACAGTTTATGGCACATGACTGGGAGAACGAGTTAGAAGACGAGTTAAGATAATTTGGTAACTCAAGGTAGTTTGGTCATGCAAAAGGGAAATTTGATAGTACGTAATCCAAATATATAGTCTATTCCCACAAACTGTATTAATATTAACTGTATTCCCACAAATCCGAGGTAATTTAGGAAGATGGATGCAATGACATGCTACGGAGAAGCTACGTGAATGATGTTCTACACTAAACTGTTTAATGGGCTACAAAAGTGGCGTATAAAAACAACACATGCATAATAATTGTTTTTCCTGGATTAATCAACATTCACCGGACATCAATCTAAAAACAAACTGCACGCTTCCTCGCTTGCTTTCACTACGGTGTCGTAAATCTGACAACCCACAACACCACAACACATGGTGATGAGGAGGAGCAATGAAGCAGCACGAGCAGGTCCACTTTCTGCCCGCAGCTGCGTGTCGGGCAGTGCCTATTTATCTTGCACAGCGGGTCCACTGGGGCGGCACAGTCAGGGATGAAGTCTTCCTGGGAGAACCCGCGGGCTGACCACTGACCGACACTCGGGCCGGTCCTGGGAGGCACTTTGTGGAGTCTGAGGTATGGGGCTTAGGGGCTGTCCATAATATAATGATATTTAGTCGAAATAAATTGTTCGTGTCAGATTAAAATACACGTTTTATCCACTTTTGAACTGTCAAAACCAACAAAAGGGATTTTTAAAAGATATAATGAATTTATTTCTCAATTTATTTTTGTAGGTGTGATACTCTTGAGGAGGTAATATTTGTTCACCCGCAAACGGATTGTTCACTGGAACGGAGGAACATGTTTAACTTTGAGTGTAAGTTTTGGAGTCCTCTAAGGGTCTGTGCTCGGTTCATTTCTGTTTCTGGAGGTATAATAACGTGGTCTACTCTTCTAATGGAAATAGGTGCTTGTTTGCTGATGATACCAGTGTGTATGCAGAACGTAACGCTAAGGAGATAGTTGACACTTGACTTTGCTTTTGTACTTCATGTAAGAAGAGAATTACGAATATAGTTACGTAGTGCAACTAACACTTTGCCGCACTAATAATTTGATGTTATCATGAATTTTGATACTTAAAATGTCCGAAATGTTAGTAACTTTAAGTGTAACCGTCCAAACGTTACATTAAATAGGGGTAAGGGGGAGTCACAAGGGTTGCGTAATATATGCGTAGCATCTTGTATGTATGTATTTTTTGCTTTTTCTGTGAGGTCCTTAGTTTGGTGTCTGAGGTTTATTTTGTAGGGGCTAAAAAGGCCTCTTTAATCTTAACTCTTAGGCTTTTGCGGCCGGTGTCATCACTAAGATCTAAGGCTTCCGGTTTACACCGCGTCACAGTTGAAATATAATTACTGCTAAACGTTTCGACCTCGCTGTGGAGAGTCATCCTCAGTAGCTTGTTGACTGGCTGAGACATCAGGCTTAGATCTAAGGCCTCTTTAGCCGTAATCGATTATTCAAGCAACCTTCCCAGAGTATTATGTTTTAAAATCCTACGAAAGTATGTGGCACTGCTACATTTTCCAATACGCTGGTCATTGCAATTTCCATTTAGCTGAAAAATGTTCATAGAAAAGCACCGCTCCAACGCTGACGCTGTAGATTTATATTGTGAAAAACGTTAAAAAACTAACATGTACAACCTTTGTTATTTTTTCTCTATATTTTAAATGGAGTCATGAATCGTTCTAAATAACACGTCAGTCAGAATATCAAGAAGCTCGTATAACAACTCAGAAGTGCTAGGTAAAGCTACAGTATTTCAATCAATTGTTATTATTTCTTCTCCCAAATTTCTTGACATGATTGAAAGGTACGCTAAAAGCTCAGGTCATGACATCAACGGTCAGGTGATTGGTCATTGTTGTCTACTCAAACTAATTTAGTTGATTAGCTGGTTCACTTTCTGAACATTCTTGCTCTGGATTCTCTGACAACTGCTTGGCTGTTTGTCCCTGTTGGCCCGTTCGACCAACCTGTTTCCGTTCTTGAAATACTACTTTTGTTTTACTTCCTATTGTTTACCAGACTAGGTGATTTTGGCCAGGTTCATTCTAAACTTTATATTTTACCGATCTATTAGGCGTTTTCTCCTTAAGTTAACAGACACGCCAGATTTTTCTAAAACTAAACGCCAATTAACGCTACGAAAATGGACTCGTGGCGAGTTGGAATCGTACGCGACTCCGGAGCGCATCACTCCGCTAACGTGGGTTCCATCATCGCAATCACCACTTACATTTGTAAAGTCACTATCTTTGTAGTCCTAACTTCGTTAAACAGGACAAACTTTACCCTTTTTACTACAAACTCACTTGACTCGATACCTATTCGTATACTTTACTAATAAAACCGTAAAAACTAATAAAACTGAAGTTCTTGAAAGGACACACAAACCACCTCTTGGTTACCTTCCGCTAAGGCTAGACTTAATTTCGTTGATTCCTAAGTGGAACATAGAGCCTTGACGAAGTTGCGCCACCCACCTCTGTCTGTCTCCATGAAATCTCTCTCTATTCCCTAGCTCTTTCTCTGCAGTTCTTCTCCCCATGTTCCTGGGTCACCCTCGCTTCCTGCCTCTGTAGATTCCAGCTGAGGTGCCTCTTTGTTATACTGCTCTGCCGCCTTCTGAGCGTGTGACTTATCCGTTTTCACCGTCTCCTGGTTCTGCTAAAGGCACCCTCTCATGTTTTGTCCCAGAACGCCCAAATATGCAGTTAAGGTTGTGATTTGCCGTTTGGCGGGCATTTCACACACCGTCATATGGTGTGTATGGTATGCGTCGAGTACACTGCCCAAGGCACGACAACCACAGAAGAGTCAGATTCCTGCCCGGTCCCTCAAAACCCAGACCTCGTGGACACTGCCTAGGGTCCACTGGGAGATACCACGAGAGAGGCGGTTCCGCCCCAGTGGTTTACTGTACCGAGATCAAGTCTTCACGCCTTCGACACTTTATGGCTCAATTTGCAGTGTACTTTCTACCTCACTACGATTACCCGCTTCTTCAACAATTTGACCACTTCTTTCCCCAAATTGCTTGTTTGTTTGCCATAGTCCTCTCTGTCGCAGGCATGAGTTTCTCTGATTATGTCAAGGGTCGTTTAAAAATGCCAGTTTAAAAAAACAGATCCTCCTGTCACCTGCTCACTTGCCGGGCGGTTAAGCGGGAGACCAAGCTTCAAGTCCCGGTTCGCTTCAAACATTTTTGTATTCAAGTGTCTTTAGTAAAAAATGAGCTATTTAGCTTTTATACAAATTAAAATATACTATTATGTTCATACTTCCGTTTTTTATGTAGCCGTTATTTACAGCGTTTTATTTTACATCCCAATTACGACAAGAAAGTAGAGAAATTTAAAAAGCACACATCAAATTTAGTGTTTAAACCTTTAAAAGTCATCAAAGCTGCGAAAGCTTACGATGTCTCAAAAGCGCTGCTCACTTCAAAACGTGTCAAAACCCACAAGGGTCATAATAAACAATACAACCCAACAGACAGGCAAACAGATCAAACTCAACACAGACAGTGAACAGCTCAGCGACCCCCGAAGAGTCGCTGAAGAATTCAACAAATTCTTTTCCTCTGTCGGTGTTGATCAAGGCCTTAGTCTGGCTAAGAACCAGCCCGTTCCCCGTTAATACCGAGTCCTACGGCCTCAATGGCTCTGACACCGGTCACAGAGGAGGAAATTGCTCTTAAAAAACGAACGATTCGAGTCATGTTTCAAAGTGGCTCATAAAACAGTGCACAAATGCTGTGTTGAAGCCACTTGAACACTTGATCGATCTCTCTTTTCGCTTTGGAACAGTTCCCTCCTATCTTAAAGCCGCAAAAGTCATTCCAGTTTTCAAAAAGGGCGACCCGTTTTCATTTCATATTTACCGCCCGATTTCAATCTTGTCAGCCTTCAGCAAAATATTTGAGAAGCTGTTTCTAATCAGAATCGCGAATTTCCTAGAAAACACAAACTACTATCATCAAACCAATTTGGGTTTCAAAGTAGAAAATCCACAATAGACGCAGTCTTCCGTCTAGTTGAGATGATAGTAGAAGCCATCGAAAGTCGAGAAACTACACTCAGTGTGTTCCTCGACTTATCAAAGGATTTTGACTGTGTTGATCATGTCACCTTGGTTCAAAAACTCGGATGTTACAGGATACGAGGAGTGCCACTAAAGTGTAGTTAGTGACAGAGTTTTAGAAATGGAGCGAAAACGGAAAATTAGGAATTAGGTTGGTTTGTTTTAAACTGTAATAGTTAGGGCACTTGTACCTATAAATTTCAAGCAACTTATGTTTAGTAGCGAGGTGATTCAAAGAGTGTTCAGACTGTGACATGAACCTTCTACTTCTCAAGTATTTCTTAAATCGTTCTGTTTCAGTTGATTTACGGTTTGGAGTTTGCATATGTAAAACCTGAAATCACAGATAACAGAGCAGATTTCAGGTAACAGATTTCATCCTGCCTATTATGTGATGAAATCTTTATAATTTTGAAGATTGCGGATGGTCCTAAACTTTATAACTACATTCACACTGTTACATTTCAGTCAATGAGAAATTTGGCGACCGTGACGACGAGCCGGAGTTCAGAGAATGAATGCCAACAGTTAATTGCGTGGAACACACTGAGTGTTCAACAAGCCAATCGACCAATCACGTGGACAATCACACAATACACGGCCAATCACAACGGCGGTTCGCGCCAATCACCTGATTGTACGTACAAGAAGCCTGCCCTGTCATTCATTGCTTCTACATACTCATAAACGCTTTAGGACGTTCATACTCTTTAGGACGTTCATACGTTTTAGGACGTTCATTTAATCTATGGACGTTTCATAGAAATTCTTGCAGATGATCACAAATTCTGCAGCTGTTGTCATTGCCTTGTCTCGACAGTAACGACACGGATAATATACGTATAGAGCAGATTGTCGGACTGATGGACACAAGCCGGTGGTTCTTAGACGTTTAACGTGATTTTCCTTCACAGGTAGAATTTAATCACAGGTAGTAGAATTTGATTAATACGTTTGTTCCTGAATTAAAATTCTACTGACAACATAGAAGGTTCACAACATAGAATAGTTCCGAATTCTCGGAGAGACAGTACTATAAATGGTTCCGTAGATAAGAAAAGATCATGATTAATAGTTTTGTTTGTGCTACTTTGTTAACAGGGCTATAAAGGCTTTGGGTGAAGGAAAAACGTCAATTTGTAATTTTTAATAAAGTACTATTTTATCCTCATCTTACTAAATTTAAAACATTGTTCTGTATTTACACAACTACCTACTATTTACTGGTGTTGGGAGTTCAAACCTCTTACTACCTTCTGAGTTTAACAATTAAGTTCATCTGGGTGCTTGCATTGTAAAACATTAGGTCGATAGATGGAAAGTACTAAAATATTAAATAGTTGCAGGTACTAAGTGTTGTTGTTGAACTTTAATATTTAGTCGTTATAATGACGGTGGCTATTTCTAGCCTAATTTACAATTAGATCTTTAAAATTATATTCACGATAATTGCGTTATGAATTTAAACATTTATGCCCAGCAATCTGACGTTCTTTAATTCCATGATTCGAGCTTTCTAGAACGATAATATGTAACTAAACATTACGTTACAAAATCACCTTAATAACTGTTGATAATAAATTTTGAAAGTAATTTAAGTATATTTTATAATATTTAAATCTTCAAAGTAGTTTCTTTTTCTTCTTCTTCCAAGTTAAATTTCATTAAATGCCAATGATATTTGATGTTAGCGAAATTGACATTTGTTTCATTTGTACTACACAACAGAAAAAAATAATATACGCACAATATTTATTAAAAACTACTCACGTGACACTTAGGGAGGTGTAACATCTAATAAATCCTTTGAGGCAGGATTCTCCCCTCTGAAGTCGGCGAAGATCTCCTTCTTGAAGTCGCAGACAGCCTCTTCTTCCTCATGGTGTCAAAGTCACTCACGAATCAAAACCCAGCAGTTTCTCGAATAGTGATTACACGTAGCACTAATGCCAGTTGGTCACAGTTTTTGCAAGGAATCACTTTAAAATGTTACGTTTTCCACTGATTCATCAAATATTTGAATCGAACAGTTTGCAACACGATTATCAGTCGAATTTGTCCAATTTATCTAAAGTATTGTAGAAATTCTTTGGGTCCACACATTAATTATTAGGTCAATATTTTCTAGCCTTCATCCTTACATCATAGGCAACTCAGTTGATCAACGGAAACATTAAATTAGGTGACGATGGAAACACCGTAAACGCTGGAACTGTATTCATAGGCTCATCGAGTCAACATGATTTCAAATTATTGTTGAATGAATAGCGTGTTCACTAATTATATTTTAACACTTTCTTGGCACACACTGTCTCCTTTCGTTATGATGGTGGTCACTGGTTTAATACTAAAAGCAAAATTATTTGGTTTAAGCGATCAAATAACCAGGTATAAGTTCACACTTCTTCGGCGCAATCACTTTGAAGCCGATACATAACTAAGAGTAGGTAGGTACAAGAACTAAGGTACAAGAAGTCAACATCACTGGATTGAATTATTTAAATACATTAAATGCAAAAAGCTCTGGTACCACACACAACAGACAAACATCCTGACAAAGTCTTCTCCTCCTCCAAGGACACTTCAGACACGCACTCTACGCAGGATACGCAACATTCACCTCCAGTTCTCCAGAGCTCCAGGACAACTGACTCCAGTCGCTCCAGTGACGCTCCTCCCTCTCCCCCCTCCTGGAAGTCTTATCACTACTCCTGAGCCACTTCGCTCATTTCACGCACGTCCCCCCTTTCAACAGTCGATCGCCAAACCAACACAACGCCGTGCGTTTATTTCCGCCCCAGCTTTCTTTCTTGCGGTACCGTTTAGCGTTTTCACACGCGTTATCTACAAGAGGCGTGGAAAATATCACTTTTAGAACCACTGTCACTGGTAGGACCTCGCGTTGCTCACCTTCAGTACCACCACCACAGCACCACTAGAGGGGTGTAGGGTGTAGAGGTGTAGAGGGAGGTGAAGCCTCCCTACTACGAGTTGTATTTTTCGTGATCCGGGGAAACCCAAGGATTTGTTAATCTAGATGTTGACAATGTTGTGGATTGTCATAGAGGTTGTTTAACGGTTCTTTGGCCTTCGTATAAGGAGTATATAATCAGCAAGTTCACAATATTTAAATTATAGTTTTCTTTTTTACCTATTAACATCTGGGTTAAAGGTTTTGAGAACCACCCAACGTGTATAAAAACAACAAAATTACATATACACAATGACATATAATGTTCTTAAATGTATTTCCAGTGAGCTTGACTCTAGGATTTTTAAGCTCTGGGATACCTTGTACTCTCCCAGCTACTGTAGGAAATTCCAGAATCTCGAGGTTAAACCTCAATTGAAGAGTTAAAACTATTTTCAAGCGGCTAAAAATAGGTTAATACAAGAAAAAGCGCGTTTCTCTTTTGTCAAGCTACTGTATATCAGAACCAAAAGATCAGCTTATAAACAACATTTATTATGAACCTAAATACAGCGTTTTTACCAAAACTTTTGACAACTAACTGTAACAAAATACCCTTTTCGAGAATGTTCGCACATGTTTTACTCAATTGAATCTCATTTGTGTGCTGTAAAAGATTGCAAAGCTCGGTTTATCACGTGGTCACAGCTGACAAATCTGCATGATCTGTGGTCGTGAGGTTGAGTAAGGAAGGGGTGTCACGGTGCCCAGCCAAATCCACCGAACCAGATAATTAATGGGACGCGACCTTCCGAGACGACCTGGGAAAGTTGAGCAGCATCTCCACCTTCAGTCCACTTCGTGTATCAGGACTGATAAACGAAGCCACGCTTGAAATGTGCTGTGTGACCTTGTCCGGGTAAGATCCAGGGGTGTCAATCCCTTCTAGACCTATGACGCAGCCCCTTCCCTCCTAAGCAGAGGTTCATGACCTTTCACCTAACTTTGACAGGTTCTTAAACTGTTTAAACTAGAACCCAAGGATTAAACCCGAAAGTCAGAGTAGTTTATTCTTGAGAAGAATAATTTCCACCTCTGAATTAAAATGTTATCACACAAAGTGCTTTATCTTTGTGTTGAAAGGACACCCCTAGAAAGAACCACATATACGCAAAACTTGATTAAGTGCTGTTACCTAATCGCTACTAATCAAAACTTTGGTAACTCTGGTCCGTGACCTACTGCTGTAGTAGAGTTTTTAATATCCTAGGAAGCAGATGGAAGCTGACTAAATGAAAACATAACTAACTGACTATTGACTAGCTGACCCCTTCAATACTTGACTAACTGGCTAGCAGACTACTTGACTAGCTGACTAGCAGACCAGCTGACTAGCAGACTACTTGTCTAGCAGACTAGCTGACTAGCAGACTAGCTGAGCTGGCGGCAGTGACGGGCGAGCGGGAAAGTGACAGTGGTGAAGTGAGCGTGAGTAGGTTTTATTCAATGTTCAGTCCGTGGACACATTCAACGGATTTGTCTTGCTCTGGAATATTGAAGACTGGGAATCCGCTGATTTTCAGGCTCCCACACGTTCTTAGCGACCTTCCTAAGGCAAAATGAGATGTTCATGGTGTCAGCACGGTAAGATCCAGACACCGTGAAATGAGCACCGATCCCGACCTCCAGAATAAGTTTTGGGATTTTTTTCAAAATGTGGGTACTACAACAGATCAGATGATATAAGTATCTCGAGTCCAAATGGTTGTGTGAATAAAAGGTTAGCGTGTACATAAATTAGACGAATTCTTGAGGTACCTTTTGACTTACTTACGAATATAGAGAAAAGAGAAAAGGAAACAAGTTACAATATTTCGTATATAATACGTTTATAAGAGAGGATACGAACAGAGGGATAAATTGGGGTTTTATTTGGGTTTCACACCAATTTATCCCTCTGTTACTCTCTTCTTTTAAAGTACTTAACAAATTTAATTTTAATACCTGCACATCATTGATTATAAGTACATAGCCGTACCTTAAAATATAATAATGTATACACACAAAGAATAAAGAGTATGCTCAGAACATTAAAAAAGGTTTAACAAACAAAGTTAAAAACGTTGCGGACCTCCACTGTCTTGGTGTACCATGAACTAAAACCAAAAACTCTTCTAAATAGAAAGAGTTTTTCCTTAATCCTATAGTAATACCAGGTAAAAGATCACAATGCAAATTAATATATTACAGCAAACAGAACTTGTAAATCTCAATAACAAAGCACACAAACTGAAAACAAGTTTTGAAAAAGCGCGTGTGAAAGAACCCAAAAGAAAAGGTTTTGGGTCCAGGCCTGCACCAAAATGTAGTATAACGGGAAAGCATCGTTATACACATTTTTGGGAGCGTAATGCAATACAATAGAAAAGCGTCATCGTGTTGCATTTTAAGACGTAATTCAGATTATTAAACTGGTACTAATGTAAGAATTATTCCATACAACAAATTTATCCTTTAAATCAGTTAATGCAAAGCCTACAGTAGCACTTACCCTAAAATACAAACAAAATTAAATTAACAAAACTTACTTTACCAACACCATCAAGCTCGGTTCGCTCAAAAGCCATGTAGCCATTGATTTTAAATGTATATTTAAAGTCAATGATGTAGCCGATGCCCAAACATCACACCCGACACCTGTCCAAGACCTCCCTCCCTCTGTGACCTTACTTTAACTATATATTGGTAAGCTTAGCCCATGGCCAAAATGGAAAAAGGATTTTAATACCGCACAGAACCAATAATGCTGCAGCATATAAAAGCAAACACGTAAATATTCCTTGCTAAACAAAATATTTATTACGATTATTCGAATTCTATGTTCTTATGGGAAAATCAAGTTTTAATAAACATAATTGCTAATTTATTGTTTGAAGAAAGTACAAGTTTTAGAGTGCATATGCAGCAGCTTTAACAGCTTTATGATTCTATTGAAACAGATTTTTACCGTTAACCGGTACCAGAAGAATGTTAACCGGTTAGAAACATCATTTGCAGTTTTCAATCCATGTTTAAGTGGTGCCCAGAGTGAGTCCCGTGTCGCTCTATTCGACGGCCTCTTAAAGTCAATTTATAAAACCCTTTTTTTTGGAACGTCACTCCAAAAGGGCACTCGAAAGTGGAATTATTTTGCTGGTTAACGAGTTTAATTTAAAGATTGTAAAAGGAAACTTTGAAATCGGAAAGTATTTTCGTTTGTTATTAATAATAAACAAATTTAAGTGTATTTAAAACGTTTACATCAATAGTAATATTTGCAATCATTTTCAAAATATAAACAAAATCTATACTGGGCATGAACTACAATTGAACCACTTTTGAATGAGGGTACAATATTTTTGAAAATTCAAATCATATAGTACGAAAGTATAAACCAGAGACAACTATTTAGCCGGCAGCGAGATTGCAAATGGCGTTTTTGTTGATTATTTTGCAACTTGATCCTTCAGTCAGCATCTCATCAGCAGTCTTTACGGTTACGTTTCAAGGCGGAATCCGGTAATCTGTGATTAATTAGTAAGACGTTAGTGTGAGTTTTATTGTGTTATTCTAATTTATTAGTTTTGAATTTAATTGTGAACATGATCGCCGCTCTCAGATGATAATTGGTAAGATGTCTCTCTTTAACATAAAGCTCAACCGAGTTGAATTGGGTAGTCATAATGTGCATGATTAGGAACTTGCTACCAAAATACCGGTGACATTTACAATTATGTCTTGCTTAGGTCCAGAATGATTTCCGATTAATATCAAGACTTGCCACCGTATTTCCTTTTTAAATATCCTACTGCTAGGCTTACCTACCAAAGGAACAACCTGTAAATTTCATCATGGATTAATCTATCACCCCTATTAAAGAACTCAACTTTGTAGCCTAGCTCTACTGTACAACACTGTTACTTAGACCTTGTCTCTTCATGATTTCTGTTGTAATATAATCAACAAGAAGAATAAACTGATTTGATTGGGTTTTAATTGCCCACGAAATGGCAAATTAGTGTTTTTATAAAAAATAGAGACTAAAGCATATGTATATTATATATATTTATACTAAGCAGCATGTATCTACTTGAAATACAAAGAAAGAATAATACTATTTTGGAATAATGAAATGTCTGTATTTGTTTCTGGTATACACATAACTCTATAAGCATCTCCACGTTGTTATTATTGGGCTTAATTCAACACTAGTTCTTGACAAACAACAAATACATGCCATTCGGTAATACAGCACAGTCTCTATAATCCGGCTGTTCGTCACTCCGTCACGTCCAGTAATCCGGCATTGTGTAGTAGCCACCTAACCACCTGTTTTCAAGTCTCTACTTGTCTCTAAAGCGCGTGACGTAGCCTACGTCGTATGTATCAACTACTTCTGTTCACTGCAGACAGCCAGAGAAAAGTGCGTTGTTTAACCCTAATCTGTGCGTCCGCTTCAACGGGCTGTGAGATGTTGCAGCGTATAAATTAAAGTGCGATTTTAAAAAAAAGTAGACATTGATGATAAGTTAGCTACTCTATCCAAGGAATTCAACTTCAACAGACGAATGAAGTTGAATCATCACTAAATCTCTATTTGAGATGCCGACCACTCTCATGAGGGTATTTAAAGGCAAATATGTGGTGAAGGATGAGTGTGATGAGTGGTAGTAATGAGTTATGAGGTGTAGTCTTGTTACAAACTAAGGCCGACTCTTCCTTAGAATGGGTCATTAATTAATAGCCCATGACCAATGGAAATACAAGGACCAACGGCTTGGCGTGACTTCGAACCACGGTGATGGTCTGATATGTCTAGCGATGGTGTGAGTTGATGCGGGTATCATCAGATGATCACAGAGACTATCTGAGCCGCTTTAGACCTATTTCATCCTCAAAACCTGACCTCCATGAAGCTGGATTACAGAACCGCATACGAGTCCCAGTCCTTCAACCCTTCAACGTAAGAAAGATTATTTCTGGCAAATTGAGTCTTTTTAGTGAACCTCCACTAATCCGGCATTTCCACCAATCCGGCGTCTCCAATTACGATATAGGGCGGGTTAGTGAGATCGTACTTTGGTAGGGTATTTTCGTGTAACTCTCCAAGACACAAAGTGTCGGAACTATTTAAGTTCTTCTGTAGATAGTTTCTACTATGGGCTGCAACAATGCTTATGCTCCCTCAAAGTTATTTAAAATAGCTTCCATATGCTACATGTTTTTGTTTAATAATTTTCAACATTAATGTGGTTAGTGAACATTGTAAAAGAGATTTTGAGTAACGCTAGAAAAAGGAGTGCTTTGTAGTCCTGAATTAGCCTTGTTAAACAAGACATTTAAGTTACTTAAGACCTTTACGGTTGACTTACATATTTTTTGCTTTAATAACTCATATTACTATTTCTAGTCACCAAGAGCAAGGGAACGTGCAATTATGCCGATGTATTAACTGTAACATGGTCACATTCACCCAGACAACAACTCTAGTATTACTGGGCGTGCGAATTATAGATACATGTATATCCAAAACAAGGCATTTAGACACATTTTTGTTAGTTAACTAAACCACTTACAAGTTTGGGTTGCTATCGCAATTTAAGTGAGATAATGTGTAGATAACTTGTAGTGGTTTCAAACTACTTGAGAGTTAACTAGAAGATTCAAGTTGAAAGAAGTTTAATTATTCAAATATTATTTCTTTTGCAATAGATTGTATTTGATTTCAGGAATACACACTTTTCATGATTTTGTAATACACTAGAGTCCCGCTTATCGAAAATCAGCCTAATCGAACACTGTTAGGGAAAAAACTATACGATTTTGAGTTGGTAAAATAAATAAAACTGGTTTTCAATTACTGTATCATACTTTATGTGTTTAATAACAAACTCAAAATACAGTAGAATCTCGATTATCGAGATAATTGGGACCAAGACCACCTCGGATCTGAAAAACTTCGAGAATAATACGGAGGTTAAGTGCTTCAGGAAAAGTGACAAAAGAGAAGAAATCAGACTGTCCAGCTCGAGCCCACAGATATGAGGGGTGAAGGCAAAGTGATGACAGGTGGAAAGGACAAGGGAAGAGAAGGAAAGCAGGGGAGAGAGCAGCTGCAGTATGTCCTGGGAGGGGAAGGCAGGTGCCAGGTTGTCAGTGAGGGACAGCTGCACCTTTATCAGCTGTCTACTACGTCATTAGCTGTTGCTAGGCAACCACATGGAAGCGATTACATAGCCAATCACAGCATTTTCTCTGTATGCTTGTGACATCGATCTTTGAGGAGAGTGTAGTGTGTGTTTGTTATTTCCTCACCTCATCTCCATTTACTCAATGATTAATTTCATTTGACAAATAATGTTTTATACCGGCACTAGTTTGGAATTACAGTAAATTGCAAAGGTTTTAGTACAAAAAATCTAGAATTTGATCTAGTACGTGTACAAAATGGATGTTGGTTCTGTCTGAGATCAGCCAACCTGATAATGGCTGCGGCCTCCATTGAAAATGCACTCAGCACAGATGTAGGGGGAGGGTTGTTTACTTGGAACTGCTCGCCACTAGTTCCTTATCTTATCTTCACCAGAAGTACAGTACAATTACACCCTGCCGCCACATCATCTTTGTATTGCCCGTCATATCTGCGTCGCTACTTCCGCACTGTTTTGTATTCCAGTGTACTACAGCATTCAAACACACAGTTTCTTACATTTAAATATAAAATATTAGTGGCTCAAACTCAATATATGACTTAATAGGGTCAATATACAGGGTTAGGCAAAAGTGTGGAAGCAGCTTTATAACTTTTTAACCAGTGTTTTCAGCCAACCGAACTTTTTACTTTATTAGGAAACCAAAGTACCTTTTAGTGCATACTGACACTGCCCCAGTTTTCAAAATGAGGGATTGGGAGGTAGCCCATAATTTTCATAGGAAAGCCTCATCAAGTGACCCCTCATTTTGAAGGCCTTAGAAAATTTTGACGAATGCTGCAAATTATAAGTCTCTATCTTAAACCACAAAGAAATGGCGTTGATTTTAAGTTACACAGCTTTTTTGGAACAAAAGTGTGGAAGCGCCCTTATAACTTTTTAACCAGTTTTCAGTAGCGACCAAACTCAGTACATTTTATTAGAGGAAACAAAAGTACCTTTTAATGCATACTGGCACTGGCCCCAGTTTTCAAAATGGGGATTGGGGGAAGTGTATAATTTTTATAGGAAGCCCATCAGGTGACTCATTTTGAAGGTCTTAGAAAATGATGATGAATGCTGAAAACTAGACGTTTCTATCTTAACCCAGAAGAAATGCATCCATTTTAAGATACACAGACTTTTATTACATAAAAGTGTGGAAGCTTCTATTTTAGTGAGTTTTTAAGTGTAACCAAACTTGGTACATATTATTAAAGTTATCAAAACTATCTTTTAATGCATACCGACACTTTGCCCCAGTTTTCAAAATGGGTGATTGGGGTGGAGGTAGACTTATAACTTGTGTAACTTAAAACCAACGCCATTTCTTTCTGGGTTAAGATAGAGACGTCTATTTCAGCATTCATCATCATTTTCAAACCTTCAAAATGAGGTGTCACTCGATGAGGCTTCCCTCAAAATTATGGGGCTACCCCAAATCCCCAATTTGAAAACTGGGGCCCAAGTTAAATAAAAAATCCAGCTTTAAAAATAAAATAAAAATAATACCATAATGACGTGTTTTAATTTTCAGTCATTATAAATGTTTACGCTATATTTCCAAGCATATCTTGAATTTCCAGACTTGAAAGGGTACAAATTTATATTTATTACATCATATACATAACTTCTATCCCTTTACGAGGTAACTAGAAAATTTCCATTAGCATGACAAAGAACTTGCTATACATACAGTACTGGTTGATTTTCGTTCCGTACAGTAGATTGTTGTGTATAACAGCAGATTGAGTAAAAGTAGCACGGTACATGTGTGAAGAGGCTTGCAAGTTTCACGGCAACAGCTCTTGCAGTAATTATGACTCAACGACTTCTCAACTGTGTTCAGTGACTGTACTCAACTCTTGAACACTTTTCATGCCAGAGTAGAGTAGAGTAAGAAAACTTTAGTGCTATGAAAACTCAGCGTCAACTGAGTTTTAAAGTGGTAGTTACGGCAACAATTTTTATGTTGGGCTTTGAATGATTTTGAATTGTAGTTTTGAAATTCAATTGCCCTTTTGAAAGTTTTGGTAACTACAAGCTTTCACATAGTTTTCTGTAAAGGTTTTACTACTGTTTAAAATACACATTAATCACACAAGTTAGTAGCGTTTTAATCGTCTTTAGACCTGTTTCAAACAATATTCATCGCCTAGCTGGGAGATTGAATACCTTAACTTACTTAAGATTATAGGCTAGTCAACTAAGAAAATAAAAGGGCAGCTAGCAAAAAGTTTAGGTATATTTTCCTTTATAAACTGAATTGTTAACAAAGAAGACAATTTTGTACTGAGCCGTTCATGAATAGTCACAAGGTTGTTTTTTTCTAAATTTATGTAGTATGTTTCCCAGGCATTTAAATATATAGGTTTGACAATTTCTTTCAATATTTACAAATTTGATTCTAATACTGTAAGTCCAGTAGACGACAATTTCTTATATATTCATGGTTTGATTTAACAGTTAAATTAATATTTATTTCCAAAATTAGCGATGTATTTATAAATCAACTAAACAGTAAGCAGATTTCACCGTTGAATTCCGGGATGAAGGAATGATTCTAACTCAACTCGTTGTATGGTTGATCAATACAGACTAAGCTTGGCTGTAGTTTAATCCTCTTCTTTATGTCTCTGTCTGCTGTACAGTATATCTGTCAAGCGTCTACAAATCATCAGCATCGTTCAGTCCATCAGCGTTGATCCCCTTCGTCTCACTTGCACGATCACTCTGCTACAAATCAATCTTTCTGGTAAACTTCATTGTGGAGTGAATAGAACGGATTGTGAACGTTTTGATATTAATGTAAGAAATTATGTCCTATGTAATATAAAAATAAATAAAATTTATTTAGACATTTAAAACCTTTTGGTAAAAATGTTTAACAACTTAAATAAATAAATAAATATTTTTTATTGAATTGACATGTTTACAAGCATGTATCTCAATCGTCTATATTGATATAAAATTTTGCATTCATTCACATCTAGATCCCTTTCAAACATACATAACTTACATGTACTATTCCCATTTACTCAATTTTTCCGTCCTACCCTGTTGGTCTGATTCTCCAATATCCCAATTGTGTGCAAAACTCGTTTGAACTGTAAAATGCTTCTGACCAAAAATGGTTTTAGACAAGCTTTGAAAGCCTTTGGCTCGGTAGCACTTTTGATCGAATTTGGAAGTATATTGACAAAGAACTTATCAGGAGGATAGAGACAATGTGTATGTTATTATAATTTCTATAAAATACATGCAAGCCAAGTTTGACAAAATGTGTGCTGCAATCAAATGAGACCCAAAAGGGTAAAAGTGCCTAAAACAATGTATTTTGTGCTAAGAACTTCAGTTAAATAAGAAAATGTAAACACCCTAAAATGAAAAATACAAGCAAAATATTGATTATTAGTAACAAAGCCAGTGTAACATAACTTCTCGTTTAAAAATCAAAACTACTTCACAGTAACTATTATTTAAAACTCTTAAATGCATTTTATTTAAAAGCCTTGGGGGTTTAGTTAATTTTGAACTATACCAGTGTTTTATTTGTAGTCTATTCAACTCTATACATAAACAACTTTGTTTGTACAAAAAACCTGTTGGAATAGCATAGCGTGGATGAATGTGTATCCACCTAGCCACTGGTGAGATAGTAGGTGTGAGTAGGGGTGGTTGTGGGGTGGACTGCTAATAAGTCTACTAATTGGTCACCAGGCCAACACCTGTATATTGTGTCTACAATAACACTCACCTTTCCACAATCTTCACTCCATTCTTTTAGTTCTGCCAAGTTTGGTTGATTTAACGAATCTTCTTATGTTGGAGTATTCTCAGTAATAATTTTTCTCTTGCTTTGTTTTCTCCCATATGGGTTTTACAAATAAAAATGCCTGAGCACAAATAACAACCTCATAAGGAATAAGTCAGGGGTATTTGTATGCCAAATTTCTATAAAGTCGGTGCATTTGTTGGTTTCCATATTCGGTCTTATCCCAAATCCAACAATAGGATACTTTCAGGATTTTTGGTTATCCGGAACAGGTTTAGTCCCAGTTGGTCAGTATAAAAGCCAAAGGGGTTCGACTATAGTTACTGCTTTCAGTGCACTTTCACTCACATCTCTGTTAGTTATTGACAGTTTTAAAAACGTTTGCATAATTGAAATTGGGTTAACCTGCACAGGAAAACGTGCTTTTTAATTATTATTGCTGTTTCTTTTTTATTTACTCAGGTCATTATTAGGTTTTGCACCATATAGACCATCACACCAGCTTTTAACCTGATTGACCAAATTTTTATGAAGAACGTTAAATGATAATTTAACAAAAATCAAAAAAATGGTTATCAAGCAAATAACACATTTTCAGACAAATGTTCATTGAAGTTTTTATTCTTTTTGACACACCTAGTCATCATTATTCTTTATAATCATGCTTCTTTATTACACTGCATCATATTAACCTTTTGTTGTAACGAATTCAATAACCATCATATAATTGATACGTTCATGGCTACGGTGCACAATCTTCATTACTAAGTAGTCACAAGTTAGGCCCTACTTTCTAAATCCTCTATTGATTATTTTGACCCTACTCAAGTTGGCAAGTGCTCAAAAACTATAACACGACAGCCGTGCCAAACTGTCATTCGGTGCTGGTGTTGTCAATGCATCGATCTTCTACACGTCCAATGTGTGATGCATTTCAATCCGGTAGGCAAGGTCGTTGCAAATAAACTCACTTCTTGTGAGCGATAATCACTTGATGACAACAACGGTGGTGGAACAATAATTACTGTTGACATTGAGGTCTATATTACAGTCATAAAATTAAAAATCTCTGTAAGTTGTTTGCAAAAAGCCAGTTCACCTGTGATATTAAAAGCAGAGTACAGGCACTATTTGTAAACATGAATGTCCCGGGCGTGGTTAAGTTGGGGTTAAGTCAATTCACGACAACTCTTGTCATCACTCACATCCAAAAACATTTCGTTGTCTACTACCTCTTAAAAATATTTAGTTTTTTAAATCAGATTGTTGACACTTTGTTATGTTATGTGATGTCAGCGTTCAGATCATGTCTGGTAACAGAATGTGTATAACAGGTGATGTTTGACAGCCTCACTTATCCACTATAAAGTGTGACAGGAAAGTATGGAAACGGCTTTATAACTGTTGAACAAGATCAAAATAAAATACAATAACACTGGGCACTGGAGACGTCCAACCAAGGAAGGCTATGGAGTCCCCAAGAGTCCATACTGAAGTCTCTGCTTTTCCTTATCTACATCAATGAGGTTGACTCATCCGTGTAGCAGAAACAACCTTTCTAGTACCAGTAACATATGTAGAGTAGCAGATTACCTAACCATTTGTTTCGAAAAACAAAACTACACTATCAATCAATGTTTTATTAACCTAACCTCCCTAAATATATTTGTAATATATAACGCTCTTTCTGTGTTATATGTGGGTACAAAAAGGTAATTTTGCTGGTAGGTTTCAACTCAATAAACAATCCCCAATAAATAATCAATAATTAATCTTTTGGATCTCACTGTTTTTGCTTAACAAGTACTTTTACTCTTTGAAGTCGGCTAATTTTTCTGAATTAAAATGAAAACTGACCAATTTCAAGATCAGAGAGAGGCCAGGATTGGAAGTTCTATCAATGGAATAGGAGAAGTTTTTTGAAATAATAAATGAGGCTATATCTAGCGGACTTGAAGGTATCAAGACTTATTGAAAGCTGAGCTCTGATCAGTTTAAGTGAAGAAATCTGCACGTAGACGACACGTACCCCCCTCCCTCCTCAGAGCACAATCTGTTTAGGGAGACTCATGAATAATGTATGAGCCATGAACTGCCCGTTTTATTAGGAAATCAGCTTACCCCAGGGTAAATATACTTTGGTTAGGAAAACATGTTATTCTAGTTGTCCTCTGGGTTAGTTAATCTTCAGTTTAGTTTTTAGTAATTTATTTTGGTGCCGATAGTGAGGCGTTTATGAACTTTCTTCAGTAAATATTATTTATTAAGAACTTAGGACATTTAATACAAGGAAACAGTTCAATTGGAAACAAGATTTAAACGTAAAAAGGGTTGTTTACTTAAGACATAGGAAAAGGTGTACAAAAAAAGCGCATTTTTTTTGCATTTTAAACACACACATGGTGGGTGTCTCAGACCACCCTTAGGACACGTAAAGGTAAATGTAAAGTTTGTCTTGTTTAACGAGGCAAAGTTAGGACTACAATGTCCTCTCTACCACTCAACCTCGACCTTTACCTAGCGTCACTGTATAGTCACATTACAAATTGTAAGTGGTGGCTGCGGGGATCGAACCAGCGCCACGGTGATAAACTCTGAGTGTACACCAATACATACGGATCATAGCGTGCACCTTGAGAACAGTTAAACCTTTGAATTAATTGCAAAATCCTATGTTAAAATGTCTCAAAGAACAAAGAAATATACAATAGACAAAGATTCTTTCTTCACACTAACATAAAGTATGGTAATGGCGTCAAAGTTGAATATTATGTTTTAGTCTTGTTACAAGCTAGGGCCAACTGTTCCCCTGATTGGGTTATTAATTAAATAGCCTAATAATCAATGGAAATGGACCAACAGTTTAACCTGACTTCTTAACCACAGGGTGTGATATAAGTGGTCTGCCGCTCACTTATTACAGATTGTCTTTAAAATTAGCTATAAAATTTAGAAGTAGTAGCTGTGGGTTTACTTCACCAAAAAATGTTGATTAGATTAATTTTTGCCTAGAATTTGTTCAATCTAATAATAGTGCTTATGTTTGTGATTACCAAGAGAACTATTTTGAACTTGAATTTTACCGATTTCTAATGCACACCATGCAGCGCTGTTTGTTTGCCCGAGCATTTACGCTTTATCAGAAACAAACAAAACCAAACTGGCTGTCAGGCGACACACTACTGCTTGATAACAAAGCAATCGAACTGCAGAACGCAAAGAGTAAACTGTCTGACTGAGTCTCTGGTCAGGCACAAAGCTAATGTCCGTGTCATGTACAGTAATTCACATTGTATGTTGGTGGTTAAACATTCACGTTCAAATAAATAACACATTCCCATTTCACGGACGTGAACACCACACAGTTGTGAGTTGATAATCTCAACTGAATGATTGTTCACGGTGGTTTGATTGCACCAGTATTGAAACGTCCATGATTTGGGAATGTCAAGTTTCACGTTTATTTGTATTATATTTATTTATTTCTGTTTAAATAATATACTGTAAGGATACAGTTATGTGAAAAATCGTGATATTCGTCATTACTATTCAGGGTGTCTCATAAGTAAAGCGTCAAACTCAGAAAAACATTTCTATGGGTCTAAATAAAGACAAATTCAAGAATAACGTTTTTCCAATAGCATTGTTTACCAGATACCCACCATTTTATATTTCTTACAAAATAATTTTTACCTCTAACTTTTTACAACTAAGTTAATTTCAAAACCAAAACAATCAAAAATGTGCTACAATTTTGTTCAATATGAAATTTTGTGAATTTTTATTAGAATTAAAACTTAATTTATTGAAAAAAAACAACATAAAGATTTAAAAACCAGATTTGCATTAGTACAATTCTACTGTACAGCATTTGTTTACAGGCTAAATATTTAAAACATAATGCAAAAAAAATAGTTTACTAAACTTATAATTCAGCTTGGATATTCATGTTGATTATCCAGCAGGGTTTATCTAACAATGAGTGGTATCAAGTACCGATATTTCAATGGAGAAGTGACGAGAGACGGAAATATCAATATCAAGCTTCCGATCAGACAATATCCAATGTTTTCCTTTCATTAGGTTTGTATGAGCCCTCCTACACCACAACTATCACATGTCTTCCTCCTTCTAATAAACAATAAGACCTTGTGTTTCCAATTCTACATCAATCAATCTGAATTCTGTGTAGCAAATAAAGAACATACATAGAATTCTTAAATTGACATAACAAATTGCAGTTAGACTTAATGATGTGCCTATTTGTATACATTTGATTATGTTTATTAAAGTTGATGAACTTACTCTTATGTACCTACTCTTTCGTTTTCAGTGACATGAATCTTAACTTCTTGTTTCCATTAGATTGCTTTGCAGTTTCAATCAAAGACTAAGCATGCTCTATGATGCGTCAATGCTACAGTACTCTTCTAATGCTCTCCCTTTGTGCCACACATAAACATATCAAGTAGCTTTTGTCATCCTATCTAAGATAGTTAATGGACATTTCCTACTGTAGATAGCTTCCCTCTTTCCTCCTTCCTCCTCCTGGAGGCCCATTGAGAGCTGACCTCCTCTTTCTTCTTCACCCAAAGAACTTTCTTTGTGGCATCCCAAATGGGTGCATTTTTGCTCTCCAGTTCTTCTGCTTTGACTTTAATCATTTGGTGGAAAATTTTCTATTACATAGATTCAAAAGTATTTCACTGTCTACCCTTATTTTCTTCTCTAGGGATTATCTTTCTCTGGTGAAGTTGGCACACCGAGTGTTTTGAAATTCCTTCCTCTTAACTTTTGAAGGAATAGAAATTATCATACACATTTTTTAGTACATGTTATTAGGGCATCAAAGTACAAGAGTGTACTTTAACCATAGTACTTTGTATCACACCCCCAAAACCGGGAAGAGGGTCCCCAAGTTTTAAGTACAAAAATCCTCTTTCGTCCCCTTGTGGCACCTCAAAAGAAAGGGATTTTAATGCAAATTCAATGACGCAAAGAAATATGTTCTATCTCAACTTGTTCTATTGTAATACCCATTTAAATATAACTAGAAATTAGGTTTAAAATGCCACAAATTCTCAAAAATTCACAAACATACAACTTCTGTTAATGACACATTATTTTTGAGAATCCTCTGAGAGAAACATTACAACCCTACAACATTATCCTTTAAAGTATTTTGAAAACAAATTTGTTATTATAAAAATTGTATGTGAAAGGTGGCGATTTAAACTTAATATCTTATAATCTTTATATGGGTATTAAAAAAAATGAGTCGAGATAAAATCTTCCTTTGAGTTGTTGAATTTGTATTCAAATTCCCTTTCTTTGAGGTTCCCTTAAGGAGGGGTTGTATTTAAAATATTTGGAGGGTCTTCCCCCCAGCTTTTGGATAGGGAGTGAGTGATGCAGAGTATGCCAAAACAAACTTTAGAATTATATAAAAACATTCCCTATAAGGTTTTAAAATATTTTATTTTTCAAAAGTTAAAGTTGGGGGCATTTAACACTCACCGTGTATCTAATACTTGTATAGTAAAGTAAATTTGTTACAATTCTGAATACTGATCCAATTAAAGTTTTTCAACTGTTGTTTTCGATCTGGAAGCAGAAAGTTTGCAATAATGACATACGCTGAATCGACGAGACAGTGTTTTGGCTCGACAGTGAAGCCCCGATGATGGTTTCGTCACACTGTGCACAGTGAGTGGACCGAAACAGTGTCCGAGACAGATGACATCATGCCCAAGGTCATCACTCTCAGGCTCATGTGTCGCAAAGCACTTTCTTCTATTTATATGCCATTCTGGCTCAGAAGTGGTCATTTGGAGATGTCCGTGAACATTCTGTTTGGAGTTTGAGTGTTGGATTTAAGGGGTATTGGGTTATGGAAAAAATTAGTTCTTTATAAAATTTTCATCTATGAGATTTATTTTTCTTACAAAACTGCTAAGGTGCATTTAAGGAAGAATACATGTAGGCAGTTGATTACTTGTGATATGCCTGTGACTCAGCGGCTAGTTTGCTGCTCTCAGATGGGAAGGACACCTGGAAACGTCAAGGAATTGTACAGGAATTTCACCTGTCAGTATGAAAAGTGTGTATAAATAAGACAATTTGGGATTAAAGTTTTTTGTCAGGCAATTCTTGTTGGAATCCAGCTTTCTTTTGGGTTTAGACCAAATTTATTTAAGTTATGGACAGAAAAATATTTTCTAAGATTGTGTTGTGCTTTCTAATGGACTAAACCTGCAGTGGGACTTGTCGTCCTGTAATCCAGCTTCATGGAGGTCAGGTTTTGAGGATGATATAGGTCTAAAGCAGCTCAGATAGTCTCATTGATCATCTGATGATACCCGCAACAACTCCCACCATCGTTTAGACATATCAGACCATCACCTGCGTGGTTCGGATGTCACGTTAAGCCGTTGGTCCTTGTATTTCCATTGGTCATTGGGCTGTTAATTAATGACCCATTCTAAAGAAGAGTCGGCCTTAGTTTGTAACAAGACTACATAATTCATTACTACCACTCATCACACTCATCCTTCATCACATATTTTCAAGATTCAAGATTTTTATTGTCATTCAACATAATACATGTAATAGACCACGTCAATAAGTAATAAATAAATACAGACTTTTAACTAGAAGAAGTATGTTACAGGCATTGTTATTAGTAAGTGTAGTTGCCCTTTCTTAATCTATGTTAGCTGTATAAAGCTACTCACTTCTCAAGTCCAACTCAAAAAAATCTTTAACACTGTACACTGGATTTTGTAGTAACATTTTCTTGATGGTTTTAGCAAAAGTGCTGTCGGGTAGTTTTGCCTTAAAATACCCTCATGAGAGTGGTCGGCATCTCAAATAGTGATATAGTGCATTAATTATTCTGTCTCCTGTCAAAATAAAATAAATTTTTTTTTTAGTCTGGAATGTTTTTTGAAAGTCTAGGAATTTTTGTTTTTATAAACATGTTTTACCATAGGTGAAGGTTTAGGAACAGAAAACAAGTCACATGATGTTAATCATGAAAGTCATTATGCACCTGAGATAAAATATGATTTTACACCCCAATAGAGCAAAAGTGTTAATTCCCTAATTAAAATCTGTACTCATTAAGTAGAATCTGTCCACACATCACCCTAGAGTAAAGCATGCATTAACCAGTATTTAAATCCTCCGGAAGGACAGATATCGCGATGAACGATTGTGTTGAATATTTGATGACTTCTCGTAGTTGAATGTCACTATTTGCCGTGAAGTGCCGTGTAAAGCGACAGTTGGATTGTCACATGTCGCACTTCAACCCGCTTTTCAACTCTTCGTCAGCTTTGTTCGCCGCCCGTTTAATTTGTCACTGGAAACTGCTGTATTGTTTTTGTGTCATCTTGACGGTTTAACGCTTGCTTGTGTTTGTTTTGCTCGAGTGTCTAGAAGCACTAAATTGTATTGTGGTTCTGGTTGCTAGTGAGTCATTCTGTCAAGTGTACTGTATTACTTTGTTCCGTAATCCGTTTGGATGAACATAGGTGAAGCGTAGACTGTTCTATTTACGGTAATGATATTCCTCTAGTTGTGAAAAATGTTTTATAAAATCAGAGTAAGTTTAAGTTACAAATTAAAACCTCAGTTAGCTTTGTGTTGTCTGTGTTAAACTTGTTGTCATCATACTACTCGAAATAGGTATTTCAAATAAGGTTAAGTTACCACAAAACTTGTTATTACCCTGAACTGACAGCAAAGTTTCTTCGAAAACAAAGTTCGCACCAGGGCTTGCAAGGTGTGTCTTAAGTAACTGTAACAGCTGTAACTACATTTCACAGGCATAATACCTTTTTTGGTAATTTTCAAGTAAAACAAAATGTGTTTGAAAAAAATAAATGCATGTTCTATTTTGTGTAATTAATATTTAAGTGTGATTAAAAGTATTTTTCAATATTCTCACAGAACGTCTTTAATTGTTGCTTGACCGTATTGACGTAAATTCAATCTTGCATTGGTAAAGGTTGTTTTCAGTAAATCTAATGAAATATAGTAATTTCATTCTTAAGTAATTACAAACTGTATTCTAGACATTAAACTTGTTTGTTTAATTTTAATTTATTATAATATAATTGATATGATTATAATTTGTCTGTATTTGAATTAGTTGTTAGAGCTTTTACTCTACAGTCTACATTCCATTAATCGTTTGGCTATTAATTGATGAGCCAATCTGGGGAACAGTCTGCCCTAGTTTCTAACAAGACTAGACCTCATCATCCATCAAAACACTCAGCATTCATCCCATATTCACCTTAAAATACCCTCTAGGAGAGGTCGGTGTCTCAAAGCAAAGTATCAAAGTACAGATTCCTAAAAATATCTTACCTACTCCTAAACTACAGAACAATGTGAGAGAACACTGCCTTGTTTGTACGGTTTGACTAAATACACAGCGTACGGTTACTGAAGCCTTTGAAATAAGTGAATAAGTAATTGAGAGAGCCCTCTTAAGTTAATGGGTTTTCATTGATTTACATAACAAATGGAGAGTTACTGTACAATGAACTCTGTTTGCCGAGCTTCACCGGTTTCATTAACTAGTTTATTCTATGTTGATGTCGACTCTATGTTGATTGCGCTCAGTTTTCACATTTATCATTATTAGTTAGAGATCAAAAGTTGATTCTACAATTTCCAGTGTGATCAGAGTGAATAGTTAAGGTTGGGTATTACTGAGCAGATATTTAAAATGTCTTCAGTTTTTCATCTCTAGATAAAAAAGAGGGTCTTTGTTAAATTTTCAAGGGGAATTTGCAAGCATCAAAATTATTTGTGGCAGAAAGGATAATTTTTGTCATATGCAAATCATAATGACAGTCAATTCAAGTTTTAATTCAAAGCAATTCAAAGTAAACTATGGTTCATACAACAAACTTGTTCATATGTTATGCAGAGGTGTTTAAAATTCTACGTTAAATACAGGAATTCTCGTTCCTGTTGACTTCTTCTCGTTCGGCCACCTCGGGTCCACACACTTGGCCTGACTAACCAAAAATACGAGGAAAAGGCGTTTGGAGCCCTTGTATTAAATCGTCTATTAATAAAATAAATAAATAAATTTGTTCATCCAAGCATTTGTACAACGCGCAGCCAGGTCAGACTTGACATGATGAGTGCATAGAACGATGCTTAGGGCGTAAGCCGGAGGCGTACCACAGAGCAAATGTCATTGCATGTGTCAAAAGCAGCTGTTTTCAGAACAAAGGGGCATTTCACAATTATTTGGGAACTCAACCGCGAAACTCTCGTGGCGCAGGTGGTAGATCCTTATTGGTACTGACTACTGAGTTCTGACCGTGTGGTGTTTGGAATTAAGTTGTAGGTCAAATATTCTTCAGACCCAATAACATCTGACATACTGAACATTTTCCAAAATGTTTTTGAGATTTGAAGAAGTATCTGCTAAATAGACCTTGATATTCATTTGAAGAATTGAATCCTCAATAATATCTAGATTAAGCCTAACATATAAAGTTTATTTTATGTACATCATGACACTATATAACATTTCTGTACATGAACAAATGAAGAATGTTTGACTGAGTGATTGTGGTGTCGGCAGGTGTCGCGGCACAGGATGAGCTGCTACCCGAACGTAACTGGAGATGTAGACAACTCAGTTCCTCTCTCCTGCCTTGCAACGTGATGACCAACATGAGGTGAGTACCAAAGATAGTGTAATGGTAGGTAGATTGGGCATAGATGCCACATGGTTCGCGGCATGCATAGAGATAGAGCTACTGTCATACTACCCCTCGGCTCCACATGCTCGAGTTTGTCCGATGTCGATTACATAAATGTGACCAAATCGTGTGATTTTTGAGAACGAATGAACTTGCACGTTTGTCAGTGGCTCTACTTGTGACTCTTAAAATAATTACTTCGCAGCGCTATCTGTGCTTGGGTTGCCAAACTATGTTGATTTTCCTGCCTCAGCCATGTAGCATCTGTGCGCAATCTACCTACCCTAACAAAATGTTTGTGAGTGTTGGGTAACTCACTCGATCTATCTGCACCAAACATCTAGTTCACTGTAGTCTCCAGGAGCATTCGTGATTGGCAGTCTAGTATTTTTTCTGAAGTTTGGTGTTTTTCAGTAGTTTTGTTATCAAAAGTATGTATGTAAAATCAGACAATCGAGAGTAACGATTAAAAATTGTAATTGTTACAGTAATTGTTATTTGCTCTGAAACTTTGTAATCTAATTGTTACATTTGGAACGCAGTAATTAATAATGGATAATCGTTAGAATTAAGCGGTAACAATTACATGTAATGTAGTATGATACTTATTCTACATAATGGGTTACTTTTTGTATGCTGAAAATAGCCAAAAAGCGGCGCCTTGTTGGTTGACTCGAACTCGACACTGACAATGACAAATTTCCACTTATCTCATTTATAATTCTTTCCTCTTTATAATTTGGTTTCTCTATGGAGCTGGCAGCATTCAGCTTGTCAACTGCTCTTGAACAGAAATTTAAAAAAATGTCACATATGTTTTTTTATAAAAGAAAAGAAAACAAATGGGACAGTACA
Organism: Matsumurasca onukii; assembly: GCA_018831715.1. Taxonomy (NCBI): domain Eukaryota; kingdom Metazoa; phylum Arthropoda; class Insecta; order Hemiptera; family Cicadellidae; genus Matsumurasca; species Matsumurasca onukii. The sequence continues at coordinate 38,790,917 of CM032061.1, read as the reverse complement.
GAGTACAAGTCTCGTCGTTCTTACCAACTTGCCACTTGAACAACATTTTATTTCATTAACAGTACTGCACTTAAAATTTACTTTCATATTTTATAGTTGTACGTTTATCCACTCGTGTCTGCGGCACTTGCTGGCGTACCGTTCCCTCAGACCCCTTTTGGGGTTGCTTGAATGTAGTGGCCTCGCTTCGATCGGCATTTGGAGTGAAGGGTTTGGCCATTTTAGTTTTAGTTTTTGGTTGTTAAAATTAAAAATTTTGGGTTATAGCAATTTTCTGTTGGTGAGTTAGTGAAAGGTATCTACATACCAAATTTCAAGTTTCTAGCTCATCTAGAAGTATTGCTGGCGTCAGTAAAAAAGGTGTAGGTCGCTCTAACTTCACGCTTCTTGCAAATAAATTCAAAATTCACTGTCAGTAACATGTTTTTCAGCAAATGTATACAATTTGGAATTTTTTTCGCAACATATTATTATAGGGCAAGTTTAACTCACAATTTAGGTGAAGTTGAAGTTTCTAACCACTATAATACGTGAGAACAAAATTAGAAACAGTTGCAAAATCAGGGAAAAAGTAGTAAATTTGAAACTTTTGCTTATTTGAGTGTGAAGGATGCCAGATACGAAAAAAGTCACAGGACCAAAATAATACAGCGTCTAAAACTTGACCATGAAAATTCAATCAGTTTTAGATAGGACTTACCGTTCACCCACTATATGTCTTTTAAAAACATGTTTTCCGTCATTTTGGTTTTATATTTTTAGGCTGGTTAAAATTTAATATTTTGGGTTTTGGCAATTTTTCGTTGGTGAGTTTGTAAAAGGTATCCACATTTATTTAATTTGAAGTACCACCTTGTTCTTCAAACATATGTCTTGTTTGCTGTCAGTTGACATATTTCACCAATTACATTGCCAGCTGTTGTTAAATTGTACTTACTTAGTCATTTATATGTTGCATACAACGTATTAACATATAACGTATGGAATTGCATATTAACTTTGTAGTTTTTGTACTATTGATACTCTCCAACCACTTCAATGAATTCATTTTAGAAATAAATTGTAAGGTTAGCTATTCACATATTATTAATCAACAAATCTTTGAAAAAGTATAACCAATTTAAAAAAGTAACAAATACAAATAGACAATTATCAAATCAAAGTGTGGAAATTTTGTGAGTGATTCGTATAATTGTCTCAATTGTGTGTTGTGTAAAAACGAAGCCAGAGTAACAAAGTCTCATGCCGGTAATGGCTGCATTGCATGACTGCTAATGTGGTTATTAAATCACGATAAGTTATATTTCTCTTTGTTAAAAACATTGTGCTACTACATTTGTTGTTCGTTTTCATACCAGAATTTTGCCTCGTAGAAGTCTTAAAAATTTTTTACTTTTATTTAATCAAACAACTCTGTTTTCTTATTTTATGGGTCCGAAAATCTAGTTTACTTTGGTTATTACTTTACTTATAGCAAGTCTTCAAATTGTAGGTTTTGTGTCCAATGAATTGCTTTTAAAAAATGTTTAAATTAATGTGCCATAAGACTACTCAATAAATTAAATTACCGTAATAATACAGTTCAGAGCAGTATAGAAAGGCTAAAAAGAGGATATTTTAGAGTTTTATTTTTTTAAATGTTTTATTGCATGAACATTTTTTACATGAAATGCATGGCAATCGTCTTTCTTATTAGCTAAAATTTTCCTTGCCTACTTCCATCAAAATCTCTTTTTAGACATACAAAATGTACATTCATTCTCTCCCATTCATTCGAATAGTACAACTCTAGACCCTATTTAGTCGGCAAATTTATATGGTCTCCCAATTATGTACGCCATGAACTCGTCTGTGTTATAGAATGCTTGAGCGATGAGAACCGTTTTCAGACAAGTTTTAAATGCCTTGGGCACTATTGCGTTTTTTATCAAATTTGGCAATCTGTTGACGAAATGAACTTCTGCCTGAGAAGGCAAACTATGAACTACCATTCTGTGTTTTTTTTCTAATAATTGAATAATTGAGAAGAAAGACCTTCTCAAAAATTTGCTGAAAATTGGCAGCATTGAGATAGGCCGATAGTTTTGGGTTGAAAATGGGTCGCCCTTTTTGAAAATTGGGGTGACTTTTGCAGTTTTGAGAGAGGAAGGAAACGTTCCAGAGTGAAAAGAGAGATTGATGAGATGTGCAAGTGCTTTGAACACTGCTTAAGTAGCCACGTTGAGACAAGATTTGTGTTGTTTGACTTTTTGGATGGCAGTTCTCTTATCACTCTAGCAATTTCCTCCTCTGTGACTGGCATCAGAACCATGTATGTTGCTGGACTCGGTGTTAATGCGGGAACTGACTCTGAGTAGGGCAAAGCCCATGGTCAATTCCGACCGAGGTTTCATTTGTTGAAAATACAAAGTGAAGATCGCAAGCATATATTTTGTGATAACCCAGATGTTTGTAACATAACAGGTGTTCAGTCAACCAATATAAACATTGCACAAGTTAATAGAATTGTCCCTTTCATGACATCTGTGTTGCTAGTGAGGGAGGTTGCTATAACTCAAGCAATAGTTCATACCAAGGTAAATAGAAAGCAAGGTTAGGGTCAACTTGTATTGTGCTGAAAACTGACCTCATCATAGGTAAAATTGCACTAATTGCTGTGTTTCAGCCAGGCTAGCTGGAACCAAACTTAAATTATGTTAGCGCGAGAAGTAAACAATGATAGTCAAGCATATCTTAGCTGCAGTTTCATTTCATAGAGTCAGACTTCTTCTTACTTTCTGTTTACCTTGGTTCATTCTTACGTTATTTTCCTTGCTAACAACCATACCAGTAGAAAGGAAAGTTATACATAATTTCTTTGTGGACAAAAATACCTTCTTACAAATTATAACCAGAGTTTCGTTAGAAATTATTCTTTTTTTTAAGTTTGATATGAATATCCAGGCGACCTTGCCAGCTAAGCACTAAAGTGCCGCTGACATGAGTGAATTGAATTTCCTTTGCAATTTGTTACTCCAATTACTCCACTCACAGCCTCAGTTTTATGTTCTATTACCCAAGTGTTACGCTTCAGATTTACAGTTTTTACTGAAACTTATACTACATATCACAAAAAACACATTTCAAATTTTAATAAAATTGAACTACTTATTCCGTTGTTACAGCCAAAATAACTTTTTAACTGTCATTTTGAAACGGCTTAATGGATATTTATATATGTATTTTTGTATATTGATGTTTAAAACAAAATACATATTTATTTTTAATTTAATCAAAATTGGGCGAATTACGGTTTTAAACCCTTTTTTTAGGAAAAGTCCGTCCCAAATGGGAGGTTCGGTGGTCCGATTTTGCTGGTTAATGGACTCGACCGAGATATTTACAAAAGGAACATTTTACCAAATTTGGAGAAAATCTGACACAAAATTTAACTTGTAGAGATGATACTTATGTATGTAAAGTTTTATAGTAATATATAAAGTTTTAAAAATGCTCAAAACGAGTTCTAAGGGGTCAGGATTGGTGCTAATTACATGGTCCCGGGCCTGGATCTTTACTTATCATGCTGACGGCTTGAATAACTCATTTTTCCAAAGGAAATTCGATAATGAGTGCTCAAAACATTTTACCATTTGTTGCAACAATCAGCGATGAGAATGAGTCGGTTTCTAGGAAACAGCTTTACCGTTTCCAGGGAACAATCAATGAGTAATGTTCATATACTCAGCCACTTCCCTCTGTGTTTTGTGTTTTCCGTTTAGGGCTTTTCCAACTTCAGAGTGTATAATATTATTGCTTTTAATAGTTATACAAAAATAAACGTTAGAAATGTTATTTAATAAAGCTGTATTATTTAAAATAAAGCTGTATAATTTAATAATTGGTTGTACAATTTTATTCTAACCTAAGTCGGTAATCCTTGAAAGATTTGAAGTCCAAAATAACCAATCCTATACTGGAAAAGATTTGTTGTAAAATATATGTGAATTACACTAACAGTTCCTCTTTTAGGTTTTGGTATACAGTGCAAAGGGATTTTTTTGCAGAACACAAATTCCAAGCCACTTAACATTTTTTCTATACACACATTTCCAAATATTATTCTGTATATTTGGACTTAACCAAACCTTTATTTCTTTCTAATCATTTACAAACATTTTCTTAAAATACTGTCTCTCGGTGCCTTAAATCTGATGATATCCAAGACAAAAAGACTGGCAATTGTGGGAACAAATAGAACATAAATTATAACGGACATGGGCAGGTCAAAGCGCTATTGTGTCGACAGTGGACACTTCCAGTATTAACCAGTCTCTTCTCTTTTCTTCGAATCTTTCCTTTATATAGCATCATATATCTTGGAGTGAAATTAAACTTTAAAGGTAGATTTGACCTTAGTTTGATCTAGTTTTGGAAGGTAAATAGTGGGTCTAAATTCTGTACTAACTGTGTTTATTGCAACATGCTCTTTACATACATTGTACCATTGCATACTCTTGCATCCTCTTTGCTGGATTGATGGTGTCAACAAAATTTAAAAATTAAAATACTATTAAAATTAGCAAGTACAGTATATGGGCTTATCCTCTTGTTTACACACTGTACAGCCTACAGTCATCATCTAGGAGCATGTTGTATTCATTATTATACATGAGTTATGTTATCTTGTTGTGTATTTTCAGATGAATTACAAGGTTGGTCCATTCCATTGATCATTAATTAATGACCCATTCTGGGGAACAGTCGGCCCTAGTTTGTAACAAGGCTATATTTCATCATCCATCAAAACCCTCATCACACTCACCATCCATTTGATATTACCTTAAAATACCCTTTCAGAGTGGTATGTGTTTCAATGTAAAGTATGAGAAAAGTATTTTATTTAGGTCCTCACTAAAAATTTTATGTAATTTTGCCGAATTTATTAAATTGGTTTATTTGTATTAGTTTTTAGATTAATTTATGTGGCTTCCAACGCTTCTGTTTTCAAGATGTCTAAGCTTTACTTTAGGGTATTTAAAGCTTTAAAAAAGCTTTGCAGCCAATAACAACGGGATGATTTTTGACCTACACAATCCGTACTGTAATAATTTTTTTTTGTTGAAGTGGGATAGTTATGAGACAGTGTATTCTATCTGGTTTATCAACTTGTTCATTAGTCACACACAAATGCTTGTGATTCATGATTTAATCCAAGCCTGTTGTGTCTGAATTGACATATTACATTCGTTGTAAAGTAGTTCACTTGTTACTTATGTTAAACTACAACTTAAACAATAGGGTTTGTTATTCTTTGCAGTAAATCAAAGTGGCTGTTTTAGTTTTCTTAGTCTTTGATAATTGGCAAACATTTTGCGATGGTTAAACATGTGTTTTTAAGTATCAAAATTACTTTTATAAATGTAGCAATAATAGTAAAGAGTAGCCTACAGAGTATGATAGCAATATTGCAAGAGTTCAAGGTTGAAAAATCATAAAAATGTTTGTTCACAAATATTGTAGAAAGAAAGTGTTTCTTATTTAGATCAAAAGTATTTTAAATAATTAAATTCTTAAAGTTTGATTTGACCCCAGAGCAATCACAACTTTAGGTTAAGGTTATGGTGACTGTGAACTTGAATTTTGTCCCATAAGAGCAATATAAACATACATTTTCTTGGAACATTTCAACCTACAGTTTTCAAAAAGTAAATTTGTTTAAAAGTGTAGTAAATGTTTTAGTGGCACCATGAACCAATTTCTATTTTCTCCCTCATTAAACCGTGACATACATAAAAAGTAAGACATTTTGTATTTGAATTGCTTGTTTTTAGTATTAAACTAATAACATTTTCAAACAAGTGGCCAGCTGAGTCACTGCAGTACATAGTTATCTTTAAAATAAACCTTATTTCAAAAAGATCTTATGAAAATGGTAGTGGTATCTTAAAAAAATGCTTGTTTTACATTGTTCTTATGGAACAAAAAACAAAATAGCCGACAGGTACTGTGCACTCTTAACTTTTAATGACTATCTTTTTATGCAGACAGTCTGCGCTTAAAGGCTTATCTAATGTGGAAGTGCAGAATTTGAAATAAATAACTATTTTAAATAACCACCACATTTACTTACCCTCATTTTAACCAAACTGCAGACACTTGACACGAAAACAAAGTTGGAATTGCCAAATCAGCATGTTTGTATACAGACTATAAATAGAACTTACTCGTGAAAATAATACAACTTCTCCCCCCCTTCTCCTTCCTCACCACCCACTCGTCAGCTTTACCTTTTCCACTTCAATGTTTTGAATCAGATTCTTAAGCTTGTTTTAAAGTCCATTTTGAACTATTAATTGTTCTTAATGCTAATATACCCTCCTTGCATTTTTAATGTTAAGTCATAGACAACGGTAAGAAGTGTAAATATTTGAGAGTTTTGAATCCGTGTCAGTAAACATTGTCAATGGTATTTCATTATCTTTAGAAATATATTCACCCTGTTTTCAGGGTAAGTTTCAGCCTGGATAACAAGGAAGGCCGGTTCTACAAAGAAAGTACTTTTAACTGAATCTGTAATATAAATGTTTCTGTCAAGCTGTCGTATATATATACACAATTATTTCAAAATAGTTGTAGAGAACGTAACTTATATACATAAATGAAGTCCAATTCAGTAGTTTTGTGCTGGTCTGATTATTTTATGAGCAACTGTATAGATTTTGTAACCATTTAGTTCAACTGATAGTCTATTACTGACAGAACATCTCTGGACCTTCACATTTTGGATACATGAAATAAAACTTGCTATTAATAATTATAAGGAAGTGATTAAGTTGTTGGAAGTAGAAAACGTTATGACAATTATTATTAAAAGTGTGCATTCTGAAAAAAACTGTTTGTGAATCTATTTTGGTATTTTAAAAATTATTAAAATACAGTATGGGCCAATACGGATAAGTTTATGAAAACGATTTCCAAAAATGACAATTTCAACATGTACAAGTTTTTCTTGTCAAGCACTCTTAATCTTTCTTATCAAAATAAATTTCTTTGTAGTTCGCACCAGTTGTTGTAAATTATAGATAGACTGAATCTATCAAGAAAATAACCCTTCCATTCCAAAGCAATAAACCTTTATTGGGGAATATCAGATTCAAAACCTAGAATAAGTACACAATATTATTGATTTTATCAACAACACAAACCAGAAAATGGCCTAGACTCGTTAAAGACTCACTACTCACATATAATTTCTAAGGGAGGACCCCAGGGCCTCTCCAAACCCCCCAAGGACGTTACGAGCTTGGAGGCCCTGCTCTACAATCAACACAAAGAGCAACATTGGAAACAATTGTTCCCCAGAGACAGAGATGTTAGTTTCCCAGCATCTCTTGAACACTCATACACATTATATCACTAAATCACTATTTGAGATGCCGACCACTCTCATGAGGGCATTTTAAGGCAAATATGTGGTGAAGGATGAGTGGTAGTAATGAGTTATTAGCGGAACTCAAGTGTAATAAAACTTTTTACCGTACACTTTCTGTCCCGGGAAAACAACTTTTTTTAATTAAACATTTTAAGTTACACAAAAAAAATTGTGATCTCTTTTTATAATATTTTTAAAAATTGCAAAACCATAGACCAGTATGAATGTACGCCAAACATTAAACCCCCTTGTCATGTCCCACACAACCAATGACAGCCCAGAGTTACCTTGTTGATGTTGACGACATGATTCACCGATGATAGGTGAGGCAAGGTCGTTGTTTCGTTGCTCCATTGTGCTTTGGTGATTTGACGTCATCACTCGTCACCCATCACCGGAAGTGAATATTGTAACTCGACTGAGCATTTCCTGACTGATGCATTGTGACCCCTCATATCACTGGGTCAGTCGATTGATAAATGTGCCGGCCTTGAATGCTGTAATGCAAAAGATTTATAAAGGGTCGGCAGGAGTGTCAAAATGATGATGCAGTCCAAAATAAAGAAAAAACGTTATTATAAATATTATTACAGTGAGTTTAAACTTTAAAATATAAGGGATATATTCTTTAGGGCAGGGCAAATTCAAAGCAGACATTCCAAATTTTATTTTAAGAAAATCATCTTCTAGCGTGAAATGTTAAGCTAAAAATTTGGAGTTAAAAACACGGAAACTGCCAAGAGAAATCAATTTACACAATTAGGATAGTATTGAATATATCTAAAGCAAGAGTAGAATGCCTCTTAGTTTCAAAAATCAGTTTGTTCATTTAAACATTATTTTTCTAAATGAATAACACATCCATGTAAATTTTTGCAAGCCCTGGTTTTGACAGTTAGGTGGCATCTGTTGAAAGAAGGCCTATTGTAGCAAGTTGTTATGTGCACATTGTCTGGTGTTCCTTGTGTAGAAGAATGTATTCCCTCGTGATGATATGGACCTTTAAACCCCTGGGTATAATAATTTGGTAAACTCAAAGCTCAATAGCCTAATATTGTAGAGAAATGTGGAGATATCAAAATTCCAGGGAATCATTCAGTGGACAGAAAAAAATGTTGATTTGAGATGAATCTTCGGATTTTGCCATTCGAATGACTTGTCTGTATGGTATTGTAGTCTATGGTGTTTGCACCAGTTGCTGGCACACTGCCAACAATCTATCAAACACACAAACTTTACTTCCTGTTTTGTCCTTGGTTTGTTTTTATTTGTGTTTGTTACAATTTTTTAGCCTTTGAGTTTGGAAAATTATGATTTAACTGTACCATTTCATGTTTTTATTGCAAATCTAGTTTTCAAATGTCAGGGTGGGTGTTCTTGGTTTGTTGATACAATCTGAGAATTGATCACAATTTAAAACAAAAAAATAAGCTGCTCAAAATATTTTTGATATTCTATTTGATAAAATTACAGTCTTCTCACTAATTAATTGATGAAAGTGTGATAAATATATTTTGGCTCTGACCTTCCAAAAGCTTTGAAAATAGTCTGAGAGCCAATCAAAATGAGTTTTGTTAGAACTTCCAACCTATGTTTATTAACTCTTCTCTGTGGCATTTAAAGAATATTTTGTGTAGTGTCAAGTCAATTATATCACTAAAAACTAAATAAGAAATCAATAAGCTGCCAAAATATGATAAAAATATTTTTGCTAGGAGCTTAATATTGTAAAAATAAAATTATTTTGTATTATACCGTTTTAAATTTGTTTTTTGTATTCTTATCTGTTTCACTTATTTCGCTTTTGAATAAGTAAGTCTAACGCCTTAAACAATGATTTGTATTTGCACAGTGAGTTACGTTTTGGTTTATGTTTGTTCTGTTGTGTTGTTTTGTGGCGCTTGGTGGTTGTGGTGTTTGATGGTTTGTTGACGTGTGGCTTTCAGCTCGTCGGACGAGGAGGATGTGCTGTTGGACCCGGAGAGTCTCCGCCCTGCGCCCCGCCCCCCCTCCTCTCTGTCCAGTGGCGGGGGTAGTGTGTGCTGTACTGTCTCGTCACTTCTCGTACTGGTGGTCGTAAGGTACTTCATCTCATACTCATCCGCTAGGCATGTGTCACTCACCCACTGAGCGTCTTGACTGGAAATCGTAAAGGAAAGTTACAAGAGTGCGCTGTTGCTGTGTGAACTAAAGTATTTGCCTGAGCTTATCATTTACTGTAGATATCTTGTAACAGCTCAGTTTTCAAACAAGTCTCTAATTGTAATTAATGTGGCTCTAACAATTATTGGCTGAAATAAAAAGGAAAGGTCCCAGTACTGAACCTTGTGGAACACTAAACCTTATTAAAAGAAAAACATTAACTCTGTAGCTTGGAAGTTATAAGCAGATAAGTTGAACATTGAAGTACTAACAAAAACTACCAACTATAATGTAAGATAAATGTAAGTAACAAAACTCATCATCAAATAAAGCGAAATGTTTACACTCCTAAATTTCTAAACTAATAACAAGTCTATCTTGTTGAATGTGTTTAAAAGCTAAATAATATACTCGTAGTGAATATTGTATGAGTCATACTGTGGAGAGATTTGAATGTGTAGTTTGTAATAGCATTAGAAATCTCTGAGTGCAACCTGAGAAAGCAGAAGATACAGGTTAAGTGACCCCCATTGAGACCAAAACCCTCCTAGAGAGATCAGTAGTGACTTGGGCTAAGGATAATTAATTATCTTCAATAATTTATAACCAAGTCAACAAACATTTCTTTCTTTAAATCTAATGGAAAAGTCTGTACTTAAGAAAAAAAAAAAACGGTCGTTAACAGATTAATTAAAAAAGTATTTAAAAAATCGCTAGTAAATTAAATTTTGACTGTCAAATCTGTTATATATTAACTAACAATAGTTGAAACAAAGTACTCTGCTTGAAACAATTTTTCATTACACCCCTCTTTATGTAAACAAAAATAGACGGCTTCTCGTACTGATCATTAAAACCATGGACCTGAGTAGCGAGCACAAAGGGAATGCAAATAGGAACAATACATAATTAAACCCTAATAGTCATAAATTATACATATATTTATAAAAAACATACAATACCGTTAAACAATACATCTAATTAAATAGCAAGGCACATTAAAATACTTTTACTCCAACACACACATTCAGGTTACTTAAACCAAAGATTATGTTATGGTAGGTAGATTGGGCATAGATGCCTAAGGCAAAAAATCAACATAGTTGCAGCAGCCCAAGCACAGGTAGCAATGCCATCTCTCCCCTCAGCTCAACATGCTCGAGTTTGTCCGTTGTCAATAACTTCAATGTGACCAAATCGTGCGATTTTCGAGAACGAACAATCTTGAGGGTGCATTAGTAGAGTGGCTCTACTTGAGACTCTTAAAAGAATTTCCTTGCAGCTATCTATGCTTGGGCTGCCAAAATATGTTGATTTTCCTGCCTCAGTCATGTGGCATCTATGCGCAATCTACCTACTGTAACATAATCTTTGCTTAAACCTAAACTTGTAAATCTATCAATACATACAACCAGTTTTCTATAAGAAGCGGGATGTTTCTTCCACCTCCTTGTGAGATTTTCAGTCAAGACAGCTTGCAGACTACCACTATGGTATGGTATTGGCGTGGTTTCCAGGTGTGGGACTTGTATAGAACTGTAGGTGGGACTGGCTGTGTACATATACTCCACTTACGTTTACTCTCTGAGGTTAAATCAATTTTACGGACATTTTCCATTGTTTTGAGTGAACAAAAGTACACAACATTTTGGGATCTAGAATCTGACCCCGTCTCAGATGAAAAGTAACCATAAACATAACACATAACATTAGTAAAAGAGCTGGCCTAAAAGTAATCAGCGCAAGATGACCAGTCACCCACCACCAAAGAACTTTTATTTAATTTTTCTTCTTTTCCCTTGTTTTCCTTTTCCAGTTACACTCGTTAGTTTTATAACAACTAGCCTAGAAAACAATACAATATGTACAAACACTTTACGAAATTAAAAACTATTAGAGAAATCAAGCACGGCCAGTTGATGATTTTCCCTTTGATTGGCTGTGCATAATATGTATTTTTGTGTTCTCTGTTGCAGTTGGTTGGTCTGATTCACGACTGTGATTGGTTGTTCACTGCTCCGAGGGAGCCAATAGGCTGTCTGGAGGCGACTGGTCAGGCAGTCAGTCAGTGTGCAACTGTCACTGGCCGTGAACGTGCTTGATTTCTCTAATGGTTTTCAATTTCGTAAAGTGTTTGTATATATTGTATTGTTTTCTAAGCTATCTGTTATAAACATAACAAGTTTAACAAGGGTTGGGAAAACAAAGAAGGTAAAATAAATAATTAAGGTTATTTGTTGGGTGATTGGTTAGCTTGCACTGATTACTTTTAGGCTAGCTCTTTACTAATGTTATGTTTTAGGTTACTTTTCACTAAAAGACGGAGTCAGATTCCATATCCCGGAACTTCTTGTATTTTATTCACTCAGAAACAATAGAAAACGTCGGTAATAATGTTTTAACCTCAGAAATTCTACAGTCTCAACAACAAACTTCAAACAAAGAATTTACTCACAATCCTTAGACTCTCTCAATCTGCTAGACTCTCTTTAAATTCATAATTCATCATTCCACTGAATTTCTCTTAAAAGTATTTAGACTATTTTATGGTGGTTACAACCTTAGTAAAAACACTGGGTGTCCTCTCTCCCATCTAAACTTTAAACATGCGCTTCTGTACACATATTAGAGGTAATCTGAGCTACTATGTGACAATGGTTTTGCAACCACCAATAAACTTTAGGGTTGATAAAAATATGAATGTAACTTTTTATACCCACTGTTGAAATTGGATTTAATGTTTCCTTCTTAAAACTTCTGATTGCCCAGTACTTACAAAAAAAAAATAGTAAAAGTATCTCTGGTGCCGCTGAAGAGTCCAATAACTTGAAAATTCGGAATGTTATATCTGTTTGAACAATGGGATAAAGGTGGTGGGGTTATCTAAACGTTTTAAAATACTTAGTAGCACGTTATTCTAAAACCCTTAAGCTGTCCTGTTAATCAAATCTGCTATTGGTTCTTTAACATTTTAAAAACTAAAGTGTTCGCAGCCACTATTGTATGCAAAATTGCTCTGAGTTCAAACAATCGGGCTTTGAAAGTTTAAATATCAGTTTTGACATTTGTACAGTCAAACTTTTAAAATGTAGAGCTGTTTAAAACGGCACACATAAATGTTATAATTTTGGATATTCATTATTTACAGATCTTATGAAGCCAATGATTTCAATTATGATTCATGATAATTTTGAATAATTCTAAGAGTTTAAAACTATTTTTCATTTGTTGGTGAGCAAGATGATCACATTTCAGGATCACAAAGCAATCTGATCCTGTCTTCAGGTGAAAACTGAAAAGTAACCTAAAACATAACACAGAACATTTAAAAAATGAGCTAGCCTAAAGCTATCGTAAGCTGACCAGTCGAACCAAACCAAACCAAACAACAAGTAGCTGTTAAAGTAAAAATACTAAAACTCAAAAACTAATCTAGAGAAAAACCACATGCATAAGGCACACTAAAAACTTAGCAACAAGAAACAACTCAAAGAAACTCGTCCACAATCGGTGAAAACTCTCCGCAAAGTGACCGGTTTATGTTTTAGGTTACTTTTCACCTGAAGACAGGACCAGATTGCAGATCCTGAAACGTCGTTATCATCTTGCTTACTAACAATGGAAAATGTCCGCAATAATAGTTTAAACTCTGAAATTCTCCCATTGTCAACAACAAACTTTAAACAAAGAATTCTGACTATTTGTTACTAGTGCATATTTTAAAAGATTTCTTACCCCCAAAAAGTAGAAATTTTCAAAATGGCCATTAGTATTAAAGTTGTATTGTTGTGAATATCATCTTATTTGATTTACACATTTAAGAGTGGGCAGTGTGGCCAAGACCTGGAATTCGTCCCATAAGAACAATGTAGAAACATAAATTTTCTTTGGACACCTCATGAGTATTGAAAGTTCATGAAATAATCTTTGTTTTAAAGTTCATTAAATGTTTTAATGACTCTGCTGAGCCAAATTTCCATTTTTTCATTTATAAAATCGTGACAAAAACAAACAAAAAACTTTTTTTGAATTTTTTGTATTTACAGTTTTTAAGTGTGGTCAGCAAAACCACTGCAGTACATTGTCATCTTGAAATAAACCTTAAAATGTGATGAAAATTGTAGGTGTGAGGTGTCTCAAGATAATGCTTGTTTTTACATTTTTCTTGTGGGACAAAAAACAAAATGTACGTTGCACTCTTAACTGACTGCTTGTGGTATTATCGTCAAGTGATGCTAATGCCTACTGCTACTGGCTCCATTATCATTATTGGTACCGGCACTAGTACTGGCTGTGCAAACACTACAGGCTACTTCACTTATTACAACATCGTTCTCTCATTTACACACACTCATGTTCATGTTCAAATGTTCGTTCTACCATTCGTTGAAAATGTTGTGTTCTTTCCTACTTGATGTATTCATTCATCTAAGTCTGAAAGTTCTCTCAAACAGAAACTCTGGTTGGATTTGGCATTTCTTGTGTTTGAATTTTATTTTTTTTACCAAAAACCAAATAATTAATTGTTTTTTTAAAGAGCTGTTTCTTTTGCAACTTTGTTTGATATTTATTTATTTTATGTCCTTTTTTCAATTGTAGGTATTTAATGAAATTACTAATAACCTAATTATATTGTAATTAATAATAAAAAATGACAGCATACTTGTCTTTTGTGTGGATTTAGATTCCCCTCCCTTGCTTCAGTGTCCATTTTCGGTGTTCTGGTCATCTGGCTATAGTATTCGGCTTGGTGTTTATTACTATGCCTATAAAATAGTTACAAGTATGGAGTGGAGTTAATTTTTAGTTTGAGTTTATATATTTCTGACACCATAAAATTCAAAACTTAATTATAATCAATGTTGAATTAAGTTAGAGTGCCGTAAAACTGTACAGTCTTTGTGGCTAAAGGAATAAAACCTACAATGGTACAAACAATTGTTGACATTTCAATCTGCAGTGAGTGCATTAAAATGTTGATTCTTACCCTAGTGAGTTCAATGTCTGAAAATCTCGACCTTTTATTAGCAAAAGGTTATCGTCCATCTTTTAACTGTGTCAACGATAATAATAACCATGATTCAAATACTACAAATTAGTACGGCTCACAATCATTTAGAAAACTAAGACAATTTTTGTTTTCAAAACTTGTAATGAATACAAATATTAGGTACTTTGGTTGGTGTTCTTTCAAATAGTTTGCCGATGTTTGGGTGTTGGAATAGTAGAAGGTGTTGCTAGTAGTAAGAACAATCATATTAATTTTTACTGTATTGTAAATTATCTTAAGTAATCTGAGCTATTTGTGATGCTTAATGAAGGTTTTGAGACATGCCAACAATGCGTAATTTGGTGTACTTTGTTTTGGTACAAGTTGAGGAAGTTGGTATCAGGTGCGTTGTGCTAATCAACGCTGTCAACCAGAATACTCATGCTGATGGAAATTTTTTTGTCTTGTGAGTTCTTTGTTAGTGTGAAGGACAACTGAGTGGACTAGAACTATCGGGAAACAGTCCCTTGTCGCTTACTCGACACACCAGGTGATGAGTACTAGATACCACTCTGAAAGGGCTCTAAAGACTAGTATAGTTTTGTAGGTTTGGATACAGAGTTAATAGTTAGCCTTACTGATGGCCAACAGATGAAAATTTACACCTATAATAATAATTTCAAAAGCCCCTTTTGGTGATTTGCACTTTAGATTGCCAGTTCTCTAATGTGTGGGGAGGGGTATCTCTTCAAACCAGTTCAAGTGAAACTAAAAGTTATTTTATTAAAATTGCCAAAGGCCAATCTAAGTTCACCCTAACACTGATACCAGCATTTCAAGGTACAGAGCTCCAAAACTTCAAGCTGTTGCTGTTTTCATTGATTCCTTTAGAATTAACTTGCTGCGTAGTGGCTCAATAACCAAGACACAATAAGATCTTTCTAAGTGGGTCGTCTCCTAGGTATAATCAACCTGGATGACAACTTGACAAAAAAATTAAACATATTTACCGAAGTACTTAGCAGTTTCTCTTTCCTAATGCTTTTCTTCCCGCTTGTCTGATTTGCTTGCGCACCTGTAGACTCAACGTTTGTGGGATCCTCGGGTTTGTCTCTTACTTTAAGGCTTAGAGGCTGCTGGTAAGCAGATGATCCTCTGGCAAATAATGTTCAGGTGTCAAATAGTAGGTGAGTTGTAAGAGAATAAACAAATATTTCTTAGGACCCTCCGGTATAAATATGGTGATACTTGATAAGTGCTGTTTTTGTTTTGTCTCTACTAGGTTTGTTGAACCAGTGGCTTATGTTGTCTAAGCTTGAATACATACCTGGCATATGTGTCCATGTGGAGCTGGTCTGCTGGATATGATAGTGAGTCACTGGACCAATGTGTCGTGTGTTGCAGCTTGCTGAAGGTCTGCAGGTCAGTGCTGCGTATCGTGTTTGTGCTTCTCAACAACATCTACTGCATCCCGACGTACGCAGTGTGGATGTTGCTGCTCCAGCCACTCAAGAGGTACAACCCTGACCTGTACTGGAGAATTGAGGGTGTGTTCTTCCACTGGCTGCTCGCCATGGTGTCCATGTGGAGCTGGTCCGCTGGATATGACAGTGAGTCAACACTTTGGATTTTGTTTAAAAGAAAGATGGACAGGTTAAAATTATTTTGTTGTCAACCCTGTTCTAGAAAATTGTTTTTCAAGAATAATTTGGTAGTTTTAAACGTTTTGTTAACCCTTTGCGATCTAATTTTATTTTTAAATTTTCATTAAAAGCCTACCATATGGGTTGCCTTGTCCCTGTAAGCAAAGTTTCAGCAAAACCGCTCTCTCTGGTACGGTGCATTACCAGTCATAGAACCATTCCTCTAAGCACGGGGATTTAGCGCCTCCCTAAGCTCAAAAAGGTCCACTCGCCGCCTCACTGGGTTTGATGAGCCATTTTCTCTTCAGTGATCCTCAGCTGGTCATTGTGGCCCCCGCGCCTGGAATGAGTCAAGAGCGCACTTGGGATTGAACCTTTGTGACATACAAGAGCCAACTGTCCGTCACAATAACCACTATACCACCGGGCTTTTTGTCGTGGGCTGTCAAACTGGATAGGGTGCAACTGCGTGTCGGTGGGGAGGATTTTATCAAGGGAAATGCGAATACGGCTGACTGCGCGTTTGCAGGTAGTCGCATCTTTTGCCTAAGGGCTTTCTTGGTAAACCGATGCTGCTTATTTGTCGAAATAGACGCTTTCAAAGGTTTACTCAGCCGATGGTTGTTACTCATCACCATTGTTGCTTTTGTATAAATAGTACATATCTTGGATGTTAAGGGTTCATACAGTACAACGTGCTAAATATGCATTAGATTTAATTTAAACTATGATGAACATGTATTTGTCAATTTAAAAATTAAAAGACTCCATAACATTACATACTTTTACTAATTGTAATTTACATTCATTTCTTTTGGCTAAAACTCCGGTACGAGCGTTTCAAATTCATTACAAGTACAACAATCAATGTCGAAATACACGCCATGGAACTTCGACGTTATTTTCAATTCCTACTCATAGAGCAAATGTTTACAATAAATCGTTCACTGTAAGTTCTTGTCGGTTGTGGAATAACCCCAATGATTCTATTAGAACACTAATTAAAAAATAAAAATCGTTCTCGGTTTGGAAATGAATTTAAAACTTCTATCTTACAGGATCATAGGGACTAAGGAGTGATATCCTTGGGGCTGTATATTTTTGTGCTTGGTGTAGACTATCACTCTTGCAAAAAGTCACATGTTTTTTGTGGCTAGAAACTACAATTTTTATTTGAGTGTACTATCATAGCCAATTGTCGTATCAAATATTTGGTGTTCATATATTTCATCATTTCTAGTTTAGATTGTCATCAATAAAATCAACAAATTTCAATGAGTTCAAAAGGTAAAACATAATGAAGGTGTATGTTTCCATTTTTACTGAGTTTCTAAAAGGGCTTTAAATTATTAGCTTGAGCGAACCTACTGAAAACAAAGCGGGATCGTATGCCTGCCCTGAAGTGCGTTAGCCGGTTAGACAATATTTACCTCGAGGGTACTCTGCCGAGCACCGGTGCAACTATGTAGTCCCCTTAGCCTCCCTATTGCCTGTCCACCTGCGCCAGCGACCACACCAAACTCACATGTGTGTTGGCGTCGGAGGTGGGGGGGGGAGTGGTAGTTTCAGTGTTCTCTGAGGTGCCGTTAGTGTAGGTAGTCCTTACACATCAGAGACTGGGCGCCTATATACTGGACATCCAAGCGTTCAAAGGGAAATAGTGTTTGTCGACCTATACTCGACACGCGACCTCATAGGGTTAATAAATACTTTTAAGTTTAATAATTTTGAAACAGTTTAAGAAATTCTCTGAGAATATTTTTTTGGAGTTTGTTGTTGACGATGGTAGAGTTTCTGAGGTCTAAATATTGCTACAGACTTTTGTAATACAGTAGTTTGTTAGTAAACAAGAAAGACACCAGTAGTAGGGGTTCATCTTATTTCTTTTAAAAAACTAATTGAAAAACATTCACAATAATATTTGAACCTTAAAGAATTTGTTGGTTCTTTGTTTGAAGTTTGTTGTTGACGATAGGAGGACTTCAGAAGTTGAACTATTTATTAATGCAGACATTTTCCTTCGTTAGTGAGCAAAACAGATCACGAAGTTTCAGCATCTGCAATCTGATCCTGTCTTCAGGTGTTAAGTAACCTAAAACATAACACAGAACATTAAAAAATGTCGAGCTAGCCTAAAGCTAGAGTAAGCTGACCAGTCAAACCAAACAACAAGTAGTTGTTAAAGTAAAAATACTAAAACTTAAAAAACTAGTCTAGGAAAAAACCACATGCATAAGACACACTAGAATCTAAAATAAAACAATATTTACATTATCTTCCAAAACAGAGGACATAAAATGTAATTTATTTGTTGGCATAAAGAGCTGTTCAAAATGGCGACCTTGACACAGTAGCACAACTGGAACTTATTATTGATTGTAGAGATTTCAAACAATTGAAAAACTCCTGAATCAAAATAATGTAGTCAGTTCCATTGTTGTTGCGTTAGCTGGTTGGAGGAACGCATGGCAGGCAGAGGTCGGTAACACAGAAATTACAATTACTTTGTTGTTTCTCATTCGGTTTTCAAGGTTTTTACATTTTTAGAAAGGGAAATAAATGTACTAAATACTTGTACTGTTCTATACTCTATAGTTTGTAGTAAAAATACTTGTTTTATGAGTTATTTAATTTTGAACATTTTAAACAGCTGCCATTTTGAAGTTGGAAAGTTAAATGAAATAATATTTTTTCCTAATTGGAAAATGGCATTTTAAATTTTTGACCAAAGTTTAGTGAAAGTCGGTGCATTAGTTTTATTGTCATAATTATTTTAGTAAAAAACACATCCACACGGACAGCAAGCGCCGGAGACCCCTGTTTATATGGTAAAATGTTATTGTTTGACCCAAGGAACATGTCTACAAAGTATGTCCAGAAAGTTCACCGACACCCTGTATAATTGAAATTAACTAGAGATTTAAGATAATTTGACTAGTGCACAGTGATTAATTAACAAAACTCCTTGAAAGGGTCGGAGCCTAAAACAAAAATATTTCTAGATACTTTAGCTAGGATTCCATAGTACATGATAAATCGTGCTTTAAATTTCAACTCCCTATACTGATCAAAACACGTCTTTTATCCTACTATCTAATTATAAACATCATAATCTAATTTCATATTCATACAAAAACAACTACTATTGAAGCAATCAGGAACGAGCCTGTGATTTGTAAGTAGGTTTTCACGCAAAGAGAATCAGTTGGACAAGCATGAAAACGCACTAAAGCCGAGAGTAACAATGTACATTTCCTGGCCAGTAAAGAAGAGCACATTGAATTAGCTTGTATAGAGAGCCGTGGTTAAGAGCAAGTCTGTGTGGGACTGGGGAGGGGGTAAAGAGCTCTTTGCAGGTTATGTGCTTGGATCAACAGATCTTGAGTTGACTCACCCCCCAACCTCCCACCCCCCCGATTGGATTATCCTCTCCTGTCCATTGAATACCTCACTCACTCGCTAACTTTTACGAAATGAGAAACTTTTCTATCAACTGACTTTGCTTTATTCCTCGAATACTTGATTAATTACTTTGTATTTGTCACTGTCCGATGTTATTGGTTTTGAGGCTTGAGCTCCAATATTGGAAAGAATAATATAATTTTAAAAAACACTTCTATGCCAATAAATTTTTATTTTTGTTGACTATCTTATCTTTTGGAAACTAGGATTCCTTCATCAGGTCTAACCACATAATTAAAATACAACAAATAAGTAAACAAAACAAACCAAACATCATAGTACAAAACTAATTTTAAATCAGAGCTAAACTAAATTATTATATGTTGTTTGAAATGTATTACAACTTACCTACTGAAACCTTTACTGAAGATGATATCAACATGTTAAATAAAGGACTCAATTTTAATTTTAAGCGTAAAAGACAATGAGCCCGTAGTAATTGATATCGAGACAATAATTCAACATTTTAATTATAATAAAAAAGATAGTATAAGATCAGACATAGCTAAATCCATTGAAAACCAAAACAAAACCTATTACAGTACCACGTTAAATTATAAACTTCAAAAACACTACTACCTTCAAGTTCCAAAACAAAAACCTATATTACTTGAAAGCAAAAAAGGTAATTCTATATTAATTTTAAATATAAAAGAATACAAAACACGAGTCAAGAACATGTTAGAGAAAGGACCATACAATCTTTGTTCTAAAAACCTGTTAAACAAATTTACAACTACCACTTCCGAATCACTAAAACAATCCAAAATGCTGATTTCAAAAGATCTCTCAAGAACACTGAACTGCACCCAATTCAGTTTTATCAAAATTATATTATCTACCTAAAATACATAAACCAGGTAACCAAATGAGACCAATAGTATCTTCAATAAATTCACTAACATACTTAATCTGAAAATGGCTTCAAAAACAACTTACCAACTTTAAAAAACTCATTTGAAACATTTTCTGTGAAGGATAGATATGACTTTATAAACAAAGGGAAAGAAATTGAATTGACAGAAGTATTTAGTTTCATTCAATGTTACTGCTCATTATCCTAATGTTCCAATGGAAGCCACTATGATTCTAGTTAAAAAATGGCTATCTAACTTGCAACTGTCTAAAACAGAAATTCAAGTTATCCGTGATACTAATTACTAATACAACTATCAATGAATCAAAACACCTTCACATTGAACAATCAATTTTATTCATAAATTGATGGGAACAGCCATGAGCAACCCCTTATCGGTATTTTTATCAAACGTGTTTATGGCTCATTTCAAAATGTCAGCAAAAAAAACTCCTCAACTTACTTGTAATAAAACTTTAAAAAATGTTACTTTTGACAAAAAAATGTTTCAAAAACAGCATGGACCATAATCAACAATAAAACCCACTGACAAACAAGTTAAAAGCGTGTAAAAGACTCCTCAAGGGGCGTGAGTTCAACAACTTTTCGCACCGATGGGGAGCTGACAAGGCCTCAGGTCTCATTTGGGTCAGACTTCGCTACAATACTGAATCAACGGCCTCAATGGCCTGACACTAGTATCAGAGGAGGAAATTGCCTGGGTGATAAGAGAGCTCCCAACAAAAAAATCAAACGACGCCAATGGAATGTCCATGACTTTTAAAATATTGCAGCATTTATTGAGACCGCTGGAACACCTTATAAATCTTTTCAATCAGGGACTGTTCCTCTCTCTAAAACAGCAAAAGTCACCCCAATACTCAAGAATTCTGTCATCAATCATTAGTGAATAAAGTTTCTATTGTATGTTGTTCAAAACTATCCTGTTCAAAATTTATTTACATGGTATTTTTTCTCTTTGGTTATAAGCAACAAAGACCGACCTTTCCAGTTATTCAATTCAAACAGCTTAACCGTCTATTCATTCTTCGTTCAAAGATACAAAAACCTGTGTATCCTAACCTTTGCGTGTTTGAAAGCAAAATTTTACCCGAAGTTTTTTTTATACATAAGTGAGTTTGTCTCAAATAAAAAGTAGATTCTAAAGTATAACACTTTTAGAGGAACCATTTTAAATAAGCAATATTTCACTTTGAGTAGTACTAGCAAATTACAGGCCTCTTACAACACAAAGTAAATGTTTTACAAACTAGGCTAAAGAAAACACAGACAGTAAGCAAAGAACCGCAACGCAACTACCGTAGTTACGAGAAAGTAACAAGTTACTGTAGTGTAGTGCGCTGTGGGATAACAACTTTTATAAACTACTTGAAACTTTTCCTGCTCTAAGAAAACTATTATGTCTTCAACTAGTTGTTCGATATTGTTAGCGCTGCTTTCAACAATATTACTTTCAACGTTTAAAACTTTTAAAAGCTTCATATTACTTAAGATGTGAAGTGTAGAATAGATTTTTCTTATTGTTTAATATCATTTACACAGGTTTCCTATCAATCTTGCATTTGCTGTGGTGTTTAGCATTGTATTATTGAAAAGTAATACAATGCAAATACAAATGATTTTTATTTACACATACTTAGAGTACAGTATGCTCAATACTGTCATTTGAATACAGCAGTTCTAAGTTGTTCTTCAACTCGTTGCAGAGTGTCTTAGCAGGAAACCTGTTTTTCAAGTTCAAAACACTGTTCATTACACTGATCTTCACCGTCATACTTTTTCAATGCTATAATTGTGCCGCGTTACTTGTTCTTGAAAATATTGCTTGCAAGTGTCACGTCACACTTAATCAGTCATTTTTTCAGTAATGTCTATATTTTTCTTGATATTCAAGAAAATTTTTTGAGAATATGTGCTTTTTTATTTGTAACTAATTAAATTGCTGTAAACAAGTCAGTTACATTTAAATCATTTGAAATCATTAAATATCTTTTAATATTTGGTACTTGATTTGTATATAGCAGAAACATTAAACTTCAAACTGATGCATTAATATATTCATTAAGGCCAGTTAGATGTATAGTTATTCTAAAACCTGAACTTCCTTGTATTTCTTTCTTAGCTAACGATTTCAGATATATATCAACTAATCATGTAGTCAATTCTTGTGTACATCTTAAGTCACAACGGACAACAGCTCTCTGTAAAACAGGCTTCAATCTTTCAAACAAGAGAGGTTTAAGTGCAGTATCAAGAAATCTTCATGAATTCCATCCTCAGTCTATTTGCAAACATACAAGGGCTGTTTGATAAGTAACCATGATGTGTTTACATCAAGTATAAACCGTAAATTCATTTTCATATTGTCAGCTGTTACAACAACTATGTAAACAATACCTGGCTAATTATTGAGCGAAAAAATTGTTTATTTATATTTTGAGAGCTAAAAAACAACTCAGGAACCTTTGCTAACATGGAAAACGAACTGTATCGATCTGTGATTAGACTTTATTGTTTGGATGGGGAGAAATGTGAGTAATCTGACTTATCCTAACACACCTACATAAGATTTTGTCGGATCTCCTCACATTTTTTCCCATCCAAAAACAACAGCCTAATCACAGATTGATATGGTTTTCCATGTTGACAAAAGTTCCGGACGTAATTTCTTAAAGCAGCTGTCTAAGTTCAAAGTTCTTAGTAAGAAATTTGTAACATTGTTTCCTTAATATAAGATTATCTGTGAAGACTGTGATTATCTGTGGTGGCTTATGTAACCATTGTATATCGTGTACAAAAAAGGAGAAATAAATACATTTATTATTGTTAAAACAGCTGACAATTTGGAAATGGATTTACAGTTGATACTTGACAGTAAACACGAGTACTTTTCAAACAGCCCTCATATGAACAGATGAAACCACTGAATACATGTCATGTATGATATCACGTTGTTGTTTGTACGTGTCACAGTTGTGGAGGTGGGAGACGACATCAGACTGTGCACAGAGGACCGAACTCTCGTGATCGCTAACCACCAGTCCACCGCGGATGTGCCGATGTTGATGGCAACGTTCAACGCTCGGCCAAACATCCTCCCCAACATCATGTGGATCATGGACCGTGTCTTCAAGTTCACTAACTTCGGCATAGTCTCCATCCTCCATGAAGACTTTTTTATTCTCGGTAAGTGGTGCAGATCTCTTTTTTGATCCACCAAACCCTCTTTTGGTTATTAACTGAAGTTGATCAAAAGCCATTGGGTGTTTTCAAACCTCGACCGAGTCCTTCAAACCACTTAAACAATCTCAAAACTAAACTAAGTTCTTCGAAAGGACATGTGTTCTCAAAACTCCAAGTATTCCTTCAAACACCTTTGTATGTTCTCAAACCTGCCTTAGTTTGCTCTCAAATGTGACTATAAAGTCCTTGTGTGTTTCCTCAGACTCTACTCAGGAATAAGGTCAAGGAAAGGAAATAGGAATGGATGAGACATATCCTGAGGAAAGAAGAAAATGACGTGGTAAAGTAGGCCCTAGACCAAGGTTAAAGAAGGCGGGGTAGACCACGGACAACTCGGAGGCGTACAGTGAGCAGAAGTTAGAGATTGCTGGCAAGATCTGAGGAGAAGCCAAAATGACGGCTCCCAACAGAGAGGGCTGGAGAGAAATGGTTGCTGCCCTGTGTTCCTTGGAGGAATACAAGGACATAATTCAATGCTCCTTCTTTTACCAAGCAGTTAAAAAATAAAATAAATATTTTTCTTAATTACTGTCTGATCATGATAAACTGTTATAAATAATAACATTGTCGTTCTTATATACAATCCTGTGTTTGATTTCAGGGGAGAAACAACAGAGATGTTGCCGTAGTTAAATTGAAAAAACACATACGGGAATCATACATTCCACTAAATAGAAGACTCATGGTTTTGTTTCCTGAAGGTGGCTTCCTTAGGAAGCGTAGAGAAATTAGCCGAAAGTAAGTGAGACTGATAAGTACAGTAGAAACTCTAGGAAACATAATCAGGGATGGGCAGGATTACATTTTTTTTTCTTTTGGCAGTAAAATCTTTTCTTGCTTGACTTTTAACCAATTTTCAGGCTAGATCAAAAGCAATTCATAACTGTCCTGGAATTTGAAACTAAAATATATCTTGTCATCATTGAATACAAATTACAATAATTACAGGTAAGCATGAAAACTCTGAGAAATGCAAAATATAAACAATCAGGTGTCTAAAAAAAGTAAAATTGAAATCATATTTACTTTTATTTACAGTAGAATCTTTCTTAGCTTAAGTAAAATAGAATGGTATTTAAAATAACCAACATTTTATTCAAATAAATAAGTTGCTAAAACTGACACGGGAATGAGGTTAACCTGAAAACCGGTGGCTAAATTATTGAATCAAGGGTCGGATTCAAAGTTGTAAAATGCAATCTTTAAATGTACACTCCAACTCAGCCATTTGCAATCCATGAATCTCACACTCTTTGAGGCTCCTAAAATTAAGACCCAATATCACATTTAACTTTAAAATGCTGCCGCTGAATTTATTTGTCCAAAGGTTTCAAAGATTCTTAATGAATGTATTTCGAATGATTGTAGGTATGCCTTAAAAAACAACCTGCCTGTGCTGAACCAGGTGAGCCTGCCGAGGCTCGGGGCGATGCAGGGTGTCGTGGACGTGTGTGGCTGTCACAGCGACAAGGTCTCGCCCAACAACAACACAGGTCAGTACCATCAACATCAAGAACTGTAATAGTACATGGTCGGAGTCGTCAACTGTAATAAAACATAGTCACATGTAGACACAAACATAACACAGTGTCGGAGGGAGATACATGCTCACTAAGAAGAATCAAGAATGCCTTTATTGTCACACAATACAATTGTTTACATTGATGGGGACAAGGTTAAAAACGTAACCTATTATAATATTGGCTAGGAAACATTGTTTGAAAGCCTGTAAGGAACAATTGGAACAATCTTTGATCCAGATTTTAGCGTTCAAATTGAATGTGTAGCGTTGTATTCTTCTCTTGGTTTCTCTTGAGAGACAGTTTCCGATTGCGGGTTAGCAGTATTGAACAATGGATTGGACTTATTTGAGCTTAGCAGCCTGAGGCCAAGATCTCGGAATCTGTACAGACCTCTCATTAGAGCTCGCTGGATAGTCAGCGTAACATGGTCTGTGATACTGTCAAGCATGGCTCCAAGAGTCATGACACTGTCTGAAGTAGTGAGACCAAGCATTGTGCACTTGCCTAGGTTCAGTTTTAGCGCATTTGATTCTGGCCATTATGAAACGATCTGTAAATCATAATTAATTACCTCAACCGAAGCAGCAATGTTTGCAGGCTCTTAGGACAAGTACAACTGACAATCATAAGATCTATAATAACACTAGTTGTTTGACGTTGACAACATCGTGTACTGTAATAACACAAGGCTGTTGTCGACAACATTAATAACTGTAATAACACATGACCGATATAAACAGACATACAAACCATCTTCAAGAACACCATTATTTATATAAATGTAATATATCTAGGAGAGCTCCTTATCTGATTTATAATAATTGAAGTTGATTAAAAAGCAAACAATCCAACTATATAATAATAATAGAGCTTTATTTGTAATTTGAATTGTACAAGTCATTGATAAAGTCATACACTTGCAAAACAAATTATATTGTTATTTTTAATTTAAACTCAGGTGGTGACACAATGATTAATAAAAAAACTTCTAGGAAGATAAAAGTTTAATTTCAAACTCAACAACACGTTGTGATTAATCCGTGCCCATTATCTTCAGTTAATTAAACGTCTTGTTGAATTTTTGGTAGTTTTCCTAGAAGTTTTGGATTAAATTCTTCTTTTTTTTAATACAAATTGACAAATTAAGTTGCATTAATAGTTTCTTAAATGAAATACACTTTTTACCTAAATCAGGTGTCATGTGGCTAATAAAAGGATTACATTCAATCACCTATAGCTTTAAACAAGTACATTTAAAAACTTATACTCTGATTATTAAAAAATTAAACTAATGAATATGAGGGGTTCTTAATTATTAATTCAAAGAATAAATGTTTAAATTTATTTAACAGATGCAGTGTTATCATAGAGTTTCACTGTTTTTCAACCCTTTTATATAAATGCTTATTGTATTGCATGTCTTTTTCAATCAATTACAATTAAATTTAATATAGTTTTAGAAAGTATCAAACGCTGCAGGTTCCTCTTCACAAGCAGATTACGGGAACGTGACTTTATTAGTGGTTTGTAAGTTGTAACACAAATTACTCAAGTAGTGTAACAAAAGCCGGAATATCTATTAGTCCACCGCATTATCGCAGTGAGTCTGTTTTAATGAGAACAGTTCTAATCCGCTAATAACGGTCGCTACTTATCAGTTCACTGGCCTCGTGGAGGTTAATCAGTTTGTTTTCACTTGTGTCTTAATTTAGATCACACGTGAAACAAGTCTCATTTCACTTGCATATTCACTTCGTTTCAAAGCATTTAAGCTTTAAAGATTACAACTGTCAATTGTTATCAAAACTCACGTTTCAAAAGGTTTATGGTTCATAATGTCAATAAACCTTACTTTGCTACTGTGATTTTTTTAAACAAAAGCCTGAATTAAATTTTATTTGTGTAATTAGCTTAATGATTAGGTCCCAAGAATCAAATACCGTAGTAATTTTAAAATGTTGTAAATTTTTTTAACGATTTGTTTTTTCCGAATAAAAAAAAACATTAAAAGATCTTATACAATAATTCAACACCGACGATACTCTAAACCCTAGTGTTTTATGATTACTTTATTTTATATTATGTTTTTTTTAATGATACTGTGACTTCTGGCAAAGTTTTGAATTAAAGTCCGTTTTGAATCTAAGAAATATCTATTGTGTTTATGATTTTTAGTCTTATTTTGCTTAAGTTTCTGTTGTTAACATTGAATGTTTCAAGACGAGGCCACTATCAACGATGCAACAAGTGGCTGCGTGGAAAGTGTTGAAGCTAACTCTCCCGATAACTCACTTAAGGAAAATTCAGTCTCCAATAAAAGAGCAGAGGACTGTGAACAAGTTCAAAACCTGCCTAAACAAATAGGTCAGAGTATATGTGTATTCTGAATGTTGGTTTGCAGAGACCTTCGCTAACACAGTTCAACTCCTGGCAGTTTGATATTTATCCTCTTCAAACGCTTCACATGTTAGCTATTGATTCTAGTGTGTTTATTCTAGTCTTGCAACAATCCTTGCTTGCAGGAGTGAATTGCTTTTAGGCCTAACTAACCTGTGAATAAATATCGCTACCCCTGCTCTAGCAATGCTTTCCTATGTTCCGCAAGTTTTGATTCAAGACAAACAGAATAGTTTGACCATTATCCTTTAATATTTTATTGCAAAAGTTTAATTAGTATACATATTTTGTTAAAGGTGATATTTGTTGTAAAATAATTATTTATAGTCTTTTTCAATTGCGAGTCGATTTGACTCTGCCTATCATCACTTAATAACCGTAATCTAGTTCTTCCGCGACAAAACAATTTTGGCCAATTGTGACTGAAGATGGTACTCAAAAGCGAGGGTGAAGTAACTCAAACCAATTAAAATGTTGTTAGGCTATGAATAAGCAATGCAAGTTGCGAAATATAAGCCTTTATTCGTAGACTTGTTTTAAATCTTTTATATTTTGTATAAGAAATAAACCAATCATTATGATGTTTTGACACTGTGTGAATCGGAAGAACTAGATTATAGCTGTGGCACCGGCCATGAAAGCCTTAAAGTTACATATGTGCCTTTCAAAAAACAAAAAGTCAAAATTTAATTTTAAGGAATCAGAAACGGTTTGGGGAAATCCAAAATGAATATATCCTACAGTGGCAATGTAAAGTTGAAATTCTATCTTGCAAACCTGTATACTCTGTATGCTATCTGTAAATTGTTTTGTAAATACAGTAGCATAATTTTGAATGGTAAGAATACCATTTAACCAATACCAATACAAAGCGTACATGTTCGCTGGACGTATGCAGTCAGCAATGCTAATGTTTGTGTTGCAATCTCCTCTCACACAAGTCAAAGGTTAACAGTCAATCTTAATTTGAGTTGGTAATGTGATGAAAATTGCTCCATGTACTCAAGCCATACCATCCGTCTTGGAAGTAGTTTATGGTTATTTTGATCAAGGTCTCTAACTAGACTGAATTGGGCAGGAAGTCTGCTTTACTGAATAAGTAGTAAAGTGCCTGTTAATATAACCAAAGATTATGTTATGGTAGGTAGATTGCGCATAAATTCCATTTGCTGATGCAGAATAATCATAGTTGCGGCAGCCCGAGCACAGATATGCTTGAGGGGAAGTGTCTCAAATAGAGCCACTAATGCACGTGCAAGTTGGTTTGTTCTCTAACGGACGGTAATATTTTAAGTTATTGACATTGGACAAAGTCAAGCATGTCGAGCCGAGTTGAGAGAAAGACGGCAAGAGATGGCAGCTCTATTTGTGCTCGGGCTGCCGCAACTATGATGACTTCCTACTTCAGCTATGTGGCATGTAAGAGCAATCTACCTACCATAACATTATCTTTGATATAACCTGTGTGTCCATTGTGAATAAACATCACTTGCAAATTTCTTTACGGACTACACCGACACTGGGAGCGTACAGTATTGCCACAGTTTAACAACAAAACGGTCTTAATAAAAACATGCCACAAAAGTGAAACGTTCCTCTTACTGGGAGTAAAACAGTATTTTCAACAACTACAACTCGCAAAGGACTACTTGGAAATCATGTTTTCAACCTCAAAAATAAATAGTGACGGTGTGAAAAATGTGTTGGTACTGTTTTCAGGATTGAGTGGATTGAGTCTTTGTAAGAGTCGTGGTAACTCAATTTACTGGTTATGCTATCAAAAAGTATGGAAAGTAGAGAAATACTTGGCTTTTAATACTCTTTCAAGTTCTCTCTTTTTGTCTTGATAAAGACCCAGTTGACAACTTCTATCCAGACTTCCTGGTCAAAGAATGCTGCTTGGTAATAAGGTAATAACCCGAGTAGTGCTGAAAATTTGACAGTCTGTGTTCTCTTACGTGTCTCTACTTTATCCAGGTGAGCGTTGCTCTCCTTTCTATTCCTTTTTGACAACATATCCTAAGCCCAGTGCCCTATTTCCTCAATTTACTGGTTCGTTCCTTTTCTACAGCAGCTTAAAACTAATGAAATGTAATTCCATTCACAACATATATTTTTGTGAACTTAGAACAATTTGACATATCTGTTCAGTGTTCAATATATTTAAAACAAAAATAATGTTAATTTTGTTATCTCAAATGTAATGGCACAGGAGTGGCTTGCACTGTCAAACCTGTACGCCAACAGTGTTCCGGAACAATCTCGGCTAGGGAACATTTGTTTGTGGCCGAGTCCACCGGTTTCAAGATCTATGTATTCCATTGCTCACCTGGTGTTCTGGTTTCAGAGGAGGAGAACTGTCAGCTAAGGTGGGTGCTGGACATCACGATAGCGTATCCTGAAGGCAAGCCCTTGGACCTGCCTGCTATAATCTTGGGCTGGCGCAAACCCTGTCAGACATTCATGTTCTACCGCCTCTACCCCGGCTCTCAGGTACAGTGTAGTGTCTGTCGTGTCGATGTTAAGCATACAGCCCCACGTATGCTTTGTTGGATGATTGGCTTGGCCACATGGGCCGCCAGCCTAGGAAAATCTGAGCTAGGCAAACTCGGCCTTAGCACTTTTGAGCTATTAGGCTTTTTGAGCTAGCCAACAGAGTGGGAAGGATGTGGAAAAGGTAAGGAAAGGAATGGATCTGCTAGCATCATGCCTGGGTGACTGATTTGGCCTTCGACTAGAGGTTGGCATTTTATCCTTAGCCACCTCAATCAGTCGTCTCAAAACTGCTTCACAGAGGTCTTCTAGATTCAAACTGGAGGCAACCAGTAATGTTCACTCTCTCTTCAGTCAATGGACACTTAAAGAGTGAATCTTATTTAGCGCACCTCCAGCTAGTCCCTCGTTTGACCCAGAAAGGAAATGTCGTACTGAGAAGCCAAAACCTACCCATCTGTGGACATGATCTCTTTTCTGTGCCCCAGTATCAGGTTATCTGCATAGGTAAAAATAACAGTCAGTTTCCCACTGGGGTTGTACACTACACAGGCTTAGTAACCATGGGTCTCAGACAACGAATGAGGAGGACACTACCTGATAGAAACTGAAGGAAACATTCAGACAGAGAAAATGCTCATAAGTCTTAGTAAAACAGAACTTTGAAGAGTGGTTTGCTCATAACTGACTCTTATAGGTTTCCATAGTCACCCATAAATATGGGGATTAATAGGCAGGAAACTCTCAGTAGAGAATGTGGTGAGAGTGACGAAGCAGCCTGCATTAAGTTCCTTTGTTGAGTGCTCTGACAAGGAATGTCTCAACAAATCTAGAATTAGTACAAAGTAGCTGTCACACACAAAAAACCTATTTTTCAAACTATTTTTGCAATAATTTATTTATTTATTTTCATTAAACCGCAAAACCACCATAGCTCAGTAGTACAGTGCTTTCCACCAAATCGGCCCAGGTTCGATTTCCAGGCGCAGTGATAACTTTTCACAATGGACCATTCCTATGTTTAAGAAGTTACTAAACTTGATCTTGATTTTTCATCTTTTTCTAACCCTTACATAAAATTAACAAGTGGAAAAAAGCAGCATGGATTATGCTGCCCACATTATGGTAAAGTGTTGCTAACATCACTACTCACTGTGGCCGTGTGTTCCAGATCCCGACACAGTCAGAGGAGCTGACCAGCTGGCTGTTCACGCGGTGGCAGGAGAAGGAGCAGATCCTCTCCGAGTTCTACCGTACGGGCGAGATCCCCGTGTCAGACTTCTGCAGCAACCCGCAGCCCCCGCAGACTGTGCTGCAAGACCCGCTGCGGTTCTTCCTCCTTCACGTCTTCTTCCTCACCTCCTCATACATCCACTTCCGCATGTTCACATTCCTCCTCGCCGCCTTCTGGTAGTCTCTCCGCTCTGTTCCGCTCGCTAGTTTGTTTCTAAGTAAACGTTTGTACTTTACGTGAAGGTCGCTTGTTTTGTAGCTCAGGGTGTCTGGCTCTAACTGGACCATTGTGGGTGATAATTTTAAAAGTTTAAAAGCATTACTCTTTCAACTACTTATAAAAATATGTTTTATTTTATTTTGAAACTTTTAATTTTATTGTTATTTTTAGACGAATATTCTGGAAAATAAACTTATCTTCTTACTAACTAAAGCTTGTGGTATAGACCACATTGATTGGCTTGCTGATGTTTCGCTCATTTTACTATGGAACATCGGATCAGTGGACTTGCTGCTACTGGGGGTGCTCTGCAATAGTCCACTGAAAATGCTTTATTGTAAAATTGGTTAAAAACGTCTGACACTTTATATTTTGTAAATTGCCAATAATTGATGCAGTCTATACCAGAAGCCTTGGTTAGTGATGACTTAAAGTATCTTCTTGCTGTGGGAGTTAGAAAAAAATTTGAGAAGTATTAAAACAGATTTAATTACAATCAGTGAATTTACAACATTTAAGGAAAATCCATCCACAACTCTAGGATGAATTGGGTACAACTTCATGATTTTTGCCCAAGGACATGAATGGTAGGAAATTGTTCACTTAATAATCAAACAAAACTAACTTTTACAAGTCTAAATAAATACAATCTTCAAAATATTTTGTATGTTACAAAACAACACTATTCGCCTGAACTACATGTCATTGTACAAAGAATTATTAAATAGAGTATATTGTACTAAAATTATAATAAAATCTTTTACAGCATGATTTAACAGTAGCATTACTTTGTAGTTAATGCTGGGAGAATACCACTTCCAATAAGAAATAATGAAGAAACCAGATTAAAATCCAGGAAATATTGATCCATTTAATTTAAAACCCAGTTGACACCCTGTGCAGTTGAAAATTAATTTGCTTCAATGCAAGAAAAACAACTGAGGAAATATCAAAGCAAATATAATTGAGTGGAATGTTCATATTTAGTAATGTTAACAGTTTGAACTAGACACCCTGTAGGTAGATTGATTGCTCAACTGAAAAGACGCTTGTGTTAACAGGGTATTTTTATCTACCTCCGAAATCCCTCCTGTAACGTCTACAAACAAGGCAAACTCCAATTTTTGGCTTTACATCATGTAAATAAAGCTAGTTTTTTTGTATGATATTTTGAAAGTTTCGTCTTTTGTTCCTAATGTCTTACCTTCCTCTCCGCTGATCTGTTATAATGTGCAAGTTTACTTGGAAACAAAATACAAACTCAACGGTCAACACACTTCGGTCGTTTTACAATTTACTTTGAAACAATACCGTAAATCATGTCCGTTCCCTTGTGTGTTTTGAAACGCCTTGTATAAGTGAACTAGAATCGCAGCAATGTACATAATATTGTGTAGTTTTGCCTTTGACATGTTTGTGTTTTATACGACTACAAATGTAACAGTTCTGCCATGTTCAGAAACTTGTTTTAGTAAGCATAATAACAATCAAAATGAACAATTTTAATACAGTGATCGCAATGATTGTTTTCTGTTCCACAGGCCCAGTCTTTCTACAATAGGTAATCATTTATATAGTACAATTTTCAAGTTTATTGTAGACTTGTTTTCCTCAATTTGTGAATATGTATACAGAAAGTGAATGCCAGCATTTAAGGCCTCTTTTGCCAGGATTTAGTTGTATTTTTGTTCATAGAATGTGTATAAGATTCTCGCCTGAGCGTTGGGGTTTTCATAATAATGGTTGTAATTCATTATAGTTTTGTACCAAATGTATATAAGTCATATTTTATGTATTTTGATTTGAATAAATATATTTCGAAATGCTTAGTAGTACTTGGTACAATTTCTTTTACGTTTCCATTATATTTATTGATTGTTTTTCTTCATCGTTCAAAGCTTTAATTTCTTTGAGTTAAGTATGTGATCTATCAGACTGCATTTATAGATTCTTTGTATTTGTATACCCCATAACTTTTATAATGTTTTATGTTCTTTAAAAGTTGAGTTAGATTATTTTTATTAGTAAAAATACATTTGAGTTTAGACAGTACTACATTTGTTTGGTTTGATTTCTCACAGAAACAGAACATTGTCTGGGTGGATAAGGTTTTGATATGAGGGGATTTACTTTAAAATAAGTCTACTTTTTGAATAGAAAAGAAACAAAACAGGTACATTGACTCTTCAATAAAGTACAAAATATTTAGAACATTTGTGTGCTTCTATACAAAAAGTAGAATATTTAAATGTAAGCCTGCTTCAATGGTAAGTCTTCAAATGTGTTACTTTTGTGTAAATGGTTTTTAAGTTTTGTTAAAAGTCTTTGGCAAACGAGTTTAAAAGATGTATAGTTTAATAATGTCAAAGACTCAGGTTTAACATGGCCGGTGAGATGAGATATAGGGCCATAAGCGGCCAGCAGGAAATCTCAAGGCCCCGCCATGCTATACCTAACGAACT
Source organism: Matsumurasca onukii (assembly GCA_018831715.1). Taxonomy (NCBI): domain Eukaryota; kingdom Metazoa; phylum Arthropoda; class Insecta; order Hemiptera; family Cicadellidae; genus Matsumurasca; species Matsumurasca onukii. The sequence goes on along the minus strand of CM032061.1, from coordinate 38,756,818 downwards.
TTACTAATTATTATCTATTTTTAATATGCCAATAAATTCACTGTAATTTTTATTGATTAACAATTTACTATAACTATGAAATACAACTTCAAATTACTCTTTGTTAAGTTCAATATGATCCCAGTAATGGGCAAGAAGTATCTAATCACAAATAATATTAGTAAACTCAAAATTAAATGCTTCTCTTATCTGTTCCTGTTAACCAAATACTAGAAGATAATTACTTTTAATGTTACTATAGAGGATACCTATATCAAAACCCCTTTTTCCTGGCCCAATTTTGGATGTAAAACTTAAAGCCTGCTAGTCTAATGTCTGTCATAGCAATTATTTCACCACTACCAAAATATGTATAATGGTACCAAAGCCTACAAATTTGTGCAGACAGACCAAAATTAATTTTTATACTTGGTACTGAAATGTAGCTTTCCTTACTACTTCCCAAGTAACTTTAAAATTTAGAAAATTGCAAATTCGGCCCAAATAAAAAAACAACCTTGCCCAAGATGTACAAATAATTCTTGCAAAGTTGCAGTCACGAGATGGTTGTATAGTTTCTAAGCTGTTTCTTCCGTTGTTCTTACAAGTTACATTCTAGTTCAGTGTCTTGTAGCATAAACTGTTATCTACTTCTTGCTGCTCCATTTGTACTGTGATAGGTTTTCTATGTTTTCTTTCATAATAAACTACTTATTGTTATAACAGCAAATATTTTTATGTAAATAAATAAATTTCACAAATACTTAATTTTGTATTGTTTTTGTCCTTACTTGATTGTTCTTGTTTAAAAGTTGGGTTGCTAGATTATTCATTGAATATGTATTTAAAATTCTTGACAGAAACTGTAGATAGTGTGTTGCTTTATAAGCCAATCCAAGCAGCTCTTTCTACTGTATCGTATAGTGTGAAAAGTCAGGGCTTAGCTCGTTTCATACAAATGTATCAAATCAATTCAAACCGGGACGGCTCAAAGTGCCAGCAAAACATCGGCACAACAGACCCTTATTAATATTAACATGGTTCGAAGTGCCGACATGACGAACCGCCAACAAATTAATAAATTTAAACTGTGAGGATCAAAGTACCAACAATACCCTGGCACAACAAATCCTTATTGATATTAACCCTAGAACACTAGCCTACGTGGTTTTACGCGTGTCCAGCCATTTTGTAGATTTACCCCCTCCATAACCGCGCTAGGCACTCCAGCTTCTAGCAGTGCTTCTATTAGTCAGTCGCCGTGAGGCGGCGTGTGATTCAGAACCGCTCCGTTTCTTTGTTTTGGGTAAAGTCAAAATCTAACATACCCTATAACAACCGCGTAGCTTTACGTGAGTGCTAGTTATACATGTTATTTATTACCGCGTAACTTTTACGTGGTACTAGTTATAACTAGTGATTAACAGAAAGTTGTTTTCTGAAATACTACGGTTTTACTACTAAAATTTCTTTTGGAGTTTGAAATAATAATGCCCGTTTGTTGCAGATACGATGAGTGCTGGTTGTTAAATGATGAAATGATAGAACAAGCATTAGATGCTGACAACTTTAGTGAAGGTTCTATAAGTGAAGTGGATGAAGTTGAGTATGAGGACCTCTCTAGTGAAGAATATGATAGTGATGCAGACCGGAGTATTTACCTGGTGATGCCCTGGAGGACGATAGAAGAAGAAGATAGTGATCTAGAGGGAGAGAGCAATAATCAAACCTATCACAAAAATATCGAATCTGACTTGTCAGCGAACCACACCCAAAAAGAAAACAAAAATTCAGAAGAAACTTTTGTAAATAAAGCCGTTGTAAATACATGATACAAATAAACCTCAACATCTCAACAGAAAAATCCACAGAAAATGATGACGAACAAAGGTCTTGTTATTGTGCCTGAGATTCAGGATACACTGATAGGAAAGGACAATTTTGTTTGGACAACAACTGACAAAAAGATCGAGGGGAAAACACCAGCTTTCGGAAACATTTGGCGCCTTCGACCAGATGAACAACTGTAGGAAGCTAGAGGCAACCAGCACGAAAGCTGATTTTTTTTGTTGAAAAGCTTCCCAGCGGGACAGTGTCTGGAACCAATCGCAACATCCGCGATGGACAATTGGTTCATTAGTGTGCCATTGACCTTGCATCTACTCGAAGAATGTCATCTTACTACAGTTGGTACAATCAAGAAGAATAAAGAGAACTTCCTCCTGAGTTCAAGGATCCAAAATACAAAAGTCGAGGTGTAGGAAGCAGCATGTTTCTTTTCCATAAAGAGATTACAGCTGTGTCATACAAGGCTAAGAAGAATAAAGTTGTTACTCTGCTATCAACTATGCATCAAGGCTCATCAATCAATGAAAAGACAAAAAAACCGGAACTGATCATGACCTACAATGATACAAAGGGAGGGGTCGATTCTTTTGACCAGATGTGCAACAATGCAAACTGTGGGAGAAAAACAAAAGATGGCCTTTATGTTTTTCTACAATATGATAAATGTTGCTACAATCAACGCTTTTGTTGTATACATAACTTCTACCGAAATATGGAATTGGCCAAAGCTTTGTCACGGCAGAAGTTTATGATCCAGCTCAAGAACAGCTGACTCGCCCGGTTCAGCTGATCAGGCTACCACAGCCAAACTTGAACAAAGACCTAAAACAAAGTATTGAGAAGTTCTTCAGTTACCTAAACCGATTGTGGAAGGGGTTGACCAACAAGGTCCATTACTTACTGCAAGTTTTGCAACTGGAAAAGAAGAGGATGACTACAACTTACTGCAAATGTACCAAGCCCATTTGTAGGGAGCACCAACATCATCGTGCCCTGATTGTGCGTAGTGAACTTGCATAGAAACAGACAAACCTTGTTACTCTGTAAAATGTGTTTTACACAATCCTTCTATAACACTGTAAAATAAAACAGAGTTTTCCTTTCCACAATTTTTTAACCTTATTTAACCCTTAAAATGACAATTATTTAGTTGTTGATTTTCGTTTTATAGGTTTTTTTTGTGAATATTTTAATACAAAAGCCAACTGACAAATTTTGCTTTAAAATCATAAATATTACATATTTTGATAGCTTTAGTACTTTTTCATATAAACTAAACAATTAATACTCTTCTTTATTAAATAAAGTTAGAAAAAAAACACTAATGACACGTAAAATTACGTAGTGCTAGTAACAACGGAAAAAAGTTAGCACTAGTGTTCTAGGGTTAACAGGGTTCGAAGTGCCGACATGACGAACCGCCGACAACTACGTCACAGAGGCTAGCAGCTAATACTCTGCATCTTACGTTCGGTTGAAAACTTGAAATTAATGGCGCAGACAGCAGTGGCTTGTGATGCTTTCAAAGACCTTGTCTATTGCAATTTAGTAAATGATACACTTATTTCAGGCACATAATTACAATGTTGAAACAGGTTTTGTGAGGTTTCACAAAAATAGCTCAACTGTTGACAAAAAATAAAATCTTGTTTATTGAAGTCATGTGTGATGGTAAAAAATCTTGCCTGCATGACTTTGAGTTAATTCATCTTTTGTAACAGGATTAGTTCCAGACAAAATTAAAACTGCAAAAGTAATTCCTGTTCACAAGAAGGGGACAAGGGACGTTTCAAATTACCGGCCTGTCTCACTTCTAACTTCTATCTCAAAAGTATATGAGAAGGCAGTATATTTGAGATTAGACATTTTGGAACAGAAAATAATAGAATCCAGTTGATTTTAAGTCTATAATATCCAGAGATCAAGTTTTGGGGGTATACATGGATCTTTCAAAGGCATTTGACAGTGTTTGTCACACAACTTTATTAAACAAATTAAATAGTTTGGGTATAAGAAACACTGCATTAAAATGGTTCCATTCCTACTTAAATGATAGGAGCCAGTTTGTTGAAATAGTAACAAATAATAACAATACTCAGAATAATTTTACTTCATCAAAAGCACCATAAAATGGGGAGTGCCTCAAGGGTCAATATTGGGTCCAATTTTGTTCCTTTGTTATATTAAAAATATGTCTCAAGTTATTGTAAACCCAGTAAAAAGTAGGTTGTGTCTTTATGCAGATGACTCAAATATAAAAATTTCAGGGAAAACCTCCCATGAATTAGAACTATCGGCGTTTTTGGAACTAGAAAGCATAAATCAATTCTTCAAAACAAATCACCTCGTTCTAAATGCTTCAAAAACTAATTTCATGACCTTCTCAACAAGACAAAATCGGAATAAAATAGAACCGATGTTGGAAATGAATTCAACACTATTAGAACAGGTGACTCAGACAAAATTTTTGGGTCTATGTATTGATCAAAATTTAAATTGGAACAGTCATGTTGAACGACTATTAAGTCGTCTTAGTTCAGGACTGTATGCTTTATCAAGAATGTCTTTCTTCTGTAATTTAGATGCATTAAAAAAATATATTTTTCTTACTTTTATTCTCACTTATGCTTTGGAATTGCTTTGTATGGAGCAAATTCTAAATCAAACTTAAACAAAATACTTGTATTACAAAACGAGCCCTCATTATCATGTTACATCTAAAATTTGATGCATCAGTAAAGGCACAATTTGCAAATCAAAAGATTTTGACAGTGTATGGCCAATACATTTTTGAAACTATATGTATAGCGAGGAGAAACTAATATGGAACCAGTTGAACATCATCCATATAACACTAGACATAAAAGATATAGTTACCTTCGGCACAATCTAGAACTTTACAAGAAAAACCTACTTGTGCGGGATCGCTATTTATAAAACATCTGCCTGCTGACATTAAAATGAACATTGTTTCAAAACTTTTAAAAAGTACTAAAAAAATATTTGATAGAGATGTCATTATACTCTATTGAAGAATATTGTTATTAATAATGTATGAAATCGTGTAAATGTAAGTTTTGTATTTCATATAATCATGTAACTGTAATGTATTCTTGCATGTATTAAGTTTGCATGTATTCTTTGACACTATTTATTGTATCCAATGATACTGTTTTTATGAATAAAGATATTTTGAATTGAATTGAACCTTAGTGAACCGCGGCAGGTTTAATATCAGCAGATATCACGCAAACGGAAATGTACGATAGAAACACTTGTGACTTTATGACAAAAAGTAGGTCGGAGGGAGATATTTATTTCATATAAATTTGAATATGTTTGATAATAAGTATCAAACCTACATTAAAATCCAGATTATTACTAAAAAATCTAAGTCAACACTATAAAATATGACATTCCTAACTTTGCGATTTTTCCAGCAAAAACTGAGATGGCAAAAAATTATTTTTGAAGTTTTCGAGGGGTACAAAAATCAGGCTAGGACGATGGTATTTTTTGTTCCTCAATTTGACGAGGTCGGATCCTGACGTGTTCAAGCAAAAAAAAAACTGATTTTCTCCTAAGGCCGGCCGCACACTGGATCAGACACGGTCAGTCACGACAAGTCATTTTGACTGATAGCGACTAAGGGGTGTTTAGCACTATTGGCTATGGAGTCGCCACACACTGCATCGAACAGACACAAACAGATTCCAAAGACGTTTTCCTTGACTGACGCAGTTCCTCAAAAGACACGCTAGTCAAAAATGTTTAGACACTGTCAGTCACAGCCTCCTGCGCATGCTTCCCCACATCCCCTCATTGTCACGGATGTTTTCCTACTTCGAGTCAGCTGTTCACTGCCATTTTACTGCGTAGTAGTTTACCAAAGTTTTGTGCAGTTGGTTTTAGTCATGTCGTCAGAAGCCACGGTCGTTTACAATGATGATGTCACAAACTTTGTGGATGTCGATAAATTGTTGGCTATTGTTCCTCCTCTTCAAAGTTCATCTTCAAGTTAGATTAAATACTTGCACTTAATACAAAATACAACAATCTGACTGACTGCTGGACTGGGAATGGAGGGAAGCCAGAGGACAATGTTCTCTACGGAGAGTCATGACTCACATCGACTAAAACCCCCACACACAGGATCAGTCAGAAAAGTCAAACAGACAGAAACGACTAAAGACGTCTAAAAGCGTCTTTGACTGAGACTGTCTGTGTCTGAACCAGTGTGCGGCCGGCATTACTGTTTATGTAGTCTGTAGATGCAGCGTTCAGATTTGATATGTCTAGGAAACTAATTGGTGCTCAAAACAGGAAAAGAAGAACAAGTAAAAATTACAAAACCTCCTAAAATAAGTTCTTTTTACTAAAACTACAGTTCAGTACCTGCCAACGTTTCAAATAAGCCCGGTAAAAGTGAAGGTGTAGAACTACCGATTAGAACAACAATACCATTTAACAATATTAAACCACATGCCAAATTAATAAAATTCATTTGTATTTCCTCAGGTTACACTGCAGTAGTTAAAGTAGGTCTACGCTCTTTTGATCTATAACCACGACAAAGAGATGCTACTGTGTAGCTCATCGCGTTATCACCGTAAATTAATAAGTAAAACACAAAACAAAAGTCACTTGATATTGAGTTTTTGTTGGTTCGTATCTTGGATGGGGGTTAGGGGCGCACTCTGTCAGCTGGCGGTTGGCGCTCGATGGCTTAGTTACGCCACTGATGAGGTGTAGTCAATTGTTACAAACTAGGGCCAACTGTTCCACAGATTGGGTCATTAATTAATAGCCCAACGACCAATGAAATGGACCAACGGCTTAACGTGACTTCCGAACCACGGGGAGTGGCCATCGTGAAAAGTTATCAGTTACCACTGCGCCCGGGAATCGAACCCGACACAAAAAAGAACCACTTTATTAAAATTTGCTTTATTAGGCTTTTTAGGTACCAAGCAGGTCAAACGACCGTATAAACTACTAAAGTACAGGCAAAATCAAGGTTCAAATAGGTTTTGCTATAGTTCTTAAACTAATAAAGATACAAAATGTTCATATTAAAATTATCTTTACAATGATATGCAATTTTCACGTTTTGTCATTTTATTTATTTCAACTTACTGAAAAAGCAGTTTCTAGATAATTCTCAAACCTACGTACCCACTGACAACGTTCAAAAACGCGTGCGTGTATTTTCTTATATGGCACTGGAGCAGACTCAATTATTTATTTATCGTTTTTTATTTATTTTCCAACGGTGATTTTTCCAAATTCAAAAAATACATAGTTTGAAAGCTAACAACAGTAAATGTTTGTGTTTATACTAGGTTCACAATAATAAATAATGAAATGATTATCGTTAGTGTTCATATAATATGACCGTTCAGTTATTATCACTATGTACTAAACGTAACCCATATCTTGTTTGTAAATGAGAATTAATTTTGAAGAATAAGCATGAGTTTTTATAGTGCGTAATGCTGTATTATGTTGGATAATAAAAACCAAAAGCTCTACAAGCTACACGTCATTGGATAACTGTACAGCTGTGATGACATCTCTGTCCAACAACTAGTTATTTTTGCTGTTTAGACATTTCTTCCATTGACGTGTCTGCTTTCGAGCTGAAGTAATATTTCGACCTCTTCGCCTAATCGTTCGAATTTCCTTCGAATTCCTGTTGTGTTGGGATATTTGGTTAGTTTTACTAGAGTTACGCCCCCTCTCGCTAGCTCTCAGGTAAGTAAAGTTGTTTGTCTTAAAATATTTACTGTATGTTCGCTTAGTTGTATGGCCAGATAAAAGTAAGCTGCAAGCCTGCTCCGTTGTATCTTATTAGTGTATTGTTTTATGATAGTAACCTTTCGTAGAAGGCTCTAATATCTATTATTTTGTACAACTTGTGAATCCCCTATAAATATAGTTGTTCGATAAACCACTTGATCATTGGAATAATTGGCTAGGCATAGCAGTTATGAGTAATCCTTTATCTGTCCTACAACCGCCTGGCATAAGGCTCCGGAGTCTTGGCATTTACTATTAAAGAAGCCCAAAGCTAGATAGTCCTAGTACTGAGAGTTTTTGCAACAAACCTTAACTCATTCACTGCTACAATCATGTTTCAACATGAAAGTTTGTATTTGATTCAATGTCATGTCACAATAGCAGCGAATGTGTTAATCTTTCACTAAAGGCTAGCCTAATCGTTAAGAAGGCCATGTACATAATTGATGGGTTAGTTGTAATTGTGTTACCAGTTCCACCGCTCAGGACCGGATTAGCCACTACTTACGCCCTAGGCCAAGTTCTAGATTGTGTTTGTTGGTTTTTGTTGTTGAACTTTTGCTATATTTAACTGTAAATATAGCGGTTTGTCTGCGTGACTGGTGACGAGACTTGAGACAGAAGATTGCGACCAACCGTGCCTTGGTGTTTTGTCCCTGTCTCTGCGCATGTGAACAGCCCGTTCAAAGCTAGATGACAAATACATAGATCGGCGGCACCTGTCTTTGGTCTGGCTCTTGATTAGGTGGCCGAACCACCGCCTCAACACTGGTTCTAGAGCCTATTTTGGAACTATTTTAGCCATTTACTTATTTTTAATTAATTAAATAATAATCTAAATAAATCACACAATAACAGTGATGGTCATTCCAAAGAAAAGGAAAAAGCAAATACAGTACTTCATACTTGCAATTTGTCGTACAGTACAACAATGTGTTGTTTTTCTTGACTAAGCCCCTCATAAGCTTAAGCCTAGGCCATGGTCTGGGTTGGCCTTATGGGTAATCCGGGCCTGCCACCGCTTTTGATACAGTCAATACCAGTACTATTAACAACCTTATTTTATGGTATTTGACTTTGCTTATTGGTAAGGTAGACCTATTGATTTTGATGCGGATTGCCTAGGTTATCTAGTATTTTTATTAATATATTGAAAATAAAAGACATTCGTGCAGAGAAATATTCAAATCAAACAGAGTACTTACAGTCCCAAGTTTATATATTTATGAAACAATTCTTTACGTAGTAAATCAAAATTTAATAGTCATGACATCTAATCATAAATATAACACAAGACTAAAATTCCATTCCAGTGAACAACACAATTCGAAGCAATTTGAAAAAACCCCTGTGTTCATGGGGAGAAAACTTTTTAATACACTTCCAAAACAAATTCAAGATTTGGTCTTTGAAGACAACATTTATTTTGAAAAAAAAAATTAAAGAACTGGTTAATTAATGAATGTGTTTACAACTTGGACGTTTTAAAATTATAAGTATTGTTTATATCTGTTGTTAATGTATGTTTGTTATGTTTATGTTCGATACCTTATAAGTCAGCTTTTGAACAAATTAAAATAAAATACAGACTTAGCTCAGATTGGGACTAGTCAAGTTTTCATTGGGGTCAAAGTTTGCTCTACTGCTCAATCAACAAATAGAGCCTAGGAAATGTCCGCCCATGTATGGTCAACTATTGAAGAAGAATGGGTGCTTGAAGAAAAGTACTATAATTTCCGGCTCATACGCTGACGCCCTGCATTGTACTGCAACAACTGTAGCATTAGTTAGCAGATTTGGGTTGGTTGGAAGAAGTTTTAAAATCCAGCATTTTGCTATCTGACACTTTGGTGGCGTTAAAGGTAAAGCCTGTACTATAACTTACAGCTTTCACGTTCCATGATTTTTAGCTCAAAGACATTGGGGCTCAGGGGGCTTGATTTTTAGCTTAAAGACTTAGGCTAATTGGTGTGTTGAAAATTTATTCTAGCCCTACTACCTTTAAAAAGCTATTTGAAATAGTGTAGCTTTTAAAGTAATTGAATAAAGCAAGTTAGACTTTCCAATATAGCAGTAAGTCATTGTGAGTTTGTAAGGTAGAAGAAGTAGCCAAGTTCTAATTGTACCCTGATTCAATTTTCAGACATGGACCAGATCACATTGTACGTTGAGCCTACCCGCCAATTCGTCAAGGATTCTCTAAGGCTTGTCAAGAGATGCACAAAGCCTGACAGAAAAGGTGAGAGCTTAACTAAATTATCTTTGTTCTCTCCCTGGTTCTTAATAAACATGCACAGAGTTAAATCTATTATTAATTCATGTATCATATATCCATGGCCCAAAAGAGTAGTCGGTTTTAGGATTATAATCAAGGCTTATGAGGATAATATTGATATTCCTTTGGTTAGGGGAACGAGAAGGTTTAAAGTGCGGTGAAAGAATGGTTGGCGGCTAACTCCTTTTATACCTAGAAAGAGCTCTTCGAGACAGTAAATACGCTTGGCTAAGTTATGCTGCCATCTTATAAATACTTGTATATAGTCACTTATTTCTTATACATAATTTGACACAGTCTATCTTACCTTAATCAGTCTTCGACAACGGGATGGGTAATTCAGGTAGATCAGTGGTGAACTATTAGTCTAGTTTCAAACTATGGACTCAATGAGGTCGAGCTTATATATTTAAGATTCAGGGACAAGCCACCTTTCTCGACTTGTCTAGGCAAAACTTACTTTAAAAACTTCAAAACACAAAAATTTCATTAATGATGAGATTTGTTTTTTGCTTTCAGAGTTCCAGAAGATTGCCGTCGCAACTGCTATCGGGTTCTGTATTATGGGTTTTATTGGATTTTTCGTCAAACTCATCCACATCCCCATCAACAACATTATTGTGTAAGTAGCACATTTTTGCACATTGTTACATAAGAGAAACTTCAAGGATACACTTCAAATTAATTCAAAATATTTTTCCAGGGTGTCCAGTGTAAGGAAATTGTGGAAAACTAGAAATTATAAGGGAATTTTTAATACACAGGAATATTAAGAATTGTGTAAAAATTGTATCCTTTATTCTTTTCGGAAAAACTTTGGAGAGACAGAGAGTAGAGGTGCATAAAATTTGTCACTGATACCAGCGGAATCTAGAGATTGCATAAACACTAGCGAAATTGTTACTTTGTCGAGGGCTAATGGCAGTCATGATTACATTACAGAACCTAACAGAGTCTAGATTTCGTTAAATTGTACCAAAAGTTGTGTTTCAGTCTTCCAGCACTATCAAAAGTCGTGATTTTGTCGCAAAATTCTAACCAGAGTCTAAAGATTGCTGTCAAAATTGGCGGGAGTAACTATGACTCTGAACGATCCCCACCCAACCTTTATTTCTCTGGGAATAAAAGTGCAATTTTAGCGTCAATATATGTGTCTAAAGCTTTCATACAAGATTTTCCTGGACTCTTGATTTACCAAATCAGTTTTCTAGCTTTAACTTCACAAAGTTGTATGTAATCCAGCATCTTATTGAATTAAGCAAATTATTCCTGGTAGTGCCCATTATTAGTTACACAGGCACTCAAACTTTAATACATCCCACTTTCAAATACAGGAACAAGTGTAAGGATCGGGTTTGATGCAATACCGAGCAACAACCTACCAACCGCAAAATACTTTATAGTCATGATACCATAATATTTTATCCATTGGCGAAGCATGGGTACACAACTAGTTAACACATACAAAAACAAAACAAGGTCACTTGACTGAGTTTTCATTGGTTAGGTATAAGGGGTGAACCCTGTCAGCTGGCGGGGAGACTCTGCCAATTAGTTACGCTACTGCCTAGTAAACATAAGGAAGATAAAACCGGCACCTCCGTTATCTACATTTTTATACCTTTACTTATATGAATTGATTATATACTTGTAAATCAATTTTACCACTAATCAGTAAGCAATTTTAAGTAAGATTAATGTCATCCATGAATATTGCATAAATAATTACAAATTCTATATTTACAACCAATATACTGTGTATTTTTTATAGTAACTATAATGATGTCAACTTGTTTATTTATTATTGTTACATACTTGCTATTTTAATGGTTATTGTGATAGTTATTGCTTTTGTTGTTGAACTGTTGTTATATGTTATTATTTATATTGTTATTTAGTTGTATGAATTAATTTATATAAGCGGCTAAATAGCTAATTTATTTAGTTGTAAATTAAGTCTTAGGTTAACCGAAGCATCATTACTAACTAAAGCTTAGTTAGACAGCAATTACTGACCTAACTTCTAGATGAGTTTAAATCATTTGCATGGAGCATCCTTAGTGGACTTGCTAGACTTATTGGTATAAAATATTTATCTATGTAACAATGGGTGATTTAGGCATGATCTGGACTGTATTATTTAATGCAATTTAGTACAAATGTAATGTCACATTATAATTGGGCGTTTTGCCTGTGATGTAACATTGTAAAATAAATAAATAAAATCACAATACAAACACTTTGTCACTAATTCGTGCGGACACTCAAAACTCAATCATAAAACAAGAACCACGTTAGCCTGGGTTATGGAACATGTACAGCATCCGATATGATCATTACCTGGCACGTCTCAAGATGAACTGAGGTCAAGGACACAGAGGAGCCGGATATGCATTTCCTATAAATGTGAATCTTCAGAGGGATGAATTAATCGATATACGTACAGTAATGTCTTATAATTATGGTTCAACTATCGACAAAACATTATCGTACTTTCTGGTTCGGTTAAATGCCTTAATATAAAAATGTTATTGTTACATTTTTATTGTTATAAGGACAATACAAAGAATACCTAAAAAACCTGTTGAAATTTCAATGCTACGTGAAAACAACGGCCCTTTGAATTACTTTATTTCTTACTGTTAATATTCACGGAACTCGTTAATTATCTAATTAACATTTTTTAACTATAGATTTTTGGATAGAATTATTAATTGGTAATGACACGAAAGTTTAAGAGTCAAGAAATCAACAAACTTATTAACTTGAACTAACTTACGTTATTAAAATAGCTTTAGTTAAATGTTTAAAAACTTATTTGTAGCATTAATTTTTAATTGTTATTTGTAAGTGAACCTCAAACAAGTTTTTATTTTACAAAATACTAAAAGCACACTACGTTTGCATACAGATTATATAATAAAACAAAATGTTAATTATATGCATGTTTAAAAAAAAGATTGAATAGGCATTTCAACAAACGAATCTCCAGAAGACATCAACCACTTAAGTAAAGGTTAATGGATTGAATTGACTTTGAACAATATCTAAACATTAATAAACAATGGTAAAAGTTGAATAAATTATATAAACTGATAGACTCTCCAGTCGAATGCGGTATTCGATTTGCTCACAAATTTGTCAGTGACTGAGTTCACCCGAGCAGCCCACTTCTAGCGAAACCAAGATACTTATCCATGGTCCATTAGATGTAGTAGTGTATATGGGAAGTGGGAGCGGCAGGACTGTGAGATGGGTGAGGTTCGAAGCAACATGGCGAATCTTTGAGGGATTTGACACGCTTCCGAGCCAGTCAACACCAAATTTGTAACTGAAATGTGGTTTCTAGCCTATTTAAACCAATAATATCAAGTTACTCCTAGATATCTGGTATTTTAAATTTGTATTAAAATTGCCCCAAGTCATCGCTGAATCGTGAGATAACCAGAGCAATGTGGCATCTATGCATAATCTACCTACCATAACATCTTTGTTCACACCAATTTGCTAATACTGGTTTGTGTTCTGTTACAGAGGTTCATAAGACTTCCCAAGACTCATTCTACTCTTGTCTCATACTGAGATGCCTGTAACTATAATCTGTACGCTACTTTCAACCATTGTTGTACTTGACAAATTTATTATTTATTTTATACGATTCAAATGTGTTTGTATTGAAGATTAAAATATTTCTGTTGGTGGTTTACACCTTGTGGTTTCTCTGTTTTCCTTTTAATTCTTTTCAGATTGCTGATATGTCGATTTTGCAAATTTTTTTTTATATTTACAATATGGCACTTAAGAAAAAGCTATAATGGGATATTTTATTACTAGTTCCTCAAGGTAATATTTTTATGTGAGCTAGAATTTAAATACAATATTACGGTATCTACCTTAATATTTTGATAGTTTGGTTTGAGGCACGGATCATTCTTAGAAGGTGAATAAGCTCTTCGAACCCTGTCCCCCTCGTTACCTTGTATCCATTGTAAAGTAGCCTCGCGACCATCCTAACGTATAATTCAGCTGACCCAAAAGTAAAAAATACAGTAGAGGGTAGTTTGGAAAAAGAACTATTCTCTGCACCTGCTGCAAGTATCTCTGGACTTAAAACACTTAAAAGTGTTTATTTTGAACACATCAGGTTCAAGAAACTAATATTAAAAGTATTGTCAAGATAGTTGAGTAGTGCAATGGTGTCGGGGAAATGAGTTGTGCAACATTGATGACCAGTAAGTTGCATCCTCTCCTCAAGCAGCCACAATCTCAATTGCACTTTTGTTATTCTTTAGTGATTATTATGTCAACAAAACTAGTTGACAAGTAATAAATTTCTTTTGGAATCCATTATTGACAAGATTTATCTTGGAGCTCTCAGGCTGAGAGTGTGCACTAAAATTAGCATCTGAATTTTTCTCTTCTTTCATTGTAAACTTATCCGATTATTAAAACTGTATTAAGTTATGGGAGCATGCCCTAAACAAGGCTTATGCCCTTTATACTCAAAAAGGCTGTACCTAATCATGATCTAAAGCCAGATTTTGAGAACCTTGTAGAGACATTTTAAAACACTAACAATACTACCTTGTATGAACATTTTGAAGCACTTGTTCTATGTCCACTAAATGCAATTTAGAACTGGAGCTAACTTTCATGCAGTGGATCCAGGGGCACAGGGAATTGCCCCCCGAGACCTAAGAAACCAAAACAAAAATACTGTTCAAAAGCCGTAAAAGCATAACACCTAGTAACCTAGTGCAGAGATTTGTCAGGTTTGTTCTGGCGGTAAACGTGCAAACTATGATAGTAAGTATCCGCGAGCGTGTTGTTGCTAGACTGTTGTTGATAGTTGTCACCAGTCAGCGCTAGTTGTACTAATCCAGACGACAGACTCATCGTATTGTCTGCTGACAGCTTTGACCTTGACTCATCAGTCTTCGGCTCTTTGCCATATTGAAAGGGTGTTACAGTGTGATTGTTAGTGAATGTTTGTCCCTGAGAGTCTGGAAGAATGAAACGAACAGCAAAGATTACGGCGTTCTTCAAAAAACCGAAAACATCAGGTAAGTTTTATTCCTGTATTTCTACTGATTGAATCAATGTACTTTTCCTGTGTTATGTTAAGAAAAGTGTGTTATAGGACTGTTTGCATTTGCTCAACAGCCAACACTGTAAGTTAAAATAGTCCACTATAGAGATGTAAATTGCTCTAAATCTAGCTACTGTAATTAGATTAAAAGATTATACAAATCATGATCAATTTAAACATAAGGTTTAAAAAATTACTAACCTAAATTGAGACACATTATTCTTCATTCTTCTTTACTACTTTTACGTTTATTACTTAACATATACTACAACTACTCAACTTACTACTAAACTTATTTTCGTCTATATGTTAATAATGATGGCCGTGTTTTCAGGTAGTAACGATGTCAACATTAATCATGAAGATGGTCCCTCGTCTACTGAAGTTCAATCAACAACAACCAAGTCGGCACATACAACTAGCAAAGGTATTAGGCCTAGGCCCACTATAGTATCCTAACGTTATCTGGTGTATATTATTGTAATTTTAAAGGTTGCCTTTAGAAATCTAAAACTGTCAAAGTAATATTATAAATTATCAAGTTAAAAAAATATTACAAAAAGTAAAATTTATTTTCAAAATTTAAAATATTTTAGATTTAATTTGGTTATCTATTTATTAGTTACTTTAACGATTTATTCAAGTAAACTAGTGGCTTGAATAAAGCTGGCAGTTTTTCTGTCGGGTCTGAATAAAGTAGAATTTATTAATAGGCCTATATTAATCTAATTATATATATTCTGAACGGTTTGTGTTTTTTAGGAGAAGCTCTGGCTTTGGAGACACCTGTTCCTAATGTACACCACACTGTCATGGACGTGGGGTTATGCTTAGACCAAAGACCTGATGATTTCACAAAGGCGCTTCTTTTAGAAGAACATTGGAAGCCACCTTCAAACTATTCATATCCTTTTTCTATCAACTCAAATGGTGTCAAGAGGAATTTGTCCAAAAGTCACCTGGACAAGCACTCATGGCTTGTACTTTCCGAGTCAAAGAAAGGTGTGGTTTTGCGAGGCTACTTTTGCTCGAGAAAAAGCGGGACACAACAAAGAAGTGAAACTAGGAAAATTTGTCGTTGAACCTTTGACCCTTTAACCGTTGAACCTTTAAATTCAAAGACCTAACAGGAAAAGATGGTGACTTGCAAACCCATGAGCGTAGTCTTTACCATAAGCACTGTGTAGATGCAGCAAAGGATTTTTTGAAAACGTATAAGTCACCTCAAACGGAAGTTATCAACCAAGTGAGCTCCCAGCGTCTTCAGCAAGTAACTGAAAATAGAGAGAGACTTATTCCTATTATCAAGTCAATCATTTTCCGACGGCAAAACATTCCTTTAAGGGGACACAGGGATGACGGTCCTGTCAGCTCAGACACATCTGTCACAAACCAGGGGAACTTCAAAGCGTTGCTACAGTTTAGAGTTGATGAGGTGATAGCATCGGAGACCATTCTTAAAACCTCGTCTTCACGAGCCACTACAAGCAAAACAACGCAAAACATCTTGATTGAGTGCTGTGGTGATGAAATAAGAGAGGAAATTTTAAGACGGATACAAGAGGCCAAATACTGGTCGGTAATGTCTGATGAAACAACTGATCTGTCTCACAAGGAGCAAATGACTGTCGCTAGATACTTACAGGTAGTGTTAGAGAAGATTTCATCACATCTCAGATGCCTATAAGAGTGCTGCAGATTTGTATGGGATGATTTGAGAGAAACAAACTTTACGGGAAAGTTCTCGGAGAAATTGTTTTACAGCAGATGAAAAGATCTCGGCTTGGACATTAGTGCAATGTGTTGGTATCGCGACGGGCATCAGTTATGACCTCAGGATAGTGGTAGTGTCCAACACTACAAAGAGAGAAGCAGTGAATGGAAAACGACCGTCGCGGCTATAATCATGCTTTGAACAACTCGATTTCCAAGTCAAACAAAGTTCAAACTATCAAGAACGCCAGAGGAGTAATAAAAGAGGTGATTCACTTTTACAAACAATCAGCCAAAGGAATGCGATAATGAATGCTCACTTAGGGTCAACTCGTAAGCCTGTGTGAAACACGCTGAGTTGACAGGCATGATGCCGCGATTTTGTTTTTCTTCCTTGCCAGAGATTTTGCTGACTCATTCACAGAAATCAGGATGGAAGGACTCTGAATCAGCCAAAGCTGCCATGTACATATTCTGTCACAAGCACAGACTTTATTTTTCCCGCGCTTGTCTGATTGACATCTTGAAAATTACTCACCGCTCAGTAAGTTACCCAAAACAATGTCTGGATTTACCCAAAGCCATGTATCAGTAAGACACTGTGACTTGCTTACAAGAAAAAGAAAACACTGTGATGAGCACTTCAAGGACATATACTTGGAAGCAAAAGCAAGCAGTTAAAAAATTGAAGTGGACCTGAAAACCACGGCTGTCAAAAAGCAAAGCCACAGAGAAACCCATGAAGCTACTCAATGTGGAGTACCAGAAGATCAATGTACATCTCCTCTGCTTGACCATGTTATCGTTGATCTCCAAACACGGGTTCTCCAGAGACAATCTTTGTGCTTGATTTAAATCTTTCACATCAGCCCATATTCCCAGCTCGGGTAACAAATTGAAAGAAAGACGGTCAAATAATCAATTCAAGACTGGTCCAGTATTTCAAAACCTCTTGCCTAATGAACGGGAATGGTAATAGATGGAGAAGTGAGTTTGTGGAGAGCTAAGTGGACGAGAAGTAGAAGAAGGGAAGGCCCATTCCAGTAAGTGTAACAGATGCCTTAAAAGTGTGATGAAGACATTTTCCCAAGCATCCTGAAACTAATCCAAATTTTACTAACGGCATTAGTAAGTAACACCGCGAGAAAGATC
Organism: Matsumurasca onukii; assembly: GCA_018831715.1. Lineage (NCBI taxonomy): Eukaryota > Metazoa > Arthropoda > Insecta > Hemiptera > Cicadellidae > Matsumurasca > Matsumurasca onukii. The sequence goes on along the minus strand of CM032061.1, from coordinate 38,738,963 downwards.
GTTCAGCAGTCTTAAACTGGTCAAATCTGGTTCAAGACAAAATGGTGGAAGACCGCTTGAATGGCTTATGCCTGATGTACATACACAGGGACATCAACGCCAACCCTGAAAGGTCCTAGAACGCCATGCTAAGGGAGTCAAGAGGAGGATGAAACTAGACGCTATTGTTTAAAGTGAAGTGAGCTGTAATGCCTGTAGTTTATAAAAGTATTACAATTGTCTTATTTCATCATGTTTATTCAATTTCATTAGAATGGTTTCGCTGCTATACATACTTGTATTTGGATTTGCCTAGTTTCTTTCTTTAGTTATAAGTGTATAGCACTCAATAACAAGTTCATACACTCTATGACAAAGGTGAAGCAACCCTGAAACTTATAAAAGCATTGTACCTTTCGCAGAATATGGTGATTTAAAAACATAAATGATACATACCTATACCCATTAAAAACTCACCAAATTACGTTAAAATCACTAAATTAAGGCATTTTTACAAATGCCCGACCTTTATATTATGGGGTATACCATACCCCCAAAACCCCGACTAACAATTGAAAGGCCAACCTCAACTGCTTCATGTACATATCCTCCTCAGACAACGCCACACCTACAGGCTACATTACCTTGTCTGTGTATATTGAGCCTGGGACTGAAGAGGTTAGTGTAAGTGTGAGTGTAGCACCAGACATGTACAGAGGATATCTAGCTACACTGTATACATGGTACAGCATAATGTATTCTAATGTATTGAGAAATAATTTACACAGGCTTCGGGTTATCACCAACTCCCTTGCTGGAGTTAAATAAAATAACAAATTACCTGAAACATAAAAACTGAACCTAATTTGGGTATTTTCAATACACAGGAATATTAAGAATTGTGTAAAATTGTATCCCTTATTCTTTTCCGAAAACTTTGGAGAGACAGAGAGAGTAGAGAGGTCGCAAAATTTGTCACTGATACCAGCGGAAGTCTAGAGATTGCCGCAAACACTAACGAAAGTTGTTACTTTGTCCCGAGGGCTAATGGCAGTCATGATTACATCACAGAACCTAACAGGAATCTAGATTTCGTTGCGAATTGTAACAAAAGTTGTGTTTCAGTCTTCCAGCACTATCAAAGGTCGTGATTTTGTCGCAAATTCTAACCAGAGTCTAAAGATTGCTGTCAAAATTGGCGGGAGTAACTATGACTCTGAACCGATCCCCACCCCAACCTTTATTTCTCTGGGAATAAAAGTGCAATTTTAGCACGTCAATATATGTGTCTAAAGCTTTCATACAAGATTTTCCTGGACTCTTGATTTACCAAATCAGTTTTTCTAGCTTTAACTTCACAAAGTTGTATGTAATCCAGCATCTTGTGAATTTAAGCAAATTATCCCTCGGGTAGTGCCCATTATTCGTTACAGGCACTGGTGGCAGAATTTCATGCAGTATTTAGTGTAAACAAAACGCAAGTCTGAATTAGATGTTCCAAAGTTGTTTGTGAATACGTTGATTCCAACCCGCCAAGGGTCTGCTTTATGCTTAAATGAGATTCACTTGTCCTCCTAGTTACAGTTATTTATCGTCTGTCATTCACACCAAAGATTATGTTATGGTAGGTAGATAGGTCATGGCTATGGCAGGAAAATCAACATAGTTCAGCAGCCTATTACAGATAGCGCTGAGAGAGAATTCTTTTAAGAGTCTCAAGTAAAGCCACAGACGACATGCGCTAGATTCTTCGTTCTAAAAATTGCATAATAGGTTCACATTTAAGTCATTGACATCGGACAAACTGCAAATAATTATGTGAGTTTTGAAGGTTTCTGAGTGTCTGGAAAGGATACCCTCAGTACACATGTATTATAAGATCTATGGGACGATACTAAAAATATATGTTGAAGTTTGCATGTTGGATAACACAGTCTCCGGGACTACACGTCTGACAACGAGCTTGACGAGGCACAAAGACGATCTTGGCCTAGTAAACATAAAGGAAGATATCACCCCACCCCTCCTACATTCTGCGTCCATACTGGTCGTTATATACTTGTAAATCAATTATACCACTAACGCAAGCAATTTTAAATTAGATTAATGCATGAATATTGCATAAAATAATTACAAGTTACCTATTTACAATCAATATACTGTGTATTTTTTATCGTGAACTATAATTATGTCAACTTGTTCATTTATTATTGTTACATACTTGCTATTTTAATGGTTATTGTGATAGTTATTGCTTTGTTGTTCGGAACTGTTGTTATATGTTATTATTTATATTGTTATTATTTAGTTGTATAGATCTTAATTTGTATGTTCTTAAATAGCTAATTTATTTAGTTGTATAGAATATTTATCTATGTATAAAACAAGTGAATGATTTGGCATGATCTTTGGACTATATTATTTACATGTCAATTTAGTACAAATGTAATGCTCACATTATATTGGGCGTTTGCCTGTGATGTAACATTGTAAAGTAAATAACAAATAAATCACAATACAAACACTTATCACTGACGCCGCATGACACTCAAAAACTCAATCATAAAACAAGAACACGTAGCCTGTAGGTTATGGAACACATGTACAGCATCCCGAGATGATCATTACCTGACACGTCTCAAGATCTAACTGAAGTCAAGGAGACAGAGGAGCCGATATGCATTTCATAACAGGGTATTACAGACCGAAAACCGAATTGTACAGGAATAATAAGTACTGGAAATATGCTGAATCCTTGCGTAACCGGAAAATGCCCTTATATTAGATCGCGGGCATAAAATCCACTGGCCAAAAAGTGACATGGCACAAAATGGTAGTCGGAAAGTGTGGTAATAAACGCTCAATGTATCGCATTTATTTAAAAGACAATCAACGCATACCGTGAAAAAGCGATCGAAACGCACCGCTGGCCGCATAGCGCCATCTTATGTATCACGCCGAAAAACAGTGCGATCGTTATATAGCTAACCGTAAAAGGGTGATTGGTATGCATCAGCGTATCTAAAAGTAAAATCGTGAGGTCTTGGACATCCCTCATAACGCATCGCTTGCTTAAAAGGGCGACAGAGTCGCTGTATAAATGGCTCTTGGCATGTATTGCGATTTAAAGCATGACATCGGAATGTATCATGGGGATGAAAAAGCTATCGGAAAGCATCGCCATGCAGAAAAGGCGCATCGACACCGGGTCTAACATGCTCTCAAAACGCATCGCTGGCTTAAAACCCCGATCAAAGGTCGCTGGACTCTAAACGAGGATTCAGCAGAATGTGGGCGAAACGTCCCTCTGTAACAGTGGAAGTGCACCGGGAAAATGTGTATATTGTCGAAAAACCGGAAATGTGCGTGAATTTTACCGAGCTACTTGTGGCCACCCCAAATGTGAATCTTCAGAGGGATGAATCGACATGTACAGTAATGTCTTATATTTATGGTTCAACTATTGACTAAACATTATTGTACTCTCTGGTTTGGTTAGATAATTTCAATATAAAATGTTATTGTTACATTTTTAGAAGTTGAACTGATATTGCGGCTATTTTCCATCGTTAGTGAAAAAAAAAATGAAAAATGTCCGGCGAATAATAGTTTAATTTAAAATCCTCCATCGCCATCAACAAACTTCAAACAAAGAGTTACTACGAGGGCTATCCAGAAAGTAAGTTACGCTGGGTTACTCATGAAGGAAGTTACGCCGCCATCTTGATATGTGGTTGTTCCCCAGTTCATTCTGCATCTAAATGATCAACTCTCAGGTCTATGTCGTACTTTTTACGCTACAGTGTCGCTTTGAAATGTCTTTGTCAATTGAAAATCCCGCCCCAGCTGTAGCGCGGCAGTCTTAAGGATTTTGGCTGCAAAACTGTAAACCGATTAAAAATATATCGGTTGGTGGTTTACACCTTGTGGTTTCTATGTTTTCCTTTTAATTCTTTTCAGATTGCTGGATATCGATTTTTGCAAATTTATTTTTTAATATTTACAATATGGCACTTGAGAAAAAGCTATAATGGGATATTTTATTACTAGTTCTCAAAGGTAATATTTTTATGTTAGCTAGAATTTAAATACAATATTACGGTATCTACCTTAACCGAGCACGATGACTTGGGTGTGGGAGACCGACTGAATTTGTTTTTTCTAATTTCGATCGTGGCGTGGTTCGAGCTATCACTAATTACCTTCCCTTATGGCAGTCTGCGGAATGGCTTTCGCGTCAAGTGTTTGAGGTTATGTTGTAGCTCCTGCAGCTAGATTAGGACTCACAGACCGAAGTCACTTATCTTGTTATTGGTGTCTCAGACCGAAGTCACTTGTTTTGTACCTTTTGCTACCAAGTAAGTATACTTTTATTGCAGTCTAATCGTTTAGCTAAAAATCAGTACATATTTACATTTATCTTTGAATAGAGTTTAAAACTAGAACTAAATAAGAAATAAACCTTTTAAATTCACCTTTCTCAATGTGTTAAGTAATAAAATTATCATAACTAATTTAAAAACGTTGGACACTTTTATGACTATGTTAACATTTTTTATTATAACTGAGGTACATTCTCAATATATACACATATTGTATAATAAGTGTATACTTATCACATTGCAACTTTGTTTTACTAATATGAAAATTAATGATACTAATTTTAACATGAAGTTACCAGATTGTAAACCTTACAATAACTTATGTGATTACTTCTATACAGCTTTAATTATAAACTTAAAATGTAAAGCATTTTGAGATACATTTTATGAATTATACAGCTAAAAGCTCTTTTGGTTACAGGCCATGGATTATGGATAAACACGAACAACACACTCAGCAACTACTGGAGTCAGTACCGTCGAGCCAGATCTTATCGAGGACTTATCTGAAGATGAAGGCAAAGCAAGCGATGAAATTGATCCAGGTGAAGAAGGACCACGTTGAAGAAAGGCAGCACTCAGAGAGTGAGCAGTCTTTAGACTTCGGATGTTGAGGACGACCCAACACAAAGGAACAGGTACAAGTTCTTCCATACCGTACCAAAGTCTGAATCTTGGATCCGACCATGGATGAGTGAATTTTGGAAGCCCACCAATATGTTCTAAAAAAGAGATTCGTGGCCTAAAATTAAACCTAATACGACCAATACAAGCATTTTGCAGTCTTCTAGCAACAATTGCAATAGTACAGAATCAATCAATCCATTGAAAATACTAACACACTCAACCATCCAGTACTAGTAAAGACACTCCATGGCCTAAAGGAAGCGAAATGCTAACTAACAAGTTCTTTGAAGGTCAGAACAATTATTAATAGTAATCAAAGTCTTGTAACTGCCAGGTCTAATGAAACTACTAGTAACAAAAGATCCTTTCCTAAAACCATACCAACTAAAACGATATCTCTGCCAGGCCTCAACATGATCCTAATGAGCCGGGCAACATAACTTAAGTGAAAAGAAGCAGCCAAAACCCAGTTCATTACAGGCTCCCACAAAAGCAAAGCGAGGTAAGAGCGTCCATCCAGAATATCATAAAATAGTTCATTTGTCAATGGAAAATTGTGTTACTATGGCAAAGAAGGAACCAAATGGAATGACTCATCGAATGCAGTAGTTAATACTAGAGCTCGCAAAAGAATATTACACAACAACTACAAAGTAAGAGCTCCTTTGAGTTCAGTTACAAACATAATAGACATTTGGAAAGGCTTTTTACCAATGATAGTCGATCTTATTGTGAATCAGACAAATAAAGAAATAGATCGTGTAAAAACAATTATATTAGGCTACTTATGCTCGTCAGACAAATGAGAGCAGTTCAAAGCGGTGATTGTATATACTTTTGTTGTCAGGAGTTCAAAAATCAAATAAGTTGAATTTCACCGATCTTTGACTCCAATGGAACTTCCTGAAATATTTAGACTAGCTATGTCGAGCAAAGTTCAGATTTTTGTTGAAGCACATGTCATTTGATAACAAAGAGACCGACCAGAGAGGAAACAGTGTGATAAACTATCTCCAATCAAGTGAGCTGTTTGATTTGTTTGTTACCAACTGCAAGAAAACTTCAGCATGTCACAATTTGTGACTGATGATGAGAAGTTGGAGGGGTTTCGAGGCCGTTGTGCATTTAGACAGTATATACCTTCTAAACCTGCACGCTATGGCATCAAAATATTTGCCTTATGTGATGCGAAATTATTCTACACTGCCAACATGGAAGTTTACGTAGGAAAGCAGCCCCTGGACCATATCAAAACTTAGAAAACACCGGAATGGCTATTGTTGACAGAATCTGTGAGCCTATTTACGGAACAGGTCGCAATGTAACAGATAACTGGTTCACCAGCCTCCCACTATGTGAGAATTGTTGGAGAAACCTCACTCTGGTTGGAACCATCAAAAAAATAAAAGAAATCCCAAAGTTGTTTATTCAAAAAAAGACAGACCTTGCCCATCCACTTTGTTTGGCTTCAAACCAAACTGTACCTTGGTGTCCCATGTGCGAAGCCCTTGAAAAATGTTCTCCTGATCTCATCTATGCATGATACTGGGGAAATAGATAATACTACTCAAAAACCAGAGATCATCATGGATTATAACAAGACAAAAGGGGGTGTCGATGTAGTTGATAGGCTGTGCGCCAACCACAACTGTGCCCGCTGACTGCACGATGGCCAATGGTGGTTTTACAGCATGCTGAATGTGGCAGGAATAAACTCCCAGGTAGTATTTGCATTCAATAATCCCACAACCAAGATTGTGAGGCTAAATTTCGGACCGAATTGGCCCTAGACTTGATCAAGAACCACTTGATACTAAGATCAAGTATACCTCAGGTTCTAGACTATTAGGCTGTAAATCTTCAGATTTGTAAATTGAGTTGCCTCCAGACCAAACAGAAGATAGGGGAATTGGGAGGTGCACAATGTTCTTCCAAGAAAGCAGAAAAAGTAAATATTACTGCAGGAGCTGTAAGAAATACTTGTGTCTGCAAGATCACGCCAGGATTGTCTGTGAGACCACTGTTAGGAGTTACGACCATGATTCTACTAATTTTGCATCTATATAATTATATTGATTTTTACTGTTTGTATTTGACTTTTTGTGAATTATATCTTCTACTAATAAAAGTTTAGTCTTCAATTCCACCCCCACATATTATCAGATACAAAATTGCCGATTTAACAATTGTATATTTGGCATATGAAAATATTTGTATGGATTTTCAATCAGATACTATTTCAAAATAATTGGATATATTTTAAAATTTTTGACTGTGTTATATATTTTTATAGTATTACTTTATGATTTCGATCATATTGGGAGTAAATCTTAAACTTGTCATTCACATCTTATTTATTTTAGATGTTTTTAAAAACATATTTTGTAAAATGATATAAAAATACATACATTGTTTTTTTGCATGCTTAAAACATCTAAAATTGTAAAACATAAGTCACATGTTCTATTAATAACCATACTAAAAATGTATTGTGTTTTAAGTCAGTAAAACCTTAAACATGGGTGTGGGTTGATTTAGCTTATCTAAATCACTTTTGATTACAAAATACTTTACAAAGGTGTTTCTTATTCTTAGGAACAGAACAGTGTCCTTGAGGGAAAGGTTTTGTGTCAAACACACAAACATTTTATTAACCAATGGCATCTTTGAATCTTGTAGCTTTTTTACTACAACTAAAGAGCTCTCAAATGTTACAATACAAGAAAGTTTGATACATTTATTTGATTTCATTTGATTTACAACTGATAAATTTAAATGAAATCAAAACTTGAAGAACATTCTTAAACGTTAGAAGAAGTGGGGTACAACACTCTAGCACCCATGTCTTTTTAAATAATATAAGAAGAGAAAAATTCCCAAGTTGATAAAAAAGTAAAAAAATAACCTTATAGTGAAAGTAATTTTAACAGTCCTCTGTACAAAGTTAAGAATTCTACACAAAACCTAAGTTTGAAACCTTACTTGGTTTCCAACATAGAATAAAGCAAAGTTAACCACCACATTTCAGCTTGGAATGGTTGTTAATATTTATAGATTTTAATGTTAAAGGAATGTTTCAGATATTTTAGAAAAGGGCATTTGATGGGTGTTTCATTAAAATAGAAAGAGTATGTGGTTTGTAAGCAGGACAGAAATTCCACACGTGCATAAAAACAAGAGTACAAATTTAAAATTTTCCAAATTTCCATTTCTTAATTATTTTAAATAGATTAATTCTTAAAAGGTTCAATTCTTAGAACCATTTAAAACTATTGTGATATAAATGTTAAACCATTTAATGTTGAACCATTTAAATTTTTCATTGTGATTTTTCTACCACATTTTTGGCACAAGTAGTACAATATTTCAAAATCTCAAAGAGTGGTGGTTCATAAAATTAACATAAATATCTTAACAGTCAACAGTATACATTTAAGGCACTTATGATGGCAAAGTTCGTAAAATTACTATATTACATAACAAGACAACATGGAATAAACAGTAAATATTACATGAACACATTAAAACTAAGAGTTTTAACCAAAGTTACACAGAACCTTGTGCTTATATAAGTTATCATATGTACAATGCTCAATACTAAAATTATCACAAGTAAAATCATACAACGATAAAACATCTAGCAAAGTTACGGGAAACAGTCCTAACATAAAAAAACTTTATATTTAAAGGTAAACATTTAAAAATAAATCCTCATGTAGAGTTTTGTAGCCATTCCGCTGTGCGTTAAAAATGATGAAGCTAAGAAATGACTTTGGCTCTCGTCTCTTGTACTGTAGAACATTACATTTTACTCTCCACTTAAAATTGAAATAGCCAAATCATTAAACTGTCGAGTTACAGTCTTCTGAAAGAACGGAGATTGTGCAACAGAACGGCAGCGGCAGTGGAACGAATGTCAGTGAGAAGCGTGTGAAATGGTTTACTTTTATACTCACAAGTTGGCTCGTTGCCCGGTCCCCAGCTAACTCACGGTTGCATTGCCATTGTCATTCACAAATTGTCGGTTTTATAATTCTGACAATACTATTGATATGTTGGGTTCTTTATAAGCTGGTTGATTTTATTTTGGGTTATAGAGGCCTTATGACTAAGTTTTCAAATTTTCGCAGGGAAGGGATTTTCAAGGGTAGCCTAATCTAAGAACCCCAAACCTTCCTGTAGTGCTCAAAACTGTCAGAAGATGAGCAAGGAAAGTACTGATTGGTTGGCAAAAATAATTTTTCAAGTTGAGAAATTTGTTGCTTCAGGCATAAAGATATGCCTAGTGAGATCTTTGATGTTACCCCTTATCCATTACTGATAAGTTTGACGAGAGATTTACACCAGCTCTGGCACTGTGTTTTGGCGACAAAGGAGTAATTACAAAAATGTAGACAATCATGATAACATTTATTCAAAATAAATTGCTTTAACCATCATTTTGATGGAACCGTCAAACAAAATGATTTTTGGTTTTATACAAAAATGCTTTTAAAGCATTGGTTTTGGTTGATTTAGCTTATCTAAATCACTTTTGATTACAAAATACTTTACAAAGGTGTTTCTTATTCTTAGGAACAGAACAGTGTCCTTGAGGGAAAGGTTTTGTGTCAAACACACAAAAATTTTATTAATGGCATCTTTGAACCTTGTAGCTTTTTACTACAACTAAAAGCTCTCAAATGTTACAATACAAGAAAGTTTGATACATTTATTTGATTTCATTTGATTTACAACTGATAAATTTAAATGAAATCAAAAAACTGAACATTCTTAAACGTTAGAAGAAGTGGGGTACAACACTCTAGCACCCATGTCTTTTAAATAATATAAGAAGAAAAATTCCCAAGTTGATAAAAAGTAAAAAAATAAAGGGAGTATAAGTACTTAACCGAAAGTGTAAGCATCTTGATAGTAAACAGCTTTGGCAAACCAGCAGATTAAACACTAGTATACACAGCGAAGACTTGTGGAGTGTCTGTATGAGTTCAGGTACAAGAGTTGGAAATTTATTGCCTATCTGCTTTGTTTCATGTTGATCACATCACTTATAAAGCTAGATTTTCTTTTTGAAAGAAAATATTTAGACATTTGCAGACGACACAACACTGGTGACTGGTGTAGGTAACTAAAGAGGAGAGGTTAGGTCCCGGACAGACAACTGCCGTCGAGACTGGTGGGTGAGAAACCACTACTGAACGTGTCACTTTCCTCGTCGAAGTGTCTGTAGGAAGCCGCAGACGAGGACGCGAGGTTAGGACTATTGACAGCCTCGTAGCCAGGGGACACCGCACTGCTCATGTCTAGGTTAGTGAGTCTACTGTGGTACGAGGGCGAGGGACTGTGGAAACTACGCATGGACGGCAGTTCCGGCTTGACAAACTGCTCGCTGGCGCTGGTCACGGTTTGGCAAGGGTATTGTTCCGTATACGAAGGAACATTCTCGACACTGACACCACTTCTGCAGTACGCTGAGGAGTCCTTGTTGTCAAAGTTGTGGTAGACTGCAGAAGTTGGTTCCATGGTGCCTCGGCAGTAGTTGTCCTCCGGGATGGGACTCTGGTAGGTCTCCACACTGGTCATCTCGACCCGTCGGTAGGTGAGGGTGGAGGCCGTGGCTCGGGGGAAGGTGTTGACTCGCCTGAAGGTGTTGCCGCCCCGAAGGTAGGTCTGGTAGCTGCTTGACGGGTAGGAGGCTGCTATGTTCACTGGCGTGAAGGAGTCTGGGAGCTTGGTGCAAGAGGGCCCGTGAACATTCAACATCTCGACAAGCCTTCTCCGCTGCGTCTCTAGCTCCTGGATTTGTGTCTTGAGATCGTGGTTTTGATTTTCAAGGATTTCTGATTCCTGGAAACATATGGTTTTGTTACTTTGTTGTTGGATTCAGAAGGTCAAGTAATTAGGGATTGGATACTATTGTGCTCATCTATTGCGCGACCACAGAAATGAAATAAAGTCTGGATTGAACAGAGGAATGGGACTAGGTTTGGCTGGTCAGACTTTCCAAAGATCGACAGAAAAGGTCACTAACCAACACTCAGAGAGCTTTTCTATAAACTATAAAGTAATCTGAGCAGGTACTATTCAGGAAGTGTTATTTAAATGCAAAACCAGGTTTCTTGACTCAAATATCTGCTAATTATTATACATGTTTCATGTTGATGTAGAAGATAAAAATTCAACTACTTAAAATAACGACTGTGAAATTAGAAAAATATTTGATTTATCCATGTGGTTTTTTATGACGCTATAATTATTTAACAACTTCCCAATATTACAAACTGATATAGCCATCAAGTTATTAAAATTTAAAACTACAATTTTCAATACCTTGAAGATGTAGTGTAGTGGGATTGGCATCTCGCCAATTGGCTCAAACAATATTTTGAGTTAGAAGAAGCAACAGCTATTCAACCACAACCTTGAGTTTTATCTTAAATTACCTTTCTGTAGTTAAAGTGTTTAAAATACTGAGTAAAGAGTCATACTCGTATTTAACTTAGCTGCGTCTGTTTTTATTTTGAAACATACAAATCCCAAAATAGTTTACCATTTTATTAATCGCGGTACATTTTTCAAATAATCTCGGTATATATTTATTGCGCATGGTGTCACTTAATTTCTCCTCAATTACTGCACATGCAATTTTGAATCTTCATTTAAGAGCTGCTGTACTTAGCATTTGCAGCGGTGTGCGCTTTATAAAGACTTGAATTACCCAGAAAATGTTTTAAGTAGTAGTCCAGAGGTTCTTCCCCATGATAAATTAGTCAATTTTGAGTAACAATTGGTAATTTTAGAAAAAAGGGTTAGAAATTTTGTTAAAAGTAGTACTTGTCAGGAAAGTTTTACAAACTACAAGTATGTTTAATACTATGGTTTCTTTATAATTGAATTCAATTTTCTTCTGGAAAAAAAAACAGTAACTATAAATTTATTTTCAATTGTACAAAGATTTTTGTGCTAATAAAAATAGAACAAAACAAAACAGGACAAGTTGTTAACTGACAAAATATTAATTAAAATGAAACAAAACAAACCGACTAGTAAAATACTTTAAAATAAAATTAGAGTTAATAAAAGTATAAAACTACTATTTTATAACTGCAGGTAACTAAAATATAATTGAACCTGGTGAAAAAATCTTAACTAATTTGGTTGAACCTGGTGAAAAAACTCTTGAATTTTGTTAAACTTCTCTATCAATAGAGGCTTAATTTTTTTGAAATGAAAGCAATAATTAAATTTTCTCTTGTTTAAAATGTTAACAGTTCAGAACAACAATCCCTGAGAGCGTCAGCTGACGCTAAAATGTTCATTTGTTTTCTTGTCATTAAGAGTGGGGGTAAAACCTAAACTGTATTCTAAAGTGTCATCTGCGGTAACCTGTGGAAGTTCATCTAGAAAAAGTGAGAAAACTTTGTTTAAGTGCAAAAATAATGTCTCTACTATTTTCCAACACATTGGAGGGCAGGCTTATGTTTGGTAGAATTGTGACTTCCACAGTATAGTCTTCTAATGATTAGTACAAGAGGAAAGTGATCGGTGATCTAGAGAGGTTTGTGTCTCAGATCATTGTTTACGTACTTGCACTAGATTTACTGTTCGCTCCCGTTTCTTAAGTCGACATTTTGTTGCTGCGATCTTGTTTCGCTCTCGTCTTCGTCGTCTCCTCTCTTCGTCTTCAGGAGTCAGCTGAAAAACAACAAGTGAATGAGCATCATTCAAATATTAACAACTTCACATTGGTTCCAAGATATGTTATTGTAATCTGAAGAGGATTTCTGTCAAAGACCAAAATATACTTTAAAATTAAAAAATAGTTTTATTTTTATTAGAAAAGAAGGTGTGCTGCTAATTAGCTTTCAATAATGAATGAACCACCTTCAACAATACCATATCAACAAAAACTGAAAGATTTAGTAGTATATCAAAGATTAAATAATGGAAAGTAAGAAATTTCTGTTTGTCAATTTGGCTGATGTTAAGTTTTAAAGGTACAGCAGTGTAAGTTAAAAGAGTTCGGCTAAGTTAGAAGAATAGCTCTAGATTGGGATAGTAAAGCAAACTGTTATACTAAACAATATATCTTCATTCTTCAACACTAAGTCTCAGTTAGGAAAAAGGGCCATATTGTCTTTTAAAGATTTTAAAGCCACCTGCGATGTAAATTGTGAATTTCTTCAAAATAATTTTTCAAATTATATTGTCCAAAATGTTTGCTTTATTTTATACATTCTTCTTGTATAATGTTTTTTTCAATTGTTACTGTTAGAGAGAACGTTTCATATACAATAGTCTGGCATATTGTGTATTCTTCAAGAACAAAAACAAAATATTGAATACAATACAGTAATCTATACAAAATTAAAAACATTGAAACATTCGGACTACTAATTGACTCAAGAGGGACTATACCTAAATTCTTAAGTGACATTTGGACAAACTTTAAATTAGAAAAGAAAGTTTTATTTGAAATTTCAACAATTGCAATCAGATCCAGCATCTAAATTTTAAGAAATCATCTGTATAATAATTTAGAAAACTCATAATCTTATATTTGAGTTTTTTGTGTTAAAAGCATCCTAAGATATAAGAATAAGAAGGTGTACATTTTTAAATAAATGTTCTTTATATATATAGTGCAATTTTAAAAATATTATTTGTTTCGGTCAGATTTGTGTAGTGTCTTTGTGATATTAAAAATTAGTGTTTGCGACCTTAACATTTTAGTATTTAAAGGCAGATCTTGTTGAAAAATAAATAAGAAAATGCTATTTTAATTTGTATTGTTAGTATTGAAGTATCTACTTTCCATTAGTTAGAGCCATCAGAACAGAGTGAGAGGTTTAATATATGGGTTTCTTTAATAACTGTTTATAGTTTTAGTTAATTTAGCGAATAGTACAAGAAGTGCTAAAGCTAGAAATGGTGCAGAGAAGCACTTACCCCACCAGGAGAGAAGGGGTCATCATCATCCCCCAGGGGACATACCTCGTCAGTCCTGGGGTTCTTGAGGGGATCCTCCTCCCCCGCGGAGCAGCCTTGGCGACGCTTGCTCTGCAGGGTCAGCTTCAACCCTTCCTTAATCAGCTGGGAGCATGTGTGCTGCACACTGGGGGGTGACATGCAGCCCGGTGAGCCTGTCCACATAGAGAAACTATTGTAATTTACAACAAGGAACGTTAGAGATTACGACTATTTGCGCAGAAGTAATAAGCATTAAACGTCTTTTGGATGGACTTCTACAATATTTTAGGTTTGTTCATAACTGAACCTTAAACATGCGTTATCATATAATTTTTAATTAATTTATTTTTGTCAATTAACAATACGAAATTGTGTTGATACAAAAGTGAAATGTATTCAAAAAGTGGTGAAATGAATGAATAACAAGTGTGTGAGTAATGTACTATGGTTATTATCCACTGATAAGGAAGTGAGGGTTCTATATTTAAATCATCTTATAACAGGGTAGTCTATGTATAAATGAAATGTAAACTCCTTTAATAAAGTCCGCCAAACTTGTGTCACTAATTACAAGCGGATAATGAAAATTTATTTTGGGTCTGATATTTCCGAGTTGAATCTACTCGTAGTTTTAAATTCGGGTTAATTTTTTGCTCAAAGTGGTTTGCATTTGGAATTTGATAGTATTCGCAGTGTTTCAAATATCCGCTAAGTATTGAGGGCCTGCAATATTTTGGATATTGTATTGGTCATACGCTAAGTATTCTGTATTGAATAACCGATTCACTCCTGAGGTTGGATATTTGTACATCACTAGTTGTCACATATTGAGAAAAAGCTTTTCTTGACAGATGGCCCTCCCAGAAACAGAACATATGTTCTGGGTCTGTCAAGGTCTCTCGAACACTAACATGGTTGCATGCTAAAAGGATACTAGAACTGATAGTATGTAGAAAACTACGTGAATGTTCAGTAATGCTTTACAGTTTTATTTGCTCGGGGGGGGGAGGCTTCTTCTGTTTCGAAGCTAATCACGTCACAAGTCAGTACTCACCCGAGGAGGAGGTAGAGGTGTCAGAGCCGCCCGGGGGCGAGGATGCGAGCCGCGGAGCATGGGCGCGGTACTGGGAGTCGAAGGGGTTGGTCATGGCGATTAGGGAGTTGAGGATCTCCGGTGTGCGAGGGGTAGTGGAGTTCTCCCCCTTGGGGAGAGGGAGGGAGAGTAGACTACTCCCCCATTCCTGGTCCTGTGCCGTGGTTGTACATGGTCACATGATATCAGGTACTCGTTATAGTGTCACTCTATGGGTCTAGATGGCACTGGTAGCGGTGGGAGTGGCGGGAATCAGCTGATCAGTATGAACGGTGTTGCCGCCAAAAACCTCGCTTCTCTTCTGTAAACCGCTGATCTCTGGAACAAAAACAACTCGTGTCAGCTGCTTACTGGCATCGGTAAGAAAGTGTATTGCATAGACAATCATAAAATGCATTGTTGGTAGGACGGCATCAAGCTGATAATTTACTAAAAAGTTTGATATAAGTTTTGAAATAATCAGTGTTTACATCGTAGCTACATAGCCTATCAATGTACATGTAACAGCAACACTTGCTTTGTTCACTCTGCATATACCAGTACATACACCAGTCACCAGCGAGTATTATAGGACTTGGTATTGTGAATCTATACAGTCTTGACAGATCAAACTATATCGCGTTTGAAAATTGCAAGACGCAGGGCATTAAGTTCTTTAACATTCTGTTGCAAATTTCATTACTAAAAGTGTAATAAGAGACAAAGATATGAGATAAAACAGATTTTTCAATCACCTAAAAGCCCACACTATACTTTGGCAACACTGCTGTGTCGTCTGTATCATCGTTGATGGAAGTTATCAACGAGTTTGTTTAGATGCTCTATCGGCAGTGAAGAATTGGTTGGTACATTTCATACCCTCCCCCCTAGAAGATACTCTTTTAGTCTTAAGGCGCCCTTGGTGGTGCAGTGGTGATCCATCACGAGGAGATCAGACTTCAGAGCGAGATATACTACTAGATGCAGTTGAGTGTCGGCGGATGCAGATAGCGCCTCAGTCGACTTGTTTGAACCGCTGCCAGCAGAATCATGTTTACGCCGCAGATTTATTTCATCTGCCATTTCCTTCTACTTCGTACATTTGGCTGTGATACAATCTTGCATTTCGTCTACTCGTGTGTACTGTACACTGGACCTTTTCGTTTTGTTACGATATTTTGACATAAGTATAAGAACTAAATCAATCTCATCTGTAGATTCGGTCAATTGGGTTATGCGATCAATGTTTCTTCTTACATGATTTTCAAATGATTATCTCAAAAATCAACCTAATTTTACAAGCTCAAATATGATTTCTGGAAAGTCCGACAACTCACCATAAATTTCCATTTAACTTCTCGTGTTTAACTGTGACCCATCCTTGTTCAATCATAATTTGTTTTCACATAGTTTATTTGCGAGCCAACTAATGCAAATGTGAGTAAACTCAAACTATCCATAAAAGGGAAATCAACTGGATCAATTTAACACAATAAGAGCCTTAGCCTGCACCATGGTACCATAGCGGTCTTAGGTTTGAAATCCAGATTTTCCATAAAAAAGAGATTCCTTATTCAAGAGTATCTACATATAGTCACAGATCTCGAAACATATGAGAGTAAATAAATAAATCTTGTATTGCGAAAAACATGTTATGCAATCGTCAATGAATTTTTTCACTAAAGTTTTCCATGGATTCTGCCATTGAAGTCTCTTTCAAACATACAGTAGCTATGTGATTGAAAAATAAAATGTATAACCGATAATGCTTCTCGAAACCATTATAATTCAGTTTAACATGTCTTCGTAACAAATTGATCTCAGATCCTAATCAGGAATTGGAACACATCTAAATCTAAAATCGTCTTCAGAAGACTCTTAATATGTCCTGTATTCCTAATTCTAGGTCCTTAGTTACATCAAAGATAATGCTGTAGTTAGTAGATTGCGCATAGATGCCGAATGGCTGAGGCAGGAAAATCATCATAGTTGCGGCAGCCCAAGTACGGATAGCGCTGCGAGAAAATTCGTATAGTAGTCTCGAGTAGAGCCGCTGACGTACACGCAAGTTGGTTCGCTCTCGAAAATCGCACGATTTGGTCACATTTAAGTCATCGACATACGGCAAGAGATGACATCAATATCTGTGCTTGTGCTGCCGAACTATGTTGATTTCGTTGTCTCAACCATGTGGCTCTATGCGCAATCTAATTACCAAAACATTATCTTTGGTTACATTTATCAGGAAGACATGCTCGACCGCTAATGTTTCTTCACTTTGACAACTTTAAACCATAACACTCTTTGTGTGAACGCTCGCGAACTTCAAATTGACTTTTGTAACTGTCCCAAAACTAGCACAGCACGGTGGCCAGTGAATTCGTGGAGCTCGCTCAGTCAATTGCAGGCTACATAATTCTCTTCCATCGACCCGTGCAAGAGAGCTCAAAGAGTTCTTTCTTCACTGGTAGCAAAGAGTGTTGTGCTTCGGCAAAGTTCGGCAGAATTCGTGATGACTCGACGTCGCAGCTGTCGCCTCATTGTTGGAACGGAAATAATCCTTTGAACCGATTTATCGAAGGCGAGATTCCCGCAGAAGTATTTTGATCCCAAGAATAGAACATATAAATAAACAAACCGGAGTTTGTTTTATTTTGTGCTTTTCGTTTCCAGCACTCGTTTGTTGGATTTGTTTGATTTTACGTTATATGATCTGGCTACTCAATAGTTATATGAGGAACTAAATAGAAAGAATCTACGAGTAAAATAGGTAGAATTAAAAGAACATCATTTCCGCAAGTCAACGCGTTATGGAATAGATTCTTGAAGTGGAGATTATTGGCAGTTTATTACTATCTATTAAGCGTTATGGTATGTTTACAAATAGTTTATTACAAAATATTCAGAACTTCAGAAGGCTACATTTACAAACTACAACAATGTCAGTTTCATCTCTCGCAGCTGCGACGTTGTCTATTCGACGCGTCCGGAATATTAAAGAGGAAATTCCATTTAATTGTTGCCTCCATTTTTACAATTCCAACTAATTTATCGGACGAGTGGCTCAATTATATTTACGAGGCAGCACGAGGGTCGCTAGGTCGCTCGACCAAAAGTCGTACATCTTGCATACAAACAACCTGTTTGGGCTTTTAGGAAATAACCGAATCAAAAAGCCTATTCATTCTGAAACCTTGAATGGGCTCGGACCATGTCGTATGTCTCCACTAGATACAGAAACTAGTTCTGGGAGTTATGGTCTTGTGTTGGACAACTAATGGCCATTTAGTGAGTGCCGTTTCAAATGAATCACCTTGATAACATAATAAACTGAGATTTTTAGGCGAATGACTTGTTTAAATCATGGAAATCAGGCCGTCGGCTCATACTAAGAATGTGAGAAGAACTTCACACAAGAAAGCTGGATTTTAATATTTTGTGGGTAGTTGTCAGTTTGTTAATGGTTTGGGTTGAACGAAAGCGGACTGCTATTATTGGAATAAAGGATTTTTGTTTGAGAGTGAGTGAGTATATCCACCCTCTAACTGTATAAATACTTGAAGGATGTTTTTTCAAACTTTGTACGTTTGTTGTTACTCTAATCTCAGGCTCGAGTGCGCTACTGAAGTCAATCGGACCTTCCTTTTCGGAGCAGCGACTCATTTCAGCTTTCAATAAATCATCATAATCTTCCAAACGTTTGCTTTAATTTCATACGCACGTTTAGGAACTTATGTGCATGACATGATGCGGGTACTACGCATGGAACCACGAATATCCTGAACAGCCTTTTCTGAATACCGCCTTCCTCTAGCTGAATTTAGTTAAGGTTCTAAAAGCCAAGAAAGTTCGCTATTCATTGGTAGTTTCCTGTTTCCTGACTTTGTTATTTTTAGATCCCACTTAGTTATCTCATAGTTAACTAGAGCTGGACTTATTATCTCATAATAAACTAAATACGCAAACTAATGATACACAATCTCTGTGACGTGGTAAAGATACGAGGAGTGTTTGTCTGAAGTGAAGTGCTTCAGACTGATAAGAGTTATCACTAGACAATGGATGTGATTAGAGTGATACCACTCTTATCATCGACACCTTTTCATCACACAAGGATCTTCCGTAGACCGGCTGGCGTGGCGTCTCTGATTCTTTGGAACACATGAGATATAATTTATTTAACTAGAAAACAAATTAGATACATTGAAAGTACAGTATAACAAAATTGATAGATTTCCAATCAAAGTAAAGACAAACGATAACGTCATTGATATGCATTTAAGGATGAAATCAAAGCCAAGATAAACTGATAACGTCATTGATATGCATTTAAGGATGAAATCAAAGCAAAGACAAACTGATAACATCATTGATATTTACAGGGTGAGTTTTAATTATCCCCTTCCCTTACTTTTGAAAAAGAAAATATTTTTAAAAACCTTTAAGGAATGTTTTTATGTAATTGTAAGTTTGTTTTGAGTAAACGTTATAGATATGTACCATGATACTCAGGGAAAGATATTCCTATGTCATTGGCAGTCAGATTTTTTACTTACAATAGTTTGTTGTCCTTTTTTAAGATTAGTTCATAAAAAAATACCAATGTCAATGTCGTTGTCATTTTTCATTAATTTTCTTTAACAATATATATACAGGGTGGGTTTTAATTGTCCCCCACCTTAACTTTTGAAAACAGGATATATTTTTAAAACCCTTTGGCGAATGTTTTTATTGGATCTTGAAGTTTGTTTTGACATATTTTGCGTCATCCACCCTCCACCTAAAACCGGGGATGGGAGGGCTCCCCAAATTTTTGAAATACAAATCCCCCCTCTTGTGGCACCTCAAAAGAAAGGGATTTTAATACAAATTCAACGACACAAAGAAACACTTTTAATCTCGGCTCGTTTTTTGTAATACCCATTTAAAGATGACAATAAATTAGGTTTAAATTGCTTCATTTCACATAAACCTTTTACGACAAACTAAAAAAAAAATTATTTTGAATTTGTATTAAAATTTTTTTGAGGTGTCGCAAAGGGTGGGGGTTTGTAATTTGGGGACCGGCCCCCGGTTTTGGGTGGGAGGTGGGTGACGCAAAGCATGTCAAAACAAACTTGAGGTTTCAATAACTCTAAGGATTTTAAAAATATTTCCTTTTCAAAACATAAGGTGGAAGGGGACATTTAAAACTCACCCTGTATATATTGCTGAAGAAAATCGATGAAAAATGATAACGATATTGACATTGGTATTTTTATGAATTAATCTTAAAAACAAAGGACAACAAACTATTGTAAGTAAAAATCTGACTGCCAATGACAGGAACATTTTTGTCTGATGTATCGTGGTGCATTTCTTTCTAACGTGCACTCTATGGTTGAAACCTAGGAGCATCTCTCGATGTAGGCCACAGAAATACGTTAGTCGGAAAAAGTCATAATTAGCAAACGTCCTCATTCCATAGGGAATTTTTTCAATTCCATAAGAGTTATGAACCTTTCTAACTTTGATACTTCAAGACGAGGCAGACTTTCAGTAATAAAAATAGTAGTTTGGCAACACTGGCTGCGCTTGGTATTCAGGACATCACGCGCATGCGTGGATAAACAGCTGATGACAGATAAAAGCGAATGCCAGATGAGAAGAGCATGTGACATGCGGCATGCCATCTGTGACTGTAACTGTGGAGTGTGGGTGACTAGGAAGCAATACGTGGCCACTGGACCTAGTAGTAGTGAAGTAGCTAGGCAGTAGGTTGCTTGAGACGTATGGTAAACTGAGGTCTAAATACGTCTGGCCAGTTCTAAAGAAGACTATAGACAAAAGCTCTTGTCAGCCAAAAAACTACAAGCTTTTAAAGGTCTCACAGGTGATTGAACGCGAAAAGCCGAGGCCGAAAGCCGAATCAAGCTGTCATGCTTGGGAGTTGGGGTCCATAGATTGCAAAGGGAATTCGCTTAACTGACGCCAGCGGCGCTTTAACGCTCAGCTGCGCGTCGGCGTGGTTTTATAACTGGTCACTATGCTACCACGCCAGACCTTCCTTCTCGAAAGATTTGAGTTGAGTGCTGATAAGACCTGTGCTTGTGTGTTTTCCAGTCGTGTCTTCACTCACACACACGCACGCACGCGAAACGAAGGAGGAATGACCCGTGATAAAATGGTTCGGCGGTGGAGAGAGGGCGGCTGGTAATCTGTAATCGGGCGGAAAGCTCGAGTTATCAATTTGCGCGCGCGCCATCATGATGATGATGATGATGATGGTCGAGGCTCGCGCGGCACGACCTGCCCCACATGACTGTGGTGTGGGCTCTGTGTTAGGCACGGCCTGTGTGTAGTGTCATCAACACATATCCCGCGTCAGTGATATGTCCCGCTTTCTGTCGCGATACGTTGCCGTTCACAGTACACATTATACGGCAAGGACAAATACTAAAAATACAATCTCACATGTTCTCTTAATACTGAGAGGCCTGCCAAAATGTATTGTCATTATAAAACTGTTTTAATGCTAAATAGTAGATTTATTTCACCACTAGGTCCTACAGTGAAGCTTTTTGTTGCGAGCCCGAGTTTTTAACGATCGAGACACGGCCGACCTCATGTCATGCCTCTAGGAGAGTTCCTTATTGGATTAACCAACTGTGTTGGTCTGTAGATGAGAATTTTGTTCTTGAAAGGCGTAATCAGCTATTCAAGAAAACATTAATTGGATTGTTACATTTACGTCTTTATCATTTCGAAGTAAACTAATTTTGTGTATTATATCTGAGAAAACTTGAAAAAGTAGTATCCCATTTAAAATCAACGCTGTTAATCAGACATAAACACGTCCTAATCAAGCTAGTCACCGCAGATTTAATGCGGTATTGTCAAAACAGCGCAGAGTGAAGAGTGGTGAAGGTTGGCGCGAAAGTCGCACGCCCGCACGCACACCCACACACGCACCCACGCACGCGCAGTGTATACACGATCACATATAAACATACATATAAAGCTACTCGTCATCCGAGACAGCCTACTCTGTGGACACGGCTGACTTAAGCGAGCGCGCCAAACCGGAACCCGCTTCCGGTATGCTAATTTGAGGTTATGTTCATTACTCTTTAAATTGCTGGTTTACAATTTGCGAAATGAAGTTTTAATAGCTTAATTGAACAGTTTATAGTAAAATGGAATGGAAGGTTACGTTTCTGCGGATTTCTTGACTACAGGGTTACCGCGTGTTTCGGCTGCTGAAGCAATACTTCACTATCGATATAGCTATAGTCTATTTTTAATAAATAAATGTTTCATCCCACAAACAACATAAATTGCATTGAAATCGTCAATTATTTTGAAAACCAAATGTTGTCATTCACACATAGGCCTACTGTCAATCATACTGGCTCATTCATTCGAATTCTACCCCTTAAGCATCCGTAGGCCAGTAGCCATTTCTCACTAGGTCTCCCATTGGTGTGTCTAGAACTCGTCTGAACTTTCATAAACCTTCTATTACATTGTTAAATTGGTAGCCAAAAGATGACAAACTTCCGTCATCGAATAAATAGCATTCACTTATTCTCCACTGCTATTGGCAGCTCAGCATTACCACTTGTAAAGGTTAACGCTAACTTGGAACGCTTTTTCGTCAAGATGGGTTTAAAGCGTTTTAAACTTCAAATCCTTGAATACATACCTTCAACATTTTCTGACGTTTTAGGATGTCTTTGACACTTAAACATGTTATCCTGTCATTGTCATTTAGAAGCAGTCTGTTATGTTTAAAATACGTTAATAGCCTCCCAATATTGTTTGACCATAATCACGATTAAGCTGTCCGTTGTTCCGACTATAGATGTAAATGCAGAAGAGCCATCGAATAATCGCTCTAGTGGGTCTGTGGGGTTCACACGCTTTCTCGTGTTTACAAATATTGCCAACACTTGGGTAGAGTTGAGAGTTGAGAGGCACTCGAGCAACGTAGAAACAAAGTTGAGGACTCCATTGATGCGCGGCTCTTCACAGTAGAGTTGGAGCCACTGTTCCCCTCTAGGACTGCGTGTAGAGTGTAGAGTGGACGTTGCGCAAGAGCCGTGAGATGCGCGGGTGCTTAGGCGCAAGGCTTTTACTTTGGAAGAGAAGATTAACCCGGCCAACACGCAGCTAAGCGCTGAAGCACCGTTGGCAGCAGTGAAGATTTCCTTTGCAATCTGTTACTCTAATTCGCTAATTGTAACTAATTCGCTACGCTCACAGCTTCAGCTTTCGTGCTCCATAACCACGAGCGTTAAGAGGACGTACCCGCAGCCTCAGGTTTTCGTGCTATATTATCAAGAGCGTTACGAGGCTGTTCACTCACAGCCTCGCTTCGGCCTACGGCCTCAGACCTACGTGGTCTTTTACTGCAACTTTTACTACATATACTATAAAACGGAAAACACATTTCAAATCTCATCAAAATCAAAGTACTTATTCCGCTGTTATAGCGAAAAATGGTTTTTGCCGCCAAAATAAATTGTTTCGAATCGACTAAATGGATTTTTATAACTTTTGGTGCGTAGATAGTGAGCGTAGATGCGCAGTACACCGCGTGGGTGCGCAGAGCGCAGTGCTCGCCCTTGCTGACCGAGGTCGGAGGTGGAGGTCGCTGTGGTCGAGGGCGTCCATCAATACTCAGGGACAGGTGGATTCGGTCAGCTGGTGTTTATAACGGCAATAACTTAAGCTCGATGTTTTCTTCACGACGACGATTTAAAGTGATTCCTAGAGTTATTCTAGAAGAATAGTTTAAAACTTTTAAATCGTGGAATTTGTTTGTGCTGATTTAAATTAACAACCAGTACACGAAATATTAAAGTTTTATAGGTATGAAATGCGAGCGTGGAAATAGACGCACCTGAATATTTTATTATTATTAAAGATACCATGTCTTATTTTTTTATGTCGCTACAAATTTGTTTCGCTAAAAGCAGATTAGCAGCAGAACAGCACGAAATCTTCTAAAGAGTTCAACTTTCACCAATCCCCGGACTTGACATCATACGTGGAATAGTTGCACATATTTACCAGACAACTTCCCGTCCTTGGGCGAACCACTGGACATCATTAGCATCAGAGTTTATAAATAATCATTAAACCGTTTCATAACGAAGAGGCTCGAGGTTCGCCAGCACAAGAAGTTTATGAGAGAATTAATGCTTGAAAACACGTAACGTTACTTATAACTAATGAATTGTTCTTGAGTTATTTGATCTGGATAAACCCAGTTAAATACAGAATTATATGTGCCAAAATGTAGGCATCTTCTGTAGTACCAATATTCAATACAAGTAGTGGTGAATTTTTAATGTTTTATTTACCGACATCAAAAATAATAACATTGATTTTCTAGTTGGTCGATTCCTAACACTGAACATAAATGTTTGCGAATGTGTACGTGGTTTCTTCCATCAATGGGATTTTTATGCTGATTAAACTAACGTAGGGTCATAATCATATGAAATATTATTCTGTGTCATTTAATTAATGCAGTTGATTAACATATAATAAAGTAAATAAAACAACGCCTAAAACTGACCCTCCACGTTCGACTTGAATTGTGTATAAAGGAGATTTCTTTTCGAACTCTTTTATAATGGTTGTTCAAATAAGATGTTACATAAGAAAGAGGTAAACCCCTAACTTAATAGTTGGTTAGAATTTTGAAAGGTTTAAATTGTAAACAGAATGGAAAGCTTGTGTCAAATATAGGAAGATTCTTAGAGAAGTTTCTCGCACATAAAAACTTATTTTCTCCAAATCCAAATTGATAATATAAAATATAATGGTTTATGGAAAGAACTTAGCCAAGCTTCATTATAAAATAATGTGGTTGAAAGTATGTTTACAAATTGTTATTACTTATTTAACTTATCAAGAAAACTGACATAAGAATCGATCATTCAAACAACAAGTACGCATAGACTAGGTTTGAAGTATCTTAATCTTATCTTTACAAATACAGGAGGAACATTACTGTAAGTACGAATATGATGTCTTTGTTATTTTGGGATATTAAGTAATTTATGGCTTTGCGCTTGCAGGTACAAAAAAATAAAACACCCTTGATCAAAATATTTTTAACAAACATTTTAAACTAAAAATAGGGTGTTTTATTGTCAAAACCTATTTTTATACACTATAACATCCCTATAATTTCCAAATTCTTAGTTGTATGTCAATCTGTGACGGGCATTTAAAATCTTAAGGGCTATTACAGATGTTACATTAAAAAGTAAATTAAGTCCTCTTTTACTTAGAGCTATTCGAATAGATTATACTTTCTTTGCTGTATACACGAATAAGAACACTGTACAAATGTGTAGAGGTCTATATAAAGTGTTTGTTGTACTTTTATACATAACTATTTTGCAATACAATAATATTTTCTGTACACTTCACATTCGATATAAGAAATCCTTGGATCATTCTATTGATGTGTGTGTGTTTTTGCCTTTATCTTACTACGGTACAGAACATTTTCTCGCCAAGTCCTACCATCTGGGTTATTCTTCTCTAGTCAAGTGAGTCCAGGACGGTGACTCTACTCTAGCCGTGTACTGTTGGGAAGATGGGAAGGAAACTAGGAAAGGTTTGTCGAATGATTGGTGGGAAGCGACATTATCTTCAAGGTCACCAAACACAGATAAGACTCTGTTTAGACTAAACATCCGGTGTGTTGTCGGCTTTTGTGCAGGAATTAGCAGAGACCGATTTGCAATACATGTTTTATCATGTGAAATCTTGTATATTTTAAAATGAAATTATATAGTGTAATTCAATATCCCCGTTACAATATTCTTTGTTTTACTGAACTTTCAGAAAAAAGTAATAGATTAAAACCCCATAAAAGAAATTATCATCAAATTGTTCAGAATACATTTTAAACGTTTTTACATTAAGTAACAAAATAGAATAAAACTCCTATAACCATTGGCAAGACTCAAATAAAAGTAATGCTTTTCTATTCACTAAAGCTTGCAAATAGTTATGCATCCGTACAATAATTTCGTTATCATTAAACTCTCGTATTTTGTAAATAAATTATAAAGCAAGTAGTTTTAATATTCGCTTTAAATCGATTTAAATCCATATCTTTGATGTTCGTTGGCAATTTAGTGTATAATTTCCTCCCATCTTAGCCTATCACAAATTCGTCCAAACCTCGTTGAATTAGCCATTATTTCGTTAAAAAGCATTTAAAA
Organism: Matsumurasca onukii; assembly: GCA_018831715.1. Lineage (NCBI taxonomy): Eukaryota > Metazoa > Arthropoda > Insecta > Hemiptera > Cicadellidae > Matsumurasca > Matsumurasca onukii. The sequence goes on along the minus strand of CM032061.1, from coordinate 38,712,702 downwards.
ATTAACACTTCGAAAGTTGTCGATGAAATATAACATAACACATTTAAACAATTATTATAACCAACATTATAGTAACCAATTCTCAAACTCATCCAAACTGTCTTGAAATTGTTCAAATAGAATGTAGAAATAACTCAAATAAAATAATTGCTTTATATTTTTTAACTACTTTTAAATGACAGTAATAATACTGGACGCCGGTAAGGCAGTATAGGAAGGCGCTGAGCGGTGAATTGACTACAGGCGTGTATTGCGGGTCTGCCTTCAACGCCTTGCTTCCCCGTCCAACACACCTCTTCCAATGGCATCTCACAATTTGCCAATGGCACCTCTTCCATGTTTCCAAGTACTGTAGTTGCCCTTAATGACTTAGAAATTTCATCTTTTCTGGCCGATCTTTAATTGTTGAAAGATTTACTCCAAAATAAATAAGGAATATTAAATACTCGTAAATAACAAATCTACCGGTATTTTTAAAGGTACGTAAAAATAATATTCTAAAGGCAATTAGAAAATCATACGTAACCTATCTTAGTTATCAAACTAATTGATTTTAAAAGTGACAAACAGTATTTATTATTGACTAGATTGGAGATGAACTGCGAGTTATATAATGTACACAGATATATGATTTCAACATACTTTAAACTTATACTTTAAATTTTATTAGACTCGGCAACGTAGAAGTCAGTTCTTGAAGTGCTTTTAGTTATGATTAGTTTCATCAAAACTTAAGCTTTTCATAAACCTTTTCGTTTAATTATTTATTACTTCAGGATTTTGTAATAATTATTATTTTTAACGATTCATAATTGTACGAGTTAAAACAAAAGACATCATGCAAACAAAACAAATCGAAATAGTTGTGATTTACTCTCGACAGTACTCCGTGGTGTGAAGTTATATCGTTATATGAAGAAAGCTTATGGATTATGCTTATGGACTATAAGAAGGTCGTATGTTGTTTGGCCCTGTGAATGATGTGGTATGGTGGTATGTATGGGATGTGGTATGGCTGTACCGTGGTATGTGTGGTATACGAGGGAGGTAGTATCACAGGCGGGTATGGATAGGATGAGTGCGCGAGGAGCTGGTATGGCTCAGGTGATATGTGAGGGAGGTAGAATGTTGTGTCAATGTGGGAGGAGGAGGAGGGAGGTGGTATCATGGTATGTGAGGGAAATGGTATATGTGCTTTATTAGAGGAGGACGGAGGTTGTATGTGGTGAGGAATGGAAGGAGGTGGAGAAAGATGATGCCATGGTATGTAAGGGGAGATGGTATGTGTGCTTTATTAGGGGAGGACGGAGGTTGTATGTGGTGTGGATATGGGAGGAGGTGGAGGGAGGTATCATGGTATGTGAGGGAGGTGGTGGACGGTTGACCCGGAGGTGAGGCTTGGTATGTGTTGGTTGATGAGGGACGTGCTCGGCCTACCAACTCACACAAGCACTCTCAACGGGCGCGAGCACTGTACATGTGTACAATGTACTTGCTCGTACTTTTCAAAACTCCGCACACATACATAGTTACTTATTTGTGACTTTGGCTGGAAAAAATTATCAAGAGTCTACCGTTGTATAAATTATATGTTTTTTTAGAATATTCTCTAAAAAGGGAACGTTTTTACACTAATAATACGTGTGTACAGCGGTCATAATAGCAGCAATGTAACTAATCAATCACGCTTTTTAAAGGCAAAGCAAACAATTTTGTAACAATTTCGTAAAACTGTTGTAAAAATATTCTATTATATGCCACGAGTCGGTTTTACAAACTACCAAGTGCCAAACGTCTTAATCTACGGATACGGTCGGCAGCAAATACACGAGTTAAACTGTTATCTGTGGTGTTGTGAAGCAACAGCTGTTGAGCCGCAATTACGATCAGCTGATTTATGTCATCCTACTCTGTGTCCGCTGCATCCGCGTCATTAGAGTGTACCTACTCTGTGTGCACCGCCCGCACAGTTCCGGCCTCTCAATGGACCGACAGTGTTGACTGCCTGCTGTCGGCATTTATCGTTCAATGAGCTGAGCTGCGTTTCATAATCCAGAAAATAAGTCTAAGTTAAGAAAGAAAGTCATTTAATGATAGGGCATTGCAATTTGATGAAGATTAGGCTCCTAATCTTGGATAAGCGTGTTGGTAAGGTTAAAAAGAAAAGGTGTCTGTATGTTATTTGGTACATAAATACGTACAATCCGTGGTCCGTTCTTAACCTAGAACTCCGTAATACTTAAAATTAATGCAGTTCATTTAGTGCTGATGATGATGATTACTGAATATATTGAATCTACATGAACTCGATTAAGTGTATTAATAGAAAACGATAAATTGAAAAGCGATAAGGTAAGCTTAGACGTAAAGGAGTGAGAGAGCCTGGAAACAAAGTTGAAGACCTTGAAAGTGTCAGATTCAAGTGATTGAGACAGATGAGCATCTAGTAAAGTCTGATATCAGTAACAAGTACAACGTAGTCTACCGCTAGAATACGACAATATGTCAAATAGCTGACCCATTTTGTGAACCGAATTGAAACAAACACACCGAGGTGATTTGGTGTACCTAGCACTCTGCCTAGCACTTGTTCTCTACCCGTAAAGAAAAGTGTATTTGCTAAAGGCACTCATGCACCATGATGCTTTTGTTTACGCTACCATATAAAAAGGCAAAATAGAAGAACAAATCAGTGAACATTTGCATTTTTAATGTAAGTTCCTTGAAATTCACAAACACTTTCATTGACCCTAAAAACCCGAAAATATCCTGGTTAGCTGATTACTCTGGAACTTCTCTGATTACGGTTGAAATAATCTAAATAGAGCCACTAAATGAATAATATTTTAACGCGTATAGACATTTACATTAAATCTATCGCAATCGTTCAGTTTTTGTGCCTAACATTTGTCGTTCATTCTTAAATCTAAAACCCATTCAAACATGCAGAATTTTACACTAACTCTCTCCCATACATTCGCATGTAACCACTCCCTAGTCAGTCATCGTATGCGCCATCAAATGCTTCAAAATCATAATTGTTTTGAGACGAGTTTTGAAATCCTTAAGTTCATGAACTACCGTACTGTGTTTGCCAGTTCGGTAGTTGTCCCTGCCTCTAGTGGTAACACTGTTCAAGAGTACCTATAGCAATGTCTTTATTATGTTCTAGAGTGTTTAACACATAAATCTACGGAACCGGAAGGCAATAAAAGTGTCCCTAGAAAATGACATGTTTAAATTGTAACACGTAGACCGACTCAAGCGTGCCAGACAAATCGGCCACTTGGAGTGTGATTCACTGGTTGTGTTCTGGCAGCACTATCCGCTCGCTTAATTAATCAAAGAGGAATAAATGCTTGCGCGCGCGTGGGCAAAGAGGAATGGCCGAGCATTGTTTGTGATACCGCAACCCACAGAGTATCTACAAGGCATTCACTCACATACACTGCGAACAATCTGTGGTTTCATGCATGATTTAAGAGTCCGTAGTAGTCACTGTGACCTTGAATTTCGTCCATAAGAGCAATGTAAAACATCCATTATTTTGGGACACTTCACGCGTACAGTTTTCAGTGAACTTAAAATAACGAATAAAAAATGTTTAAAATGTTTTGGTGGCCCGCTGAGCCAAATGGCCTTTTGCTCACTCATAAAACCGTAACATAAATCCACAAATCAAAGAAATGTTGTTTTTGAATTTCTATTTTATACTATGAAACTAGTACAATTTTTGAAAAAGTGGTCAGCGAAGTCATTGCAGTACATCTTTATCTGTCTAATAAAACCTTTTTCAAAAGATCTGATAAAAATTTTTAATTGTTCGTTTTAGTAATATCCAATGATTGAAATGAATATTTACAAACTATATATACCATATAAAAGAGGTTAATGTTAATCTTTTGTAAGAACTTCGGTTACATTTATAGATTCAATAGCCGCGCCTACCTTCACTGAAATATAATCGGAGGTCCTCATAGTGGATGATGTTAAACCTAACAACAACAATACACAACTGACAAATTGCAATATTTGTATTGAAACCCTGCGCATTGCAGAACCACTCGGCCAAGGCCATTGCGAGATGAGTTCTGCAATGTTATCAATAATCTGACCTTGCAAGCCACGACCCCCCGGGGGCTGCAGTCTTGCACGCCGGCCGCCGCTCAGTGCTTCGGATGTTACATTAAAGATGAGAGCGCAGGCGTGCAATCAGCCTCACGCTCTCACGAGAGCACCTCCGTCCCGAGCAAATACTGACGCCAATAAATAAGCCAAGGTAGCTGAGAAAACGTTTTAAATCTTATATATGTCGTCAAGCCATTTAATACGATTATTTATTTCGTAAAAGTAGTTAGATATTTTTCTGTAAATAAAATAAAGTAATTAATTAAAACAATCATGTGCAATTTGTAGGTATTTAACGAGTTTACTGCTTACTTTGTACATCTGTAACAACGTAAACATTCATTTGCAGATATGTAAGGACTTAACAATTTATTTTGCAGATATATAAGGACTAACCCTTAATGATTTACTTTGCAGATCTGCAACATTTTACGATTTACTTTCCAGATAAGTAACGACTTTTCGGCTTACTTCAAGTTGCAACTTACTTGTTCTGTTGCAACTTACGAACCATTTAAATAATTAAATACTATACTATGGAAGAGGTCTAAGTTTTAAAACGTGAAAGCTTTATCGTTTTAATCTTTGTTATCACACAAGTGCAGATTTTCAGGAATCAATTCAGGTCCATTCTGATTTTGAAATGAAGTAGACGTCTAAATCTCCAAAAGAAAGACCAGGTTTTCTTGCATTTTGGTAGAAAGGTGAGTGATTGCGCTCAGTGAGCTGTTGCGTTCAGACGAATGATCTATCGGTCACAATACGAATGTTACCTCCCTAACGCAATGTGCACACTAATGTAGATATTCATCTGCTACTGATGGTTTACACGAGGCGTGAGTCCGGTAGCGCTTGCAAGGTCTCTAGTCTCACGCTTGTATTGTCACGTGACTAGCTGCTAGTGCACGGTAGCACAGTCAGATGATGGATGACACGTCCGTGCCTGCACGTTGCACGTCCCGGGTGAAAGTGTGGAGGAGACGGGCTGCACTTGTATACGCGCGACTGTCACGTCAAACCTCGAGTCAGTGGTAGAAGATTGCAATATGAGATAGAGATTAGAGAACAAGAATTCAGTAGTGGTTCTTCTCGTTCCTAAAAGAATAGTATATTTCATCACTAGGTCCTAAAGTTACGCTTTTAATACGAGCTTAAGTTAATTAATAGAGCTATAGGATAAAAAATACTTTTGGATCGAGTGATGAACGATATTTCTCGTCATGGTGCAAATACTATTAAGAAAGAAATGTTTTCAATATGATAAAAAACTGAAAGTAAACAGTGTTTTGAACTCAGAAGTCTGATTTATATTATTAGGAAGAAACAGCTGTTACACTGATTTACTATGTCAGTGTTAAAATCAAAACAAACTCGTTGAAACAGCTGATGTCCATGCCACAAAAAGATCATTAAAGTTATATTTTTCCCCTAGAGAGAAATCATCAGAACAATTCTTTATTTACCTAGGTTTGACACTTTAGCACGTAAATCCATGTGCCTAAAGCAGCTGTTTTAGAGTAATATTACAAAAGGTAGTTTCCACACTTCGCTGATACACATACTGACCCAACTCCGACATGCTCTAAATCAGGATTCCTCAAATTTTAGAATATCACGCCGACATTGTTAATCAATGGAAGTTTACGGACTACCGCGGTATCGGGTCGGTATCCGGCATTAGATACAGTCGAACTCTAGTCGTACTTGAGCTCTAGAAGTAGGAAAGTAGTTTTTCAATCAAAAGAATAATAGGTAAATTATAGAAATTTGAAATTCACCCCTCCAAAGAGTTAGTTATTTAAACTCTAGTTGTGATTACGCAGCTATTTATGGTTTGTATTTCATGATTATAATTTCACAGGCTTGACTACTAAAATAAAACTTTATGATATGGAATAAGTAATTGGACTTTCATTTACCAAACTACAGCAGTAACTATAATACTCGTACTTGAACCAGACATACTGGTATATTTTGTTTATAAAGGCACTTAATACACAGCATTTCTATACAAATAAAGAAAATAGTCTACATTCAGCCAACATAATCTCGCCATCTAACACCACCAGTATAATGAAACCAGTGCAACAGCGCAGATTAGCGTCCGTCCACTGCGCAGGTTAGTACGCAGCTGTACTGCGCATGCTCCGAGTACGAGACTGCCTCGCGCCGCGCAGCCGCAATCAAGGTCAACAATCTCACGAGCTTTGCGCAACCTGGCGGCAAATATATTGATTTTGAAACCACTGAAGGTTAAAATCGTTTAGGTTGTCTTCGCTTGACACCTCCGCCTGTTCTATTATTAGCGGTTATGGTAATGATATCGATAAGGCTGTGGACGGCTGCCTGTATGATTGCGGGAGAGGAGAAGATAAGAGGTTATCTTGATTGATGGCCGTGGATGATTGGACAGTAATTAATGATGTGAAATGTCCGCACTGGAGAAATTGGGCTATGCTAATAGCACGTTTGATATTATTGATAGGTGTTTAATTATAGGTCCTTTTAAGTTTTTGTGAAACGCATGTTTGCATCTTTGAAGTCAAGGACACCTATTGTGTGCTTAATCATGAAGTCCCTGAATAAGGCAATGTCTTTGGCTTTTTCTTTCCATCGTTGGTGGGTAGAAGCTCTCATTTGCATACAGCATAAACTTAATTTAAACATAGATACAAGAGTTCTTGGTAAAAGATAACGGTGTTAATTACTCAGCGGAAATGGAATAATGACATCTAATTTGCAACTTGGCTGGGTCAAATTCTCCCGGATTAGGGTGCTTATACAATTTGTCACCAAAACCAATACAATTTCAGCCATATATTTTGCAAGTAAACAGACTAAACTGAAAGAATGTAAGTCTCCCAGATTAATTAGAAAGCGCGTTACTAAGTGAATCATTCTGTAAACACGTCTCGCACATTTAGTACTAAGAACCTAAACCAACAAACAATGTCGTGTTTCCAGTTCTAACCGGTTTGACCCAACCTGCTGCCGACAAAAGAAAAGCTCAAGCAATATTCACATCAAACACAGACCAAGCCCATTCACAGTTTAGTGTTTACTACCGGTTCTGAGGTTTATGAATATGATTTTTAAGTTGGTTTTGAGAAATATGACACCTTTCTGACTCAGAAGAAAATAGTTATTGTAGTGAATTTTGTCGTGGATTTAGGCTTGAAATAGTTTAAATCGTATCAAGAGAACAAGTAAGGTAACTGTATATGAGGGGCCGGCCAGTCAATTTTCTGTGGCACAAGCAAACCAAAGAAAGTGTCACGAAAAGATTTTAAAATAAAATTATCAACATGTACCAAATATGTTGAAAATTATAAAATCTAAATCCCCAAACCTAGTCTTACAGAATCTACTTGAATCCATCCAATTTTCGTAGGGATAATATGTGTTTGATAAGAAAAGGTTCATAAAAGATTCAACACGCTGAAATTAATTGCGCATATCGTTTATACCAAAAGCATTGATATTTTAAATTTGGTTTGTAGATTAATAGAACTAAAAAGTATAATGATCCATGGTACTTCATTCTCGCAAACGACCTAGGACGCACAATCCCTCTTCACGGAATCCAGAAAGATACAACAGAGGAAACAATTAAAGTAGGGACTCCAGGAAGGACAACAATCAGAAACTCAACACTTTTGCAGGGAATGTGAACTGTTAATGTAGACGATGAAAAGTAGGGGACCAAGACTTGCCTCGTGCGAGGTGTCCTCTGACATCATTGTAGAGGCACGCGCGAACATGAGTCTACTGGACACCGGGGGAGATTTCAGGAACTGCTGGGTCTACACGTGTATAGAAGCTGAAGGCGAAATTTATTGTCAAAGCATTTGGTTCAGTCGGTTTTGAAATTGAACTACTGTATGGGCAGGACAGTGGTAACGATCAAGAATTGGTATTAACAGTAGAGTTTCGTTTTAAGTGTAGACTCATTAGACACTATACATTAGACTATAAACATAGACAAGAGATAACTGTTATGCTTTCGCGGCCGGTGTTACAAGTATAATCTAGTTCTTTCGGTTCACACCGAGTCAAAACATCACATGCAGAAGAATTTGACAAAGCCATAGTATCGGTAAACATTTTACATTATTACCCGAGAGTTATTCGAGAAACCATTGAAATAATTCAAATTGATAATACCATCTACAAATTAAACTCTGCAGAAGCTGGCAACCAGATGTTGAAAAGTCAGAACACAGGTACATCACGAAACATGCAGTGGAATTTGACAAAGTAAAGGTACTGGTAAACATTTTACATTATCATCCGAGATCTATTCGAGAAACCACTGAAATAATTAAAATGGCAACCAGTGCTGAAGAAGTCTTTTCGATAGTGTCACAGCCAATGAGAACATCTACAGTTAGCATCTTTGCTCCAATGGACGGTTAGAAATCTTGTGACCAATAGGATAGCATACCGCAAGAATCTCAATTTCAGTCAATCAGTGGCTAAGATCGGACTCCACAGTGAGACCTAAATATCTCAAGCTAATTATGATGTTTCGACGCGGTGTGCATTGGAAGACCTAGATTATAGTTGATACACAAGACATTTAAGTTTTCACCATAATATTGAAAATTACTATCGTAATGTCCAATACCCCTAACTAAATAATGTCCTGACTAAATAAATGTTCTATTGTCATTAAATAGTTTGCCCACATTTTGTCCTGAAATTAATACAAGTTAGCCATGAAAGTGTGACTGGTTTCTCTTCGTACGTTTATAAAACACGCAATATTTTTAGATGTCTGTCTGTTCTAGTAAAACTCTGAATAGCAGTACTTTTCAAACCAAATTTTAATGTGAAGTTCAAATCCAAAATAGTTATCGTGTAGCTTTGCGATTTTATTTTCTTCAAATCTTGCAAGAAAATAATTTTCCCCAGGATTCGAACTGCAGTTGATGAATGTTTCCACAGCTCGAGGCTAAAAGACGTCGGCGGAACGGAGAGACAGACGATAAATTTCTTAACAACGAAGAGAAGTAAATCATCCCAGCTGTCACAGAGGGCCCAGTGGCCCATTACAGCTGATTAGACAGACAGTGAGTGGATTGTTTATAGAGAGCACTACAGTCAGTCCGTACGCAGTTGACGGCGAATAGTCCATCGGGGCAAATACTACAGGAGTTATAACCACGTTTAATCTTAGTGTTATGAACATTTTTGGCGTAAATAAACACATTTTTATGAATTTGGTCAAGCAAAGTGGAAACATTGATTAAGTTCTATTTGTCGGTCTTGGAACGTTATAATTTCAGAACGAGCTCTTAAGGACAGTTTAATTCATCGATGGTCGGGCGTTTTCATACTTTAATTTGAGACAGCGATTAATTCCAGAGGGTATTTTAAGGTGAATATGGGATGAATGGTGAGTGTAATGAGTGTTTTGGTGGATGATGAGTGTCCTTTTACAAACTAGGGCCTACTGTTCATCAGATTGGGTCATTAGTTAATAGCCTAACGACAAATGGAACTTTATTTAGAGCGCGTTAAAAGCACTAGAGTTAGAGTTAGAGTTTAATCAAGCGAGTATTAAGCGGGAGTCGATTGGGAAACCCGTTCTCAAACTGCGAGCTCGACTGGGCCGAGCCAAAAATGTAAAATACTTTTCTGAAGTCGAATCTAATTAAAGGAAAACAATACATATTGACTGACAGCTAAACTCTTACTTGAGAGTTTATCTGAAATCTTTATTTTTTGCTCATACTCCCGCCCGCGCAATTCCATCGATTGAAATCTAATTTCATGTAATCTTGTATTGGTATTTTTACAGTTCTCAATGGCTACTAAAATACCAAATCACAACTCTAAGTGAAATCGGCTTTAATTACATTTACAAAATGAAACTGCGTGTTAGGTCAGAGGTGAGGTGTGGGCTGAGGCCTGTGGGTTTGAGCGTAGCAAATCCCCTTGTGCAACCTGTCCCGGGCGCACTCTACACTAAGCTTGGTTCTCACGACTTTATTGCAAGCCCATTGTTCGCGCCATCAGTGTAAATACGTTAAAGCTGATAATGAGCCTGTTTGCATAATGGAATGGAGTCCCTCAAGGTCAGTACTTGGTCCTCTCATCTTTCTCCTCCGACGCAATATTCGCTATAAACCGTGCACCACTCTTGTAGATAAATACGGGGAAATTTGAATTAGCCCTGAATATATTCACAATGAATCAATTAATAATCAATCATTATGAGGCATAAGTCATAATATCAAGTGTACTCAAGCTCAACAGATATTTAAACGCTGTAGAGAACACGCCAACTGTGAGTATTCAAAAACCAAGGTTGATTAGATACATTTTGTCAGTCAGTTCTTTCATCCTTATAGCATCACTTTTTGAAATGCAGTGTGCAGTCTGACTTTAGCTTAGTGAACGTACGAGAACATTAAACCCAACCATAAAACTTGAGAAGTTGAACTATAAAACCTGAGAACCATCGCGTCGGCGGACGAGGGGAGTCGACATCCCCAATACACTAAGGATGAATAAACGTTGGAAGTCTATTAGTTGAAAGAATGACAAGTTGGGGAAATCATAACTTGAGTGAATAAAACTTTGGTAAAATACAAATTTAATACGAACAAAAAAATACTTTCTAATTTCCATACTTTAAAAGGTTAATCGTATTTGGTTTCCAACTTTGAGAATTTCAATTTTGGATTAACCAACTGAACTTTATATAGGTTGGGTGGTGGTAGATAAATGGTAAAAGTAAATCAGAGCCCAATTATTGGCAGCCAGTAAAACCAGCGTTAAGCAAACAGTTCACAAACGACAATTTCTAGAGGATATTTTTGTTAGAAATCAATATTTGATGTCTCATAGTTTCTGTTCTGCGACCATCTTTTGGAAAGAGATAGTTGCTAGACTGTTAAATTTATTAAATAGAGGTAATAGGTCTCCACCGAAACCATCTGAAACCAGTGCGTAAATTTATTACTACTAAATTTATAAATTAAATATTACCCGGACCCCTCACTTTCTAACCCCTTTCACCAGTAACTCTGTAAAGTGTACCTTGTAAACTGAAAACCTCGTAAGACTTTCAAGAGACAATCTCACAAGAACTATTTTCCCTAAAGATTATCACAGAGGCTACAGATGGTTGGTAGTGGCTGGGCGGAACTCTCTCTAGAACTGCCAAGAGCCAAGGTCATCTGGGGAACAGATCAGAATGGTGTACTGGTGTTCTGGAGATGATGGAGAACTCCTTGACCCTTACAAGCGAGTCTAACTGAGACTGACACCAGTGAACACCAATTGTGTTTAATGAAGGAACAACATCCAGTTTAGCTGAAACTGTTCTTCGCAGTTTCTTGCGGATCATCTATTCAGAAAGTTCACCCAATGGTGTTACAAACTTCAGGAAAAGGTTGAATGGGTCAAAATAAAAACAGCCGATGCGTAGCCACAAGCACTACAGTGAATCCTAGAGAACTTCATATAAAGGGGTGAAAATTACACCGAGAGTGCTATTTTGTCCCCTTTTTGACCCTTGTAACAGCTCTAGATGTCGCATTTTCGATCAATTTTCACGAAATTTAGTACAACAGTTCAGTGCGTAAATATTTAGGTAACGTTCGTCAACCGGCAAAATCGATCGATAGAATGTGGCTTGGGGATTATTCCCCCCAAAAGTATCAACATGTTTAAACTTTACCACGTGGTATTAGTTCAACAACAACTTGTATAACCTCCTCGTTTCTTTGACGTCGGTTACAAATGCACAAAATCAGTTTAGTCAGACCTAGATAGCGGCTGAAAATATATAGAACCTTTTTGTCTCACAAGGTGTTGGGAAGATCGAAACAGTTTTGTTTAACAAAGTTTTGTTTTTTCTGGCGATTGAAATAATTAATAGTTCTTGATGTTTTCTCCATTAACTTTGTGGTAATCTAATTATTAGTTCTGCTATTTTCTATGGAAATTCGCAAGAAAAGCTCAACCAACTTTCTTACAACTCGGTGTGTCCTTTTAGCATTTTGTAACTGTTTAAACATATTCTTTATTATGTCAATATTTAGGTTTGACTGAAAGTAGAAATGTTGCTGAGTGGTGCGTGTGCAAGCTTGTAGCGATGTGTGGAGAAGCTGGCGGCTAAATCCAGCCACACACTTAACCATCTCTCATCTCTGTTCTCGTACATCTGATCTGCTGCTGTTCAACGAGATAACATGAACCGTGAATAATTTTGTTGTTGTTGTAATATTTTTTCAACACAAAAAATGTTTTGTTTTCTGAGAATAAATTATGTTTTACTAACCAATGACCCGATCAAGGGAACAGTCGGCCTTAGTTTGTAACAAGACTAGATCTCATCATCCATCAAAACACTCGTCACACTCATCATCATCATATATTCACCTTAAAAGAGTATTTTAAGAGTGGTCGGTGTTTTAAAGCTAAGTATCAAAGTATGAACCAGTAGATCCACCACTCGGCGAAGAGGTGGCCATAGCTCAGTGCTTCTTACCTAATTGGCCCGAGTTCAATCCCCCGGCGTTGCAGTAACAACTTTTTGCAATGGCCACTCCCTGTGATTCGGAAGTCACGTTAGGGCATTGGTAGTTGGGCTATTAATGACCCAAACTGGAGAACAGTCTGTACTAGTTTTTAACAAACTCATCATCATATGCTAGATTTAAAATTCATAGGAGAGTACATTCAAGGAGTAGTTTTTCCTCGAGTGGCCGGAAAAGTCCAGTTTTCTAATTAGAAATCGTCATCATACTTCAAAACACTAATAAAACTACCCATTTATCCCATATTCATCTAAGATACCCTCTAAGAGTGGTCAGTGTCTCAAAGTCTAGGACGGGACGAGAGTCAAAAAGTGAAACAAATGTACAACATCTCACATTGCCAGTTAAGGTATCATGCTTGAATCTCCCAGTACGGATTCTACATTTGTAAAGTCTAATTATATCTTTTCTGCTCCCTGATTATTCCCCTAATTGCTTGATTGAACTCCAAAACATCACAAATCAGAAAATAAGTTAGTGTGATGTTTTATATCTTAGTTCAAACTACAAGCACTATAAGCGATGGAGACTGGGAACATACATGGCTTATTGATCTAGGGAAATCGTGTCTACGTAAAACGTGTTTTGAAAGATACCAATAGCTTTAACATAGAAATAGATGGACCTTTCTATGTTAACGTAATAACACCGGCATTTTCAACACATACAGCATGTTACATTTCTTCTTCGTTCCGATTTTCCCAGAGGATGTCTTAGAATCAAATATAACTAAATATCAGTTTCATTTACAACAGTTAGTTATTAAATTAGGAAGGATATTTTATCTTAAAATCTTTTGTTCAGTGATCTTACTCTTTACAGGATCTTCTAAACATGTGTTTTGTATACTTACTAGGAGAATCAAAATTTCAGTCTGAATGCAAACCAACCTGAAACACAACATCATATTGTTTAGACCGTTTGGTATAACAAACAAAAATACACGTATTAATTTAAATAACACAGTCAATACTTTCAACAGCCGTCTACAAACTTACAGATAAAAGTTGTCACCAGGTACAGTACATAGAAATTTTGCATTGGGCACACCTATCGTACCGGTCGATCTACAAGAACATTCCTCTCATGATGCACAACAACGTACTTGCTGAGGGAAAGAAAGATCAACATAATAGTCCTGTAGAATGTGTGAAACGGATTTACAAAGCAATTTCTCCAGTGACAAGATTATCGGTGATTCTGTCAGTTTAAAAGCAATTCTCTAAGCAATAATGTGGCCGGTTGGCTTGTAAATAGGCCTATGTCCCTCGCCGCCTGAACCGTGGCGGTGCGCCAACTGTGATCCCATTGTTAGTTGAGAGGTTTACCGATACCGCGGTGTCGCGCTGTGGTAAAGTGCGCTTGTAAGTGCAATATGTGTGTCTCATGTGTCTCACATAAAGATATCAGTTGTAGACAGAGATTTCTTCCATCTCTCGGTCGCTCTTTTCTTTGTTATTACTCCATCTAGTTTCTTGACACAGGATAGTGCTTCTCATGTATTTGTAAACATTATATTTTATTGATCTTTCGACATTAGTAATAGACGTTGAGGAAATCTGTTAGTAACCGCAATTGTTACGTAGTTCACTCATCAGGACTTTACTTGTTTATTTTCAAGAGCCCCAATGATTGTGATACATGTTAAGATGTAGGCCTACTATTGCAGTAAACGCAAACTGTATAATGGTGTTTAACATTGACCATCACAATGATTATAAGGGTAACACATTTGTATTTAATTTATTCTGAAAGAGTGACGTAAAAAGTGTTATTTCATATTGATTTATCAAGTCTTTTTTATACTAATGTATAATGAGCAAAGCAAACAAATTTGTAACCCTACAATAAAGTAGTTTAGTTTAACATCAGGGTTTTTACAAACCTGCAGTTTTTTCGTTTTGAGTTATTGGAAGAATTATAAATTCTAACCTGAACATATACGAAATCATTTCACTTTCTCAAAAACGCAGGTTCGACTGAGAATACCTTTAAATATAAGCTACTTTCTCTCAACTGAACAAATTCTACTAATTGTTAAACATTCATAATGCCGGTGTTATTACATTGACATAAAAGTAGATAGACTTTTCTACCGGTTAAAGTGTTTACAGAGAAAGTTTTTAAATACAAAAACCGGTAGAAAAGTCTATCAATTTCTATGTTAATGAACAAATTCATTAAATCATTGAGATGAATAAGACACAGACAGAAGAGAGCCTAAAGAACGCGAGTCTAGCGGCAGACAGGGCTGGCAACTGTACAAGCCGCGAGATTATGTCAGATTGTCGGCTTTGTTGATCTAGAAGCCATCTGTTCCGCGCACATATGTAGCTTAGCTCTACATCTCTGTTCCGCGATACAAACGTTGGCAATACTGTAATGCATTTAATTTAACCCCAACTATATATATTAGAATATTGTAGTATATACCCTTGGAACACTGTACAGATCAAATATAGGGGATTCGGAAGAAAATAGGCTTCCTTATTCATGCGCCTACAGATTTTTCAAACACCGAATTTGAAAAGCAATATTTCAAATTAGCTGATGTATTTATGCCAACTCGTATTTGTGAGACTGTTTTGTGTTTCTGCGACTCGACCTGTCGGAAAAGTACACATGGACACTTCAAAGTTGAATTTGAATGTTAAAATAATCAATTATCCTACAAAAACTTAGATTACATGCAGATATCTAGGAAATAATTTGGTGCATTATCATTAACAGGGATAAAATAGTATAAAAGTACCACAAATAATCCAATAATTAAATTTTATGTTTTGGCTAGGCCTTTCAAAAACAAAGTTTTCATCTTCAGGCCAAACACCAACTTGGTTGTTTGGTCTGAAGATAAACTTTGTTTTTGGAAGGTGGCTAGCCAAAATATAAAATTCAATTATTGGATTATTTGTGGTACTTTTATAATATTTTGAAAATCCAATAAGAAGCTGTTTCCAGATTAACAGAGATAAACACATAATTTACATTGTTAGTACAGGGTCATAATAGGTTTATAGCATGTATTTATGTATGTACTATTAGCTTGAACCAAGGACCTTCTCCAGGGTTTTGGGGTAAAATGTATAGTAAATTGTTTTTAGGGTTCAAGAAAACATAAATAATACCAAATGGCGTTACGATATCCTAAATTATTCTCAGTGTACAAAACCCTCTGCAGTGTTCTTCCTGTGTACGGTATTTACTATCTGAATGCTTTATTTGACTGATTATTTACTGAATGCATTAGACTACAGTAGCCAGTGCAGTTTCCTTGTTAGCAGGAAAAGCGCTGAGGTTTGCTGTCTCACTCACGTGCAATTCTATGTGTCACGTACAGCACAGTGCACAGTGTGCTACGTGCTACGTGTGCACGTCAGGGGCTACATGGGTGGCGAGACGCGCAGTCTACTCTACTATACTCGTATACTGCACAGGCCCTATGTACATTGACACTGGCTCGCGTACATGAACGTTACAGATACAATACAAGAAGAAAGTATTCATGAAAACATCATTTGACACCAAAAACAAATAATCACCAATTTTTGAAGACAACATAAGCTTTTAAATAATTTCCCGATAAATTATGTGAGTGATGTGCTAAAAACTTCCGCTGCCGAGCTTATTTAGAGGGAAACGACAAACCACTGGCGTAGCCAAGTTTGCCAACTTAACCCTGTTATTTCACTCGAGAATTCTGGACATTGAATTTGCCTTGATCGGATCAGCCCGGCGGGAGAATGAGCGATCAGAGGCGCGTGATTGAGGCCCGGACCCCAGATAGAAAGTGTTTCTGGGTAAGGGCTGCCCGGAGGATGGGCGGGATTCCGCCCCGTGGCGCGGACAGGTGGTTTCGCAGAAAGTTGTGTAACGTCTGTTTACTTTGTGATTAGACAAGTGGAGCGCTGAACTGAAGGTACTGAAGGAATTTTAAAAACAAAGACATACCTTTTTAATACATGAGCTAGTTTAAGAAAACAGGTAAAGGTGTGGTTAAGCAGAAGAAAGCAAGAGTTCACGGAAACATCAGCACTTAAATCGAGTAAAATCTAAAGATTTTTTCAGATTAATTATTCATCAATCATTGAATCATGACATCAATTTGTAGCTCATTCAAGTTCGTCAGTGTTTTTTATAACTGAAAACATGTGAATTATATCAATACTGTATTGATATTTATTTATTGATTAAACACAAACGCAAGTGCAGTAGAAGCATTTTCATATTTCAGACGAGTTTTAAATATATCTCTCTCTTATTTGTTCATACGTCTGTAATGCCCGCTACAGCCCTCCATAATTCTGAAATACCCCACATAGCCCACCATACGTAGTCTACGCAATAACAACGGAGACCTATAGTTTAAAACAACATTATCTATGTTTGTTGTCATTTACATGAAACGACTTATGACTAATTCTGATCGTTATTCTGTCTACAATGAAAAGAATTGATGAAAATCTAATGGCAGTCAGTACAACCGTTCTATCAGGCCGATTTTCTTCATTTCTTTTGAATGAAAGATATTTATGCATAGATTCATCATCAAACATCAAAAATCGCTTAACTTTCGCCCTCTTAAGTTATACTCAAAAAAGGTTTTTTTCATGTTTTCTTAGCTTTGTCCTGTCATACCTCAGGTTCTAATTTAGATAAATTGTTCGTTTTGGTCTAAGAACACTCAGTGAATCATGCTCTTTCATTAATTGTATCATTCGACATATTTAGTTACTTCTAAGAGGAGTTATGCGTGGACAAACGATTTTTGGCACTGTTAAGAATTTAAATTTGCTTGAGATAAAACATATGGGCAAAGTAAACATAAAAAAATATAACAATAACAGTGTTTAAGTTTCGAATCGCAAGGAAATACCCTAACTGAAAAAGTATAGTCATTAGCGAAGTGAATACCCAAACTGAGAGGTCCCAAAGCAGAACCGTGAGCGAAGCGAACGGAACTGAAGCCGCAGGCCGGAGTGGGGGTCTGGGGACGAAGCCCCCAGCTGGCCGAGGGCTAGTTTATTCTAATTAATTTGTTGTTATTGTTTTCTCTATCATAGTCACAATAACTTGTTAATATTTCTATAATTTATCTCGTTACCTCTGTTACCAAAAGCATGTATATAGTTCCTGATCAACTCATGTAAATCACCACGTTCTTTTACACCATTGTGTAAAATCACCGCCAGTCATTTATCTGTTTATATTTTTTAGCTTAAGCTTTCTAGTTTCTACTGTATATTATTTATTGTATCATCACAGTCATTCATTAATTTATGTTCTTCCTCTATGTATAAATGGTATAATCCGTTGGAATGAATAAATAAATCAAATAAAACATAAATGTTATTTTTCCCTCGAATCTTACAAATTAGACTTCCCTACATAAATTCCAACGAAAAGTCTGTGAAGCTAGTAAAGGTGACTCAGTACAGCTGAGACCACAGAGCTGTGGTAAATGGGAAAGTGTTCTCCACATTATGAGATAAGGCTTATCTAGGATCATAACTTGAGCAGAAAATGTGGCTGTGAATGAACACAGCTGTAACATGCGCATGACTAACTCTGGTTGAACTGGCTGAAACCAAACTGCTAGTCTCTCTCAATTGTTCAATGTTTCCCACTAACCACTGTGTTCGGGTTACTGCCTCATTTTCGATTTGCCAACTGTCGATGTTCTCATATTCAAAACATGTTAGTAACTTCAACAAAGAAGACAGCATTACGATTTCAAGAAACTGGAAACCAGTCCTGAATAAGTCTTTTCGATAGGGTCACAGCCAATGGGAACATCAACAGTTGGCATACCTGATCCAATGGACGGTTGACAGCCCTGCCACAAATAGGATAGCAGATAGCAAGTAGCTACGTTTCAACCAATAAGTACTCAATAGGTATTCCACAGCGAGACCGAATTATCTCAAGCTAAATATGATGTGTTGCTGCGGTGTGAACAGGAAGAGCTATATTAGGCGTTTATCAGGTTAAAAATTGTGTTGACGTACTTTGTGTCACCCACGCCCACAACAAAAAAAAACGGGGGCTAAACTTTTTAAAAGCAAACCCCACCCCATTAGTGGATACTTTTGAACACTCTGCATATTAATTAAGTTAACAAAAATGGACCGAGATACGATGTGGTATCGTTGTACCTATCTCATCTGTTGGTTGACTGAGTTGGTTGCAAGTAGCAAGTACAGTACAGTAGGTGATGGAAGTGGGTACAGTAGGAAGTGTGGGTGTATGTGTACGTGCGACCACTTGGCAAGCCGGCCGAGTCAGCCACGTCACGTCAGTTTCAAGGTACACAGCACTTGGCTGAGCCGCCAAATGGCAACCGCCGTGAGAGGCCCCCCACCGACACACTGCACCGCTTGACACCATGCTTCGAGAGGCGATAATCTACAAGTCAAAGTAGGAAACTCATAATCAAAATGATACATAAAATAAATTTTTCATTACGAAAATGAAGTCCATTTGTCAGAAAAAATCGTCTTCGATGTATTCCGTACACCAAGGTCATTGGTACTTTGGTTTGAGACACCGACCACTCTAGAGGGTATTTTAAGGGGAATATGAGATGAATAGTGAGTGTGATGAGGTGTAGTCTTGCTACAAACTGGGGCCGACTGTTCTTTAGAGTGGGTCGTTAGCCCAACGACCAATGAAATTGACCAACTGCTTAACGTAACCTCCGAACCACGGGGAGTGGCCATCGTGAAAATTTGTTATTGCAGCGCTGGAAATTGAACCCGGGCCGATTTGGTCACTCACATATGAACAATAAAGACATTCATTTTTTTTAACAATAACAATATAATAACATTCGCTCTGCCTGTCCGTTAGTTGATGAGGCATCCTAGTTGTGGAAATTTGTCTGAACTGAATATATATCTATATATCTAGAGACACTATTTCGAGTTTGAAAGCATGTTGACGAACCCCTCCCTGAGAAGACAAGCGATGATTGATTACCACTATGTGGCTGAAAGTAGTTTTTATAATGAAACACTATTTTCATATTACACTTAAAAGGAACATAGTTGCTGCACTCCTACCTCATGAGTTCCACCGGTATTGCAATTATTTTGACTTCTGAATATGAACGAAACACATATAACATACGTCTTTTTTAAACATATTATATATACATCCACGCTTCCATTCGGGAAATGAGATTACCCCTGATTAATATTTATATCTGATTCTGACTGTAACACGTTGTTGACAACAGTCTCCCACACGTGGTGCTGCCTGGTGGTGAGGATTAGCACCTGACACACTGCTTGCACTGCTCCCAGTGTCAGTGGGAGTAACTAATCACATTTCCAATGTATAACTTGACCCCGGGTCACTCGCCTTAACTGCTGCAGTGCCGCGCTCTCTCCCAGGCAACATATGGCACACTACTTGACGTGGAATCACCTATGTTGATCACGACCTTAAACATACTACTGTGCATGATTCCGAGCAGCTAGAAAATAAGAAATCGCGTCATCTTTGAACGTACACCTTTCAGTGCTTTTAGAGGGGTTTGTAGTCCTTTTAGGCGGACCGGATGTGATAAGACTTGCTCTACTCTCTCAAATATTTGTTGTTATTAATTGATATGGATACCACAAGAACAGACCGTTCAGTACGTTTTAGATGTAATATCATTTTATATTAAATTATAATATAGGAATCAACCCGGACGGAAAATTAAATCAGTTTATTTTGTTCAAAGTTTCTAAATATAGTAAGGCTGAGTCAAAAAAGTCGAACAAATTAGTACGTTTTCATTGTTTGTAAGTTCAATTGAAAGTCTCAGAACACTTGATAATATTTAAAACTATTGGAACTACAGTTAACAGCTAATTTCAGTAAAACCGTCATTAAAACCTTAAAGTAAATTAATGTCCATCCACAAATACTCTCCCTAACGGTTGCGTTGTTCCTTTTCGGTAAATATGGGTTTACTTCATGTTCTGTTGACATTTATATGCATGAAACCCCCATAATCAAAGGAAACAATCAGTAAATTCTAAAAATGCCGTGACGATTGCTTGGAAGGGAATGGGTTGAAAACCCTCGCGCAAGGAGAAATAATTGGTAAAATTTCCACCACGTTAATTTTTGATTTCCGCAAATAAGGTCTCGAAGCCATGGCATGATTTGACGCAGGACTTTTTAGAAATGGCAAACCTGTCAACATATCGATATATCAGACTCAATATATCCTATATATACCGCAGATATATAGCTAGCATCTCTAGACTCCTTGACCGACTGACTGTTGAAGAGGTTTATATCGTGTTTCATGATGGCGACGTCTGCACAAACATCTTCTATTCAATGTTGAGATGCTGTAGCACTTTATACCTGTATTCTAATCGTGTTGTCTCTCCAGTGTGTTGTGGTTCCACGAGTGTTTGCTTTCTATCGATTGAATCCATCCATTGTTGCGCTGTTAGTTTTAACAATCTACTTCATGTTGTTGAACCCGAAATTAGTGAATGGCAATAAAATATGTTTTTCAGGTGAAGTTAGAACTGGCAAGTACTCTGTTATCTGTAAAGAGCGTTGATTACAGGAACACAAGAGGATTCAACTTTCGAGTTTGTGTTAGGTTTAAAAACTAATTCGGTCATCGACATATTTATGTTTCAATAAGAGATTATGGTCCGTGCAACCTTGACTTAACATCTTATGCTGTTGAAGGATTTTAAATAGTTGGTTCGGAAAACACGATACACCATTTGTCCATTTCTATTGGTCGTTATGCTATTAACTAATAACTCAATCTGGGCTCAATAGTCGACCTTACTTTGTAACAAGACCACACCTCACCATCCATCAAAACTCTTATCACGCTCACCCTCATCCACCTTTAAATACTATTCAAGAGTGCTCTGTCATAATTGAAGTATGTAATACAGTATAGGGTGATTTTAAGGAATCAAACAACTATACACACTAATTACTAGTACAGTATAGTTATAGTTTTAATAAATAAGAAAAATCATCAGGTTTTGTTTTATACTAATTAAAACCAATTCGTGAATAAAAATATTTTTAAGCCAAACTGAGGGTTATTAAATAGTTAGCAGACTTCTAGGCGGCGTATCTGAATTTTTAACAATTAGTAGACTTCTAGAATTCAAATCGTGTAGAAAAATCAATATTGTTTATTCTTAGAATAATGCAGAGTTTTAAAGTTTGTAAATAGATCGTTAACGAATACTTTGATGGTTCCGTTTTATTATAGCCATAATTTAAGGTACTGTACCTTATTACTTGTGGTACAAATTATTCTACAAATGATAGTTTATAATTATAATACAAATTGATGTTTAAATATTGTAAAAATATGACTAACTGCTCATTGCTATTGAAGTGGATCAATTAGACTTAAAAAACTGATAAATTATGCAAAAACCGTTTCATTTTTTAAAACCAGTTGAAACCAATAACTATTATCTTCAACTACCCACCCTACGTAGTGGTTTCACTGTAGTTATCTACTCAACAAAGTATTGTAAAGTGCCAATAAACTACTTTACAGTGTAACGAGCCGTAAACAAACACTCTGCTGGTGCTTGTTCAGTTCAGATATTGCTGTGATATGAGACACAATCAAAGTGAGGCGGCGCGGCGCTTGGATACCTTATACGAGATAACATATAAAGGATTACTATTGAGTACCTTTTCGAAAATAATAAATACACAGGTTATTAGTGCAATCGTAATTTAATTTGGGAAGCTTAAGTTGTCCACACATTCTAATATTAAAATCCCGATTAGACATATATTTTCGACATACGGTCTCTCCCATTCGTTCAAATTGTACCACTCTAGGCCTGTAGCGTCAAAGTACTCTCAGTCATGTGTCTAAAACTCGTTTGGGTTGTAAAATACATTCCGTGAAATAATGTTCAGATGAGTTTTAACAGCTTCAGTTCTGGCGCACTTGTGGTGGAATTTGGCAACCTGTTGACAAGTTGAACTCTTACTTGAGAAGGTAAAATTACGTGAAATGCCGTTCTGTATCTCCCAGTTCGGTAGTTTCCCTTGTTTCTAGTTTAGAGTGAATGTCACTTTTCTCACTTTATCTTTATGTCACTTTGATTTAAAACCATACATAATTCTAAAATGTAGAGGCAAGGTAGTGTCAACAATTTAAAGTGTTTGAATTGTGGTCGGCCTACCTACCCATCACTGCCTTTTGGTTTGGACTTATTTTTTCTAGAACGGAAACTCCGGCAAAATCTGATTGCTGCATTTGTAGCCTGTCTAACTTGCGTGTGGTACAATTTTGCCACTGAGCGTTATAAGATTATCGGTGAGACTTCTATGAAATTTGCTTTGTTTTCAAATCCATTTGCGGTCAGCGCGGTCAGTTACAACAGACAAATACATATAAACACAAATGAATTTAAAACTATTTTATAAACTATGTTAATTTTCTGTAGACACTTTAGAGCCCTAATAGATTGCATAGTAAATTCTAAATTAGTGGCTTTCAAGTGATCACTCATTTGCTGAGGAAAGGTTTCTCCATTCGTTTGCCACTAATTATGCAAACGACGCGGAGGCTTAACTAGGTGGTCCTTAAAGAGCACTTTGAAAGCAGTCACACAAACCTCGCAGCAGTACATGTAGACTATAACAACTGTCTCCTTGCTTCACACGTCAGTAACAGATTGCCGAGTTACTTACGCATGCGCGGTACAGAGTCATGTTTACTGCGCATGTCAAGTGTAACATTGTCTCTCGGCATGACTGGAAGTCCAGCTTTATCCCTTACAAGAGAAACTACTAGCTTGTAGGCTAATGTGGAAGGTGTGAGGGTCTCGTTAGACAGTGAGAGGTACGGGACCACCTCAGAAATTCGCTGACAAATACATCTAAAATAACGCTTTTTGAAGTTACTTAGATCTTCCGCTGCTTGAATTATACATAATCTTTAATCCAATATTTCACACCTAGAATACTGTAAAAAATACTCTAGATCATAATATTAAATAGAGTAAAACAACTACACTAGTTGTGTTGCCTTTAGCCTCATAAGAGTGAATGTTCCTTCCTCTTATTATGTCGCACATTGAGTTTTTACGTAAAAAAGAAACATGTTTCCAAATGGTAAGGCAAGTTATGTCAAAAATTTTAAATTCTGGCTGGAGAGAGTCGTGCAGGCAATTATTCAAAGACCTCAAACTGTTGACATCTCATTGCCTCTACAATTTAAAGACATGTCTCTTTTTCAAAACAAAATGCAATACAATAACAGGTTGTGACACTCACTCTTATGAAACCAGAGGCAGGGACAACTACCGAACTGGGAGACATTGGACGGTAGTCCATGAGCGCTTACCTTCTCATGCAGGTGTTCATCTCGTCAACAGATTATGAAATTTATTAGAAAAACGCACAAGTGTCCAAGGCATTTAAGGCTGGTCTAAAAATGTGTTGTCCACTCAATCTTTTTACAACGTAGACGCGTTTATGGCTTTTAATTGGGAGACCTTGTTACTGTCTGACCAACTAAAGACTAGAGTGAGATAATTCGAATGAATGAGATATAATGGAAAATGTTATGTATGTTGTCATGTATGGATGTTATGTGGAAAAAATTCACCAATCAGCTTTGCTGACAATTGACATGCATTGTAAAATGTTTGGCAATAAAAAAATTATTGATTTATTTGGAATGCACGGCTTTCTTCTACGAAGCCTTGCGATTGTTCGAACTGCTTTTCAATATTAGCTGCATGTCAAATGTATATTATAATTATTTTGTACACTTTGGTAAGTACTCATCGCAATAATTAAATCTTTAGATAAAGCGAATAATTTTTCTTAATCAGGCAAAATGTCTTCATCCCTCATAGGGGTTAAAATGCCTAAACAAGTATTGGAAAGGTTGGCAGTGAGTGATGGTTACTGCGCATGCTCGAGCCGCGGCTGCGCGCATAGTTGCGCAGTTCCGTTAGCGAGCGCTGCGCAGTGCGCGTGGATTTGAATACCAAATGAGCGCGAATACTTGTCCTAAATCAAGCAATCAGTCGCGCGCCTCGTGTAAACACGTGTTAACACACAATGCTGTGCTCTCAGCTGGGCAGATTGTGTGCTGTGTGATGTCTTGCTCGACACACAGCCTGTAGACACGAGGCTAGAAACGTACAGTTTACACTGCGGTTTATACTTGTAGGACTCAAAACAAGATTTTAAAACTTCTGAGCCACTAAATAGTTGAATTGCAAAAGCAGTGTTTTAAAACGTATGTCAGGGTTAATAGATACGTTACAGAAACTACGATTCTATGTATAAAGCATGTTGTTGACGATGGTAGAATTTCTGAGGTTGAAATATCATTACCTGAAAACGGGATCAGATTCAAAATCCCGAAACGTCATGTTTTTCTTGTTCACTAAAAATTATGGAAAACGTCATTAGTAATTGTTGACTTAACGTGCTTTTTTACCAAAATGTGATATCATAACAAAAGTTACTTTCATTGGATAGCTACCGAACTGGGTAACGAAGAACGGTAGTCCATGAAGGTCGAATTATCGGACAGGAGTTTATTTTGTCACGTTGCCAAAATTGATTTGAAGTGCCTCAGTGGCATGAGACTCTAGAATAAACTGTTTACAGTACACACGGGATTATGGCACACAACTGGGAGACTGGCACACAACTCGAGACTGTCACACAACTGGGAGACTGACACACAATTGAAAGACTGGCACACAACTGGAAAACTGGCTTCTAGTGGAATAACTCGAGTGAATGAAGCGTGAATGGGCATGTTATGTGTTTGAAAGGAACTCCAAGTCAGATGAATAGACAATTTACCTTACCAATGTGATGACGATAGTAAATGTTTACGCAATACACAATTTATTTATTTAACCAAACAAACAAAACACGGATTCTGTTCCAGCTTAAACCGGTCAGATCAGTTCACAAAGGTTTGGGAAATCGCTTACAGCGCATTCTGGTGTTAAACTGGAGAGATTAAAGAAATCACGAGCGATAAAAGTTTAACAGCTGACCGTGTAAAAGCTAACCCAGGCTCTTCAAGCACACTTAAGAGCCATTGTGTCACAACACAAGGTTTATATGTTGAACTTTGACTGTCCGTAACACCTAATTTTACGACTCTTGGGCAACAGCATTTATACTGATTTAGTGGCTTTTGCTTTAAATTCACGTTCTTCCAGAATACTCTATCTTTGCAATAAATAAATAAATTGTCTTCTATTTGATGTAAAGCTGAGCCTTGTACGAAATCAATCTAAAATGTTTTACTTCAAAAATAACTTTATTTCCATGTGCAAAAGAATTGTGTGACAAAATAAAATATAAAAGCTATTAACAATAAATAACACAAACCCATTAAAACACTGTACCCCTAAAGTGCTTTGTATTAGTTGCTATATTTGAATGGTCTAAAAGTTTAAAACAAGTTTAGCTAAAAGTTTGTCACGAGGTGTGCTTAAATTATAACCATAATATAAAACCAATATAATATATAGTACCTCATATAATACCATCAATAAAATCCAAAGTTTATATAAAATTAAAAGCAATAATTACTTATGAAATACTTTGACAATGATATTCGAAATGAAGATAGTAAGAAATATAGTTGTTATGTGTTGCAACATGTCAATAATGTTTTCTACACAGGTGACATTACTTAATCGCTATAATCATAACTCAAGCATTGCAAAATAAATATACTTTTAGCATTTTAATAAATGCAGCACATTGTGTGAAGATACATTTATTTTCTTGAAATCTCGTATACACGATTCAACATCTACAGTATAAGCGATTTTGAATATAAAAAACTATAAAAAACCCCAAAAAGGTGTTATAAATCTTCTTTTTGACGTAATAATCTGTACACTACATACCCGACCAATATCATGAATAGGATAATATGGAGTTTTAAATAAGTATAGATGTGTGGCCTATAGAGTTTTCAATATACGGACCGCTTGTCATGTATTTTACTGCTTATTTTGCAGTTAAAACTAATGGATTAAATTCAAAACTATTTTGTCATAACAGAAAAATGCAAAGAAAAACTGATACACCACGTGTATAAAGTTCATGTTACAAAATAGCTGTAAGTATGATTACTTGTTATTGTTTAACAAATATTAGTTTTTTTTCAGGTTTCAAATGTGTGTTTCTCAATCTATGTACTACTATGCGCTTAGACTTGTCCTGAACAATCCGAAACTCAGATATCCGTGGTACCTCGGCTACACGTTGACTCCGACCCAGTCAACACATCTTGCTTGAGATGCCTTGATGTCCGTGCCGACACATGGGACATTGCTCATTATCAAACCTGTAAACAAGGAGCCGACACGCAGCTACACGTACATCACTTTCTCGAATCAAAGTCTGAATAAAGGTAAAGTTTGTCTTATATTAAATTTAAAGATTCATAAAGCAAATATTATTTTTATTTTTAATATTGGCTTTATGAAGTTTTAAATTTAATATAATTTATTCGAATATTCTAGAGCTTATATATATATCTCAAAATTTGTTTTGTTTAACAAGGCAAAGTTAGGACTACGATATCCTCTCTACCACTCAACCTCAACCTTTACCTAGCGACACCGCAAAGTCACATAACAAATTGATAGTGATGACTGCGGGAATCGAACCCGCGTCACCAGAGTATTGAGTTCCAGAGGCGCGCGCGACACCAAACCGTCACGAATCCGCTTGAATAATATTATTATTTAAAAGTTCTGTACTGCCAATGTCCGCTCTTACCTTTAAAGAAATATACAGTATTAACCTTTTGGAAATACAATATTTAAAAAGAAATTAAACTTAATGGAAAGTTAACTGTTTTGTACTTTTCATTTTTAAACCTTTTGTTAAAAGATAAAACATCGTTTTTAACTGTTTTCCAGACTATTCTGACAGCATTTTCCAGACAGCCTCAACAGCTTTCGGATGGAAGTTGACGTAATCGTCACATGAAGACCTCAGTACTGTGAATATTTAGTGTTCTTTAAGGCTTGTATCGCATGAAGTGTATTACATAAACTTAACATATAAAAGCGTAACAATTTAAGCCGTTGACCGATTTTGTTTGGTCGTTGGGCTATTAATTAGACTCAATCTGGGGAACAGTCGGCCCTGGTTTGTAACAAGACTACATCTCATCATCATTCGTCAATTTTCACCGAGCAACACCCTCAATGAATCGTCTGTGCCTCAAATCAAGTAATAAGTTCAGTAGTTTTGTTAAAGTTAGTTTTTTGAAGTTTTCTTGCGTTTTGTTTTTTGTTGGTTCCACTTAATTAGGGGTTTTATTGGACTAAACGCTATTTTACACCTGTTTTCGTCCAATGAATTTTACCTTAAACGCAACGTTCTACACCGTTTAGGTAGAATGTTAAACTTATTTTAAAATTTCTATCACTTTCAATTCACTGTATATCGTTCACCACAGAAGGTGATCGAAGCACCTGATTCAGTACCGAATTGCAATTCTCAAGAATCACGCTAGCGTCGCGATGCGGTCTGTGGATGTCCGGTTGACAGAATGCAAGGATGGCGAGTGTGCATCAACCGAGCTCTGTCATTGGTCAACGATTCACCAATCACTTGTCACCTCCTCGACCGACATTACAACAATGCCAAACTGCCCATCACAACCACATCAAGCTTTCCTTTCCATTAGATCCGAGGAAAAGGTGTTTTAATGATGTATTGCTATTCTTGAATTACTAATTTAACGAAACGACAGAGTATTTAAAACTTTATTTGGGCCAAAGTAAAAGTTGCTGAATCAGGGGACATTACCCTGTATATAACAACCGATTGACTTAACATTACAATGAAAAATTGTCAAATAGCTAGTGTTTAAGATGAAGACATTAATGAACTAGAAGAGTATCATCATCAAACAAATTAAATCGATGGTAGCTGACCGACATGATGGGTCAACCTTTCGTATATTTGCTTCCATAGTATGAAGAATAATGCATAAATGTCTTCTAAAATAATGTATAAAAAAACTATTAACTTTAATTCTTAGTTGAAATGGAGACATTGACACTGAACTCTTCAAAACTTATTTCGTCAACAAATAATTATTTATTGTGGAAAGAGCCAAACTGTTATGGCTATTATTTATTGGCCTACATTTGGTTTATTCAACTTTTAATAGAATTGTGAATGAAAACCATTCCTGTGTTATACTTTACACGCCCTCGACTAGATAATGTACGTAAACGATACAACCCTTTAGAGAAAGTCAATACTGTTTAAGTAATTTGATTGTTGTGATCGTATTCAGTTTTGTAAATAGTGTAATAAATAGTGTGTTTTAGATACCTTTTAGAAGAAAATGCCAATAGGCTTTCAAAAGTGGAGAAAAAGGCTAGGACAGAAAACACACTTTGTATTTATCTTGAACAAACCTTTTTACACGAGAATCAGAATTTTATTGCCGTTGATCAAGTTTAAAAGAAATGAGCATTGTCACAATAATAATTTAAAATATTACAGCACACTGGAACTCTTTAGGATACACTTAAAGATTAGATACTTAAAGATACAGCTATTTAATAACAGATGAGAGATAGAAATTGATTTATTTATCAACTGTTATATGTTATCATATTGTATTATTCAAATCATTGTTACAAATCACTGTTGTTATTCCAAACTGCACCATTCATATTATAACTGTCAGAAATGTTTTTGTCTACTCGTTTTACCTCAATTATTTATCTATTGTTGTCAACTGTTAAATTTTATCACATTGTTATTATTATTTCATTCGTCACACATATTTATTTCATTGTTATTATTATACACAGTTTCATTTATATTATGGATCATGTTATCATAGTTGTAGCACTACACTTCCTTTGATCGCATGTAAAACCATCTATTGTACCATGTATATATTGGCGATTGCCGTTTGTAATAAATAAATAAAATTAAAAAAAACAAAAGGAAAAGGTTTTTATTTTCATAACCTTCTTTCATTTTTGTTAATCTCTTGTCGTAAACAGTTTTGTCTAAACAAAAATTAATATAGAGTGTGTTTCCTGTACTTCCCCTTTTCTTTTCCTTTTTTCCTCTAAGTATATTTTTAATATTTTATATACATATAATGCACTTGTACCTTACTTTGCCGTTTTTATGTAGCTAAGGCAGTAATGTATTATTTTGTTTCTATCTGTCTAATTACAGTGGATAAATGTTGTGACAATGAGCTAAATTTTATTTAGGGGTTACGAATGTTTTGGGTTAAATATCCTTCAAGTGATTACGGTAAAATCGAATAACATATTCATACAACTAAATTCAAGCAGGCATAAAAAACATTTGAAGTATAAATCAATATGGTGATATCTTATCTAAACATGTATGGCCAGAATAAACAACGGAAACTAACGCCGGGTTTATTCGCATATACCAAACCGGATATTCCTGTGATAATATTAAGACCTTCTTACACGTTTTTTACTTGATAAAAGTACCACTTGTACCGATGAAATCAATAAACATTCACATTTTAGACTAAGTTTAACTTTTACTGAATATGGCGTTACTTTATTGTAGGATAGGTGTTAGCTTATCAACTATAGTAATAATTTTGTGTGCGCATAAATGTTAAAATATACTAGAATAAATGATAAATATGTCGAATTCTCATTTGCTACTTCGATAGCCCTAATAACAAAACATTGCCGGATTGTCAAAGGAACAATTTCGACTCTAAGACCGTTTGTATAATATGATAGAAAAACTAAATGTTGCCCATCGTTTTCTGATTAAACCGAAAAGGCTTGCAACGAATCATAGAAAGAAATAATTTCAATCTATGGTAGGCCTACTTGGCCATATGGAGAGCAAGATGACATGTTACACCTTTAGGCCTTTGTTTATGTGATTATGTGTATTTGAAGAAAGGCGCCTGTATATAATTCTGGGCACCGCTTATAACATAGAGTACTGCAAACAATGTTTAAAACTAGTTAATGTACTTAAATAAAAAATCTGTTTCACCGGAAGCATATAGAGCTGCTGCATATAAACT
Source organism: Matsumurasca onukii (assembly GCA_018831715.1). Lineage (NCBI taxonomy): Eukaryota > Metazoa > Arthropoda > Insecta > Hemiptera > Cicadellidae > Matsumurasca > Matsumurasca onukii. The sequence goes on along the minus strand of CM032061.1, from coordinate 38,681,943 downwards.
CTAAAACTTGTATACTTTTGTCAAACAGTTATTAATATTTAATAAGGTTCTTTAAAACTTGATTTTCCCAAAAGAACATAGTACTCGAATCGTCGTAATAAGTATTTTGCTTGGCAAGGAAGTTTTACGTTTTGCTTTTATATGCATTGATGGCCCTATGCTTCTATTGAAAAACTTTTCCCATTTTAGTACGTCAATCTATTACTTTTATCATCGTTTGCAAATTTTCCCATATTAAATTCCCTATCTCGCCGGGCTCTATCCGGCAGCCTCTTAACATAAATCTAATGGCTCCATATATTATGGATAAAAAGCACTTTAACACCTATGTGTCAACGCTAAATTTGACGGTTAGGTAAACACAGATTATTTTCCAGTTAACAGATGTTTTGGCAATCACCTGTTCTCTATCAGCTGACAGTTGTAGCAGAAGCCACCGCCTGTTGGAAATGTAACAGCTGAACCAACCACAACACTCGCGACCACAACACCACATCGCACACACAGCACATCCGGTCCCAGCAACCTCCGGCCTCGCACTAACCAAACCCCGCTCCCGCGTCGCTGCGGCTTATATACCGGCTAAAAATACACACTGATGTCATCTAGCGGCGCTGCGATTGGCTGCTGTTGACGTAATGCTGGCCTCTGATTGGCCGAGCGGCGAGCCCACCGCGATATCAGCGCACTCTGATAACGACGCGGCCGGCTGTTAAACTGTCAGGTGTAACGTATTGGCGCCCGCCCGCCGTCATAGACTTTTTAATTAATGGCAAACTCATTAACGCTCGGGGTTAGATTAAGTATCGTGTGATATTTGCAGCGAGTGTTTGCTTCGTACAGATATTATAGGCTAATAATTGATCTGGGTGAAAGTGCTTTTGCTCAATCGTTATAATGGAAACATTTTATATTCTGTTAGGCTATGAGTAAATTATTGGCTATCATTCATTTTCATTATGATCTTCAGGTCAAGCGTTCATTAATACATAATTATAATAATTGATGATTAATTGTGTAGTTTATAAGAATTGGTTATTTAGAATGTATTTAAATTAATCGACTACCCTTAAATCGATAAATTGGTAGGTGTTATATCATATTATATCAGTTATTTAGTCCTTTTAACATAAAAATATAACAATTATATAAAATATGTACAATAAATATATATAAATAGTAATTAACAAATAAAAAGATAAACTTTGAAGTACCCTGTGTTTTAATTTTTGTACACTACTATAGTTTCAGGCATTAGCTATCCAGTGTATTATAGTGTAACGTTTAAAATATCTAGGTTAATAATAAAAATAAATACAAAGTATAAAATAAATATAAATTATTCAAGGCAGGTGATGAACTTTTATCTAAATAAGCTCTTAGTTGTTTGATTTTCAATGTGTTTTTTATGCTATGTATATATTCAAAAGTGGATTTTTGTTGGTTGTGTGCGTTACATTGAGAATGTTTGGATCTGCCAGTCTGATAAGGTATATATGTAGATCTTCTTTGCAGTCAAAAGTTCACCATCTTTTCAAAGAACATCTCAAAGCACTCAAGTAATCTAATAGCACAACAATGAAGTCATCGTTTGCAGATTAAATTCTACAATCCAATCATTCTTATTCAAGTATGGATGAAAATATGCAACTTTTGGATTTTGGGAAGAAAGGTGAACTTTTGACTGCAAAGAAGATCTACATATATAGGCTACCTTAACAGACTGGCAACAAAACATTCTCAACATTCTTCAAACAACTAAAGAGCTTGGTTTAGATAACAGTTCATCACCTGCTAGAATAATTTATATTTATATCATATGTGTTTATTTTATACTTTGTATTTATTTTATTATTATCCTAGATGTTTTAAACGTTACACTTTTATACACACTTGATAATGGGCTAATGCCTGAAACTATAGTAGTGTACAAAAATTAAAACACAGGGTACTTCAAAGTTAATCTTACAAATCTAAATAGTAAATATATAAAACAATGTTTCAAAACATTTAACTAAGTAGTCATTATAAACATATAACATTAACCAAAGAAATGTAATACTTTCCATGATGAATATAACAGAACGCATGTATGTGATACCTTATATAAAGAAGATATCTAATATTTTTAATAATAAAATACATTAATAAAATAATATAATAAAATACCTGAGGTATAAAATACATTTAATTATAAATATATAACATTTGACTAAACGTATGTGATTCGTTTAGTGATAAAGATACTCTATAAAATTTAACTAGGGGTATGTGATACGTTTTATGATAAAGACATAATATTTCACTAAAGATATGTGATACGATTAAAGATAAAGATATAATTTAACTGAACGTATGTGATAAGTTTAGTCATAAAGATATAACATTTAACTAGGGGTATGTGATACGTTTTAAGATAAAGATATAACATTTAACTGGGTATAGTATATGATAAGTTTAGTGATAAAGATATAACATTTAACTGAAGATATGTGATACGTTTAATCATAAAGATATAGCATTTAACTAGGGGTATGTGATACGTTTTAAGATAAAGATATAACAATTAATTGGAGGTATATGGTAAGTTTAGTGATAAAGATGTAACATTTTATTGAAGATATGTGATACGTTTTAAGATAAATATACTGTATATATAACATTTAACTGGAGGTATATGCTACGTTTAGTGATAAAGATTTAACATTTAACTAGGGGTATGTGATACGTTTAATGATAATTGATATAATACGTGACATTTACTTGGAGGTATGTGATACGTTTGATGATTGATAGACATAACATGTAACTGGGGGTATGTGATACGTTTAACGATAAAGATATACCATTAAACTGAATATACGTGATACATGTGATGATAAACATACAACATGTAACTTTGGGTGCGTGCGTTTAATGATAAAGATATAACATTCAACTGAATATACGTGATACGTTTGATGATAAACATACAACATATAACTTGGGGTACGTATACGTTTAGGGATAAATATATAACATTTATTGGGACCCTTTTAATGATAAAGGCCTGACATTAATCAAGGAGGTATGGGATACTTTTAATACTAAATATATAACTGTAGGGCCTTATACTTCTAATACAATATAAGGCTGAGTTTCTTCACTCATAGTAGAGGCTTTTCAGTGCCAATCTGCGTGTCGGCCTGGTCTTTAATGTTGTAACTGTTTTACGCAGTCGGCCCTACGGTTCTTATTCAATGTTTTAAATAACGTGGTTTTTCCTTTAAAACGCTTTTTTACAACATTCAAATGGTTTCTAATGTGAACAGTTTCCGTCTGTATTATACTTGTTTGATAATGCACTTGTTTCACATTGTCGTGTCAGCCGCAAGGGACGCTCTAACCTATTTCTAAACAAACACACAAACAGCATTGTTAGTCTAGAAACCACACGGCCGATATCCATCTAGGAGTCTAGATCGTGGATCCTCCCCTCACGCTCACTTGAGTGCACTATAAACCTTGACCTGAGTGTTGTATAGCAGGTCTGAGCTAGCTCTGGCATCAGCAGGTTAAGGGGACGGACAAGTGCTTCGCCAACTTCGCCATGACAAGTTTGTGTTCGCGACGTGAGTTTGGTGCCAGTGAACATGAATATTTCTATGTCGCTTAAAAAGCAGGTTGATTATGTGCTTGCTGAGTTCTTCCGGTTCAGATTATAGTTGTGACACCGGCCGCGAAAGCAAGAGTTTTGCTGAGACGATTCAATTAGCTTTAAAATCATTGTTGTGTTCTTTTAAATATTTTTATGTCGCTTACAAAATACAATTATTATGTTTATGTTTTACGACTGAAAAACTAGTCAATCAAAGTTCACTTGACAACAATAGACGCTTTCATACTTATTGAAACAGTGTGTCGTTTCTAAACAAAACCGGTAATGAAGTCCATCAATTTATATGGTTGGTAATCATTCTTAGGTCCAAGCGACCAGACCAGTTTACAGTATTATATTTTAGGCTAGGTTTACGGTGATTTTGGGGGCTAAACTCGAATCAAAGTTCTTGTGTCACAATACATAATTTCTTTTTATCCCTTACTAGAAACCTAATAAATTTGGAACCTTTGGATGCGTTGGATACCTAACCTCTTAAGGGGTCCAAACATTGTTCTTCGAATGCTGAACCGCTGATGAGAGTGAAGTAAATGTTCCTCGCGTTATTGTTCACCACCTATGTGAACTACCCCAGGCTGTTCGCCACGCTTGGAGCATGTGACCTCTGATATAGGCGTCACCTTAGCCTAGCTGCTCCCGCGCCTTAGATACAGAGTCTTCTAACTCGTGAGTTTATACACAACTCAAACATGACTAATGCAAATTAAGTATTAAATGCTCAGATAAAAGTCTCTATCCCAGTTTGAAGCAAGACTAAAGATCAGGCACGATGTTACAATACACTAACACTACGTCACAGAAAGATCGATTTGACGACGGAACAAATGGTTTTACACTACGTTAGCTTTAGTAGTTAAATCAAACCCTCATGGTCGAAATCGTATTTACGTCGACACAGCTATACCTACACAGTTTTATAGTTCCACGTGTTTTAAGAATTTATTATGAGGATATAAACAATTGTGTGTTTCTTATAAAAGCATAGAGAACTCGAATTGCTTTAAAACCTGCCTTAACGCCAGTAAAATATGTCTGCAAATGAACATATTATCGACAATTTCTTAAAATTCTAAGAGTTACTTATGATTATTTTTCTTTTGAATGTAAATAGGTACGAAGTATTTGCCCTACTTACTCTGATCGTGCGTTATAACTGGTGAACTACCGGTGTAAACACAAGTACACGTTGATCTTTTACTTTTGTATTTGTTCCTACTTTATCATAATACGGTTAGTTACTACTAAGCTACTAGTTAGTAGTTACTACTAGTTAGTACTAGGTCAGTTACTCTAATATACTCATGTTATATTAGATAATGTGGTTATACCCAATGAGGTGGTGGCCATAATACACTACGGCCATAATATTCTCCAAATTCATAAATCTTACCAACTCCCTTGAAGATATTTTGTATGATACGTTCGATTTCAATTATTAAAAAGAAACAAGTAAAAAAGGTATTACCGTTGCAAAAAAGTCTAGACTAAATGTGTTTTCTTCTCTTTCAAGTTCACCCAGACCAAAATTTTAACCCAGTTTTGAATAATGAAATAAACTTTTCTCTCCTAAATGACCACGCAACTGGAATCTTGGGTATTTTCCGCACCAGTTAGAGTTCCAACTTGTGCATGACTTGACGCGCTCATTGCTTATCTGTGTCGCGAATCGTGTTTGCAAATCATCAGCTGATTGAGCGTTGCGTTTCTCGCCAACCAATCACAGCTCAGAACGCTCTTCTGTCGTCAAATCTCAGCTGATTACTGGAATTTATGAGCTATCTGCCATATTTATCTGAACTGAGTCCAACATTCGATCCGTTTCTGGTTAGGTAATCAATTTGTAAATATTCTACAATATCCAATCGCAGTTACTTTGTTCAAAAATACTTTCAAAATTTAAATTATTCCACCTAAAAATGTTTAGTAAAAGTGTTAAGAAATGTTTGTGGCTTATGTCTAATAAATTGGTCGTATGTCAGTCACAATACAACTTTACTTGTGTAGATTCGACGTTTACTTCAAACTGTTTACCCCCGTTGATTTTATGAATTTAATCACAAAATGCTGATCGTGATGAGTGAGATACCGCTGGCGTGAGTAAATTTGTTTTGCAATTCGTTACTTTAATTACCGAACTGTAACTCTAGTTCGCTCCGCTCACGGCCCCAGCTTTTCGTGTTGTATTATCATGAGTGTTAGACAATGTTCACTGAGCCTAAGCTTCACTTCGGCCTTCGGCCTCAAATTTACATATTCCTTTACTGCAAATGTCCATACGCATCACGATGGGAAAACTCATTTTAAATGTCATATAATAAAATTACTCATTCCGCTGTTATAGAAAAATTAGTTTTTGGCTTCCATTTGTAATAAGCTAAAAGGATTTTCATAGTTTTTGATATATCATAGGTAATCTCAAAATACATTACGGGCTTTTAGTAACTGTAACAACTTTTTGGTGAACATCGTCCCAAAAGAAGATTTCCGGTAATTTAATTTTGCTATCTAACGAACTTGATCGATATTCTTAAAATGAAATGCCAATAGGCGTTTATATTATACTAAAAAACTACTGTGTTTCAAGTTTAAAGCATAAAGTGTTTCAAGTTTTTGTATCTGAACTTGATTTATATATAGAAGAAAACTTAATTGATTTTACCAAATTGTATAGATATTGGACAAAAATACGACCTATGAAGAGCTCACACGTACGTAAAGCCTCCTAGTACATACATGCTCCAAACGTCTCCTGGATCGGGGCTCAGGATCTGTGCTCATCTCATGGTCCCAGTCTTACCACGCTGACAACATGGAATATATTCTTTTTCCAAAAAGAATTCTGTATCAATCATACAATTAACTAAATATTTCTGATTTTATCAACTTTCAAAAAATCAACTAAAACTAACACTAAAATCATTTGATGTTAATAGATAGGAGACGTGTCCTGAGCTAGTTAACAGTCGGAACTCGTTGTTGACTTGTAGCAAAGGTTATGTTATGGTAGGTAGATTGCGCATAGATGTCACATGGCTGAGGCAGAAAAATCAACATATATGTGGCAGCCCAAGCACAGATAGCGCGCGAGGGATTGTTTCAATAGTCCCAAGTAGAGTCAGTGACGGCAAGTTCGTTCTTTCTCGAAAGTCGCACGATTTGGTCACATGTAAGTCATTGACGTCGGACAAGCATGTCGAGCCGAGGGTGGAGAATGGACAAGAGATTGCAGCGCTATATGTCCTTAAACTTCCACATGTGGCATCTATGCGCAATCTACCTAGCATAACATAGTCTTTGCTTGTAGGTAAAGTATACAGTGAACTGTGATAGTGTAAAGATGTCTTCACTCGAGTCCAGCAGCTCAGCTGCGCTCAACTACACTTGACTTTATGTCGCCATTTTATTGCCATCCTCATAAATGTGAAAGCGTTTTTATCATCGGCCTTGACAAGCGCGCTGCCCCCTCGCCTCGCCAACTTCTTCATCTACCACACACTACACATAACACACTACACACATCTTCTAGGACACGAACGACTAGAAACGTGGCTTCCAGTTTTTAAACGCGAATCAAAAGTTTCTGTTGTTGAGACAAACCATTTCTTGACTAAAAATAAAGGAATATTAAAACGTCGATCTGCGAGAAAAATGTATTAAATTGTCACATTATTATTGAAATCACAATAAAATCAGGAAACATTGAAAATGAAGCGTAGGGCACAGTCTTTGGTTATCTTCACGGAAATACTCTTATTGAAGAAGTGGCTAAGTGTAGAATCAAATATTTTGATTTAGAAACTGCTATTACGTCCACTATATGTTTTTCTTCAGGGTTTACAACTAAACCATTCGTTCTCTTTTGGATTACAAATGAATAAAATTAATGTGTAGAGAAAAGTAAAATTCAGTCCAGGATTATTTTTCTTCGTTAACAATATTTAGCTCTTTTGTACAGATGTACTCATCTAAAGGCAACAAAATTTCAACTAATATCGATTACAAATCTTTTAAATGGCTTTTGAACAGTAAGATTGTACGGTAACCATATTCTGACGAAATTTGGCATCACTGTGACGTAAAAGTATATACAAGCTAATTTGAAGAGAAGGTTGATTTCTGACAAATTACATACATTCTGGGCTGGATTTGACTAGGCAATCTATGTTTTTCCGGTTTGGCTATACTCTAATACGAGCAACTTTACTGAAACCACAGATGAGGGCAGAAACACCTAGTTTCGATCTTGGACTGATAGTTTAATTTAGAGTTTGAAATGTTACCGTCAACAACCAACTTCAATTAAAGAATAGTTTAGAGCAAGAAAGACCGGCTGTCAAAAATAAACAAGTGGCGCACCTACAAGCATCAAGGCTGACTACGTGGAAATGACATATGCGAACAGATTGTAGCATTCAGCTGGTGATCTATAACGTACATATTCAACGGATACTCTCATACTTCATATATCGTTAAATCATATCAGTGTCATCAACTAACAACAAATCAGCGCACATATTTATCCTATCCTTGAGTAAATGTTGTGCGTGTTGTAGAGAACAGATGTTATCAATACACATTATCACTTAAACTCACGACACAACACAATAATACATTCCTTACCGTATTCTATTGTGAGTTGTGTGTATTTATACACTGTTACGTCATCGGAGGCTTATTCCTGTACGTTGCACGGTGGTGATCTGTGTGTGTTGGTAAGTATACTTTTGATTGCGAATACTAAGATGAAGATTTTACTCTTTAAAAGTAAAATTAATATTCTACAAAGCCAATGATGATCCACTTCATATACAACGTTTCAAACTGTTTTAAATTACAAAAAACCTCCCACGCAGGCCTAGTTTGCGGACCCGTGGCGGAGTGTGTATTGTGGAGCTCATCACTCCAGTGGCGCGGGTTCGATCCTTGCAGGCACCACTTACAATTTTTAAAGTGGCAATATGTGGTAACGCTAGGTAAAGATCGAGTTTGAATGGTAGAGAGGACTTCATAGTCCTAACTTCGCCTTGTTGAACAAAACAAACTTTAGCTTGAAACATTCTTAATAGGCACACAATCTGCACAGAAAAATATGTTTACCAAAAACTAAACAATCTTTAATTACCAAAATTATTATTTAACATATCTTTATGATCAATAAAGAAACTAACCTCTGTTACGGGCCAGATGGAGCCATCAAGCGCGTGCTGGAGGCAGGCCCAGGGCCGGCCTCAATTGGCGCTCCGCAGCAGATAGGTCGTTAGGGCACTTCTTATCACCGTGGTTAGTGATAATTGATGTCATTGTGTGAAGCGTGGAGGGTTAACCGGTAGAGGTGTGGCTCACACACGCGCACGCACACGCACAGCTTCAACAATGGGTTTAAGCATTCGTCGCGCTCGACACCCATCAAGAGGTCGTTACGGGATTTCACGCTCCATGAGAATCCAAGGCAGTACGTCCCAGGAATAAATTATTGCTGGTTTGTGAGATTTAATGGTCAATGTGTCGCGGTGAGGTGAGAGGGCAAGAGTTGTCGAGTGTAAAGAAAGGTTGAATCTAGAAGTGCTGAAGACTATGTGTAGAGTCTGATCCAAATATAAGATTTTAAAGACCTCATGAAAGTTTTCCTTCAATGAATTTTAAAGCGCAAGATGTTGCCAATGTGCGTTTTCCGTCCATATGTGGTCTACTCGAAAAGGATGTGCTGATGCCTGACGATCAATAGCCTCGCTTATTCATTTTCCCTCTTTTAATAATGAAGAAACCAAGATTTCTTCCTGCTAATAGCATTACTACATAGTCTTTCATATGTATCTTCACCTTTCGTCTATCAGGCTTCAACTCTTATCTTCTTTGTACATCTTCTTGGTCTTGTTTGATCTTCATTGTTGTGACGATGAAAGCTTCGATATTCTGCATTTACCCCTATCCTTCTAACATTTGGCCTACTACAGTACTGTAAAACTCAGATGTAGACAACAAGATGTTGTGTTATTCTTCTCTGGTTCGTTTCATTATCTTACAGCTGAAGAGAGTGCGGTAGGCGTCATCTTCATTCACTGCTCACGTATCTCACTACGTAGCTCCGTGTCCAGTGAGGGTTTGTGGGGTTATAAGAACCAACCTAGTCTACTTCTTATCTAAATAAGAATGGAGCTTTTCGAGAGACAACTAAAACTTGGAACGATCTGTTAATAATTTTGTTTCAGCCTTCGTCCAAACCACCCGACGAAGACAACCATGGACCGTTGTATATAACTCTCGATTTGGTAGCTCTCCTTCTTCCAGATCCATAGTGGGGTTTCGGCTTTGCTACCTCTGCGACTTTCTTTTTTGCAGTTTGTTAATATCTAAGTTTTTTCACAGATCTCCCACTGACCTTTACCTACAGCATTTTCTGTACTAGAAGTACGGCAGCCAGTCAGCCAGTGTAGGAGGTACTTGTGTGTTATTTTCCTGTCGATTGCTGTGTATAACAGAGTCAGAGGTCAAGGCTAGACTGGCAGGAACTTAGCCTACTCGATGTAATAGCGTAGCAACTGCAACTCGCAAATCAACAGATTACACGTTGTGTACTTATGCGACCACACGCCCTGCACACTCCTGTCACACAAGAGAGTATAATCTAGTTCTTTCGGTTCACACTGCGTCAAAACATCATTATAATTTGCTTGAAATATTTCGGTCCCACTGTGGAGTATTATATTCAGTCACTGACTGAAACTGAGATACTTGCTGTTGCTATCCTATTGGTCACAGGGCTGCCTACCGTCCATTGGAGCAGGGATTCCAACTGTCGATGTTCTGGATACCATTGAAATAATTAATGATTACTTTAACAAAGAAGACATTATTAAACTTGAAAGAAGCTGGCAACTAGTCCTGAAGAAGTATTTTCGATAGTGTCACAGCCAATGAGAACAACGACAGTTGTCATTCATGCTCCAATGGACAGTTGGTAGCCTGTAACCAATAGGATCACTATATCTAATCTATAGTTTATTCTATATACAGTGCAAAGATTTGGTTTTAAACATTATTTACATAATTAGATTTTGCTTTTTCATTAGCTGCACATTAAACTGCATGATTAATTAATTCCAAACTTTAAAGTACGTAATTATTTTCTCTAAGTATTGACAACAATGCCGTGCCTGATAAGTGACCAGATGAGTCACTTTAGCTTCTTGTTAATGGTTATAAACTCAGTATTGCAATGTATAAAGATGATAACAGGGTCTATCTTTGCTGTTTCCGGGTCACGAAGAGATGACCGCGAGAATCTATCAAGTCGAGAGATATGACGTCTTCGTTAGCGTTGCCCTGTAATCAACACACCATATAAGGACAGTGGTTTAATTATAACCTTTCATTAGTTCGTTTCGTTTCAATCTCAAACCACCACATAAGCCTTAGTTTGGTAAAAGTGTTAAATCAGTTGTCCTTCCACAGAGCGTTTGTGAAGTTGTATAAGATACCTCTATACTTCTAAACAGCAATAACAGTAACTAAGCAATTACTTACTCGTACTGTTCTACTTCAACGTCTACTGTTCTATGTTTTAAATAAGCAAGTTAGTTTGATGTGGTTTCGTAAAGACAATTTACTTTTAACAGTAAAGAAAGAGTGGTCAGTCCGAGAGACCCACTCAGAAAGATTGCACAGTTCGTGGTCGAGGATTGACCGGGGCAGGTAAAAGTTGCAGCGTTCGTGGCCGTCGAAAACCTCATACCGTACCGCGTTAGTCATTAATGTACAACTTTCCTTTTTTTCGAAACATACGTTAATAATACAGTCAGAAAAGCTATAAATTATTAAATAGTGTTAATTTATTAGTGTAGTGTCTCCAACTAACTACTAAGTTATAACGTACTTTTGTTGTAATGAAAATCTAACCCGTAGGTAGTTATATAAATATGAATACGACTTTATCTATGGTTTGAAATCTGTGGATTTCTTGCGAACAACCGACATGTCCATAGTTCCTAGCAACAGCTGATTTTAGTCTGAGATAGAACAGCTGGTGTAATGTCAGCACAGCCAGCATCTTGTTAGTTGTTCGTGATTTGTGTTGTGTGCTGATATCTGTTATTGTGTGTACTAGGCCTGCAGTTTTCCTGAGAACTGGAGGAAGGTATGCCAATGCCTAATTGGTATGAATACTGGTAGTTGGCAAAACATACCAACAAAATTCGCTGTAATTAACTGTTATCCGTAAGTACTGCCATATTGGAGTCAGCGTGGGATGGTAATTGTCAAGGAACTATGTTATTGTTTCACACTTCAAAGAAGGACCATACAACCTTCTCTGCCAAGAAAACATCCATGCACAGATCCTTTCAATGCAAATGTGTGTTTGTTAATTTTACCCTTGTAAACGACTATGACTTGTAAGCGTTGAAAAGGTTTATACCACTTCCAAAAGCTGTTTTGAGTTTAAATTTAGTCCCGTAGTGCTCCAAAACTGTTCGAATCCACAAAACAATTATGTTTGGTAAAAGAATTTAATTTCAAACTCATTAACACGTAATGGCTATATTTGAAATATTTGTTATTATTTATACATGTCAAATCGTATGAGAAAAACAGGTTTTCTTTTCTCCTTATATATTTTCTCGTGCTAAAAAAACATTTGAATTGGTACGTTAAGGGTTTGAGGTTATTAAAAAGGACAGTTTTAGCTAATCTGTTCATAGTTAGCTTCGAGCGGATTGTCAATTGTCCAGTGAATACAGCGAGAGTTAAGAGTCGTGAGGTAAAACCATAAAAAGGCAATAAAACCTATGTTTAGCTGAACAATAGTGAATGCACGCCAAACCATAAACCAGTAAAGCTTAACCTTAGTTCCGACAACGTAATCAGAAAACCCTAACAGTAATGCAGTATTTAAATAAACACTCAATGCAAGAGACCAGTTATTATTAATGTAAGGAAAGATAAAATGGTTATCTAATTAGGATCGGCAGATTTCCCCTGTCTAGTGCAATTATAATTCCGAAATGAACAAATTTAGTGACACTTTTAACTTCTACAAATTTGGCTGCACGAAACTGCAGCCGACAAAAAAAGTAAAACTTAATTCAATAATCAAATTAGGAAATATCTTTTAATAACTTGTAGAGTTAGAAGACCTCCACCTGTCTTCAACTTATGTTTTTTAAGTTTCTTTAAGGATGTAGGATATGAGTGTAATGTAAACTTTGACCGTTGAGTAGGGACCACTACCTGTATAATTTCTACTACTGTAGGATAAAGAGATATCTTATAAATTAATTTACTCTAGTCTAATAGAGTCACAAAATTATAAGGTATTCCATAGTATGGGGTGCATCTAAACGGAATCTAAATTCAATTTTACTATCCAAAGCGCATAAGGTGTATAGCCAACTTGTCGCGAATCTCTCTGCCGTAATTTGTTTAAAAGACTCAACATCATATGCTTGTCGTTTATGAAGCCATCGTTTTGTGAAATCCCAAAATCTGTTAAGAAGTTGCACTGCTACAATACAAGAAATAGAGAAAACAATTCATCGCAACACCAAGTCTCGCTAGTTGAATGCAACCCTGAATATATTGGACAAGTTTTATTACGCGTTACCGGCACAGTAAAGGTACCAGGAGTGGGCTCATCAGCGCCAACATAAAGTAAGTAAATAAGCTTCGGACCCGTGGCGGGGTGGTCGTAGTGTACGTCTCAGTAGCTCACCACCCAGTGTCGTGGGTTGATCCTCGTAGGCACCACTCTTACAATTTGTGTAACGCTAGGTTAAAATCGAGTTTGAGTGGTGGAAGGACTTCTGCAGGCCTACTTTAGCCTTGTTGAACAAAAAAAACTTTAGTATTTAGTTGAAACATTCTTAATAGGCACAACAATCTGCAAAAATTATTTTTACTAAAAATTAGTTTTGTTACTAAAACTAAAACCTATAAAACATTATAATTGTTATTAAACGGATCTTTATGATCAATAAGAAACTAACCTCTGTTACGGGCCAGATGGAGCCATCAAGCGTGTGGAGGCAGGGCCAGGGCCGGCCTCAATTGGCGCCCGCAGCAGATAGGTCGTTAGGCACCTTATCACCGTGGTTAGTGATAATTGATGTCATTGTGAAGCGTGGAGGGTTAACCGGTAGAGGGTGTGGCTCACACACGCGCACGCACACGCACAGCTTCAACAATGGGTTTAAGCATTCGTCGCGCTCGACACCCATCAAGAGGTCGTTACGGGATTTCACGCTCCATGAGAATCCAAGGCAGTACGTCCCAGGAATAAATTATTGCTGGTTTGTGAGATTTAATGGTCAATGTGTCGCTGTGAGGTGAGAGGGCAAGAGTTGTCGAGTGTAAAGAAAGGTTGAATCTAGAACTGCTGAAGACTATGTGTAGTGTCTGATATAAATATAAGATTTTAAAGACCTCATAAAAGTTTTCCTTCAATGAATTTTTAAAGCGCAAGATGTTGCCAATGTGCATTTTCTGTTCCATATATGGTCTACTCGAAAAGGATGTGCTGATGTCTGAACATTAATAACCTCACTTATTCATTTGACCTCTTTTAATAATGAAGAAACTAAGATTTCTTCCTGCTAATAGCATTACAACCTAGTCTCTCATATTTCGTCTTCATCCTTCAACTCAGGTTCAACTCTTATATTCTTTGTACATCCTTTAGTTGGTCTTGTTTGATCTTCATTGTTGTGACGATGAAAGCTTCGATATTCTGATTTGACTTTGATATTCTGCATTGTCCTATCCTAACATTTGGCCTACTGTAAAACCCAGATGTAGACAACAAGATGTTGTGTTAATTCTTCTCTGGTTCGTTTCATTATCTTACAGCTGAAGAGAGTGCGGTAGGCGTCATCTTCATCCACTCAGTTGCCTACGTATCTACTGTTAAAGCTCCGTGTCCAGTGAGGGTTTGTGGGGTTATAGGAACCAACCTAGTCTACTTCTTATCTAAATAAGTGAATGGAGCTTTTCGAGACAACTAAAACTTGGAACGATCTGTTAATAATTTTGTTTCAGCCTTCGTCCAAACCACCCAGCGAAGACAACCATGAACCGTTGTATATAACTCTCGATTTGGTAGCTCTCCCTTCTTCCAGATCCATAGTGGGGTTTCGGCTTTGCTACCTTAGCGACTTTCTTTATTGCAGTTTGTTAATATCTAAGTTTTCACAGATCTCCCACTGACCTTTACCTACAGCAGATTCTGTACTAGAAGTACGGCAGCCAGTCAGCCAGTGTAGGAGGTACTTGTGTGTTATTTTCCTGTCGATTGCTGTGTATAACAGAGTCAGAGGTCAAGGCTAGACTGGCAGGAACTTAGCCTACTCGATGTAATAGCGTAGCAACTGCAACTCGCAAATCAACAGATTACACGTTGTGTACTTATGCGACCACACGCCCTGCACACAAGAGAGTATAATCTAGTTCTTTCGGTTCACACTGCGTCAAAACATCATTATAATTTGCTTGAAATATTTCGGTCCCACTGTGGAGTATTATATTCAGTCACTGATTGGCTGAAACTGAGATACTTGCTGTCTGCTATCCTATTGGTCACAGGGCTGCCTACCGTCCATTGGAGCAGGGATTCCAACTGTCGATGTTCTCTGGATACCATTGAAATAATTAAAAATTATGATTACTTTAACAAAGAAGACATTATTAAACTTGAAAGAAGCTGGCAACTAGTCCTGAAGAAGTATTTTCGATAGTGTCACAGCCAATGAGAACAACGACAGTTGTCATTCCTGCTCCAATGGACAGTTGGTAGCCCTGTAACCAATAGGATCACTATATCTAATCTATAGTTTATTCTATATACAGTGCAAAGAATTGGTTTTAAACATTATTTACATAATTATTATTTTGATTTTTCATTTGCTTCAAATTAAACTGCATGATTAATTATTTCCAAACTTTAAAGTACGTAATTATTTTCTCTAAGTATTGACAACAATGCCGTGCCTGATAAGTGACCAGATGAGTCACTTTAGCTTCTTGTTAATGGTTATAAACTCAGTATTGCAATGTATAAAGATGATAACAGGGTCTATCTTTGCTGTTTCCGGGTCACGAAGAGATGACCGCGAGAATCTATCAAGTCGAGAGATATGACGTCTTCGTTAGCGTTGCCCTGTAATCAACACACCATATAAGGACAGTGGTTTAATTATAACCTTTCATTAGTTCGTTTCGTTTCAATCTCAAACCACCACATAGGCCTTAGTTTGGTAAAAGTGTTAAATCAGTTGTCCTTCCACGGAGCGTTTGTGAAGTTGTATAGAAACTTCTATACTTCTAAAAAAGCAATAACAGTAATTACTTACTCGTACTACTGTTCTACTTCAACGTCTACTGTTCTATGTTTTAAATAAGCAAGTTAGTTTGATGTGGTTTCGTAGAGACAATTTACTTTTAAAGAAAGAGTGGTCAGTCCGAGAGACCCACTCAAGAAAGATTGCACGGTTCGTGGTCGAGGATTGACCGGGGCAGGTAAAGTTGCAGCGTTCGTGGCCGTCGAAAACCTCCACCGTACCGCGTTAGTCATTAATGTACAACCTTTCAACATACGTTAATAATACAGTCAGAAAAGCTATAAATTATTAAATAGTGTTAATTTATTAGTGTAGTCTGTCTCCACTCAACTAAGTTATAACGTACTTCTGTTGTAATGAAAATCTAACCCGTAGGTAGTTTATAAATATGAATACGACTTTATCTATGGTTTGAAATCTGTGGATTTCTTGCGAACAGCCGACAGTTCATTGTCGTAGTTCCTAGCAACAGCTGATTTTAGTCCCGAGATAATGTCAACAGCACAGCCAGCATCTTGTTAGTTGTTCGTGATTTGTGTTGTGTGCTGATATCTGTTATTGTGTACTAGGCCTGCAGTTTTCCCAGAACTGGAGGAAGATGCCAATGCCTAATTGGTATAAATAATTGGTAATTGGCAAAACATACCAACAAAATTCGCTGTGTAAGTAACTAAGCATCCGTAAGTACTATTGAGTCAGTGTGGGATGGTAACGGTCAGCGAACTATGTTATTGTTCACACTTCAAAGAAGGGACCATACAACCTTCTCTGCCAAGAAAACATCCGGTACAGATCCTTCTAATGCAAATGTGTGTTTGTTAATTTTACCCTGTAAACGACTATGACTTAAAGCGTTGAAAAGGTTTATACCATACTTCCAAAAGCTGTTTTGAGTTTAAATTTAGTCCCGTAGTAACTTTTCCAAAACTGTTCAAATCCACAAAACAATTATGTTTGCAAAAGAACTCTAATTTCAAACTCATTAACACGTAATGGCTGTATTTGAAATATTTGTTATTTATACATGTCAAATCGTATGAGAAAACAGGTTTTCTTTCTCCTTATATATTTTCTCGTGCTAAAAACATTTGAATTGGTAATGTTAAGGGTTCGAGGCTATTAAAAGGACAGTTTTAGCTAATCTGTTCATAGTTAGGCATCGAGCGGATTGTCAATTGTCCAGTGAATACAGCGGAGAGCAGCTTAAGAGTCGTGAGGTAAAACCATAAAAAGGCAATAAAACCTATGTTTAGCTGAACAATAGTGAATGCAGGATGTGACGCCAAACCATAAACCAGTAAAGCTTAACCTTAGTTCCGACAACGTAATCAGAAAACTCATAATACAACAGTAATGTAGTATTTAAATAAACACTCAATGCAAGGACCAGTTATTACTCGTATTAATGGAAGGAAAGGTAAAATGGTTATCTAATTAGGATCGGCAGATTTCCCTGTCTAGTGCAATAATTACAATTCCGAAATGAACAGGTTTAGGGACACCTTCTACAAAGTCTGGCTGCCCGAAAATGTGCCGACAAAAAGTAAAACTTACATTCAACCACCAATTTGGGGAAATATCTTTTAATAACTTGTAGAATAAGAAGACCTCCACTTGTCTTCAACTTATGCTTTTCTGGGTTTCTTTAAGGATGTAGGATAGGAATGTAATGTAAACTTTGTTCGTTGAGTAGGGAACAACTCTGTATAGCTACTGTAGAATAAAAAACATTTCTAAACAATTCTTAAGACAGTCCTTTTAAAATATTTAAAAGGTCAATAAAACTTCCCGTAACAAACATTTTGAAATGCTTTAGTAGTGTTTTGGGTTTATGTGTAATTTCGGAAGATGCGCGCTCAGAGAATAGATCAAGTACAACAATGTATAATTATGTAACTTCCTCATAACCTAAGAATTATTATCAAATTTCCTTTGGAAAAATGAGATATTCATGGCGTCAGTATGGTAAGACCCAGGCCCTGGACCATGAAATGAGCACCAATCCTGACCCCCAGAACACGTTTTTAGCATTTTTTTACGCTTTATATGTAGGCTACAGTATGTGAATACTCTCTACAAGTCGCATTTTGTACTACTTTCATGAAATTTTGTTCAAATGTTCCTTGTGTAAATATCTCGGTCAAGTTCGTTAGCCAGCAAATTCCGACCATGGCAAACCCTTTTGGGGGAGGGAGGGTTCTAAAAATTGGGTTTTAATGCTTTAAAACTCCCTCCGATTTCGATGAAATTTAAAATAAATATAAATGTTAGCATTATCAATCAATATACGAAAATCCTTTGAGTCGTTTCAAAATGGTGGCCAAAAAGTTATTTTCGCTATAACAGCGGAATGAATAGTTTTATTTCAATGATATTTGAAATTTGTTATAGTTTCAAGATATACAATAAAACTTGCAATAAAAGAATACATAAATCTGAAGCCAAAGGCCGATGCGAGGCTGTGAGCCCGTAGCGCCCGAGATAATGGACCACTACAGTCTGAGGCCGAAGGACGAATAGCCTCGTAGCACCCGTAGTAACATAACAGCCAAATACCCGTGAACAGAGCGAATTGGAGTAACAAATTGCAAAGGAAATTCGATTAACTCAAGCGAGTGGTGCTTTAGCGCTTAGCTGCGTGTCGGCCTGGTTCAGTTCCAAAGCCGGTCAACTGGTAACGTCCGTACCTCAGTAAAAGTTTCTGTAAACGCTGGTGTGGCAGGATATGATTACTGAGCCCACGCGAGCGCCACCCCCCTCTAACCCCATTCAAATAACACAATAAACCACCACAGCTGATCGCTCAATTGCTGTTTCCTGTTTACATACCATACCAACGTATTAGCTGATAGTGTTGTAATTTTATATATCTTTGTTTTGTGTAAAGCTTTAGGTATATAGACAGATAAGGTGCGACAACAGCTCAATTTATTGTTATTACAACTAAAATCTAGTTCTTCCGGTTCACTCCGCGTCAAAATATCATAATAACTAGCTTGAGATATTTCGATCCTTGTGGAGCACCATCTTCAGTCACTGATTGGCTGAAATTTGAATAATTGTCATTATTTAGCTGAGGAATTATGAGGTGTCGTAGTTTTTTATTGAGTTGTATTATTTATATACTCGTACATATGTACCATTACATTATTACTTAGAGCCTTATGTTTCAGTGGAAATATGTTCTATTTACTTGCTGGATGGGCTTGAACGTCACAACTCTCTGTTAGTTTATCTTACAGTACTATACAATTATTTATTTATAAAAGATTAACTTAAATGTGTTCTGTGTCTCCCAGTTCGGTAGTCCTCCCTACCTCAAGTTTCGTAGGAGTCTATGTCCATACCCCTTACAAGATCACTCATTCCCTTGAAAATAAACTTGTTTGTAAAATATAGAAACAGGATAGTGTCAATAGTCTCAACTTAATATTCGGAATGTGGAAAACATCGCAACTTGTGGAGTAAACGTGATCGGTTTTACCAAATTGGTGTTGATCTTCAATGAAATAAACAGATTCACGTGTGTCTTTCCGTTAATGTAGACGATACTTCTATGAAGCCAGGACGGAACCCTCTCCCACGTCCTTGGCTCTTGCCACAGAACACAAGGCATATGCTGTACGGTCTGCCATAGCTCAAGAGTTTAAACAAGCTGGCAAGTCGTGCAAGAAGTGCACTGTACAGCTAAAGGAAGCTCTAATAGGCGGTTAGATATCCTAGCTTACAATTAAAAGACCAAGACCGGATTCATTATTACCTTTAGTAAGATTTTAAACCTTCCTAAATCAACCTGAAGAGGGAGATCTTGAAAAAAGAAAATATACGAAGCATGTGAAGACTACCTAAAACATAAATATCAAATTATTGAACTCCATGTGGGTAATTGGCTTAATGATTGGATCCAAAGGAATAATTAGTTATTTTTGTCCATTTCTAGGCACGATTCGGCCTTTCCTCCAAATAAAAATGAAATAACCCTTAGAGTTTTAAAAGGATCCCATCAAATAATTCAACACCACATATATTCCAAATATAATATATATAAATATCCAATATATAATTATATGTATACATTTGTTTTTACTTTTATATTATTCTTTATGTTATATTGTTTTACATTTTACATATTTAATACATTTCACATTTTATGTATTTTTACTACGTTTATTTTGTAGTTGTGTACTGTGTCATTTTGGCAAAGTTTATTTAAATAAACTCAGTTTTGAAAATTAAAATATACTATACGGATCGGGCTGCGGAGTTATTCTGGTCTTCGTCTCACGTTGCTGTTGTTGATTGGATAACTATCATATGTCAGTGATACTACTGAGAACCATTGGCACATCGTGTCTCGCACAAGTCGTGGTACAAGCTTGTCTTCTCATACACATATTCAATTCAATTCACATCTAAAATACACACGCCGATCCGTGGCGGTTTGGTATCTCACGCGTCTCCGGAGCTCATCACTCCGGTGGCACGGGTTCGATCACCGTAGTTACCATTTAAAATTTGTAAAATGATCATACGCTAGGTAAAGGTTGAAGAGGTAAAGGTGGTAGAGAGGACCTTCCAGTTCTAACTTACCCTCGTTAAACAAGTCAAACTGAACATTTTTTCACACCATTTCTGTTCATACACTGTCCAAATCTCAAATAAATCCTTAACTAGCGGGGAATACACCGAAACAAATCGTGCTATGCTGATTACTATCAAGTGATAAAAAGTGCACTGTGGGAGGCTGGGAGCCCTGTTATCAGTGGCCACAGATTGCGCCTTGATGGGTAAAAACTGAGCGCAGCAGATGTCGTCTGTCAGCTGGGCAATGTGCATAGAGTAATGATCCTGGGAGTGAGAGTGCACAGAGTAAGTACTCCGTGGTCGTTGTGCTAATCATATAATATATTAATCTGAGCTGAAAGTCGTACGTATTTCAGCTCGAAAATAGTAACGGATCGTTAGAAAAGACTATTGTTTGAAACATGGAATACATTGGGAAAGGAGCCACACGAAATGGGTTTCGATACTTTTCACTATAGAATTTAGAAAAAACCTACAATAACTTTAAAAATAACCAAAGGAGTTAACCAACCTATTTTGTCAAAGCGCGTTTTAAAATGCTGTTTAAAGTTGTGGGCTTTTAAAACACCGGAAGGATTTCCAACATAAAATTAATAATAACGGATTTTATATCCCTATAATGGGATTTAAAACAAATCTAAAGGTTCAAATCACATTACAAATGAGCGAAGCAAGTTTAAATTTATGCATATATAGTTTTGAAAGAAATGCTCAAACCATGTTCTGGGGTAAGGATTGGTGCACATTTTTTGGTCCCTGGTCTGGGTATTACCATGAGGACGTCATGAATATCTCATTTTTCAAAAGAAAATTTGTAAAAAAACCGAACGAGTAATTTTTTGATCAATTTGTTAAATGTAAAGACAACGTAAACTCTATGAAGACGCCTTGAGGGCCTTTAAGGGTGTGTGTATGTGGAGCGAGTGCACCTTTTTTTCTTTTCTACATTAAAATGTTTACGATTATAATTGTTGTATTGATTAAAATATACTGTCATTACTAATGCCATGACTCTGATAATAACTTAAATTTAACACACATGAATTAAATCTCTTGCCCGAAATCCGAAATGCCTGAAACTCTTTGCTGAAGAAACAACTTTTCCTGCTGCAAACTACGATCACTAGTTTTGCAACTACTGAATCCATCAGATGTCACCACAGACCCTCGACTCTCCCAGCTCACTTCACACCTAGCCAGTGACGTCACCGTCATTACAATTACAATCAATTACTCCGAGATGTGCTCTGAGTAAGTAATTGTAATGCGCTGAGTAATTCCCTGTCAGGAACACCTTTCACGCTCGCATTATACTTATAGGCCGCCATCTTTCTTGTCATATTTGCCACAGAGATTGTATATCGGTCCATTCTTGATGTTTATCACCGCGGAAGGTTAATGCGTTTTACGACGTGAGATTTTTCATTTCTAAAGGAGTGCTTTGAGAGGTGTGTGAAGATTGAAACGTACTCGTTTTAGAAATTGACTAGGGTGATTGTACAAGAAATAAACAACTCCGTAGACTTTTGAACAAGCTATTTTGAGGTTACCTGATAATGGCAGCTTTGCTGTTGAAAGGAGCATCATAATAAAATTATAAAAATAGTTTTTGATTTAAAATTTGTTTTTATATTTTGGAGACATTTGAAACATGCGTTATGATATGAGGTGAACGTTATTTACGATTTGGAAAGGGATTGGGGAGGGACATGTGGAAGGGGTATGCATATGGGAGGGGTCATATTTTGAGGGCTGTTGAGTCGACGCAATCGTAGGTTCAAATCCATCGTCAAACCCCAGAAGTGAGTGCTCTCTGAGGAGGCTTTTTTCACCAAATATGTTTTCCTTGGTGCATTTTTATTTCAAGGTCCACCGATACCAGCTAGACCGAAATTAATCATTTTCTCTTTGAAAATTGAGTATTATTACAATAAGATGAGAAGCCAGAATTAATTATAAAATGAATCAGCTTGTTAATACTTATTAGCTTATTGGTGCGGCTTATGGATGTTGTTTACCTCTTTAATTTACAATCACCCCGTACAATAACAAACAGCTCCTCGTGTATTTAAACATTTAAGAAAAATAATAGTTCGCACAAATAAAAAAAACATGAATTTTGAACATTGTGTTTGCGGGTGAAACAAAGAGGGAGTACACAAGTGTACACGTGTTAGGTTTCTACTGCGTCTATTTTCACGTGCACACACATGTAAACTGTACGCACACATTAATCGCTAAACGTCAGAGATGCCGATGTGTATTTGTAGCGTGTAAGTGTAGAGTTAGTCAAAACATCGGCCAAGAGCTTGTAGTTGTCAACGCGCATGTCAGAAGCAGCGTGTCAACCTCGTGTACTCGTAGAATCAGCTGAGACAGATACAACTGTGGACTGTTTATTTACCTAGCTGAAGGAGTAGGTAGTTATTTTGAAAGTTGGCATAGTAGGGTTGTGTTTTGTTATTTTCAATTCTAGTGAACCTCACAACAACTACTATTTAAACTTCCCAAAACATAGAAACCCCCGAGGTATCGAAAACCAAATGAATTTAGGGTATCCTAGTGAATTGACCAAATACTGCTCGATAGGTTTCTAAAATGATATTAGCCAGAAGGCTTATTTGCCATATCCAGTTATTGGACCAGTTATTTTTTCTATTTCTGAAACCCACCGAGCAGCAACTTGTTGTAAAAGCTCTTGATACCCTATAACAAAAATGTAACCGGTTATACTTGGAATCTGACCAGCTGAGCAGGAGGCAGCTAGTAGTATGATTGAAAATGTGTATACGTTCTAGGTCTTCACTCAGAAGTATCGGTGACTTGTATTTGCATGCTTGTTTCTTGAATGGATCGCATCAGAGATAAAAATATGCGCTTAATCTGTGATCACGTGCTTGGGGGTTTTCAAACGAAATCTTTGTCTTGCCTCCCAAATACCCAAATACTCTGAGTGTGAGACGTGGGTAACAATACTCTTAACGCATGTTCTAAAGCGAGTATCTCTAAAATGTTCAGCCGTTTTAAAGTTTAGGTGAAGGTAAAGAATTTTCAAATATGTTTGATAACTTACTAAACTCGCTAAAATATGAAGATTTTCGTCTTGTAATAAAAAAATGGTGACAGTTGGGATCTTGGTTTCGACTCCTAACTTGACGACTTGATTTCTAGAATTCCTCCTTTATATTTCTTTAAAGGTTTTATAAGGTTCCTCCTTTAAAAGTTCATTTTCCAAATTCTCATTTGATTTGAAAGGAATGAGTGCAATAGTTACAGTATAATGCCGTCTTGGCCGTGCGACAAATTTGACGAGAGATACATTTAAGTGAGGTTTGTGTTTACGGGAAACATGTGCGCCAAGTGAGAGGTGTACTTGCAATCTCATCTTTGAATGTAGGAACATTAATTGAGACGGGTATCAAGTTAATGAAAGTTGGCAGTTCGGTTGATGGAGTTTTTACAACTAACGATGGTCTGATTTCTAAATTGAAGATTAAAACTACATATGGATTATTGGGTCAACGTAATTGGGGTTTCAAGTGTGGCTTTTTAAGTATCCGGGGCTCAGTAAGTACATTTGGTAATGGTTTCCTCCAGTTTTTCAGCCTCAGCCTGAGGAGTCGGTGTAGGAGACTCTCATGAAAGTGAATGTAGCTCTGCTGCTTGGTGTCATCAGTACACTTGCATCATCCGACACCCTTCACTCCGCACGGGCAGCACGGGTTATACAGAGCACCAATATACATATACGGGCTGCAACACATGCATGAGTGGCCGAAACATGTCCATCTACTCCTTGAGCTGACTGAAATAGTGGATTCATTTGCTAACGAGTCTAACGAAACTGTGACTACTACTATGTATAATACAATCATTAACTGAAAACGTACAGCAGCTGAAAATGGCTCGTTGGATTCGAATGAAATTGTATACTTTGCATTTGATTTAGTATGTAAAATATTTTTTACATGATGTTAAACAAAATTTATAGGCGTTTGGGGGTTTCTTCGTTAAATGCTTGATAAAACTTATTTAGGTTCAAATAATTACTCATTTAAAAAAAATATATATATACTCATTTTAAAACTATATACACTTTTAAAATAGTAACTATTTATAATACTCGTAGCCTATAAAGTGCGGATTGAAGCTTCATTTTTAATACTTTACTTTCATATGGGTTTCAACTCTAAAAGTACTGCTCAACTTTTACGTGCTTCAAAGTAAATTTTTGTCAAAATGTAAACAAACAATGGGAAAATTGACTTTTTATTAAAATTTTAAAACTTGCCAAACGTTATTACAGTTAGCTTGAGCTTGGGTTGGGTTCGGTCTTGCTGGAGAGTCCCATCTTCAGTCACTGATTGGCTGGCATTGAGATACTTGCTGTCTACTATCCTATCGGTCACAGGGCTGCCAACGGTCATTGGAGCAGGGATGCCAATTGTCGATGTTCTCAATGGTTTGGCACTATCGAAAATACTTCTTCAAGACTGGAAGGCCATCTACTGGAAAATTCAATGCTGTCTTTCTTATTGAAGTGATTATCATTTTTAATTATTTCAACGGTTTCTCGGCTGTCTCTTTGGTAATAATGTGAAATGTTCGCCAATACTTTTGCTTTGTCAAATCCTTCTGCATGTTTCGTGTTGTAGCTGTATTCTGCTATGGCTGACTTTTCAACATCTTCGTGTTTTGTGTGTCTGTTGTGTTTCTGAACTCTCGTTGTCTTACATACATCTGCATTACGCATACGGTACAGTGTGTAATACATAAGCATTGTCAACTGCTCGTGGATATCCAGTATAGCGGGAAGAGCAATTCCAGATTCCGGCACGAACACTACTCTTCAATCCACATATTCTAATTAACCCCGGTTCAGTTCAAGGCTCCACATCTCAGTTCACAGCTATTCTCCATTCCTTCATCAACTGGAATTGTCTTCAACTCCTACAATCAATTATTCTATTGGCTTCGTTCACTTTTGCCTTCTAGCGTTTGTTTAGATACATGCGGCTAACTGTAGAAGATCAGTGCTGTATAATACTTATGCTCCCCTTGGATTTTTGTTAATCAATTGCTGGCTTGACATATTCTTCAATAAAAGCCCATTAGTTTAATCTTATTAAACCATTACAGTTATTTTTATATTTCTTATTTTGTTGCTTACAATTTTAAAGCTGTGAACGTATCAGAAGAAAATCCAGTCTATATTATAGCTGCCAATAACCATCAAACACGGTTATTAATTAGCGGCCAGTTTCACTAAACTAGACTTCAGATAGTGTGGCTCATTAGTGTGCGAGTATTTATCGCCGTGAGGTTGGCAACGTGTTTCCGTAATCAGCTGCAGAGGTTGGTAGCGGTGTTCCTTGATCCCTAACCTCTGCAAACAGCTGAGAAGTAACACAACACGTTTCGTCTAAATGAACAGAGATAACCGACAACTTGCCGCGAGTAATTGGATAATATGTACCTGGCCGAGTGAAAAGTACGAGCAATGAACATGACGGGCAGATTTGGTTCAAATCATCGTCGCGTCGCCACTTTACTTAACCATGAACCAAAGAAGGTTCACAATTAACCAAAGAAGGTTTGTGGTAAGTTTTAATATATAAATATTTCTTTAACATAGCGTAGTTGTAACTGATAAAAATGTTCCGGCGAATCAGCTAAAGGATTGTAAGAATTAGTTAGTACATTATGCTGCATAAAATTTGGAAATGATTAATGATTTCATGATTCATGGAATGATTCGTTTAGTTACATAAGGACTAACTTAGAGGAAGTTTACGCTCAATTTAAAGACGATTTCATAATACAAAAACCTGTTACGGAACGTACAGAACTGGCAACATCGAAGGCTCTTAGATAGTCAACTATTTAAGGATTTTAAAGAAACCTTAATAGTTGTCTAGGATTTTTAAAGCGTTATCCCTCCTTTAACCGTCCATGTTCAACCGCATCCGCAGGGAAACGCAATACGTACGACCTGACCTGATATTCAGGGTCTGTTTGTCATGAAGTCACCTGTAGCCACTCATATCACTGTTACGTACCCCTTGAAAGCTAAAGGGACGAAGTCTAGTGTAGCCGGATGGTAGAGGAAAAGTACTCGCAAACCAAATTGTATAAATATGAAAACTTAAGAATGCAAATAGATAAAACTGTATTAAACTATAAATAATGTGAACTACTATAGAGACTAGGTGTCACTGGGCTATGGTTTACAATCAAAGTGTTAATGACAACTTCAATATTTGTGATAATTACATATCAAGCGCTAAATATTACCTAAAGTGATTCCATTTAAAATTTAAGCTAATGAAATAGTATAAAATTAATTTCAATTAATGTGTGGCTACTAGAATCGCAGGAGCTGAGAAAATAAATTTTGGAAATAAATTAAAACGAAAAGAACATAAAAAATAGCGTTGGGACTAAGGTTTGGATTGAGACCTATCTCCCCAGGGGCAGCGTCGTAAAGGGGTCCATCACACTTATTTCTCCTAGGCAACTGAACCCCGAGGAGTATGCCAATAAATAACCTTTAATTACTTGACTATCAAGACAACCTGGCCATCATTGCTATGATAACAAAGAAGCAGTTCTGCAAGCAGTCAGCACAACCAAGTAATAATAATGTTATGAAAATGAATAAGTTGATAATCAATACTGAAGGTAAAAGAGATTCTTTTCTAACTGGCATAAAATATTAAACCATGAAATTTCTCTCTGTTGTTATATCACGTTCAGCACCAGGCTAGAGCTGGGGTTCTGGACTAGATACTGTATAGCCCCCATGTGGCTGGACCGGACAGAGTAAAGGACAATGTTCAGACAGACAGAGTAAGTGTTGGTATGATGACTATTAATTACCCGGTTATGTTTCAATTAAGCGCCACAGTTGGCAAGAGTGTCAGTGTACACTGTACAGCCCACACAATGCAACCTTACACTCGTACTGTATTCCACACTTAAACATTTCGGTAACAATTATTGATTATCACACGCTAAATATGAAAGATAGAAGTCCTATCGAAATGGTTTAATTTTCCATCTTTGTCTATCGAGGATTGCGAAAGACCTTATGGTGGAACTCACATCGTTGTTAAGTTGAAAATATCAACTTTCACAGACTCTAGTTCTTCCTGTTCACACCGCGTCAAAACATAATTACAATTAGCTTGAAATATGTCGGTATTGCTGTGATCATCTTCAGTCACTGATTGGCTGAAACTGAGATACTTGCTGTCTGTTACTCAAAATCAAGATCTTTATTGTCAATTAACAAATTATGCATGACAACGTCAAATATACCAAACATGTTTTATAATTAAGGCACAAATAAATTATTTGATGTAAAAAATAAATTACAACCGTATCATAATTTACATTAATCAAATTTAAATTTAAAAACGTCAACACGATAAAATTCCTGTTCAATAAGAAACAATTTTAGTTGTCTTTTAAATTTTAAGATATTTAATTCGTTTTTTAAGTTGAAAGGTAGTTTATTGTACATTTCTATTGAACAATGGAATGTCTGGTGCTCATAAAAAGTAGTTCTGTAACGAGGTAGGGCCAATACATTGGACCGCCGAAGATTGTACCCTGAAGGGGCACAGTTTGGAAATGAGCTAAGATTGCTTTTCAAAAACTAAAAATGTAAATAAATGGAAATGTTAAAATTTTATTTTCCCGAAATTTACCTCGGCAGGAAGCCTCTGTTTTAAGTCCTAGAACAATGCTCTCTTTTGAATTTTAAAGATTGCCCTCTCTCGAAAACTATCAAACGTACAGTACGTTGCGTTTGAAAGTCAACGTTTATAGACTTGCTTTCCCGTCATAAATTCATAATGCCAGTAATTAGTTAGAGATGTAAAAGACAACGCAACTCATTAAATTTCAACTTAAAGTTGTGGTAAACCCCTGTCTTTTACATTTAAAGAAGCATTTTTCACTCTGTCATGATTTCCTATCAAGCTAAACTGCCACGATCAAACGAGTTTGACAAGTAGCCTAACTATACTCGTTCAAGGAGCCAAGTCAATTTTACGATACTTGAGAACAATACATACGAACGCATAAAACTAAAGCATATAACTTTGAGTAACGATTTTATCTTAAGTGTCGGGTTGGAACAGCAAAGTTTAAAAGCTTACCTAATTTATTTACGATCCCTATAACGTTCTGTTTCAAATCAAACCTGGCAGATAAATCCAACAAATTGCTCACTTGACCACTTTAAATCAGCGTAATTCACTCACTTAGTTGTAAAAGCGGTGAATAAATCACTTACATTTGATCAGATCATTGCATTGAGCGGTTTCGTGAGGAGTGAAGCGTGCAAGGGTTAACCTTTAGCGAAGTGAGTGTGATGGATCTCACACGCTGAGGCAGTGCTGAGGCAACGTGCTGAGTGCTGAGTGACCACTGCTGATAGTCGACACACGACACTTGTTAAACACAGAACACAATGGTGTTACCGATAGTTCGTTAAATGGGATATCAAATGGAACCGTTTTCCTGACACCACGATTAGGTTTTTATGTGATGTAAAATGCTGTGCTAGTTTCGTACGGTTTATATCAGGTACTTATTTTATCCCTTAACTTGTATAAGTTGAAAGTTGTTAAATAAATGCTTATATTTTAAGTACACTATGGAGATCTTAGAATACAAAACAACAAAAATACCAACCATCCTTTGTGCCAGGCGTTTGTTTTGTCTTTAAAAGTAATAAAAACTACAAACTGCTTCAGTTACAGGAATCAGTGTTTTGTAGAGAAGATAAAACATTTTTTTAACCATTATAGCGTAGCCCCGAATGTAAAATATAATACGAACATAATAAACCGGGCAGAAATTGGTAAAAGGTTTAAGCAGTTATTCGAAAATGCAGCGTCATAATTTGTATGCGGAGATCTGGTTGTAAATAACAAATAATAGTCACATTTATTGCGTTATTAAATTTTTACAAAAAGCTCATCGTAACCATTCAATTATTTAAACAATTTGTTAAGAATATTGTTCGTTTTGAATGTACGCCCTACAAAATGAAGGGTTACATGGTATTGGCTCTCCTCAGAAACTTTAAACCTACCCACCAACTCTCAATACCTGAGGTGAAACCCTCGACCGCTTAAAGAGAGGTTCCTTCACTGATATCCAGAAATTGTTTGCCTTTCAAAGTTATGTTGTAGGAGAGATACTTTTGAAACTCCCTGTCAAAATAACTGTGCGCTGTAGAGCAGTAGAGTGAGGTGCTTCACGTTTCTGCAGCCGCAGCCTTGACGCGGTGTTCCTCAGGGATCAGTGTTGTGTTCACTGCTGTTTACTGTGGGAACTGAGCTCGTGACCGAGTCTGGTCCATTCAAACGTCTGCCATTCATGGACCGGACCATCCAACATAACGTGGTGCAACCACTCCGCCGTCACCGCGCCAGTAGCGAGCGCGTAGGCGCTATGAATGCGTTACATCATCTGAAAATTAAATTAAAAATCTTTATCGGTGGTGAAGTCAGGATTCCTGACTGTATTGTTATTACTATGTTATATTTATTATATATACATCTCCTGTCATGTTCATTTTTCAAATACAGTACTGTAAAAATTATCACTCATTACTATGTAGTAGTTTTTTTCACACTATTTATTGCCATCATATCTGTCTAAATCCAACTCTTCATCGTCAAACCGTTTGTGTTAATTTAGTCCCTTGTTGTTACCCATAACCACTCCGAACATTAAGCCCAGGCAAAAGAATAAGATGTATACAAAATAAAGTACCACAATATTCGGGGTGGATTGGACGAAATCGATATTTCTACCTATAATATAAATACTGTCATTTGTTCATCAAGCATGATAGTTTTTGAAAAAGGTGTATACCGTTTATAAATAAACAAATTCCTCTTCCAGTAATCCGGATTTTTCGCCACAAATTACATGATTGGTCAACTGTTGTTTTCAAATTAGTCGAAGTTCTTAAAGTTAACTCTTAGGCTTTCGCGGCTGGTGTCACAACTCCCGGATCACACCGCGTCAAAACATCATAATAATTAGCTTGCGATAATTCAGTCTAACTGTGGGGTACCATATTCAGTCACTGATTGGCTGAAACCTCTTAGGTAGCTTTAGCCAATCAGTAACTGTAGATGGTACTCCACAGCGAGACCGAAATATTTCAATCTAATTATGTTGTTTTGACGCTGTGTGAACCGAAAGAACTTGACTATAGAAGTTCACGGTAGAAGTTCATAAAGGAGCTTGTAATCAATTAAATACTCTTAGGTGCACCCGCTGCATTCTACATTTGTACCTACGTCACATCCAAATGGATTGTCTGATTCATTCCCTGATCACAGTTCATTATAGTCAAAACCCACAGGGTATAGAAACGTGCATCGTAGCAAACATACTCTTCATGCACTTTAGACGCGCACTAAGAAAGGAGTTCGAAACGTTTTAGCTCAACCGCCAATTTGCCAAACAAGGTCAAAATTAAATTTGTGTTAAGCTTACTCCAATAAGACTTCGAGTCTTGCCATCCCCAGTAAGTAACAAATCCCCAGTTACATTCGGGGAAAACGGTGGTCTAATATAGATGAATTGTATGCCTCTCAGGAACGACAACACTCACAGTACAAAAACTGTGTGAATCTCTTCCTCTTCTTTGTGCGCGATCACCGGTCAGTCAGATGAGCGTATTCACTATTCTCACCTCCGCGTATGGTTTATGACTAGGCTAACTGAGGCCATGCGGTCGGATCCCACGTTTACAAAGGTTAGCTTATAACCCTCAGTACTCACTAATTCACACTTGCCAACATAACAACTACAACTAACAATTCTGCAAACCTTTAGCGCCCTCTTGACCTTTACTCAGCCCACTGCACTTTCCGTTGCACCTTCAAAGTTTCTGTGCGATTGCAGGCATAACTCACCGTGTGCTGTTTATAACGTTGCGTACATGTTAGGTTGGCATTTCAGTATTGGGTTTGGTAGTGTTTGAAAAAGGTCAAATTTAAAAAGGATTTTCCTGTAATTCAGTTTATTTTTCCCAAACTTTTTGAGTTTTTCATAAGTGGAATCCATATAGTTGAAAATATTTACCGACATCCATGGAACTGTTAAGTTTCATTGACTAAACCCTACCCAGATGAATACTTTCAACGCTGGGATCTGATTTTGCGCGCTCCTGTTTTCCGCCTAACTTATAAACTCTCGTTGAAAGGGTCAAGTGGCCAAGATAGTCACATTACTGCACTCATTTGCTTCAAATATCGATCAAGAAGTGTAAATATATTCTTTAAAAAGGATATATTCAGTCCATCAATGTTCAAAGTCGGCTTTTGAAACGTCAAAACCTAGAATTGTAAAGATAACTTTAAAGGGAGTGTTTCTCGCTAAAGTTTTAACATCAGTATAATTATGAGATGTCGTAGCCCAAATGTTATAATGCATTCCAGCTGTTAATTTTGAGTTTCTGTATTTATAAAACTGAAAATAGTGTACCAGTATTCGAAGAAAAGTACAGTTTTTACATGCAGCGATACCAACTAACCTCTTTGGTAAACTAATAGAGAGCAAACACCAAAGCCAAGATTACAATATCGTATTAGTTTTCTTACAGTATGAATATTTATTTAATTGAACCTTATTACATTGATTTAAAATTTATTTACGTAGCAAAAGTGTCATAGAATTGTGAAAGAATTATGATTTTAGTTATGTTTGGTGAATCGTAAAATATTGCGTATCCGATTCCAACTTTAAATTAAGAAAAATCGTATCCATTTATTATTTTTCTGATTCTCCTTCTCCATTCATCCGCCTCTACTCTGGTGTACTCTCGTCCCTTTTTTCCTATTTCCTTTAATTCTTCCTTGAATTATAACGTCTATTCTTTCCTCAAGTTATAACTCGATCGAAGTTATAACTTTATGACTAAGAGTACATCTTAATTTTAAAAGATGAATCTCTTGAATTAGTTGTCATCTCTTCTGTCTATATACCTAAACCACTTCGTTATCTTCTCTTCTGTTCAGTTTTCCTTTTCCAGAATTCTTCTTTTACCCATTTTCTCCCTGTATAATTTTATTATTTTGTAAGTCTATACATCCAAGCGTCAACTCTTGTTCTTTTGATTAAATATCAGACTTCAACATCGACGTTGCTATCAGCATTACTCCCTTGTTGACATCTCCTAATATTCTACATTAAAACCCAAATTACACATCATTACACTCAGTATTCAATTTGAATGGTGTTCATTTGAAAACCATCTATCATTCGATATCATTACTCAACCTGATTCGGCAAAAGTACGAAGCATAACAGAAATTTTACAAAAACTTAATACTTTGAATACATCATTTCTCTGTTTCTTTAATATAAACTCCCAAAAGTTGGTTTAAATATTCGTGGCCCGCGTGGAAATGAACTGGTCCACTCTCTTGAGTCCGCTTATCCAAACCATTCAACAAGAATGTGATTTCGAGTCGCTGTTGATAACTTGGGTAAAAGCTTTAGCTAATTCAATCTACAAGAGAAACATAACTCAGCCACTTCATGGCTCTAGGACAGAATATATCACAAAATAAGTTTTTATTTTATATCATACGTGTTTTTAATGACCCAATTATGTTTTATCATTAGCAATAACTGACAATATTTATGTTTCCGTTAAATAAAGTATAACAAAAACTTCATTAAAAGCAGGCCTAATTAAACCTTAACTGCTACAAACCTAAAATTTACATAAGGTTTAAAGAACCATTTTATTTTATGCTGTTGTTAGAGCTGAGAAAAACGATAATTGAGAATAGAGCGAAGAGCTATGAGTTTAGTTATTATTAAATAGGTATAATGTTCCTATAGTTCGCGTAAGACAACATTGGGGGTAAATACTATTGAATCTATTGGTCCTAAAACCTCATTTCTTCAGAGCACTGCACTTTAATGTCCGACTCACACTTCTTCTTTAACTTATGAACAAAATGTAAAACTTTCCTTGGCCCACCTACAGCATTCCCAAAAGAACATAATTATTGGCTGAAAGATATATACCTTCTTCCTGTGGTTGTCCAGCACTTGGTGTCTAAAAATTTATTATGAAATTTTAATGAACATATTATATTGTTATTCATGATGCCCAGTTTGCAAAAGTAATAAATAGTCTACTAATTTTAAATGAAGACTTCAAAAGTTGTATTGCTAAAAAACTACACTTTCTTTAAAATTTCTGTTTTTAATTTTACTTTAAAACCAACTAAGGGACACACTGCTATCTGCTTCGTGTTCTCAAATTATTTACTTGCAGAAAAATAACTTTAAACCCCTTGAATTGTACAGGAAAACACCAAACGCTGGCTAATGCAACACTTTGATCAGATTAGCATATTGATGTGGGAGCCCGGCTCAGACTGCCTGCGGATATACATTCAGTGAGTGTTACCAAAACTGTGGATATACAGGGTGGGGGCGTATCCCGGAGCGGGGGACCGCGCTGCGACTTTAGACACGCCGGCTGGGAGGTCTGGACGCCGTGGAATCAATTCACAACATTGGTACCAATAACACAGCCACAGTCCGACCTCGGGTTCAATAAGTAAATGGTTGTTTAGAACATGGAAATGAGAGTGAAAACTGGCATAATCGGAAACATCCGAGGTTTGAGTTCATTTGGTTCGTAGCTTTGGAAATTACTTTTCTGAGGAGCGGGCCAGGTTGTTCAACTAGAATCACACAGAGTAGAGTTAAACAGTGAAATTAAACCATTAACCATTACTTGGTCAAAACTCTCTTTGTTAAGTTAGTACTCCCCTTTCAAACATACTAAAATATCAATCAATGTAATAGTTGAAAAGTATGACCACAGTACTTCTTTCAGCGATGTCAGTATACAATATACTTTAATAAACTTTACGTTCAGGATAAGAATCGTTAGGTGGTTTCAGTAGTTTCCTTTGTGAGAATGGATACAAAACAAACGTTCTAGGACATTTGTTAACAATTTCAAGGCGCCCCAACGTTGTTCAACCATCTCTAAGTTAGTGTGCTGTTGGAAAATATTTTACAATTCTATACAGTAGTCACCATTTCAAATTATGCTCGTATGTTTTTCCTACTGACAAACCCACTTCTGTAGTGTCGGAGATACAATATATTAGTTGGATTTTAAAAAGCGAAATAACGACTAGGGCGTTAACAAAGTGTTTTCCAACTCAATATTTATAGGAACTTTTCAGTTATTTACATAAGAAATCAAGCACTGAAGCTGTACCCAATTAAAAATACCTTATTATTACCGCAGTTAATAAACCAAGTGTACTGCGAATGATGACACTATTTCTACCAACAATATTGTTTTACTAAACACATACTAACAGCAATATTGCAGATCGATGAGCACAGTCTGGGTAACCCTACACCTACACTTAGTGGAAGTACTGCGTGCTGCGTGCTGATGGAGGCGTGGGTGCTGATCACCGATACATGCGTCAGCAGCTGCCTCAGCGTGGGAGCGCGACACTAGCGCTACTCGGAACTGTGGCCGAGCCAGACACTACGCCGCCCTCCACAGTTTAGTCTGCGAATCTGCTGATCCGATTTCACTTAGTGTGCTGATTCGTTCCATCGGCGATACTGGGAAACGAAGAAGATTATGTATGCTCATATTTAGGGGTTCCAGAAAACCGTCAGACCGGCATCAAGACAATAGCATCAATAAACGGTCCTAAGAAGCGGGCGTTTAGCTCATAAACCATTTTATATTAGATTAGTTCAGGATCAAATTGCTCTATCGACAATAGGGTAGAAGTTTTAAAACTATTCCTGTCATATGTCGCTAAATTTAAGGTTTACCTAAAGGTTAGTTGGTTATTTATCCGACTTCAAGCAGGAGGAGGCTACACAGTTTTACCTGTAAACTTATTTTGCAGTACTATTATAGTGATCCACTAGTAGGAAACTATTGAAATTTGTACAGTCATTACATGTTGAAAAAACTTAAGAACTGCTCACTACAATTTTAAATAACAAACCCATTTCTTTTGCTGTTTAAAGGACATAACGTATTTTGCAATATTTTTGTTTTAAACTGTTTCAAATAAACTTATTTCATGTGTATTTTGTAACCATGAAACCCCGAATCGCTGTACCAAATTTTTACTAAACGATCTTCATATACAAAACTAAAAGCTCTTGGACACGTAAATGAAGGCGTGGATTATTTTAAAACATCGGTATAACAATGTTGTCAGTTTGCGTTGTGTTGAGAACGCTATGCGGCTGGAAGGGGCTAACTAGCAATGTAGCTACACCCGTGTACTGCAGGACTTGCCGTGATAAATATGCAGGCGCTCTACTCTATCAATGCAAGCACTACGAGTACAATGTTACCAGTCATGTATTTATAAACTAAGTAGCCACCGCTTTATGTCAGTTTCATTGGTAATTGTTGTAGGGGTGCACTATTATTAATTAAATAATATTAATTGATCAATTATTATAAACCAACTGGAAATTTTGGTAATTATTATACCTGTCAGAGCCTACAAAGACCACAAATACAACCCACGATATCTTTGTGCAATAGTTTTAAAAATTAAGAAAGGTTTTTTTCAATTTTAATATTACTTTTATAATGATTACGGGGTTTAATCCGAATTTGGCAAAACGCTGCCTTTCACTGAGTTTTCTATCTCTATATCTAATACGCAACGAAACCCAAAGTATTAACACTTTACACTGGGGTTTGTTGTGTTTTGAATGTACTATATGAGAGATTATCCAGATGAGCTGTTATGAAGGATGGCAAGGCTTACAAATGTAGTACAATTACCGTAAAATATCATATTATTACTTGAACGATCTAACTCACTTAGAGAGCCGGTTGTTGAATGAATGAATGAATGAAAATTATTTACTGGCGAAGTTAGATTATGTCCTTCTACCACTTAACCACGTTAAAATATACAATATAATTACAACAAATCAATATACATTCCAATATAAATACAAGTACATTACAAAGATATTTCAAAATTAGGTATTTAAATATATCATAAGACAAACTTAACCAAAATTTCTGAAGAATAAAATAACTTGATTTAATGAACATAGCCCTAAAACAGCCACACTAAACCTTTCATACAATCCACTCCCATAAACGCACACCAACGACCCCGACCATACCACAGCCCCCAGCATACCGTCCCTGACCATACCGTCCCTGACACCGTTGTCAGGGACCGTTGTCCCTGACCATACCGTGGTTGTATGGTTAACTATATGGGTTGCCCGATGGGTTTGACTTAAAATAAGGTGTGACTTTGAAAATACTATATCCCTTCCCAAAAACTTGATTTATCGTTAAATGTACTTAAATGACTTCGCTGACTAATTTTTCGAAATCCTGATTAGTTAGTAATAATATAAGGAATTAATATAAGACATTTCTTTGGTTGGCGGGAGGTTTGAAAACTAGTTGGTCCACGTCTTATAAATAAGAAAATGGAAATTCGGATCAACAGAGTCACTATCGCGTTTGATGCATTTTAAATCAAATTTTATTTCATAACAATGCGATGTAAGGTGTTCCAAAAGAAATGTATGCTTTCTTACGGAGCAAAATTCAAGCTCACAGCAACTACTGCGCACTCTTAAACTTGAAACCGCGTTGTACTTGAAGATGCCACTCCTCCATTCCCAAAACGGAGTTGGAGCTGAATATTTAGCCCAATCACCTGTGTAACCGGCAATCCGGCAACCTCGCTCACTGTATCGAATCCAGCGCCCCTGGCGGTGCGAGTTGTAGTTACAACGGCGTAGTTCACCTCTTCACCGCACCACCCACGCAGCGCCACTGTCTGCAGAAACGCCGCCAGTCCCGAGAGTAATGACAAGGCGGGCTGCGCTTTGTCTCCAGAAATTTGGATAAATGGGCTTCAGCAACACAACACTGGTCCAAGGTGAAAATTATGCAGTTACTTTTATGGATGCAAAGCCTCCAACTATTCAGCAGGTGAAGGTTTCTCTGAAAGGAAGGGACAATGCCAAATAGTTACTCAAAACTATAATTTGTTTATGTTAAGCATTTCATATAGGATAGGTTATAAGAAATTCGTCACGTTAATAAATTCCCTGATAGACTAGTACCTTTAGCGGATCCGTGGCGGATTAGGCACGCGCCTCCGGAGCTCATCACCTCGGTGGCGGGGTTCGATCCCCGCAGTCACCACTTACATTTGTAATGGACTTATACGGTGACGCTAGGTAAAGGTCGAGGTTGAGTGGTAGAGAACTTTGTAGTCCTAACTTCCCTCGTTAAACAAGACAAACTTAACTGTTTTACCTTTCGTATGGTCCACCTTGGTATTAACTGAGTCAAGAAAAGAACCTTATACTGTAACGTTAAAACCACACTGGACGGACGCAGCTAACTCTAGTCCCTACAAGAATTTGTGTTTACTCTAAACTCCATCATCCTTTGAGTAAACCAAAGTTAAAACTCATTTATATGTTTCATATTTTCCTTAATAAACAAGCGCTATGTGGAATAACATCAGGTAATGTGATGTTACACGTTGTCTAATCACTAGGTATAGAACACAACTAATCACAGGTCTACCGGTAGATACTGCACGCATTGTGTACGTGTGTACTGTGTATTGAAGCCTACCTCTACACTCTCCACCTGTAGCACTGTCACTGTTGCGTTGTGATCACTGATGAGGGTTTCGCAAGTGTATCTTTGATCACATCTTCTTGTCACGACAGGAGCTACGTGGACACTTTCCTGTAAGAGCAATCCGCACAAGTTATGAAATTTTAAACACTAATCGTTCATTTTTGCATTGTGAAACCAGTAGTTTTATGTATTTTCCAACAATACCGGAGTGATTTATCTCTAGAGTACTTCGTTAGGTAAGAATACGCGGTCAAACTTATTTTTCAAAGTGATAAATTCTTATAACAAGAAATTAGGACAAAGTTAGGATTCATGTAACGCCACAGTGTTCCAAAAGCTTTGCAATCGTGCATATAACACAACAATATATTACACATTTACTAGAACCATCTGACAACCACTAGAGTAAATATCTAAATTAATTAATTAATGAACTTGTTTCCACCATATTTTGTAACAGCCAAACGAAGTGAAGCCTGGAGCCATCTCAGGTCATATATTTTTAGCTACCGACGAACCACGAATGAAACCACGACGATACACCACTTACCGATCAATCTATAAATAAGTTCTCATCTAACCCGTGCGGCCTTTCCACGGCAGTTTTTCTTTCCACGGACGAAGTTGCTATGTCTATTAATAAATTAAAAGACAGTGTTAAAGTTGTATAGTTTTTTAATAAACGGAAACTTTTTGTATGCAGAGTATTTACGCCCGTCACATTAGTTTACTAACATAAATCGTCATACAGCCTGGATAAAACTGGAAATTTACACTACTGCTGAGAATAAATTACTCAAGTCACTCCCGTTATATTCAGAACGCACGCCAGATGCGGCTACTTAGTTCATTAGACACCCGCATGGAGCGCTGGCTACATTATTGAAACAGATCTAACAGATAAGTGTGCTCTCTAATTATGAACAATTAACAGTCTTGTAGAGTCTAGATGCATGACAAAGATAGGATTTAATGCTCGAATTCAACTTTGGCTGTGAGGGCTTTAGCTGCAATAACAACATTTTCACGATAGTCCCTCCTCGTGTTTCAGAAGTCGCGTTAGTTCGTTGGTCCATTTAATTAATTTTTGGGTTTTAATTAATGAGCCAATCTGGGGGAACAGTCGGCCCTAGTTTGAAACAAGACTACATCACATCATCCGTCAAAACACTCACCCTTCATCCCGAATTCACCTTAAAATACCCTCTAGGAGGGGTTGGTGTCTCTAATAAAAAGTTAAAAAGATGTGTTTTATACTTGCTGGTCTTGCTATCTTCGCAGACATGCAACCTCTTGGAAACATGTCTTTGTTCAAGGGAAAGTGCGAGCTTGTGAAGCTGTAGACGTACAGTTTTGTGAAGCTAGAGGAAGGCAGAACTACCGAAGTGGGCATTACAGCACAAAAGATTTTCAATCACAAGTGGAGTACACTACGTCAACACACTTCCAAATGCAATAAGAAGAAGTCATCCAAGCCAAACGTGGTTTTATAGGAAATCTTCCATTTTCACACATCACGCTCTTCCAAAGGTTTACAGTTCGATATCAGTAAATGCACAAGAAATCCTGCAACGATATAGATGATTCTCAACATTTTATTCATAACAACCTATATTTAACAATTTATTAAACTTGTACTTGTTGTCCCTTTTTTGTATGTTCATAAAATGCAAAGAGACAAATTTTGCTCCGGAGTAGTCTCAATATGTGGATTTATTTACACACTTTGAAACATAGTTTCTAGTGATATGATTGGTTTTGGTAGTGATGCAACCGTTACTTCCGTGTTTGATGATTTTATTGCGAAATTTAAGTACATTCTACGAGAAGATGAAATACCATAAAAAACGTAAGTTCATAATTATAAATTTATAGTTTTTGTTGATAACTGTTCTTAGTTTAATAACCTCTGTAGATTATATAGTATTTTTGGGCTAATTCGATTCACAGTACTCCTGCGTAAATAATCCTACACAGTGTGTTGATTCACAATGTGTAAATAATCCTATCTTGATTGCTTTATTAATTTCAGTAGCAAGATGAACTAAGAACGAGAGTGAATTCCTTCGCCGCCGCTTGCGCCACGGATTTCACTCTACCGAGGCAGTAAACTCGTAATCACCATCACTCAGCGTAAAGCATTGTTTAAAAGCTAGGTGAAGTGAAGTGGTTTATATGCAGATCCTATTCACCAGTTTATGTGCTAAGGAACAAGATCAGTGATAATGTAAACTCAAGGCCACTTTGATAGCGGGAACATAAAACCCCTTGCATCACCGAGCACCTAGGTACTTAACCTTAGTACATGGAGTAACGCGTGCTTGCTTTTATAAATTTGCTTAACTTTTACTTTTGCTATTTTCAATTCAATTTTTTAAACTACGTTTTTCTCATAGCTTAAAACAACACACCCTCGTCAGTTTTAGTATCACAACATTCTGCTGAGATTTCCACGAAAGGAAAACACTAAAACCATCTATATGACTGGGACTCGTGGCGTGGTCCTGTAATCCAGCTTCATGGAGGTCAGGTCTTGAGGATGATATAGGTCTAAAGCGGCTCAGATAGTCTCAGTGATCATCTGATGATACCCGCATCAACTCCTCCAATCGTTTAGACGTATCAGACCATCACCTGCGTGGTTCGGAAGTCACGTTAAGCCGTTGGTCCTTGTATTTACATTGTTCATTGGGCTATTAATTGATGATCCATTCTAAGGAAGAGTCGACCTTAATTGATAACTACACCTCATAATTGATAACTACCACTCATCACACTCATCCTTCACCACATATTTGCCTTAAAATACCCTCATGAGAGTGTTCGGCATCTCAAATAGTGATTTAGTGATAAAATGCTAGAATACTGTAACTTAAAGCATGCTGATTGGTCTTTAACCGATTTCAGAGGTAATGTTTTCACTTTCCGAGATATACAAGGTAAAAGGTTTGAGCAACAAAACTATTAATTACATGTAGAAACGTTTTCTCAACAGTTTCTTCAGCAAGCACGGGCTAAGGCAGAGTTCTGTATGTTACAAATGTTGAACAATTCATCTCTTGTGGCGTGTAATTAGTCAGTGTGTTCTCACTTCTCTTCCATCAGCTGATTATGACGTCACAGCGTATTCACTTTGCTGATGAGCCAAGTAATTGAGTTACCAGTAGACGATCAGCTGACTGAGTGTGAGAATAGGTCAACAGCTGATTAATGTGTTGTAATTATAAGAGTATACAGGCTGTTACAAAAGTATCGTCTTAAGAGGCGGCCGATATAGCCCGAACGGCGTTCAAATGGGATAGGAAATTTAACATGAGAAAATGTGCAAACTGTGTGTTTCGGAGGTTAATGGACTAAAACGTGGAAAGTTTTTTTCTGGAAGCATAGAGTCATTAGTGCTGATGCATATAAAAAAGAAAACGAGATTGGTTATAAAATAGAATTTTAACTACTGAATTTCAAGTACTATTTTCTTAATGAAAAATCCAGTTTTTAGTTCAGAAGTACAGAATTAATTTGTTGACTGAAGTAAAAGTTCTAGTGTTTATATGAAGCAGTGTTTATATGAATTTTCACATTTAAGTCAATTAACTTTCTTAAAACGTAGTTTGCAGTTTTACCCCATTTTATAAGTGGTACTCTGAGTTGGACCTGCGGCCGCTCTATCCGGCCCCTTAACTATATTATTTGAACTGCGCTTTAGTGCGGGTATTCTGAGATGTTTTCTGAAGTGTTTGGATCGGTTTGTCTGATAGATTAATATTCAAAGGTTGGTGATGAACTCCCTAGCTAAAACTCTACACTGTAAAAGTCGTAAACAGACAAACCCGATGATACCCTGAAAGATCGTTTTATAATCCCTAGCGGTGGCCTATGCAACATGTACTGTACTATGTTTGCGCAAAATATTAAAATTCAATTTTATTATGAATTATTGGGTGTCAAGAGTAGTGCAATGATACAATCGGGATTTTTAAACCAGTTCAATATTTTGTCTACGCCATTTTTTGATCCTTTGGCAAAATGACACGATCTAGAAGACCCCAACCAAGAGGCATGCGCGACCCTGTTAATCAAAAGATAATTTAGGGGACCCTGTATAGTAACATGTACCAAAACACGTTTAAAGAATTTGCCAAAGCCAAGGTAGGAGATTGAAATACCGTGAACAGTTAACTAACTATAGACAATGCTAAAGGTAGTTGTCAAAAGTCATACCTTTGAACATTTTGAAATTGAGGTAGGTACTGAAAATCCAGTCATGATTATTAATCTACTCAAACGCTTCCTTGTGAGTTTCACAATGGTTTCAAACCGCACAGCATCTTCGGTTCGAATTGGCTATCGGGTCCACCGTATAATCTGATACCAAATAAGTCGCTCTATTAGAAGAAGAGCTTCTGCGAGGGGTATCACGATTGTGGGCGATACTAACGCCATCTGTTATCACGCAATCGATCGTGGCTCGACCATTAGAGAACAATCAGGAGTCTGGTACTGGAGTGGTGTTCCTCTAGGCGACAACCAAGATCATAGGGATAAGACGCAATTAAGTTTTAATTAACGCAATGAACACGTTTATCAACGTGAACACGTTTATTTGTGCCTATTAACATTGGAAAGACAAGACAGTCAAGGCACTAAAGGCGCCGTGGTATAAATCATTTTATTAAACATCGTGGTTTTGACTTTAACCACACAATCAATCCTACGATGAAGAATTAGAAACCACAGAAACAGCCGAGGAAGAGGTCAAGGAGGACCGATTATCGACAAGAGATCGATGCGTGTCAGATCGATTATCTGGTCGAAGACGAGTAATTAATAATTCAGCAGCTCATTCTGAGGTTGTCTTCGTCATTAGCAAATCAGCTGGTTTGTGGGAGAAATAAACACCACCACCTGTTGATGCTATCTCGTCAGCTGATCTTTGTTTGTTTACATTTCCAGTCTGAAAACACGGGCTCGGTTGTAAGCGGTTCTGTAAAGATGTTTATCGTTTTCATCAAGATTTCGACTGTGGCACATTTAAATAATGGTTACAAGGAAAGTTTCCGTTGTGGGTCTCTATTCAACTTTATACAAAGCAAAATAATAGTTTGAAATTTCTAGAAACTTTACTGAATTTTGACTCAGAGCTACTAAAAAGTAAAAACTTTACTTTCGTTTAAAATTGAAGTACTTTGGAAAACTGTAGTTGAGGTAAATATGTGGGCCTAGTTACTTTTGACATCTATACATATTTTTCATTTAAAAGCGAACCTTTACTAAACTGAAATAAATTATTAAATTATGGCACAGACACAACCAAAGTACACAAGGATGAAACCATTCAAGTATGAAATGACAAAGAGGAGAGAAATGTTCAAAGCAATGAATGCTAAACTGGAAGAGCCTTTGAGAGTTCCTATGGAAGCTCAGCCTGACACAGTGCGAGAGTTGGTGTCTCCGGCGTGCTACAACAACCTGTGTCCAATGCTGGACCTACCCTCAGGAATGCTGACGGAGCTAACGGCTACAGAGTCGGTCAGCACCATCATATCCTTCCGACCTGAGGAGGGGAGGAGGTTCCAGACATCCAGGTCGTCCACGCCACAGCTTCCTTGACAAGTGACAAATCTGAATCCTCTGGCTACTCCCTAGACGACACCGAAACCGTATCGGTAGGTCCACTGACTACGGAAGCTGAGGCTGAAGAAGTCGACATATTCAGTACTGAGACCAGCATAACTTCGGAAAACTTGGATGCCAGGTCTGATTTTGTCGAAGTGGAAAAACCTGTGATTTACAATAGAGAGTTGGACAGAAGTTGGAAATCCGTCCTGAGGTTCTTGGACGGACCGGAAGAGGAGGTCGCGACC
Source organism: Matsumurasca onukii (assembly GCA_018831715.1). Lineage (NCBI taxonomy): Eukaryota > Metazoa > Arthropoda > Insecta > Hemiptera > Cicadellidae > Matsumurasca > Matsumurasca onukii. The sequence continues at coordinate 38,637,816 of CM032061.1, read as the reverse complement.
TGGAGAGTCAAAGAGGTTAGAAAAGCGAGTCGTCTGGAAGAAATGACTCTGGAAGAACAAGGAGACTACCTTATAAATAAAATAACCCAAGATTTCTGCGACTGGGTGAAGAAAATCGGTGGAGATGAGAAGACTTTCATCAACGAGGAGATTATCAAGGAGCTGTTCCAGATCGGGTTGGACAATCCGGCGTCCCGGGCCGTCTGTGTCAAAATGCGCGAGAAGCGAGTACTCAGTGACAATCTAGCTGGATTCCTGCAAATCCTTGAAAAGTCCTTCCACAAAGTTCTAGCTTTGCACCTTGACTGGGACGCTGAAGTGGAGCAGAAACATTCCACTCTAGAAGCTTTCGGAACAGGTCTACCGAAAAATTTACAATTTAAAGTTCCTGATAACAAAACTGCCGAGACTTGGTTGGAGTGGAATAAGCTTCCCGAGGACCAACTCAGTTTTGCCGATGTGTACGGCACTATCAGAGACCTGAGGTCGACGAGAGAATACTGCAAATGGTTGCTCACTCATCCAGAATATAAGAAACCTCAGTACTTAGTAGACAAGCAGATGTTTGCGGAAACGACTGCGGATTCTTTGTATCTAACTGATCAAGCTCCATACCGAATGAGTCCCGACATTGACGTCAGGTCAACTATCAGCACATACGACTCAGCAGATGAGCAAGAGTTTAAGCCTATGATATCAAGGGTTAGTACAAAAAGGTCTATGCAACCCAGATCATCTTATGTTCCGAAGGGTTCGAAAGTATCTAATGCAAAGAGTACTGGAACTGTAGGTAACATAGGAAAGAAATCAGTACGATTGATTAGAACGAGGTCAAGAAAATCTATTGCAACCCAATTATCTAGACAAATAGAAATGATACGCTCAAAAACAAGCAATTTGAGTCAAATTGGTTCAAAAAGCTCAACACATCCTTCAAGAAATTTAATATGAATTAATTACAAATGTTTTCAATGTTTACAAATGTTACAGTATGTTTTCTGAACACTGTATTTTTGGTTTCTAAATATAACTGTGCAAACTACGTAATATACACGCTGATAAGTCGTTTTGTTTTTGTTGTACTGCCTGAACACAATGATGGTGTTTCCCATATCTAATAACCAATCCCTATACTATAGGGATTCACTGGATTATTCACGACCTTTTGGTGCGCTAAATTCGTTTTAATACCTTGATTCTTGTAACCCTTTTATTAAAAGACTATATGCCGTGATTTCTTTTATGGAAAGGTAATCACCACGGAAAGCGGTGAGTTTGTATCGCCATCACAGTCGAGTAGAGTAAGTTTAGTGACACGGCTATTGGCGACAAGATTACCCTGTTGAACGCTATCACTGCATCGTGTGCCTAAGAGCACTTTGCAATGCCATGGAAACGGTAATTGTTTACTATTGCTTGGTCACCGGTAACTCTGTTTTCTTATTGAGATATGTTATCAACCTAGGATTACTAACTAGAGATACACTGTTTGAAAGCCCGGAATGACAAGATCTCAAATTGTTTTTTGAATTTCACAACACCCAGACCATTGAACGTACGTAGTGTGAAGTGCGAGGTACGGTGCCGTGGAACGGGAACAGGAAACACTATTGAGTTAATCATCTTGCGGAATTCATTTTTAGACGAATCCATCCTGATTATAGGCCCAGCTGTTTTACGCTCTTTTCACAGATAACGCGTTTCTGCAACGGCGAAAACAGTAGGCAATTCAAACCCCTTCTGAACCACCACCAGATTACAATGCTAAAGATTCTTCTGAAGACTACTTTTAAAGTAAGTAACTCATTTTTTACTTTCCGGGCTTTATTACATTGTGCATTGACTATTTTAAACATAAATATAAAACATATCTCAATACGAAAACAGTTGCCGGTGACAAAGCGATAGTAAAACATGTGCAGATTTCATGTTTCAATATGTTGACCGCGGTGCCTCGGTGAAAGTGTAGGTTTTAGGGCTTTCATCGCCAGTGATGTCTCCAAACCTTGACCTTTCACCAATATGAGGCCCAAAGGAAAATATTGTTTTACAAATCAATGGTGATTTACACATGAAAACATTCATCAACATCACAAGTCTAGTGCTCATCCTGATTTGTGACCCAGCACAAATTTATGTTTATGCTATTGTTACCTTATGATTGTAAGACTGCTATTCTACCCCTATTGTTGTCAAGAATCATGATCAAAAATATCAGGATTAATGCTACCAACTTTGGCTGACTAATTTGATAGCAAAACAAATCTTTACTTCTACTCAATGGTGAAGGTACAGGGAACATTTCAAACCATTTTGATTGGGACTCGTGGGGTGGTCCTGTAATCCAGCTTCATGGAGGTCAAGTTTTGAGGATGATATAGGTCTAAAGCGGCTCAGATAGTCTCAGTGATCATCTGATGATACCCGCATTAACTCCCACCATCGTTTATACATATCAGATCATCACCTGCGTGGTTCGGAGGTCACATTAAGCCGTTGGTCCTTTTATTTCCATTGGTCATTGGGCTATTAATTAATTACCCATTCTAAGGAAGAGTCGGCCTTAGTTTGTAACATGACTACACCTCATTACTCATTACTACCACTCATCACACTCATCCTTCACCACATATTTGCCTTAAAATACCCTCATGAGAGTGGTCGGCATCTCAAATAGTAATATAGTGATAATACTATTTCCTTTTTCCCCTCCTCTGAGGTATGAGGTTGCTACTGCCTTGACTGGCGGATGACCCCAAGACTAGTGTTGATCTTTGACCACCGTTCTTCCAGGCGAAGGATATCAAATTGAATACGCGTCTGGTAAATGCCGAACACACCGTTTAGTATAAGGCTATTGGGCATATAAATGCAGATTGCATTATGAATGAGTAATGTTTGGGCATGTTTGGTGCGAGAACGGCGTGAAATTGATTACAACGCCATCTGAGGTGTCAAACTGAGAAATAGCGGCAACCGAGGTCTCTGCATAAGTGGGAACAAGATGGCGCCGGACAAATCACCGAAATACATCAACAAACACGCAGTCTTTCACTTTTGTGGTGGATTTTAGAGAAACTCGGTGTTCGAAGGACATGATGAGACTGCATAGCTTTACCTGAGTTGAGGAGTCTGTAAGTTTCACTCTCTAACGATGCTTGTGATGTTCTTAATTCAGACTTATACTCTGTATAGAGTCCAAGGAATCAATAGCTCAACAGGTATATACAAAGTACAAACAGTAATAAGCCTCACCATTCTACGAGAACTTATGAGAAAACAGCAAAGGGGTAAATGAAGTTTGTATACTGACAATTCAATGTAATGTTTCAGAGGCATGACCTTAAAACAATATAGGTTTTGTCGACAAAATCCGTTTATCCTGTAATCATTAGGCCTATTAGAATCTAAGAGAATTTGGAAATGTAATGAGTGGAACATCAATAGTATATAATCGGTGTTTCAATATTCACAAGGCAGTTCAAATAGTTTGCGTCTTTCTTTTTTAACGCATCCGTACATTCAGTTTTGATTTCTATCTCGCCAACATGATGACTTGAAACAACTCTTACAACATTAAGGTATATAGTTAGTTGTAAGGATATTTATAAGGAAACTTCTTATATTGTATCCATTTTCAGTGTTAGTCGTTCGTCAACCATATTTATAAATCCTATTTATCACTCCTTGCATATAACTTACAAACTATGTCAGTCATTGTTATTTAGTTCATAGTAATTCTGATTTCAAGACTTTACAGACTATTTTAGCATGTAAATTATACTAAGTTATACCAATGTAAACTGGCGTTTGTCGTGGAAATAAATCAGTAAATAAATAAAAGACTCTTGGATGAGTTACTCTTGGTACTACAAAGTGGTGGTTCTGATAGTTTAGAAAGACTCTTCAATTCTTTAAAGTTTGTTGTTACGGATGTTTTTCATCATTTTTGAGTTAGCAAAAAGTACACAAGGTTTCGGGATCTGAATCTGACCCCGTCTTCAGGTGAAAGGTTATCTAAAACATAACATAAAACAACAGTAAAAGTGTATATAAAACATTAGCCTAAAAGTAATCAGCGCAAGCTGACCAGTCACCCAAAGTTTTAAGCATAACATGCTAAAATTTTTAAAATAGTTTGAAAACATCCATAAACAAACATTTGTATTTACAAGTTTATAATTTTTATTTTTTAATAATTTTGAGGAAAGTTTCCTTGAAAGTGTTGACGAATGAATAAATTTTTCCTAACAAAGGAGTTAAAATGACTAACCTGATATATGTACTAAGTTACAAAGTTATATACGAGTACTAAGTTAGGTTCCAGATCCCAAAATGTCGATTTTTCACTCAAAAACTATGGAAAACGTCCGTAATAATATTTTAACCTCAAAACTCTTCAACTTACATTTTCTTTTTCAAAATCACATTGTGTTTTTATCACTTTCACGTGACGATATCACACAACTCATCTTAGATCGAGGAGTCTCGCGAAGCAAGCGATGTCCCCCCTCTGGCTGCGGTAGGCAGGAGACTAAAGCAACGCCATTAGCTTTTACTGCAGACTTACCGTAAAGCCGAGGTAATGGGAATAGTCCAAGCTGCTTAAACCGATTACCCAGATCCTGTTTGTCGGATAAATTCTACCTTAAGCATTTTAGTGCCTCTTTGCAACTGGTTTCTTGGCAAGATGCGTCGTGAATCGCTACCGGCTTATATAATACACTTTGTTTTGTTGGTACAAGTGTTAAGTCGATGAAGTATTTTCCAGAGTCAATGGACATGGAGATAATCAGAGTGACGTTAAAGGTCCATTTCAGTGGGCAACTCATTGAAAGCCTGAATTCGTCCGCCCAAGGAACACACGACACCGCGCACGTAACAACTGCCAAACAACGGAATGTCTTTCAACTAATGCGGCCAAACTGTCAAACCAAGCGTTTTACCTTTCAAAAATAATTTTACATGAATAAAGATAAATATTTGTTACTAGAAAAGTGTCCGACACGTATTATAGAGCCCGATTTCTCATAAGTTGATAGCTCCACAAATAAACTTTAAAACGAAGTTTTAGTGTTTTTCAACTACATTGTGTACTCTCAAAACGAGCAATTTCGAAAACCCTCCATACGCGTGTAGGAAGTTTCTTAGCTTGGGAACGAATGCAAATACTTAATGTCAACTTGTTTTAATGTCGGCGCATTTTGGGTTATCGCAGACCCTTGTTACCGCGCAGCTGAGAAAGTCGATAACATTTAACACTTTAATACAATAGGACACAGAAATGCACTTAAAGATAAACTTGTAGAATAATTTAGTTTTTCCCCTTAAGGCTTAAAATAAATTTAAGTCTACCGATATCATGATTCGGCCAATTATTTTGACAACTGAAATACCTCCAAATCGTGGCTGATAAGTCCACCATTATTATTCTGTAAAACTTTCAGTAATCACTATTTGAGATGCCAACCACTCTCATGAGGGTATTTTATGGCAAATATGTGTTGAAGGATGAGTGTGATGAGTGGCAGTAATAAGCTATGAGGTGTAGTCTGTTACAAACTAAGGCCGACTTTTCCTTAGAATCACATATCTTGATGAGCTAAGTCTTATTAAATATTTAGATTAATGAAACTGCAAACCGTCTAATAATAAAACTTGTATTGTCTGACGCCTTACAAATGCATTGGCATTTATCTAATGTGCCTATGAAGATAAATGCCAATGCATTTGAAAGGCCTCAGACAATACTTTGTTATTAGACTGTTTGCAGTTTTCACATTCATTCAATAATCAGTTAGAATCCAACTGGCCAACTCCATCATAATTATTAGCATATTATGAATTTGAAGAACTTTTCTGAATCTGTTGACACTCACCCTGCTCTCATTTTAGGAGAATGCTTCAAATCAAAGACCATAAGAGTAGTAACATACACTCTATGAAACTAGAGGCAGTGACGACTACCGAACTGGGAGACACAGAAGTAGCCATGAAGTTTGCCTTCTCAGGCAGGAGTTCATCTGGTCAACAGTTTACCAAATTGCTAAAAATGTCAATGTAGGCATTCAACTCGTCTGAAACTATTTTGTCATCTCAAGCATTTTACAGCACAGACGAGTTCTTGTATCTAACCGAGACTCTGAATTAGACACCAACCGAATAGAGTGGTACACGAATGAATGAGAGAGAGTGAAAATAGTCCTGTATGTATGAAAGGTATTTTGATGTTAGTATGAATGGAAAATTAAACAAATTAAAATTAAACACTGACGATTGCTATACATTTACTGTAATATGTTCACGCAAACCATTTTATTTTTCAAAATCACATTGTGTTTTATCACTTTCACGTGACGATATCACAACTCATCTTAGATCGAGGAGTCTGAAGCAAGCGACGTCCCCTCTGGCTGCGGTAGGCAGGAGACTAAAGCAACGCCATTAGCTTTTACTGCACTTACCGTAAAGCCGAGGTAATGGGAATAGTCCAAGCTGCTTAAACCGATTACCCAGATCCTGTTTGTCGGATAAATTCTACCTTAAGCATTTTAGTGCCTCTTTGCAACTGGTTTCTTGGCAAGATGCGTCGTGAATCGCTACCGGCTTATATAATACACTTTGTTTTGTTGGTACAAGTGTTAAGTCGATGAAGTATTTTCCAGAGTCAATGGACATGGAGATAATCAGAGTGACGTTAAAGGTCCATTTCAGTGGGCAACTCATTGAAAGCCTGAATTCGTCCGCCCAAGGAACACACGACACCGCGCACGTAACAACTGGCCAAACAACGGGATGTCTTTCAACTAATGCGGCCAAACTGTCAAACCAAGCGTTTTACCTTTCAAAATAATTTTACATGAATAAAGATAAATATTTGGTTACTAGAAAAAGTGTCCGACACGTGTATAGAGCCCGATTTCTCATAAGTTGATAGCTCCACAAATAAACTTTAAAACGAAGTTTTAGTGTTTTTCAACTACATTGTGTACTCTCAAAACGAGCAATTTCGAAAACCCTCCATACGCGTGTAGGAAGTTTCTTACTTGGGAACGAATGCAAATACTTAATGTCAACTTGTTTTAATGTCGGCGCATTTTGGGTTATCGCAGACCCTTGTTACCGCGCAGCTGAGAAAGTCGATAACATTTAACACTTTAATACAATAGGACACAGAAATGCACTTAAAGATAAACTTGTAGAATAATTTAGTTTTTCCCCAAGGCTTAAAATAAATTTAAGTCTACCGATATCATGATTCGGCCAATTATTTTGACAACTGAAATACCTCCAAATCGTGGCTGATAAGTCCACCATTATTATTCTGTAAAACTTTCAGTAATCACTATTTGAGATGCCGACCACTCTCATGAGGGTATTTTATGGCAAATATGTGTTGAAGGATGAGTGTGATGAGTGGCAGTAATAAGCTATGAGGTGTAGTCTTGTTACAAACTAAGGCCGACTTTTCCTTAGAATCACATATCTTGATGAGCTAAGTCTTATTAAAAATTTAGAATTAATGAAAACTGCAAACCGTCTAATAATAAAACTTGTATTGTCTGACGCCTTACAAATGCATTGGCATTTATCTAATGTGCATCTGAAGATAAATGCCAATGCATTTGAAAGGCCTCAGACAATACAAGTTTTGTTATTAGACTGTTTGCAGTTGTCATTCATTCATTCAATAATCTATTAGAATCCAGCTGGCCAACTCCATCATAATTATTAGCATATTATGAATTTGAAGAACTCTTCATGAGATCTTTGCGTTACCCTCCCTTGTCAGGTAATGCTTGAAGAAGTTAACTCTAGAGAGAACCTTGACCTTGACCTGGTGAGCAAAGGTGACATCTGCGAGTGTGATCTCACAAGGCGTGGTTCACTTCACACTTCACACTGTCCTGTCACCAAGTAAAGCACAATACAGGAAAGTTCAACCACAGCTCACAAGTGCTGATCTGCCTAACATGACACCTTTCCATCGTGACGTTTAGAAGTTTTGAGGCAATTGTCCAGAACATTATTCATAACGACCACTGATTGTAAAATATATGTATATATAAAATTTAAAATAAAAATACTGAAAGACAATCAAAATTTTATAACAATACAATTTTTGATTGTGTTTCAGTATTTTTATTTTAAATTTTATATAGACACAATTGTCCAGATACTGCGCAATTCAAGTATTGATGACGGCGTATCATTGGTATCACGGAGTAATCTACCCGCACCTTTTCTACGGATTGGATTTCTGCGGTGGGTGCTCAAAAGTTTGCCAGAGTTATCATTTTCGAAAAAAAACACTCCGAATCATTGCAAAACTGCAATGGAGAGATTTAAAAGATTTAACAGTTTTAAAAACATAAATTGTTGACACTATTTTGCTTTTATATTTCAACCCTGTTTTTTTATCGTAGAGGGGTCTCGTAAAAGGAAATTTCGTTCACTCTTACGAAACTAGAGACAGAGAAAATACCAAACTGGGAGACCCGAAACGGCAGTTCATTAACGTTTACTTTAAGTAGTTCAACTCGTTCACAAGTTGCCAAATTCGATCAATAGTGTCCTAGAGCTTTTATCACTCGATTGAAAAATGTTTTTGCCACAGAATCATTTTACAATACAGACGAGTTTATGGAACACACTGACTGACTACAGGCTAGAGTGGTGCTATTCAAATGAATAAGAGAGCGTGAATGTCAAAATGTATGTCTGATTGGGATTTCTATCTTAGAAAGTGTGGTTAATTTTAGCTGTTCAAATTTCAAATCAAATGGCGCTTGGATAACTTGTAAAATGTTTACGCAATAAATCATTTATTTATCTCTACCTTAAAGTGAGCATATGAGTAAGGTGCATTCTAAAAATCAAATTAGAAAGAGGCCAGGTCCCAAATCATCAGCACCTCCCTCGACATGCTCAATAATTTAGGCATATCGTGTGAATCAATTACAACCATTTTTGAATAAATTACAATGTGAAAGACGTATAACTATCGATAAACCCCCACTTTCTTGATAGGCAGCCAGTTGCAATAATAACAACTACGCGTAGATCATGACAAAGCTTGAAGTTAGACATACAAGTTTTCTTAGTATGCTTCTTGTGAGATTTAACTTAATTTGTAATTTGTACTTATAACTTATTTTAAACATTGATAACCATGTAATTTTACATTAGTTGAACTCTTTATGAAGTCAAATTATGTAACGAAATAGTATTCCCGTTTCACTCCTTTTAGTTGGTAACCGAAGAAAATTGAGTAACACACCACGAAGAGTAGGGTCAATTAGGCCGAGAGACAAATAGCAGACGAGTTGAGCCACAGAGTATACTGACTGCATAAACAACCGGTCAATCAGCTGGTAGGTTAGATAAAACAGCTGATGAGAACAGGTAACAGTGTAAATAATCTAACAGCTGATCTGTAACTAGTATGCTGTATACTTTACAGAAGCACGTGGGGTTAACAGCAAGAAAGAGGCTTGTAAAATGAGAGGAACTCCTTAACTTGTTTTGGCATTGAGAAAAGGAATTGATCAAATACGTCGAGAGTTCCACTTACCAATAGTTTCTTACTTTATCAATAGTTTAGTTAGATTGTCAGTCAGAGTTCTTGCAGAAGAAGATTCCTGCGGAAGATTAATGATGGAGAACCGAACCGAGCATTCTTTCCGTGATGTAATGCATGCAATTACTTTTGTGCTGTTGACAATAATTGATTAAATGATGATTAATTGCAGAGTCTGGTCCGTCTGTCGCAAGAAGAACAAACTCCATTGTGTTCGGGACGAGTATGTTTGTAGAGTTCATAGATCACATTCGCTGATGATCCTTTTTCGGTCGACAAAGTATTGATAGCAGAAAAGAAAGCTATATTGGCCCTGAAGAGGAAATTGCAGGAATAGTTTTGTAATACTTGGTAGTTAGGGTCAAAAGCGTTGGAGGAATTGTTTGTTCTTTCTGAAGAATGGTAAGACAGCTGAATCTAGAAAGTGTTTGAAAAAAACGAGTGTTTTTTTGGAATTCCTCCCTGAACGAATGTAATTTTATTTTAGCAATATATTAGACCAATAATAAAGGAGCATAAAATATTTGACCAATTATACTACTTTATGAGAACAGTATAACATCATGAATTGACTTTTAACCGTATCTTTTTACTCGAGTATTATTCTAGAGATGATTCTATTTTTAACGCAGCAGCAACATATGCATTGAAGATCTTTTGTCAACAATTTCTAAGATGCATTCACCATGACCTATCCCATATCCCTTGACCTCGGAGACACCGGAGAAGCTACACGGGGTCTCTCCTGAATAACTTAATCATCAGTCTGGTCTAGCGTGATCACGGGTAATCACTAATCAGTATTCTCAATGCATGTTATGTGTGTGCAATACTTTCTCTCCCTTCTCGGTATCGTGTCGTCTTGGGAGGTTTATTGGTTATAAAATGTTAAATATAAACATTCGCGCGTGTTTATCTAGGGAAGAAATAAAATTCAATTACTGTAGGTGATTTATGATTGTTTATTGATGACATAACTTTTCATACCGTACAAAAATCCAGTTTTTCTGTACATTCTAAACATAACACGTGCCTTTAACTTCATTAAAAATTTGAGATTGGTCCAAGTTGGTTTCATTTCGAAGAGGAAAATCTATTTCTAATAAATTGTAGACAAGTTAAAAATAAATTGGAAAGTGTCGAATGAGATTTATTTAGTTGCTTTCAGATAAATAAAGTTTTAATAGATAAATGATGTCTTAGTATCTGATATAATAGTAGCTGATATAATGGAATGTTATATTGTACTTACAAAGCTTAAACTATAATTCACGTTACACCAGATCTTATATTTTTCTACTTATTCGTAGACAATGCCTGGGGACTAACTCTTAACAAACTTTTGACTGGTCCATCACTTACACCATTCATCAATTTTGTGATATTGTAGGCCTCATTCGGCTGACATAAGAGAATTGTCAAATCATTTATTCAAGGATAATATTTGACGTATTTCTATTTGTTTGTAAGAAAACATCATAACAAAACAACACAACTTCTCATTTACACAAACTCGTCACAACTGCCCTCAAGGAGAGCTAAGTCACAACTCACAATAAAGCAATTGCTTGAAACATTGACTTTCGTGAGCCATTGAGGAGCTCGTGGATCTGGCGCGATAAATCATCAACAAGTTGTCAATATTGTATCAGATGGTTTGTCGCATAGCTCAGCAATGGACACGACAGCGACCTTTCCTCCGCGCTGCGGTCGTCCTCAGGCGCTTCGTTAACCCACTTGCAGTCATTACTGCGCAGGTCCGGCGCATATTTAGAGCGTCGGTGGTGCTTGGTAATTGTTCGATTAAAATGTCTATTAATACCTGAGATTGTCTCGGCGCCGCGCGCGGCTTTCTCGGGTTAATGTGAGGATGTTGTTTGTTGATTGGTGCAAAGTGATTTACGATTATAGTCTTCGGGATGCTGAGCTTTTAATTGTACAGTGTATTTTTTTCCCCGTTTTAAAGGAGATACTGAGATTTAAATATTATTACGGACGTTTTCTATCGTTTTTGAGTAAATAGCGTACACGACACTTCGGGATCTGGTATCTGACCCCGGCTTCAGGGAAAAGTTACCTAAACATAACACAAAACATTAGGAAAAGCGCTAGCCTAAAAGTAATCAGCGCAAGCTGACCAGTCATCCACCAAATAACCTTTTGTTTCCTTAAACCTTTTAAATTGTATTAAATTTTATAACATTTAGCCTAGAAAACAATAATACAACATGAACAAACAATTTACGAAATTAAAACAAATAGAGGAATCAAGGACGTCCACGGCCAGTGACAGCTGCACACTGACTGACTGCCTGGCCAGCCGTCAAACAGCCTCACTGGCTGGCTCGGAGCAGTGGCGATTATCTATTTATATAGTAAAAATGGTGTTTACCGTGAATAAATCAATTAAAAACTGATTATAGGCCTAAGCTGATCGTTAGGTTACTCATAAATGTGTAGGTTTTTAGGATAGGGCGTCTTACACTCGTTAGGTATTATCATTAAAATTATCTTTTTCCCCTAAAATGATCCTTCCTGGTAGAAAAATATCATCAGCACAAATACTTTTTCCCTGGGAATGAAAGAGCAACTTTAGCTCGTCAGTAAAAGTGTCCAAAGCAGCGGGTTTAGAGCAAAATTACAAAAAAGCGTTGTTCCAATTTAGTTATGCTGATAAAATTAGATGTACAGCTGATTTAAAGTTCAGCAAGTTAACGGTACTTGTACACGAATCCACCAGAGATCGGTTGGTAGCCCTGAGCGCTCATTGTTAAACAGCTGATCCACTCACACGCTGACAACGTACAGCAGGATCTGTGCCTATCTGTCGATCTTTATTGCTACTCAAGTAAAGCGGGGGTTTATGCACATTTGAAGTGCAACTTTACAACCTCTTAGTTCCTCGGTGCGTTTTATGTGCGTAATTAAAACGAACATTGTACCACGCGTGTGGAATAGTTGAGTAGAGGAACCTTGGCACATCTTTGAGAAAATTTATCTCAACCGTCAAAATTACCATTTCAACAAAAACGCTAAAACTGCCAGTTCATACTCATATTGAAGTCCCATTTAGGTAAGACATGGGAGTCCACTCACACTATTATATTGCATAAGAACTATTCCACTTTCCACTACATCCCTGACTTCGGTTTGTAAGAGCTTGTTTTTCTAATTGTGAGCCTTAACCGTTCAGTTGTGAAATTTACCACAAATGCTTCCACGATCAAAGCGGTTTTAGACGAGATTTAAATGCATTGGGCGTTAGGACATTTTTAATCGAGTTTAGTAATCTGTCGAATAGTTTAACGCCTATCTAAGAAGGTTCACGAACAACCTTTCTGTGTCTCATAGTTCGGTAGTTCTCTCTACATCCAGTTGCATGATAGTTAATGTTACTTCCTATAATGGATTCGAACTTTGCTTTGAAAAAATAATATGATTCCGAAATGTAGAGGCAGGGGAGGGTCAACAATCTCACGTTTGAAAAGCTAAACTTACCTCGAGGCTTTCGCGGCCGGTGTCACAACTATAATCTAATTCTTCCGGTTCACACTATGTCAAAACATCATTATAATTTGCTTGAAATATTATGGTATCGCTGTGGAGTACCATCTTCAGTCACTGATTGGCTGAAACTGAGATACTTGCTGTCCTGCTATGCTATTGGTCATAGGGCTGCTAACCGTCCACTGGAGCAGGGATACCAACTGACGATTTTCTCATTGGCTGTGACACTATCGAAAAGACTTCTTCAGGACTGGCTGCCAGCTTCTGGAAGGTGTAATGATGTCTTTTTTGTTGAAGTTATGATCATTTTTAATTATTCCAACGGGTTTTCGGACGACCTTCTGGTAATAGAGTGAAATCTTTGCCAATCCTTTAGCTCTGTCAAATTCTACTATATGTTTCGTGATGAAGCTGTGTTCTGCTGTGTTGTTCTGACTTTTCAACATATTCTGTTTTGTGTGTCTGTTACAAACGAAACATTAAGACAGTTTTCAAGCCAGCTATAGTAGGCCTAAATTAAAGAACTTCGTGACCTGTGAAGGACCAGATACCATTGTGCACGCCGGAAGTCTACGAAATCCCCTGCAGTTTCGGTTCGGTATTTATTGGCGAGACAAAAGATGAATTCCAACGAGAGTACAGGAATACATCAGATACACAAATCACGTGTACATTCGTGGTTACAGAGTTTGGGTATTGTTCAAAACAATTTCAGTGTTATTATCAGAGTCATGCACTTTGATGATTCCTTGACAAGGGTTAACTTCCTCCATGGGTCCACCACTGGTCCTTCTTATCCTCTTCATCCCCTCTACACTTCTTCTCCTGCTTCACTCCTCTCGTTCATCACCTGGACCTTGACAAGACAAGGGTGACGGAACTGAGGAGAGAGGTGATATATCTTGCAGAGTCTCGCGTGAGCTGATGCGCATACGCCAATATAACAATGACCATTATACCCAGTAGATGCACGGACGCAGTATTGTAATCGAGTGAGTCACTCCCGGAACCGGAACTCGAGGAAGCGCAAGGAAATGTTTCCTCTCGTCAGAGAGGATCAATCGATATCTTTAAAAAATTTGATAATAACAATATAAAATTTTATTTGTTGATATTTTTGTTTATAATATGCAGCTTAACTGAGCAAACGTTTGGATAAACTATTGCACTTAAACTTGCAGGCCGAAACAATATTCAAAATCGTAAATAAATTATGAGAACGGTGCAGCTGTAATGTATCTTTATGAAGTTTTGATAAGTCATAATTTTTCAAAACAACGGTGAGAAGAAGGTAATTTCTTGTGGACTCTCAAGAACCATTGGAAAACGCCGAAACGTGTGTTTCTCTAACTATTTGGCTTTATCTTTGTCTTTTGCGTAATACTGTATTGCCAAGATCGTTTGATTCACGAACGATTAAGTAAAAGTACAATATAGATTCATTGAATTTGTATTATAAAAATATGTTATATCCTAAATGTTAATCGTATTTTCTAAAAGAAAACATTAGAGTCGCTTTTATACAGTCCCCAGATTTTGTTTTAAAATACGTTAAAGAACACCCACCCACGTTACCCGTATAATGTGATGGTGTTCAACTGTTACTCAAGTAACTTGTCAATTCAAGAGTTCTATTCTTTTCTATTTAAGTTAATTTGAATTTTTGCCTTGTAGTTTTCTCTCTAAGTGTTTCTACAATCGATTTTAAGTTTAGTTCATTTTTATTTTATTGAAACATTGCGCTGTATATATCTATGTATTGAGGTTAAGTGGAAGAGAAGACTTTCTATTTCTAACTTCGCCATTTTTAAAGACGTATTAGATTTCAACATAACTCCTACCTCCGCCTAGTTCCTGCTAACAAGATAAGCAGCAATGTTTAGCCAATGAGGCTCATTATCTGTACGCCATCTGTTGTCAGCTGTTTAAAGGCTAACAGCTGTTTATTGTTTAACAGCTGATTATATTTGTTCACGGCAAAGTCGTGCTTGTGATGCATCCAAGATCATATGTTGCTGGTTTCACGCTTCTTGTAAAGTTCAAGGATGCTTGTATGACTCATGCAGCCTCTCCTAATTGCCTTTGTAGGTTAAGTACGCCTCTTATGTTTATTTTATAGCGCGAAGGTTTTGAGATTCTATAAGACAATAACTTAGGAGGAGCGTGGAGTTTGAGGTTCTATAAAGGGTTGTTACGATAATTTCTGAGCTCGCTATGTCATACATCTGAGCTTTTGCTGAGCTGACAACTTTTGGAACTTAGGTCGTTCACCCTTTTCAAAATATTAGTTTTAAAAAGCACTGTCACACACTATAGGGAACTGACTAGCTGACCGGGCCCTGAGAGGGTTGGTTGTATATGGGCTTATGGAACACCCGAGAACATACCAGAAGGTATTCAATGGAAGGCTGATCAACTAGGTTTCCAAGCCGTAGGCAATAAAATTATCAGTTATGGACGTCTCTAGATGCCCGAGAGTGCCAATGGGCACTGACCGACCGGTTCATTATCTCGCGCTACAAAATCTGTCCCCGCCGACACTGATGATCATAACAGTATACAAACCACTGGAAATCTCGTTGGATACATTTTACATAGGTTATTATAAATACTCTAAGTAGGTGGTTTTAAAGTGTTACGTTTTTCAACACAACATTTCAAAGTAATGTCCTGTTTCCGACCGAAACATGTATTTAATGCTTGTCACATGCATTACTGCAGACGCCGGCCTTGACTGGCAGAGAGAGGCTAATGCAGGTTTTACTCTTGCTTTTAAGCTCGTTATGTCTTGTGTGTGTTTTGCCTCAACCTTCGCCACTTCAGTTGTCCAAGTCCAATGATGTCGCCGTCTTGGCTAATGCTTCCTAGCTGGTTTTGTCCTAATCAGTAATCATGCTTGTAATCCGCAGTTAGTAAACTGACAAATGTGATTATTTTACATGAAACACAGTTTCACTGTTAAACCTGTCATGGGGGTCAAAGTTATTATTATTGCTGTTTTAAGAGTTGGACTGGTTAAACATTACTTCAGAAACAAATCCTGTTCGCCAAGGCTGTTTAGGAGTCAGTATAAAGGTTGTAAGCTAAGTAGATTTTTCTTTTTATGTAAAAAAAACAATATTATTTTGTATATTTTGACAGTACATTTTTTTTTAGGGAATGATTTTGACATTTTTTTCTTAAGCTTGAGGATAAGGCAGGTTACTTTACACGTGTCTCTAGATTCATTGGTATACCTGTTACAAAACATAAATCTTGTTTTATCTATAATATAAAAATGAATCGCTAAATGTGTTGCTAAGCGCATAACTCAACAACGCCTGGACCAATTTGGCCAATTTTTAAAAATGTTCGTTGGAGTTCAAGGATGGTTTTTACGGCGAGAAAAATTTGAATAATTGCCGGAAACCCCCTTAAAACAGCTCTTTCTTTTTTCCATACAAACGTTTTCTAACTAAAACGTAAACAATTTGATCTTTATTGCTATTCGTTGCCAGCTGATATCCTATTTTTATAAAACATATGTACGGTAGAAAACAAAACAAACTGCCACATTACAAATCTTTTGACAGGACCAAGTCTGTCGGGTCCGCTAGTACCGTATATAAGTTGTTTTCCAACATTGCAGGAAATATTAAATACACTTGCTTGTTTTATAGCAATAAAGGCCTAGTTTCCCTACTAGTCATGTGGTTCGAAAAGTACAGCTCAACAGAGGTGTGATCAACGAAAGAGCGAAACTCTGGACACGATCAAACTGGTTTGTGAGTAGCGTGAAACGAAAGCGTATTACAAAGTCATTTGAACTTGTTCAATTTCAAAAAAGGTACAGCGTTAGCGGCGTGTACTTTTACTCCACTTGTTAGCAAATACCCTTTGGAAAAATGAGATATTCATACCGCCCACATGGTGAGACCCGGGACCGTGAAATGAGCACCGATTCTGACTCCCAGAACACGTTCTTAGCATTTTTCAACACTAAAATGCATAATTATGCACATACAGGGTGTCATAAAATGTGTAGCGCGCTATGCAGAACAAAAAAATACAAAAAGAAAATGTAAAGTAATATAATTTATTTACTAATTTATCTTCGATAATTTTCTAATCATGATATTTGCAAATTTATAAATTGAATAATGTAAAATTCACTTTGAGATAGTTTTGAAACTGGGTATAAACCTTAATATTGTGTTCCTAATAACATTTGCCAAACATATTTTTATCTAACTTGTCCAATTTCAAAATGGCGACCATTTCAATTTTTCAAATTCTAATGGAATCAAATTGGCATTTTACTTTGATTTTTAAATGGCCGCCATTTTGAAATTTGATAAGTTAGAAAAAGAGTTTTAGCAAATAATATTAGAAAACAAATAAGGTTTATACCAAGTTTCACAAAAATATCTCAAAAATTTTGAATTATTCCATATTTTCAAAAATTTACAAAATGGAGGATTATGGCTAAACTAAGCCGAAATCGAAAACATTTTATTCTGCATTTTCGACTTACGTCTGTATGTAAAATCCTGTTCTGACATTTTTGTGACACCCTGTATATGTGTGTGTATACTCTCTACAAGTCGCATTTTTGTCCGATTTTCATGAAATTTAATACAACTGTTCTTTTTGTAAACATCTCGGTTAAGTTCGTTAGCCAGCAAAATCGGGCTACTAGAAGTACCCTTTGGGAAATTTTGGTCAAAAAAGTGGTTTTAATGATCTAAATAGTAGCTTTCATCCAATTTTGATGAAATTTAAAATAAACATGTACAGTATTTAAGTAATATCCATCAATGTACTAAAAATGGGGCCGAAATGAAGGTGTGAACGGAGCGAATTAGTAGCAAATTGCAAAGGAAATTCGATTCACACATGCCAGCGGCGCTTTAGCGCTTAGCTGCGTGTCGGCCTGGTTTATTCGCAAACCACATAGTTCTCAAGATCCGTTGGGTTAGATGCTGTTATAGCGCAGACAAATACAGCCAACAAGAAACCTATATATACGTTGTCCTTCTATTGCGTATAGATGAGTGTCAAGTGTCGTGTAATCGTGGCACTTCAATTTGCTCGATAAATTAAGTTTAATAAACAATACTTTGGAACATTCAAATGTAGTTGTTTACGTATTATAGTCACTATTGTTTTACATTATTTTTATCTCGCAATGATTAAATACGTCACGCCTAAACGTCACTAAGAACGCTCATCTCACAGTAACAACGTCACCACTGTGACGATACGTTATGACGTCAGCGTTGTTTGTAAACAGACATTGTACGAGAGTGACTGTGTTGACTCGCCCACCGTGACGTGTTGACCGTGACGTCACATGACGTCCAGTCTATTCTCGGCCGTGACGTGCTTGAGGGTCTCAGTTCCGGCAAGCCTACAGCAGTGCAGGTCTGTAGGTGTGACTATACATCACCTCACCTCACGTGTGACTGTGACAATATTGAGTTATCTATGCAGTACTGCGTGCTCGTTTCACACCCGAGGGTGGACAGGCAACACGCAGCTGGCTGTCGTGATTCAAGTGGATTACTCAAGAAGCACGTGAAAAAGCAGTATATGAAAACATTAACCTTTAAAAATAAATTCGCCGCAGGTCAATTTAAGTACTGTATAACATCTTTGTATCTTTGAAGTATGTTAAAAACATAGCTGATTTCTAACCACAAGCGCTATTGTGAATCCTAGTGAATATTATATAAAGGGTGTATTATATTTACACAATAATACTAGACATCATTCGTTCAGCCAAAATAGTAAATACACATCGATGACAAACTTATGGAAAAGTAATATTCAAACAGGGGGAAATTATTTATTTCGAGACTCGTACAGCCATTACAAATATTTAACTCTATAAAAGAATGCTTGTCACGCTACTACATTATTGGGAAGTTTTCAAACCAGCGTTTGTAATAGCAATTAATTTGCAAACTATATTTCAAAAATATCTATTGCTATTAATTTTCATCATGAGTATGTGGTTGTTATTTTATTAGTCTTTAAAATACTTCTTGTGTCGTATAAATGTGCCCAGATAATGTGTGTTATTTTACGATGCAATTGTGTTTTGTAAACTGCCAAGAACGGTTTGAAGAACGGTGAACCATTTTGATTCATCTAAAGATTATATTACTAATAAGTCTATAACTATGTGATATATAGTTATACTCCTGATGTTTATATTTTGTGTTCTATTTTCAGCACTAGACATTTCCATTGAATGTTAACACCCTCTGCTCTAAAAATCTGTTTTATCATGTGTATTGATTTAAGTGATGGGACATTTTGTCGTATGAAATAAATATTTGTTTGGTTCGAATCATGACATGTACTCCCATCTTTTTAATTTATCTTGTGTGTCAATACTAAATCCACCCCAAAAGATCCCCACTCCGGAATAAGTCTAATTTTAAATAATCCCAAATTTTGATTAAAAATGTGGGACTTTAAAACTTAGACTGAAGACAATACCGCGACTGCGCACTGATAACACCGACACTCTTATCACTGCGGCGGCGCTCTGTCTGCCATATCGTACCGGAAGTAGCCTCTGCGCACGCGCCACTACAAGCCGACTTCCGGTCGAGCAACTCAGAGGGAATAGCAATGTGCAGTCTCAGCACTGATATAGAAGTGTCGATAGTAAACAGTAACTGCTGAATACGTGCGTGCAAGGGATACTTGAGCAAGCTAGCCCGAGGAGCTCTTGGTGGAGGACGTTACTGCAGGAACAAGAGGTGTTCATATCTAGTGAGGAAATAGCTGCCAAGTTTTGAATGATTTGATTGCAAAAATTTTGTGTTAAAAGATGAATGGTTTGATTCTATCAGCACCCACAAGCTCACAGCCGTAAGTCATATGGAACTTGAATAGCTTTTTAATTACTTGATTTTAGTTGTGTCCCGTTTTAAATCATTTGTGCCCGCCTTTGTTTTTTCTCTACTTTACAATATGGTTTTTGTTTTAACCCATTTCAAAATGTGTTAGTAGTTGACGAAGTGTGGCGCCAAATAGGACCTTGCAACGCGCTCAGTCATAATCTCCTGGAAATAAAATCGCGTATTGGTATTTTGTTGTCATTTGTCTTTCCGTATCAACATACCTACTTTTTTGGAAAGGAACGACCGATTGATTATATTTACCTCTTATGCTTTTGCGGTGTCAAACTATAACCTAGTTCTTCCGGTTCACACCGCGTCAAAACATCATTACAGTTAGCTTGAAACTTTTCCATATCGCTGTGATGTACCATCTTCAGTTCCTGATTGGCAGAAATTTAGATACCTGCTGTCTGCTATCCTATTGGTCACAGAGCTGTCAACCGTCCATTGGAGCAGGGATACCAACTGTTGATGTTCTCATTGGTTGTGACACTATCCAAAAGACTTCTTCATTACTTTCTTGAAGAAGTCTTTTCTATAGTGTCACAGTCATCGTCAGTACTCGTAAACTAGAGTAGTTTACACTACGGATTGATTCCCAAACACTGTACTTTACATTCAAAATAAACCAAAATTATAGCTTCATATAAGAAGGAATTCCCATCTCTCTGAAGTAAACATAAATAGTCTCTCATATGCACGACATGTCAGTTGTTTATATTGACATCTTGGGAACTCAAGAGATTCTTCAACTCAAACAAGTCCCGAACTTGCTTTTCTACACTTAAAACCCACAAGAATTATTCAAATGAATCGCTCCTACTAAACACCATACGCTTGCAATTGCTGGTCACCTTCAACTTCGACCTTCCCTCGCCACTACTTCTAGGCCTAGGCGATGATTACTCACTATAGTAGTCAGTAGTGACTGATTCCATTGTCAAGGTCATCCGGATCAGCTGTGAGTGTGAGTCCAGAGATGCACTCATCCATGATGTCACCTACACAGTGTACGTACTCATGAATGAAGTAGGAGTTGTGACGTAGTGACCATCAGCTGTTCTAGTAGTGAGTCACCTGACTGTAGTGTTTGTCAGGGCAAATACTTAATGGATATATTTAGTACACTCTTAGTATTGTCTGTAAGTTTCAGTAATCATGTCTTTATATTATTCCTGGAGGTCTCAAAACGCGCTATTTGAGAAAAACTCATCACGGTTATTGTTCCGCCGGATAGAACCCGAGCGGCCTCTATTTGGGGTAGAGAGTTAAACTTTGGAAAATTTTCAAACTATGCTTTAAGTAACTAAACGTAAAAGAAAAATTTGATCAAGGGTAGAGACAAGAAATAGCACTAGTTATAGCAAGTGACAGTTGGTTCTGCCGTAAGATGAAAATCAAACATAGACAGTAAAACTCTCTGTTAGGGTGCTCATTATCACTTTTTAACATGTCACCGTATGCACCCAGTTACTTTCTAAGTAGTACTCATACACAAAATAAATATTCTTCAAAAGTTGTCATTCGTACATACATCAGTACTTTAAAATATCAAAGCTACAGCAGAAACACTAAATCTGATAGTGTCACAGCGTTGATGACGTCATCAGGTTAGAAGCTGAATGAACTGGCAATAATGACGTCGAGACAATCTGCCGACTGACTCAGTGGCAATTATAAACCAGGCATCAGCTGATAGATGCAGGTTGCGGGTAACGGGGTGATAGTGAGTAGTCACTGCGAATAAAGGGAGTGGTTCGGGCGGATTTTCTGGAAAGTAATTATTGAATGGCATTGAAATGATGTATTGGTTGGCTGTTTCTTGTAAAGATAGATTGTGGGAATTTAATATCATATTTGAGTTCTTTTGACCATAAATATTGGATTAAGTTTTTCAAATACTACCAGATGAATGATGAGTGTATGATGGGTGATAAGGTAAAGTCTTGTTAAAAACCATGGCCGATTATTCCCCAGATTTAATAGCCCAACCACCAATAGGATGTAACTACGGCTGACTTCCGGACCACGTCACTACGGGGAGTGGCCATCGTGAAAATTTGTTACTGCAGCCCCGGGAATCGGACCCGGGCCGATTTGATGCGAAGGGCGAACTATACCACTGAGCTACGAGTACCCTTTATAGTGACAATATAAGAGTTACCGACATGTCAGTTGTTTATATTGACAAATCTGCAAGTAGCCTATGCTAGTAACCGTACAATGCGCAAGTTCAATTAAACAAAACGTGTAAGAAGTGTAAGTAAATATTTGTTTTATTACAAAACATTTTACAATTATGGCAATCAACAAAAGTTGATTGATGGAATTTTCTATTCAGTCTCATATCTATTGTCACATCTAGAGTCAGCTGGGATTGTCCATTGGCTCCTCTTTAGACAAGTAGACAGTACATGTCTAGCTTCCAGAGGCACTATCTACAATTCACTAGACAACTGTCGCGTCAATGATTATACTAAAAATTCCATTCAACCAATTTTAGTATCCTCGTAAAATAATCTATTGATTTGGAAACAATATTCATTCCGTCAACGGTCGTCTTTTATATCGCAGAGACAATAAAGGTTTGCGTAGTTCACCTGTATAATCACGCTAAACGGCACGTTTTACAGCTCTTATGCCGCTTTTATTCCGTACTGCATATTTTATGTCACCCTGTATAAGTCCCCATTAGCTTTAATGATTGGATGAATACAAAAATGTATTTTGAAATCAAGGAATGCTCTACCAAAAATCTTCTAATGGTAAATATTACTTATCAACATATATTACTTGATCACTTATGTCAACTTATAAGATACGAGGAGCTAAAGAGCGTTGATGGTTCGTACATGGTAGATGATACAAATCTTAAGAACGCAAGTAAACAGTGTATATTAAATTAAACTTGTTTCCCTTCTCTCTACTGAAGATTCCGGTTTCTTCTCTCGGAGTACGCGAAGCAGACTGTGCAGACTGTTGCTTGAGTCTCACACATCGCCATGTTTCATCTCTTATCCAGATGACCTCTGAACTCTTCTCCCTCCCTCTCCTCTCATCTCTCAATAGTCGATGATCAAAACACGTTTATTTATTTTCCTCCTGTAATTATAATCAAATAATTATTTCGGCTGTCATATCAGATAGCCTTCAATTGTTCGATTGGACTGCTGCGAAACAACCGCAACGGAGTTTTAATTACTAATGAGTTCTTGCGTAATATTTCTGTAAGTTTATATTCGTACTTAAGACGGAGGAGCTATGGTTAAAATCTTATTACGGACGTTTTCCATCGTTTTTTCGAGATTTTGAATCTGACTCCGTCTTCAGGTGAAAAGTAACCTAAACCATTAGGAAAAGAGCTAGTCTAAAAGTAATCATCGCAAGCTGACAAGTCACCCGCCACCAAATAACCATTTTTTCTTTCATAAAAACTTGCATTTTATAGGAGCTAGCCTAGAAAACAATATATGTACAAAACTTACAGAATTAACAAGGAAAATTGAAATAACGCACATCTACGGCCAGTGACAGCTGCGCACTGACTGACAGCCACCAGGCTGCCCGTTGGCTGGCTTGGAGCAGCGGACGACCAATCACAGCCGTGAATCAGACTGGCCAACTGCCAAAGAACACAAAAACGCATATTTATGCACAGCCAATGGAAGAAGAATTTTATAGTTATGATGAATGAGTCGTTTTAAAAACATTTCCTAGAATTATTTTAAAAGTACATTCTGCCCAATGATTAATTAAATGGCCGCAGGTTTTGCGATGAGTCACGAAAACTGATAATAGGCTTGCTGGTCGTTAGGTTTATGAATTTTGGGCAACCATTCATGTGTATAGTTTTGAGAATATGTAGTATTAGGTATTGTGTATCCGTCTTAGATGTTAGATTGAGGGATCAAGTGGTTAGACGGACACCTTATGCACGTCTGCCACTTCTGTTGAACATACTCATTGCGCTACCACCGGAATGAAAGGAATTCTGATTCAGGAGAGGAATGAGACTGGGTCGAGGCCCCGACTGGGTTCGGCTGACCAGACATGCAATCACGAGAGGGCGCGACAAGCAAGCCCGCTGACAACCACTTAGGGGACTCTAACTCCCAAGACATGGAGAGCCTTGCTAACACTCGGTGGACCTCCCCCTAAGATTATGGCAAGCCTCCTGAAGTCACGGTCTACCCTGCTGCCGCACCCCTAAAATGATATCTGATCCTCCCCTGGTGGGGAACGGAGCGCGTTCAACATCTGGACAACTACAAAGCTGCCCAGTAATTTTGTGAACGGCTCTTTTTTTATGTTTCCCAGTATAAACTAATCTGAGCAGGTACTAACCAGACAGATACTGACTGGGGGGATCCGTCTTAACTTACTTTTCTTTACTCCTCATAGACACCCTAGCATTCGATAAAATTACACAATTCTAATAAATTCGTCATATGACTGCGTAGATTTTGAAACAGCAAACTTAAGTAAAGAGACTTGAAGAAGCGTTTACAAAGTGTCTAACCGACCGAAAACCTGTACTGTTTTACGTCTGTGGACTACATTGATTTGTCAGACTACGTCACTTACACTCGTACTGTGCACACTTAAATAGTTACAATATCAACAGAACAAGATTACGAACAGTTTTGCCCATTTGTAACCTTACAAGTGTGCAGCTTGAACTATCTAACGCACACTCATTTAATATCAATTTACATGCTCAAATAAAAGTCCTAGATTTTAACACATTTTATGAATTATGTTCATACAGATTTTGGACAGCTTCCAAGACAGCGTAGCTCGGTAGCCGTGGGAAATAGAAAGTACTCTTTAAGGAGAGGATAAATATGTATCTGCATTATTATATAGCCAGAGTGAGGCCAAGGTTATCAATTGTTATCAATATCGTGCACAATAGATAGTAACTGGTTGCCTCTAGCGCTGCGCAGTGGTGAACAATGCAACTACTCTGTCTATCGCCAGTTTACACACTAGGGCTCAATTCAGAGGCTATAATGAACACATTAATGGCGGCATATTGCACAAGTTACAACGAGTAACCTTCACCGACTAGATCACCCATTGTCGGATACGGAACCTTTGCGGAACTGGAGCGCTATTGTCACCTAGATCTAGAACTTTGCGTACTAGCACAGAGAGTAAAGGGTACGCAGATGTCAAATAGATAGGGACGGTATTTGGATGTTCAATTCATCATCAAGCGTGGCGCTATAGTGTGCGGATAGTAGTAGTTCCTTACATCGAAGAAATGGTCGTCTGTAAAGAGTTTCTATTGTCTTTGCTAATTACTATTCGGGAGTGACTGAAAGTCCCTCTGGCCCCTTGGCGAATTCGTGGCGGATTGGTATCGCGCGCAACTCTGAAGCTCATCATTCCGGAGGCGCGGGTTCGGTGCCTGAAGTCATAACAACAAATAACAATTTGTTAAGTGACTTTACGATAGCAAAAAATCAAGTTTATTCAGTCATTGAACAAGAACAGTAATAGGCTAAGTCATACATTAGTGCATAAAATGTTAACAATCTTCTTCTTCTTGCAGTAAAATATACATAAAATACCACACCATGCAGAAACAAATCACACCATGCAATAGTTAATAAACACACCATGCAAAGAAAAGGTTAAGGTTGAGTGGTAGAGAGGAATTTGTAGTCCGAACTTCGCCTCGTTAAACAAAGCAAACTTTAAAGAGGGGCTTGAGCTCCAACATTGAAAAGAATAACGTAATTTAAAAAATACTTCTAAGCCAATATTACATTTTTTAATAACTTTACATTTTTACCCTTGATACCATGGAGACCAACCCCTTCTGAAGAACACTTAATATTTAACCTTTAAAAATGTCACTCATGTTATGGCTCAATGACTGAAACATTATGAAAAGTGTTCTCACTGTGGTTATAGGCTCTGGATTTATAACTGCTCGTAGTTTTGCCAAAAGGCTTTACCTCAATACAATTGAGCCTCTCTCATTACTGGATTAAATAATGCATTTCTAGTTTCTTTATCAGGGATTCAAATTTGACATATCCATAGACCTGGGCAATACAATATTCCTGGTCTCCCGGCTCCCCACCTCTGCAAGACTAAGGTCCGGTTATGATCAATGATCAATGAGTCACGTGATCAACGGGCTTATCATTGACAAGATCTGGTGCCCATTGGTATTCACTGGCAGCAGCTGAGTGAGGTGCACAGCTATCTCTAAACTGCCAGGAGTGGAGTGTGACCATCATATCAATCACGGGCACTGGACAGTGGACAGGGGATCACTGATAAGGATCTTGAGTGTATCAGCCAAACACGTCTTGGAGGCTGATCTTTAACTTGTCAGATTGAAGGTCCTTCTAGAAAATTACGATTTGTATAAAAGCGTTAAAACCATAGAAGGCATCTTTGAAAGTCTCTATCAGGTCATAGTCTAGTAAGAGTATGGTGGGTTCAGTAATTAAAACTGCTTGAAAGCGGTAGTATACATTTACGAAAGTAGTTAAAAAACTTCCGTGACAGACAAATTACCCAACGTTTTATTGATGGCGGATCTGCCTCCAAACCAACAATTCAGCTATCTAACTTCTAAAGATAGCTAGAAGAGAGGCTCAACTTCACAGGAAAAATGAAAGTCCCTAACTGTTTTAGTGATCCTGTGTCAATTCACCTGTACGGATTGAACGGTTTCAAATTCCAGATATCGGTTTTACAAATCTTGAACCAATTAATTGTCAATGTCGTATACAAATATGCACGCAACTCGAACATAGTCACGATCCTGGCGTTGAGGGAGAGGTAGCAGTGTAAGTTAACAGAGTCTACCATAAATATGATCAAATGTCTGTCATTTGTACTTTAGTTTTCCTGGGAGGGCCACACACGTGGGGTGAAAACATTGTGGAAAGCAATAAAGTTCTCAAAAACCCCTGCCTTTACAGTCGAAGTTATCTGCAAGTGAATCATTACTTTTTAGCTCCAAAACTACTGTTGATTTTTCGTTAAAACAGCATAACAGTGTTTAATTTTGCGCCAAAATTTATAAATGCTTTCCGGGCAAAAGAGCTTCTCTCCGACCTCTACTTTACTATTACTCCCCAAACCCCCACTGATTTTCTTCCTTTCAGCAGTGACAACTGATTTCACCATTGATCCCACCTCCTGAATCAGCTGGTTACATACCGTCCAGCGGCTTACCAATTGGCTGTAGACACGCTTTTTCACGTCGTATTCAGATAGCCTGATACAAAAAACTAGAAATACCTGTGATTATTTCGATTACGAGGTAAATACTTTTCAAGTTTAGATTACTTCCACCCAACCAAAACGATTTCTCCAGCCTAACAGCGATCTGTATACGGTCGTGTTGTACCCGACCTCCTGCGGGTGGTTATGTGCTATGTGTTGTGTGTGCTATGGAGTTATGTGCTATTGTGCACACTCTTGACAGGCTCACAGGGTCGTGTTATGTCTCATTCAGTACCCAGCTGTAGCTGTACTGAGACGATTTGTTGAGTGGTTCTACAGCTGTTGTCCCGGATTATATCCGAGAAAAGTGGCAATTGCATGAAGTGGCTCTTTCCCAAGTTTCAAAGCGTATTCCAAGTTTTAATGACAAGGTTCTTGGGAAATTACCATTTAGGGTTAACTTTCCTGTTTAGTTCTGAAAATGAAGTCAAAAATGGCTAGGATGGTAGGAAAACAACGCAATGACTAAGCTCAAAATATGACAGATGAAATAACCAATCGATTTGACTTAATTTCCATATTTCCCTACTGGATTTTGCAGGTTTCGCTCAAGTTTCTAAGGCGGAATCCGCATAACTTTTAAGTTGAAAACTGCGACTTCCATCTATTGAATTCAACAAATTGTCAGCGTCAATTGATATAGCTGCCGCCTAGATTATTGAAGTTCCCACGTTTCCCATTCAAGTTTAACGATGGAATCTCACTTGACGCGATCCTGTTTTCCGTCAAACCTAACCTCGCTTAACTTCAATTCTCGTCGAAGCTACCGAGTGACCAGGATAGCCTCGGCCAAAAAGATAGAAGTTGAACGTTTCAAGAAAAGGAGCAGAGAACAATTTGAAAATTGGGATTTCAATGAACGATATTTTCTACTTAAACGTTGAGTTTGTTCCTGATTAATTCGTGTTTTCAGTACTTTCTTGATTACAGTATCCAACCTTTCAGGATAGCTTTTTAGTTGTAAAATTTAAAGTTTCAGCACCAAATAAAAATGACAAACTTTAACCTTTAATGAGAGCCAACTCCCATGTTTTCCGTTAAGGGTGCAGTGGGAAAACATTTGTCACATAGCAAGGGGTTTTTGTGTTAATGTGCTGAATCTTATCACCTTCCGACACGACATGGACATCCTCTCACTTTCGGTACCCAAGCTCAGCATTCCAGTTCCGTTAAAAACTCAAGGGAAATGCGTGAAACATAATTCACCAGAGCTGCTAAACTCCACTTAGCACTTGTGTTTCCTGCTAGACCTTGATTAGCTGTTACAGACGGGATTGATTCCGCACGGTCTACAGATGATTTATCTCACAATCTAAGATGAAACTGCCTTCGCTCTCGACGTAATTATCACAATCACGGATAAGCAACTTCAGCCTCGTGCCAGATAGGCCCTGCAGGTTGTGCAACCTAGGCTAACTAACACTCAGCCTCAGCTCATCAATGCATAATACACTATATAAACACGAGTCAGGGGTACCACTACAACGGGTCAGATCTCAGCTACGTGTGTGGTTAATTTGTTGCCAGTTTTTGCATACCGACATGAGCATTGAAATCAGCGAACAGATTTTTATAGCTAATTGTAGAAGTTAGTGGGTATTAGATAACGTGCCTCCTATTAGTAGGACGTTTAACAAACTAGTGGAAATAAATTTAAGTTCAAACCAGAACCATTTTTTAAAGTCTGTGAAAATACGTGAAAGAAATGTCTCATATCTTAACTTTTATGCATTAAGGCCGCATAACGTGTAATGTTTGTTCACCCTGCGTTTGTTACTTTTGTGGACCCTATGATCACTTGTAACACTTCGGTGAACAAGGTATGTATACGAAATTAAGTTTTTTTAAATCCCCAAATAAAATACGGGGAATTATTTTACTTATGCTCGTATAGGCTGTAGATGTATATAATTAAACTAGTTAGACATCTGTATAACGCATGACAATATCACGATACTACCAAAGAATAGGCATTACTGTTATAATATGCTTATTCTACGATATTACCAAGGCTCCAAAGGCTCAGAATCAAAAAATACCAGCCCTACAAGGGTTTCAGACATTGTCTTTTACATAATATGTATTAGAGAATACCCCGTATACAGGTTATATGTATACAAATAATTTAGAAAAAACTGTGTAATTTGCTGTTTTAATGTTGCTCAGCACCTCGGGCTTTTTCGTGATGGACAGTAGGTCTACTTATCTGTCATGTATAGTGGCCTATCGAAGAGACGTAGCCTATCTATGGAACAGTTTATAGAATTTAATTAAGTAGTAGTAAGTAGCATAGTACCTGTCGGCCATTTTGTTTTGTGCCCCATAAGAGCAATGTAAAACAGCATTTTCTTGAAACACTTCACGCCTACAATTTTCATCTAAACTTTTTGAACAAAGTTTGATTTGAAAGATAACAATGTACTGCAGTGGCTCCTCCGAGCACTTTTTTTGACAATTTTATTATTTTACTAGTGAAAACAAGAAATTTAAATACAAAGTTTCTTCAATTTTTGTGTTTGTGCCACGGAATTATAAATGCAAAAATGGAAATTCGGCTCAGCGGATTCACTAAAACATTTAATACACTATAAAACAAAGTTTGTTTCTTAAAAAACCAATGAAAACTGTAGTTGTGAAGTGTCTCAAGAAAATGCATGCTTTTACATTGGCTCTTTCAGGACAAAATTCTAGGTATCTAAGCACCCTTAAGACTAGGGAATAGAGTTAGATACAGTTCGATTTGAAATGAGGGAGTAACTGTAAACGTTGTATGAGGAAAGATATTTTGATGTTAGAATTAAAAAAACATTTTAGTTATCAAATCGATGTCGATTGGATCTAAATGTTCATGCAATAAAATATTTATTTATCTCTCAGAAGGGCTACGTCTCCTAAGTTACATAGTTCTCGTAGACACCCAACGACCCACTAGGCAGATTCAGACTGTGCCACATTGTTCCCCTAATCCTGAGATGGCCACAGTGTTGGCCGCTAGAGACTTGCCGAATTCACTGATCAACCCATTACTGATCTCGCACTCGAGTGACCTGATGGAAACTGGTTGTGGCCGAACATTCCAGCTGATGAGTGATCACACCCGGCAACTCTGTGAGTCACTCCCGGACCTGCAGAGTGCCACGGTGACGTAGCAGTAGCCGAGCAGTCTGCGTCCAGTGTGGATACATGGCGAGGTTGTCCAAGGAACACACGACACTGCGCAAGTATAACAACTTACTAAAAAACGGGCCTTCTTTAACTAATGCAGCCTATTGTCAAACCAAGCGCTTGCAGGGGTGTACGTTGGCCCGTTTTCACCTTTCAAAATACGTTTTACATTCATTCACACACGATATATTTAGTAACTAGAGGAGTTTTCCGACACGTGTACAGAGCCCGATTCCATTTAAGTTTGTCAATAGTTTTACAAATTAATTTTAAAATTGTCCAAGGTTTAATGCTTTTAACGCCATTTTGTTCAACTAAAACGGCTCGTTTCTAGAAAAAAACCTCCATACGCGTACTAATTTGAAAAGAAAACTTTAAAAATTGCAAACAAAAATATTGTGTTTTATCCATTCTTGTTTGCAATTATTGAAGTTTTCTTTTCAAATTAGTATTTATTACTTTTGCAAACTGTGGTCATCATGAATAACTCCATACGCGTGTCAAAAAACTCCTCTAGTTTGTAAATATATCATGTTTATAAAATATGTAAGAGTTTTTTGAAAGGTGAAAAACGGGCCGCCGTAAACCCTCGCATTGCACCCTAAGCGTCGCCGCACAGCTGAGACATCATGGTTTCTCCCACGTTGCTCCGGCGAGCTCCACGACGTCTCGAACTCGCAGGCAGACATCAGCGAGAGGTCGAAGGCCGAAGTTCCCGACACAAGATTAATGGTAGCTAAGACACAACCTGCAAAACCATTCCTATTGTATTGTTCATCATTCCCTCAAGGTCCACGCATGCCGGAAAACAACAATAATTAACATTCGAGGATTTCAGTGGTGTGATTCTTAAACAGGGAAATCAACCAAGGTTCAACACTGTTCGGTTGCATTACAGTATATAAACAGTCAAAAACAAAGTAGAGTCGATTATCTCAATGAAGGTTTCGTCACGTTCAACCATTGACTGCACACCGGGTGGCTAGGATAAAGTGTCCTACAAATGTGCTACAAGAGTACTACAAATGTTTTGGTTTTTATACAAATTTAGTTCCAAATTCTGAATTATTGGACGTATTTGAAGTTTCTAGCTTATCCAAACGAAGTCAATTAAATTCCTTACTTTTTCTATATAAGTTATTGCATGTAAGAACGGAAGATGATGAACTTGTATCGCAACTTAACTTCGCTGTTCCTCGCCTTTGCTCGCGTTACTCGTGTTTGTTCTCTACAACATTTTCCAGAACCAATCTGGGTTATTATTCACCTCTGAATAATATGTGTCGACTGTATAATTTAAACAGTCGTGAAGTCGATATTTTTTGCGATTCGTATAGTAGGTTCAAATATAAATTGAACAAAAGTATACAAAAATTTTAACCCCTTTCATAAAGCTGGAAGGCTTGCTGGTTTCATGTTTTATGTTTTATCATGTTTTATAATGTTTTTTATAATGTTTTATAGTGACAATTAATATCTTTTATTTGTTGCTCGATTTTATTTATGCATTCTATTTATACAATCTCTAAATGTTGTTATAGTTATTTTTAATAATATTTGTGCTATTTTCGCCTAGTATATGGTTGGATGATAGATAGCTATTTAACAGTACATATCCTACAGTTGTTCATGCTGTATTAGTATTTAATTATGTATTATGCATGTAAATATTTTATTTTAACATTAATGCTTTGTGTAATTGGCTAACGCTGCATAAAAGCATTCAATAAAGAATTTTGAATGTGTTGAATTTGTTTAACGGATTGTAAGAGTACAATTGAATGGGTCCTCCGTATAACGTTCTAACTGACAAAAATGACATTTTTCAGGAGGGCCAAAAAACTGTGTAAATAATATTGCACTCAATATATATATAGATTTTAAATGTTAAATTATGTTCTTATAGCCCATTTTTTAATTGCTATAAAATTATATATCTTAATTGAATGGGTCCTACGTATAACGTTCTAACTGACACTTTTTTCAAAATCGATGTTTTAGTGGAATAACGTTTTAATTGGGATTCTAAATCGCGTGGTAAATTGTGTTTTCAATATTTTCATGTTGGTAGCCCTGAACAGCTGGTCAAAGTGGCGGGAAATACAGCTCCGCCGTGAGAATAACGTTCTAACCAGCAGAGATGTCGTCTGATTCGAGCGATGTTCTGTCGCCAAGACAGTGGCGGCTCGTCGGGTGAAGGGAGTGAAGGGTCGCTTCACCTATGTTTTAGAGGGGAAAATTAAACTTTTAACATTTAATTCATCCGTATCCAAAGTCTGTGGGATCACATATCAACGACGACAGTGAGTAAGATACAAGCTCGAAGATAAATCTATGGTTGCCTCGATAGTCGCCACAGAGAGTTAGTCAACTCTATGGTTGCCACTGACTATTTCGTGTAAGACCGACGTTGTAGGTGAAGAGATTTGCTCGGGCCTTCTGACGCTTATCTACGTGGTAGGGATAGACGCTGAGGGGCGTGGAAAGGGGCTGCGTTGCTATAGCAACGAGTGACGGCCCAAGAGAAAGAAAACGGTTAAACCAGGGCAAAAAACGGAAGTTAAGTGTAACAGAATGGCAAGAGGAGAAAAGCTATGAGGAATTCCGGACAACCATACTTTTCTAAAAAAGAAGCACGTACCCGGAAAACTTCCACTTGCAGATGTAAGTAGAATAACGTTTTTTTCTACAGACGCTGGAGTGCTGCGCAGTCACTGCCTAGCGCACTCTGTTTCTATACTCATTGAACACATAGGGCTATAACGAGTGCATACTTATATTGAGAACAACGTTCTAACCCAACGTCAGTGTATAATATAAGTAGAATAACGTTGCAACCTACGTGAGTTAAAAAGGTTTTCCCTTGTTTTTTTTATAAAAGTCTCTGTATCTCTGCTATAAGTAGCAATTATTAGAGCTAGAACGATGAATAAATAAATAAATAAATAGTTTATTGTGTTAACAATTTACATGTTATACAAACGTCAAATCTGTTTTAAAAGCTAAAGAAACAAACTGTTTTCTCTGGAAATCATACGTGGAGATTTCGAAAAAATATTTTTAGATTCTGAGTATACAGAGTGTGTCAGTACTGAAACTCACAGGGTCAAAACTCGAGTTTTTAAACGCAAAGGTGGGGCATATTGTACATAATTTTAAACCAAATACAATTTCCGACATTTTGACAAAACTGTTTTTATATGTTGTCCCGTTACCAAACTAGAGCTATAAAGGTGAATCGCGTAAGAACGGGACGCTCTGTATTCAAATGGTCAATTCGATTAAATATTAACTCTGTATTAAATATTACAGCATTGCATTACCCAATTATTTGAACACTTTCAGAGCATTTTAATGTAGGTCGGTTTTGAAGTCGGTTCAATTTTTGTTAACAAGTTTTTATTAATGCAGTAAATCCAACTCACGTGAGCTACAATTTTGTCACCAGATTTTAATAAAGTGTGCTTTTTCACTAAAATCCTCATTCAACACAACTTCGTATACATTATTACATACATCTCTCACTAAGTGTAAGTAAGACGTTACATCGCCTCAAGAATTAGTAACGCTAGCGCGCGTGGCGGCAAGCCTAGGCTCTAATGACAAAACTGGCCTGGGTCTGTAATTACGATGCTCGCCGCCACCGCCGGAGAGCAGCACCTACCGGCCCCACCTAACCTAACCTCACCTTCTCATGAATAAAACACGTTCAGAGTACCTCCTAAATGAGACTCGCAAGTGTTGTTTTGAATTGTAAACGTGAAACCTTGCCGTTTGGAATGTGGATGTGCCGTGTGTGATTTAATTTTCAGTGGTTTCCTAAGTCGGTACATTCCTTTGGAATTTTTCATGAGATCTAGACCTCACGTTTGTTTGATGGTATCAGGACATCTGTTTCGGCTGCGGCACCTGTGGACCTGTTGACTCTTGTGATATGACATCAGCGGTGTCAATTAAGTATGGTTTTAGTGGATTAACACTTGGTACTGTGGCAAACTACTTAGTTGGGAGAAGGCAAGTCAATAATACTTCATCTGGTCAGAAAGGCATCACCCACGGAGTACCACAGGGTTCTGTGATTGCCTGATTGGACCCTTACTCTTATAACCCCTCTAGACCAAGCACTCCTTCAGCCACGACTTGAAGGTCTTCAGGTCTAGACCACGCACTTCCTGAAGAAGAGTGTTGTTTATCCTCAAAGCAGAACAAGGTTAAGACTGAGCTCTGCGGTAAGCTCAAGCGACAGCGAGGCACATCCAGCATGACGAGTTCCACGGCTGTACAGTTCACTCCTCTCGCTATAACTTCCAATGTTGAGAACCTCCTGGCTAACCACGGTACAATAAGTATTGTCAATTCCATGACGATATGTCCGCAGTGCTCGAAATAAACGGAACCGTTTTTGATTCTAACTGATCTGAGTTGAGGACGAGTGTCTCCAGGCTGCAATACACAATTAAGACAGGTTACTACGAGAAACCCCGTGGGAGACCAGTTGCTCTCTAACACACGGTTTAATTCGCTCGGTGAGCAACAAACTCTTGCCAATCTGACACATGCCTGCTGTACATGGTGGTTCCAACTTGGGGTAAGCAAAAAATCCCAG
Source organism: Matsumurasca onukii (assembly GCA_018831715.1). Lineage (NCBI taxonomy): Eukaryota > Metazoa > Arthropoda > Insecta > Hemiptera > Cicadellidae > Matsumurasca > Matsumurasca onukii. Next base: position 38,602,808 of record CM032061.1, on the reverse strand, counting down.
CAGCTTCTCTGGAAGCTCTTCCATTGCTTCAGTCATAAGTGCGCAGAGAAGGATTGAGCTTGTCCTCATTCAAATTGAGCTTGTTGATCGTGAACTATGTTGTTAAAGGAATTTTGTGCTTCGGTCCACAAGCGTGGAATGTTGTTTCCGCTGGAAATTAAGGTTTAATCTCTGGAAAAGGTAGCGTTCAGTTGATCAGCCGAAGGTCGTTCACCATTATGGAAAAGAGAAGGGGTCCAAGTACTAGGGGTCCCTGTGGTACTACGTGGGCAATAATTTTAGGCTAAAGGAACTAGGATCAGTGTTACTGACTGTCGTCACCAACTGTTATTTTCAGTCAATTAGTTTGCTACAGTGTCAAGTTTTAATCCACTAAACCTATACTTGTGCCACCATATCATGTGACACATCGTCGAAAGCCTTACTCAAGTTACATAATCTTAGCAAGACTGAGTCTTTTTGCTCAAAAGTTATTGTTTTCATACGACTAAGCAGTACTGTAGTACTGTAGTAGTGGAACTTCCATTCCCTCAGTTGTTCGTTTTGTTCTAGGTAGCTACTACTATTTGACTTTTGAGTACTATATTGTCTCAAAGAACTTGGAGATGGTCGGAAGTATTGATTTTAAAATCAACGTTTATTTAAAGTCAATGATGATACCTCTAACACGTGTATTGTTAAACCAAGATAACTATTTTAACTAATTACGATAACATCTAAAACTGTCTTAAGAATTTCACTCGACAAACCATTCGTATCTTGCCTATCAGAATAATTTAATATTTTTCATCATGCAGTAAAGAATATCATATTAACATTTAACCTCCAGATTCTAGCTGTCTAATGATATCCGTGTGATCAGTGTCGGTAAATGTGAGTGAAGGGTCAAGCTTTAAAACAGACAAACTGTTGACAATGTTGTCAGCAATCTTTTCAAAATAAAGATGAATATTCATATCACCGGGACTAAAATGCACCTAAGCCATAGGTCCTCATTTCCTCTTCACGTTTTTTATAGGACATGCGGTCTTGCATGAATTTGGGGCTTGGTTGATAGAGAGTTACTATAATGGATTTTTCTTCCTAATTCAAACACCGTAGTCTCTTTTAGCTTTAATGTATAGACTATATTACGGTACGTTTTCAGAAGGAAATGGCATCAGAAGTTTGTTTTTAACGATCATTTAACATTGAATGAGTCTATTTACTCGTACTAGGCGTTATTAAGAAACACACAGAAGTGTGAAATTCGATTATAAAATGTACGGCAGAATACAGGTAGTAAGAAATGCTTTATGCCAGACAAACCAGCCCATCTGCGTCCACGCGTTTCCAAAACTGCCGAGAGTTAGAAAGTAATATTATTATCCCTTATTCGCCTTGTCCTTCGAACTTACAAAGCCCGGGTATTACTTGTGGATAGTCGCAGCGAATCTTAAAGTACTTATGTCAACCACTTCTATTCATACTGTCTTCTGACGTCAAATATGTAGACTATTTTCCTGTGACTTCGCAAGTGAGACTTTAGCTATCCTTCCTTTTTCATAGATAACCAATCCTACAATTTTCAAACGCTTTCTTTTACACATACTAACATTATTATACTTACTGTGCCATATTCGACATACAGGGTGGTTAATAGTAGGCCTAAATAATTTACTGATACAAGGCTTACAGTTACTAAACTATACAAACACATCTTCTACATGTCTTCCTTCGTTAACAATAACGTATTCCATTCGGTCCTTGACGCAGTTAACCATTTCAGAGCACTGCTGGGGTGAAATGTTTCTGAACACCCGTTCAATGTTGGCTTTCAGCTGTCTGATGCTTTTTGGGATTGGTCGGAAACACAGCTCTTTTAGCATTCCCCATAAAAATGCATCACACACTGTAAGATCTGGGCTTCTGGGTGGGTAGGGGAAGTTTCCTAGACACAAGTCTAGCTGAAAACATTTCCTGTCGAAGTTTGATGTTATCTTCACTAGTGTGGGGAATCGATCCATCTTGCATGAAGATTTGTTTCTCAAAGTCAACGTTGTTCAGTGTACAAAATGTCTGTAAATCTCCTTGGAATCTCTCAATAATTTGTGTTCTGTAAACTTCACCGTTGACTGTTAACGGGGTCTCATTGTTATCCTCAATAAAATAGGGACCAATCACGCAATGGGATGGTTTAGTATTTATTCATTATTATCTTCATTGTTTTGTGTAATATTTATTATTGTGTAATTTACAAGTTATTATATATGTACAAATGTAATTGGCTGCTGCCGTTGGAAATAAATAAATAAATGGGATGAAATGGCAGCCGACACCGTCACTTTCTTAGAGTGAAGAGGTCTTTGCATGTACTCTTCAGGTTTCTCCCATCATAAAAAACGAGTGTTTAGTGTTTTGTTTGTTCACGTGTCCTCTAAGCAGCACATGACACTCATCAGTATACCACCAATCATCAACATAATCTGGACTGGCATAGCTATGCGCCAAAACACGGGTACAGAAGGTCATACGTGCTTGGAAATAAGTGGGTCTTAATTCATGGAGTATTTGAATACGTTACGATCGTACTCCAATTTCTTTAAGTATTCTAATCACACCAGTTTTTTCTAGTCCTAGTTCTCTTGAAATACTTCTGGTGCTTTTCTTTGGTGATTGGAGAACTTTATCAAATACTCGTCCGACGTTCTCATTGCTTCTTGTTGTCCTTCGTCGACCGGATTTTCCTTTGTTGCTGTTTGTCACAACTCCGTTATTTCTGAACTTCTTTACCCATGACAAAATGGTCTTTTTACTCGGTGCTGGTAGATTGAATTGTTCTTCAAATTTTTCCCTTACCGCTGCTAATGAGGGCCCACCAATACGACCCGCGCCATAACTTCTCAGATAATGTTCAACGCACCAAACACGGATTTTAATGTTACGCTGCGGCATGGTTACTGCGGATAATTTTTTAGCTAACCTTCATGAAAATCTTTCAAAATAAAATTGTAAACAATAATAGTAGAAAAACAACTTCTGACAACCAGCTGATCAATTATTACTGTAGTATTCAAGAAACAGTTGTAAGTATTTCGGTTTCATTTTTTTGCATCAAGAATCAAGAATCTTTATTTGTCATTGACATTACAATAATGTATTAACAATTGTCAAGTGCACCACCCTGTACATTGCGCATTTCATTTATGTGCCATTTTCATTTGCTCAACCCAAATTAATTTTGTATATATTATGTGGAAAACCAGTTGATGATCTACTATGTAATTTTCCTGGTCTGTTCGCAGATATGAAGAATCATAGGAACAGAAACAAACATGAAAAATGAGATAATTGTAGAAAAAAAGAGGGTGCCTAAACCCGAACCAAACTGAAAGTGAGGGTAGGTATTTATACTACGGATTAATCGTTGCAAGTATTCCAAATTTAAGAAAAAGTACCAAACCGCACTGAGTGATCAGACACAATAATAATTTATTAATTTGTTTGACAGTACTCCCAATCACCAGTTTATGTTTGTCAATCGGTGAGTCCTTTTATAAATTGCTAGTCACCAGTAAGCCTAGAATCTAGACGTCTAAACATTATTTATCGCGTTGTAAACTATCTAAATCTTGTCTCTACTTTAGCGTCAAAAGTCTAACACAAAGTACCAGTGTGTATTATAGACCTAGTAATAAATATTCCAACTTGTGACTGTGTATTTGTTACACAATTTTCTAAGTATTTTTACTGATAAGACTGGTGTTTATTCTAGCATTGCCTCAACGTCCCTAGCATAACAGTACCAATATTTATAACCGCCATGTAAGGCTACAACAAATATCTTATTGTAGGCCTAGTTCTTTATTTATTTATTCTTTCAACAGTCTAAGCCAATACATAAATACAATAGTTTATAAAACACTATTGTTCGAAGATACAAAAAATGGTTAGCCTAGTTATTCTAATCAATACTCTTGGACAAATTCGACCCACTGGGTATGTGATGTTCAGCATGAAACAACAACTCTAACGATGTTGACATTTAAAAACTTAACTAACCCTAGGCTATTCAATTATTTTTTCACCTCGGTTGAACTTTATATCTTGATCATAAACAAAGGAAACAGAGTTGGGTTCAAGATCAAATCATTGAAACCAAACTCAACTAATTGAATTTGAACTTAACCAACTGAATGGAACACCACTTTGGAACTAGATTAGATTGGATGGGGAAAGTTTGTGGTTCAAGACCAGCATACGTCAACCCCTGGGTTTTGTGCTGGCTCCCTGTTCTCTAAATAGGCAGCCCCACCCCGTTTGCTTACAAAGCTCGAGGATCGCGCTACCCAATTCTGATGGGTGTACCTCCTGCCACTCGAGACCCTAGAAGACCCTTCTCCTGGCCTCCAGGGACTGCATTCAATAAGAATGTGTTTTGGGACTCAGTGCGGCTCACATATACATCTGGTCTCTCCTGTATAGAGACCCATTTTTTGCTAGGTGATTTCTGAAGTGCCCATGACCTGTGATATAAGATATTACCAGTCTGATGTTCTGGCGACTAAGACTGGTCAGATGTTTGGTAAGTATCCTTGATGGATTCTTGACTAAAAGTTTTCGGGGTTCCTGGCATGGTAGCTGTTTCCATCGCTCAGTGTGTCGGCGCATTTGCCCTATCGGCTAGCATAGTTTTGACAAGAGAAGGACTGATTCCTACCGCTGGTTCGGACGGCAAAGGATGACAGCGCTCCTTTCTAGCAGATCGGCTTTTTCATTCCCTTTAAATCCTTGATGCCCGGTATCCATTAAAGCGGTACATTGTTACAGCTTGCTAGAGCCGAGGCGCTTAATAAGTGGACAGTCCAGCTCTGAGGGCAGCCTGACTGTCTGAGAAGATTAAGATATGTTAATCCATTGTACCAACAGATAACTCTATATAGGTGCAAGTGAGGATTGCTAAGACTTCTGCTTGAAACACTGTACAAAAGCCTCCCAATCTACAGAGGGTTACACCTGGGCGGACTCTGTGTGCCCCATGGCCTTTCCCTCTATCAATGAACCGTCTGTGTACCAGACCCTACAGTTATTAATAGTTAAAAGAAATTTGTCAGTTAACCACTCTAGCCGTGATTCTATGCTGACTGTGGGTTTTACAAAGAGGTATTGCCCCTCCATATAGTCAGACCTCATAGTGAGGAGCGGTTCCTGGGGAAGGAGTCTAAGGCTCCCACATGTCGAAAAGTCGGACCCCTTTTAAAAGGCCGAAATAGAGAGTTTGTACCGATTTCCTAGCCTCCATTTCTATGAAAATGTCTAGGGGTTATATTGAGCAATACCTCTAGCGGCTGTGGGGTGCTAGTGAATGCTCGGTGATAAAGCATGCCAGTCTTTGTAGGCTGCTAAGTTTGGTCTTCACGGTACTCTGCCTGGCTTTCGTCCACCAAACTAGAGAGTAAGTGATCTGGGGCCTTATTACTGCTGTATAGCCAAAGCGCCATGTGTGGCTTAAGTCCCCAAGTTTTCCCTATGAAACGTCTGGTTGCTAAGAGCGACCAGCTTGCTCTGTGTAGTACCAACTGTAAGTGTAGGTTCCGTAAGTTTGCGATCAAGGTCAGGCCTAGTACTGCCGTGCTGTCTGAAAGTGGTGTCGGACGCCGTGAGCTCTAGTCTGGCCAGAGGGGTCAGGTTCCTATCTGATAATTGGAAATATAGGTTTTGGAAGGATTAACTTTAAGCTGTTCCTCCTACACCATTCACTAACTTGTCTTAGGCTATTGTTCATTACATCTGCTACGGTCGATGAACTTGCCTTGAACCATGAGAACTATATCTCAGCGTACCCTGAATGAAAGTTCCTGTTTGTGATACTTGCGTTGAGATCATCCACCACCAGATTCCACAAGAGCGGGGAAAGAACCCTCCCTGCGGACAACCTCTTGTGATAGAGACTTCCCTGATGACATTTAGTAGGGTGGATTGGACCCTTCTTGTTGCGGGCATATTTTTTATCCACTTACTCAAGATTAGTGGTACCCCCCTTTTACTGGCTTTCTCCATGATCGTGTGAGGTGCTGTCAAAAGCCCCTTCAATGTCCAGGAAAGCGCAGAGTGCCAGCTCTCTATTATCTAGAGAACTCTCTGCCCTGCTGACCAATTCATTGAGTGCCGTAATGCATGACCTGCCAGATTGGTAGGCATGCTGGTTTCTATGCAGGGGATGACCTAGCAGCACCCTGTCCCTGAGGTATCTCTCTACGAGCCTTTCCACCGTTTTAAAAGAAATGATGAAAGACTGATAGGTCTGAAAGATTTTGCCTGACTATAATCTGTTTTACCTTTTAGGGATAAAGACCACCCTGCTTACCCTCCATGCCAGTGTGACCAAAGGCCCGCGCTGGCTCTGCAGAGGATTAGCATATCAGCCTGAGTACTGGGTCGGATGCATGCTGTAGCATTGCTGGATAGATTCCATCCCCAGGTGATTTATATGGGCTGAATTTACTTAGAGCCCATTTGAGCCTTGAGAGCGTAACAATTTTGTTGGCCAAGTTCCAGTCCTTGGCGGCCCATGGGCTTTGACGCTATCCAGGTGACCATAATTGTCCAGCAAGTCAGCTGAGTACTGTCTGGGAAGTGAGTCTCGAGGAGAAGGTCGAGTATCACCAGCAGACTCAGTATATTCATTTGGTTTCTTTAGCGAACCGATGGAATTGAGGGTTCTGAGGCCATGAACTTGCACAACCTTGCTGTCTCCTTGATTCCGTTCACCTGCGCTGGTGAACTTGAACCGAATCTGATTTTGCCTTCCTGACCTTACTGTAGCTTTGAATGCTAGCATGATAAGCTTCCCAGATACCATAGTTTGTAACTTCCAGTTTTCTTACATCTCTCTCTGTGTCATCTAGTTCCGCCAGTCCACCATTTAATAATTCAATCTACTTTCCTGGTTTTGCAGGACAGTTGTCATTGAATGAATCTAGCACCTTATTTGAGATGACTTCGTGTTCAAAGTTAACATTGAATCTGCCAGCCATCGATTTAGTTATAGCTGTCCAACCCACTAGAGATGGTCCCTCAGTTCTTTTTAGGATTTCTGCAAGATGTTTTGTGGTTCTTGCGTGGTTTAGCTGAATGTACTTATAAATCTGAAGAGGCTTGTTCAAGACATTCCACCCAGCTTACAACTGCTAGTTTTCTTAAACAAAAAGTTATGGCAGCACAGTTTCTTTTACATGGGGCGTTACCGACATTCATTATCTCCAGGTTATTTGCCATGGGAACTCCATGAGATACTCGCCCCTAAAAGGTTAGTATTTAGACTGCCCATCCAATTTGGTTATGAGCATTGGCGTCGCCCACTAGGGAGGCACCCTGTGGTCTCGTCTTCTCCAGAAGTTGTTGTAGCTCTTGTGAAGGAGGAGGTTCCCTGGAGTCATATGGAAGATATGCAGAGCTGATGACCAGTCTTTTCACATCCCCTGACTCCAGCAAATTTCCAACAGTGGTCGAGTCTCTGGAAACAAAATTCCATTAGAGGCGAACACTGACATTCTCTTTTTACAACAATACAAGTTCTTAGACTTTTTACTATTGTAATAGTTATCTTTCCTCTGGCATCTGCCAATCCGCTATGTCCCGATGAAGCCAAGGCTCCTGGGCCGGCGACGTCATAGTGCCAGGGTGTCCTTTGGTACTACAGAAGGTGGCGAGGCAGCCTTACTGTGGTGGAGTTTACTTGCGGGGTGCTCTCCATCCTTATCCGTGCAGCTCTCTTCCTCCTGGGGCTTCGGATGGGGCTTTCAGCTTTTGTCAATCTACGGCTGTGTAGTGGTGTGGGTTGGGGACTGAAGAAGGTGGCTTGCACTATTGTAATAGATTATCTTTCCTCTGTCTGCCAATCCATATGGTCCCGATGAAGCCAAGGCTCCTGGGCGAGGCGGAGGATAATTGCCAGAGGTTTACTACAGGACTAGAGAAGGTGGGAGGCAGCCTTACTGTGGAGGTTTACTTGCAGAAGTCTGCTCTCCATCCTTATCCGTGGAACTCTTCCTCCCGTGGAAGGACTGGGATGGGGAGCTTTCAGCTTTTGTCAATCTGGCTGTGTAGTGGTGTGTGTTGGGGGACTGAAGAAGGCGGCTTTCTTCTCCCTCAGGAGAAAGTGGACACCTCTTCAAAGCCCTCCTTCCATTTTGTACTGTTACACAGTCTCCTTTGGCCAAGTGAGCTCGGAATACTCCGTAGTGTTTTTTAAATGGGTTAGTATTTCCAGGACCCGAGGCTTTATATTCCCAGTGTTTGTTATGAATAAACCCTTGGCCTGAAGGGCCTTATTTTGTATTAAACTGTTTTGTTTATCTTCTTGACCTGGGTCTGCAAAGATGGTTGATTTTGTGTTTTTTTTTATTTATATGTTTCAATGGTTTTGAAACAGTGGCTAGAATTAAAGGTCGTCTTAGGCAGAGCCCGCTTACTAAGGAAGGCTAGATACTAGAGTGCGCCTGGTATCCCGGAGTCCGTTAAGAATTATTAATCTAAAATATTATATAATTAATTTAATTTGGTTAAATTGAAACCATTTTGTTGTTTTTTTATGAGGAGGAAGGAAGCTTTGGGCAAATAATTAAAAAATAAAATATCTCTAAAATAGGCTTAAATATTTAAATAACTTTTGAATACAACTATTAAAACGTTGATTTATATGTTCATATTAATAGATTAGATCCAAGGGTTTGAAAAAAAATTAGAGTGTCCACTGTTATCGTGTTTAAGATAAAATCATAAGTTCCCAAAATTCCTGGAATTTATGAATTTTGGGAATATTCGGCAATGTTCTAGGGAATTTTCCTCAAGTATAAATTCCGGAATTTTACATCACTAGTCTTGGGTGTGAAGAAATCTCCAGGTTACTAAATCTAAGCAGCCTTGGCTGTCCTGGAGAATTCCGCACCCCCTTGACCTCACTTTGGAACTAGCTTATTAACAGTATTGAGTTTAGTTCAGGGTTTGCCCTCAATAGCTTTAGCTGCACACATTCTGATCTAGGCCCACCAAGGAAACAAACTTGTTAAACGTGTTGACATCAAAGCTAATTTTTACCATACAATATTTCAATTGATAACATTTTTAGGTCAAGATTTCAGTGAACAACGGATTCTGATGAAGTTGAAACAATGGATAGAAAGGCAAAACTAAACAATCAAAGTGTGGCATTCCAAGCGAAATGGGTAAGAAGTACTTGTGTGTTAGTAAAATTACAGAGCAGTCACTTTTGAAAGAGTTTCCCCAAGTTCAAACCTCCCAAAATGGCCAAAAAGCAATGTTTTAACTTCAGGAAAGTTGCGGAACCATTAAAAAGCAATGTTTTAAGAAATAAACTTAACATAAGCTATTTTAACTTCATGATAATACCTTATACAGCCTTTAGGTTAATTTGAAGTGGGTGACACAGACTGTCGTCTGCTACAGTGCAGCTGCCCTTTCCGTATCTGCGTCTTCAGCTCGTAAAATAGTCCCAACTTTAAAGCCACTTTTAAAAATGTTCAACATAAAAAATAACTTAACCTAACCTAACTTCACAATAATAACTTTTTCACCTTTAAGTTAAATTGAAGTGGGTGACAGAGACTGTCGTCTGCCACAGAGTGCCGCGCGCACCGCGTCTGGGCGTCTCCAGATCGTAAAAAAGTCCCAACTCTAAAGCCACTTTAAGCTACTTTTAAATACGTTCCGCACCCCAAAACAAATTTTTATATGTATAGGGGCCTCCTCCACATCGTCTTAAATCATGAGATTAAAAGTCACTGTTCTAGGCAAATACCTGTGTGTTAAATGGTTTATAAACTTCATAACAAATAAGATTATGATTTGTGTGATCTTTCAACAAAACACTTTTATTGTTTCTATTCATTTTAAAAACAAATTTTAGAGAAATGTATTAACTTTATCCTTTTATTTAAATGTTCAAGAACTCTAGCATTAATACAGTTCCATTAATCATGCTACTTTAAACCTCTTGTTTAGATATTTAGTAGGCCTAATGTATTTCTGAAGTTGTACTTTTTAAGTACCGGAAATTAATGCTGCACCAAAGTAATAATAGTGTATGCCAATATATGTACTCAACACTGAGTTGTTCCAACTTGTCAGCTGTCGTATTCTAATTTATCCTTTCATAGTCGTAAGGAGTTTTAATAGCTAATTACAGTAAATACATTCAAAATTCTAAATTTGCTAAATGAATATTTTGTACCAGAGAGGAAAGAGTTGAAGATGCTTTGAAAAAGCTCCATCAGATGGAGTGGATGAGGAATAAGAAAGACCCTCATCATCTGGTCAGGTGAGTATCTTCTGTGTGGTGGGAGAGGTTCGAACAAGCAAGAGTATACTTTACACTGCCCTCGCTTGTTTGCAGGCTACCTTTTGTCCCCCTTGTTCCAATCATTTGAATCAAATGTTTACAAACATGTAAAGTATAATCTTGATACTTGACTCCATGTTAAAAGGTTACTTTTTGTTGCTGTCCCAAGGAGCTATTTCTTTCTTTCCTGTCTTTACCTCTTCCTTTGGGGGAACTCTACTTATTTGGTGGGTGGGTTTTGTTCTAAAATACAAATTTAGGGTTGCTCATCAATTATCTTGACCTTTTCCATTTAGATGTCCCCAGTGTGACACCACTGTTGTTGTAGCCAATGTTTCTAAAAAATATGTACATGTCTCTTTTTTTGTCAAATAAACTTCTTATAAATAGTGTCTGAAAAATTGGTTAATTTGATTTCAGTGTACATGTCTGTTAAATGTATCCAAGTACAAACTGTAAACAAACTGTAAAAGTCCAGTGGAGAAAGTAAATTATATCTTTAAACATTAGATTAGTCCTTATTTTATAGCAAATAATCATTATCAAATCAGTTTTCTCATAGAGTCCCAAGGCTCTTTTTCAATGCCAGTGTGAACCTTAAAATATGTTTATCTAATTGTTATTCATGCATAGCATAGTAAGACCAAACCCAGGACTGTAAAATGAGCACTAATCCTGACACTTTAGAACAAGTTTTGGGCATTTTATAAAACATAATATACATTTGTGTATATGTGTGTGCTCTCTAATTGTCACATTTTAAGCTGAATCAGTCACAGCCAGTGATAGTAACAGGAGACAAATATTGAGTAACAAACTGCAAATGGTGCTCCCTCACTGTAACTCATGCTTAGCTGCACATCAATGGTTTCTCTTGACTCTTTCAAAACAATAGTTAACTTTAAAGAGCATTTTAGGGTAAAAACATCTTATACTACTAATCTGGAACACATTTAATTAATACAACTTAGTTTTAGGTGTATTTTACAATGACTACTCATATTGTCACATTTTTCAAAGACTGAGGCTTATGAGGATATGCTGTGAACATGCAATCAGTGAGCATGCTCCAGTGAGTTATTGTAATGCAGGACCAGACAAAGCTCAGTGGTTGAAAGTGAAAAATGTCTTTCAGAATAACAAATCTGTGCTCCACTTTAACCTAGTTATGCTGCACTGATCTTATTCTGAGTAACACAACAAGCTTAGTTGATTAATCTATCAGCCTCAAGATATTGTGTAAATTCTTTCTCATTTTTCAACTCCAGCATTCAAAATGCTTCTTTCTTTAGAAATTATTAAAGCTAACAAAATTAGTTCCTTTTCTACCTTAAATAAATTTATAGGCCTGATTAGTAACGAAAAAATATTTCATCCCTAAATATTCATAATTTTTATATTTTTTGTGACTTTACTTTGGTTAGCTTTTAAGGTTAATTTTTTACACTAAGTTTATTAAGTTTGAACAACTCTTCTACAGTCCTTGTTTTCAATGACTTTAAGCATTATAAAAAATAAATTTTACTAATGACCTGGGACAGGAAAGTATTACAGAGTTCCTCCATAAGTTTTATTTTCAACTAACACAACCTTTTCCTCCTCTATTGTTTTTTTACTAACTTTTATTTTGGGGATTTTTCATACAGTTTGTGTTATTTATTCATAAGAGTTGTGTTTACTGGTTCCAGCTACCAACAGCACAGCGAGATGATGTGAGGCAAGACAGGAAGAAGCAGTCCAGGGATGAAGAAGAGTTATTACGAGTAAGTTTAATCCTGCGCTACTACTGCTTACTTTTATTAAGCTGAAAGCTGAGGGCGCTAAGAATGAAGGGGCTAGAGATCAAAACAACTTTCGTTAATTCCTCCAAAATAACAGCTCCCAATTTTTACTATAGTGTTTATCAAAGTGTCCACTAAACTGTGGAGCTGTACATTCTTGCAAAACTTGGAAATGTGTTTAGATTCCATGTGGGTTATGGTTATGGTTATTCCCACTGGAAGTTAGTGTGGTGAGCTGAGAGAGCACAACTTGTACAATGAATTTAAACTATAACTGCAGACATTTTCTATTGTTAGTGAGCAAGAAGGTCCACGACGTTTAGGGATCTGCAATCTGATCCGTCTTCAGGTGAAAGGTAACCTAAAACATAACACAGAACATTAGAAAATGAGCTAGCCTAAAGTGATCAGCATGACCAGTCCAACACAACCAAACAACATGTAGCTGTTAAAATCACAATACTAAAACTTAAAAACTAGCCTAGAAAACAAATTACAAGCATAAGACACACTAAAACTTAGCTACAAGAAGATTCACGTCCTCGGTGGAGGCTCTCAACAAAGTGATTGGTTAGGCCCGGTGGGGCACCAATGGCGTAGGCAGGCTGACAACTGGAACAGAGAAAAAAAACATTTCTATTCATGCACAACCAATGGGAGAGGGGCATCTTACGATTTAAGTTCTCTGCGGCCTTTTGCGTCTTTAATACCATGCTATGAGTTTTGTGTGTTGTTTCTTGTTAAGGTTATCTTGAATTTTATAGTTGTCTTTCGTTAGAGTTCATTTTAATGTCAGTAGCCAGGGGCCTTATTTAACTGGCTTGACTAATAGGACGGACTGCTAGTTTATGTATGAGGCCTTGATAATTTTCTTTTAAAAAAGTGAGGTTCGATGTTTTATACTAGCCTCATTCCAGTTCATTAGCGTGGTTTTCAGACCGACAATGGTGAGCAAGTTTGGCGTTTCTGTTAAACCCTATTGTGTGTTTTTCTTTGTGTTCTTTGACTCTTACATTTAGTGGTCTTTTTATCTCTCATGTATTCCCTATCACAACTACATTGTATACTGTAAATAGACTAAATACAGTTTTAAACTCCTGAGAGCTATTTTGGGTTTGGATTTTACAAGACTTTGCCTAAGTGTATTCTGTGTTTTTGAGCAGCGGTTCTAACTTTTAAATTTTCTACCTAACCTTCTGAGTTTTCCGATAATCCGGCACATAAGGGATTGACATGAGCAGTTTTTCAGCGATCTGATTTCCCTGTTGTTTTTTAGCTCCAGGTATGTTGTTTGCACTTATTTATCATAGATTTACCCATTTTTAGTCAAATCTCTTTCTACTTTTTTAACTTCTTCTAATTTTCATCTTGATCAAAGCACAAGCTGTTGTTCTATCAAATAAGGTAGGCCATCCTTCTTTAACAGATTTTTGATGGCTGGACAAAATTGAGATACTGACCTGTGTGTGCTCAAAAACTGTTGTCTAAGGACGTCCCTATCTCTTTCACATACACATCAAAAAGGGGAGCTTATTTTGGACTCTTTCTCCATGGTTAGGCGAATGGAGATACTGTTGGACTAAGAATTCATTGAGTTTATCGTCTCCATGTGGGAAAACAACAAAGGGATAGTCCACATACCTCCACCAAATCTTGGTATAGACCAGCTGAGGCCAAGGCCTTTTGCTCAAAATCTTCCATGAAGATATCAGCAAGAATAGGTGAAGCGTGACCCCATTGCCATCTTTTACTGTACCCTCTAGTTCAAGTAATTACATTTGATGCAAAAGTTCTAGCAGTTACATTATAACATTTACAGGCGGTTGAGTTCGTTCATCTAAAGTATCATAAGCTGTTGAGCCTAGGCACCGATTATTTTCAAAGTTTCTGGGACTGTGGTACGTTGTGGTTGCTTTCCACCTCAAAGCTTATTAGCCTATCAGTCTCGAATTTTATCTTTTTTCAATTTTCAACAAAATCTTAAAGAGTTATGAATGAGTCAATAACGATGGAAAATATCCTCAATAATAGTTTAAACTCTGAAATTCTCTCTTAAGTCAACAACAAACTTCAAACAAAATTGTACTATGAAAATATAAATTAAATATTTAATTGCCAGCTCCTGTCTCGGAAGTCTATAGTTAACTTGTGAAATCTGTTACTTACCAACAAAAGATTACTGCAGTTATTCACATTTGAATTTTTTTAACTCTCCAATTAGTGCTTTTTATTTTCAAATTGTCATATATTGCCTTTCCCAATTTTAGTGCAGTATTATGGGCAGTGGCATTTCGTCAGGTGAAGAGTGAAGGATCAACCTATGTTTTAGAAAAAAAATAAACTTTAACATTTAATTAATCCGTTTCCAAAGTCCGTGGGTTCGCATAATAATTATTATCAACGGCGACAGTGAGTCGCGATACAAACTTGGCAACAATGGATGGTTGCCTCGATAGTGCTAGAAAGTGAGTATGCCTCTATGATTGCCACTTGCTGCTTAGGTGTAAGACCGAAATACCGTGGGTGAAGACGTGTGAGAAACCTTCACTTGGCCTCCAGGGACTGCATTCAATAAGAATGTGTTTTGGGACTCAGTGCGGCTCACATATACATCTGGTCTCTCCTGTATAGAGACCCATTTTTTGCTAGGTGATTTCTGAAGTGCCCATGACCTGTGATATAAGATATTACCAGTCTGATGTTCTGGCGACTAAGACTGGTCAGATGTTTGGTAAGTATCCTTGATGGATTCTTGACTAAAAGTTTTCGGGGTTCCTGGCATGGTAGCTGTTTCCATCGCTCAGTGTGTCGGCGCATTTGCCCTATCGGCTAGCATAGTTTTGACAAGAGAAGGACTGATTCCTACCGCTGGTTCGGACGGCAAAGGATGACAGCGCTCCTTTCTAGCAGATCGGCTTTTTCATTCCCTTTAAATCCTTGATGCCCGGTATCCATTAAAGCGGTACATTGTTACAGCTTGCTAGAGCCGAGGCGCTTAATAAGTGGACAGTCCAGCTCTGAGGGCAGCCTGACTGTCTGAGAAGATTAAGATATGTTAATCCATTGTACCAACAGATAACTCTATATAGGTGCAAGTGAGGATTGCTAAGACTTCTGCTTGAAACACTGTACAAAAGCCTCCCAATCTACAGAGGGTTACACCTGGGCGGACTCTGTGTGCCCCATGGCCTTTCCCTCTATCAATGAACCGTCTGTGTACCAGACCCTACAGTTATTAATAGTTAAAAGAAATTTGTCAGTTAACCACTCTAGCCGTGATTCTATGCTGACTGTGGGTTTTACAAAGAGGTATTGCCCCTCCATATAGTCAGACCTCATAGTGAGGAGCGGTTCCTGGGGAAGGAGTCTAAGGCTCCCACATGTCGAAAAGTCGGACCCCTTTTAAAGGCCGAAATAGAGAGTTTGTACCGATTTCCTAGCCTCCATTTCTATGAAAATGTCTAGGGGTTATATTGAGCAATACCTCTAGCGGCTGTGGGGTGCTAGTGAATGCTCGGTGATAAAGCATGCCAGTCTTTGTAGGCTGCTAAGTTTGGTCTTCACGGTACTCTGCCTGGCTTTCGTCCACCAAACTAGAGAGTAAGTGATCTGGGGCCTTATTACTGCTGTATAGCCAAAGCGCCATGTGTGGCTTAAGTCCCCAAGTTTTCCCTATGAAACGTCTGGTTGCTAAGAGCGACCAGCTTGCTCTGTGTAGTACCAACTGTAAGTGTAGGTTCCGTAAGTTTGCGATCAAGGTCAGGCCTAGTACTGCCGTGCTGTCTGAAAGTGGTGTCGGACGCCGTGAGCTCTAGTCTGGCCAGAGGGGTCAGGTTCCTATCTGATAATTGGAAATATAGGTTTTGGAAGGATTAACTTTAAGCTGTTCCTCCTACACCATTCACTAACTTGTCTTAGGCTATTGTTCATTACATCTGCTACGGTCGATGAACTTGCCTTGAACCATGAGAACTATATCTCAGCGTACCCTGAATGAAAGTTCCTGTTTGTGATACTTGCGTTGAGATCATCCACCACCAGATTCCACAAGAGCGGGGAAAGAACCCTCCCTGCGGACAACCTCTTGTGATAGAGACTTCCCTGATGACATTTAGTAGGGTGGATTGGACCCTTCTTGTTGCGGGCATATTTTTTATCCACTTACTCAAGATTAGTGGTACCCCCTTTACTGGCTTTCTCCATGATCGTGTGAGGTGCTGTCAAAGCCCCTTCAATGTCCAGGAGCGCAGAGTGCCAGCTCTCTATTATCTAGAGAACTCTCTGCCCTGCTGACCAATTCATTGAGTGCCGTAATGCATGACCTGCCAGATTGGTAGGCATGCTGGTTTCTATGCAGGGGATGACCTAGCAGCACCCTGTCCCTGAGGTATCTCTCTACGAGCCTTTCCACCGTTTTAAAAGAAATGATGAAAGACTGATAGGTCTGAAAGATTTTGCCTGACTATAATCTGTTTTACCTTTTAGGGATAAAGACCACCCTGCTTACCCTCCATGCCAGTGTGACCAAAGGCCCGCGCTGGCTCTGCAGAGGATTAGCATATCAGCCTGAGTACTGGGTCGGATGCATGCTGTAGCATTGCTGGATAGATTCCATCCCCAGGTGATTTATATGGGCTGAATTTACTTAGAGCCCATTTGAGCCTTGAGAGCGTAACAATTTTGTTGGCCAAGTTCCAGTCCTTGGCGGCCCATGGGCTTTGACGCTATCCAGGTGACCATAATTGTCCAGCAAGTCAGCTGAGTACTGTCTGGGAAGTGAGTCTCGAGGAGAAGGTCGAGTATCACCAGCAGACTCAGTATATTCATTTGGTTTCTTTAGCGAACCGATGGAATTGAGGGTTCTGAGGCCATGAACTTGCACAACCTTGCTGTCTCCTTGATTCCGTTCACCTGCGCTGGTGAACTTGAACCGAATCTGATTTTGCCTTCCTGACCTTACTGTAGCTTTGAATGCTAGCATGATAAGCTTCCCAGATACCATAGTTTGTAACTTCCAGTTTTCTTACATCTCTCTCTGTGTCATCTAGTTCCGCCAGTCCACCATTTAATAATTCAATCTACTTTCCTGGTTTTGCAGGACAGTTGTCATTGAATGAATCTAGCACCTTATTTGAGATGACTTCGTGTTCAAAGTTAACATTGAATCTGCCAGCCATCGATTTAGTTATAGCTGTCCAACCCACTAGAGATGGTCCCTCAGTTCTTTTTAGGATTTCTGCAAGATGTTTTGTGGTTCTTGCGTGGTTTAGCTGAATGTACTTATAAATCTGAAGAGGCTTGTTCAAGACATTCCACCCAGCTTACAACTGCTAGTTTTCTTAAACAAAAAGTTATGGCAGCACAGTTTCTTTTACATGGGGCGTTACCGACATTCATTATCTCCAGGTTATTTGCCATGGGAACTCCATGAGATACTCGCCCCTAAAAGGTTAGTATTTAGACTGCCCATCCAATTTGGTTATGAGCATTGGCGTCGCCCACTAGGGAGGCACCCTGTGGTCTCGTCTTCTCCAGAAGTTGTTGTAGCTCTTGTGAAGGAGGAGGTTCCCTGGAGTCATATGGAAGATATGCAGAGCTGATGACCAGTCTTTTCACATCCCCTGACTCCAGCAAATTTCCAACAGTGGTCGAGTCTCTGGAAACAAAATTCCATTAGAGGCGAACACTGACATTCTCTTTTTACAACAATACAAGTTCTTAGACTTTTTACTATTGTAATAGTTATCTTTCCTCTGGCATCTGCCAATCCGCTATGTCCCGATGAAGCCAAGGCTCCTGGGCCGGCGACGTCATAGTGCCAGGGTGTCCTTTGGTACTACAGAAGGTGGCGAGGCAGCCTTACTGTGGTGGAGTTTACTTGCGGGGTGCTCTCCATCCTTATCCGTGCAGCTCTCTTCCTCCTGGGGCTTCGGATGGGGCTTTCAGCTTTTGTCAATCTACGGCTGTGTAGTGGTGTGGGGTTGGGGACTGAAGAAGGTGGCTTGCACTATTGTAATAGATTATCTTTCCTCTGTCTGCCAATCCATATGGTCCCGATGAAGCCAAGGCTCCTGGGCGAGGCGGAGGATAATTGCCAGAGGTTTACTACAGGACTAGAGAAGGTGGGAGGCAGCCTTACTGTGGAGGTTTACTTGCAGAAGTCTGCTCTCCATCCTTATCCGTGGAACTCTTCCTCCCGTGGAAGGACTGGGATGGGGAGCTTTCAGCTTTTGTCAATCTGGCTGTGTAGTGGTGTGTGTTGGGGGACTGAAGAAGGCGGCTTTCTTCTCCCTCAGGAGAAAGTGGACACCTCTTCAAGCCCTCCTTCCATTTTGTACTGTTACACAGTCTCCTTTGGCCAAGTGAGCTCGGAATACTCCGTAGTGTTTTTTAAATGGGTTAGTATTTCCAGGACCCGAGGCTTTATATTCCCAGTGTTTGTTATGAATAAACCCTTGGCCTGAAGGGCCTTATTTTGTATTAAACTGTTTTGTTTATCTTCTTGACCTGGGTCTGCAAAGATGGTTGATTTTGTGTTTTTTTTTATTTATATGTTTCAATGGTTTTGAAACAGTGGCTAGAATTAAAGGTCGTCTTAGGCAGAGCCCGCTTACTAAGGAAGGCTAGATACTAGAGTGCGCCTGGTATCCCGGAGTCCGTTAAGAATTATTAATCTAAAATATTATATAATTAATTTAATTTGGTTAAATTGAAACCATTTTGTTGTTTTTTTATGAGGAGGAAGGAAGCTTTGGGCAAATAATTAAAAAATAAAATATCTCTAAAATAGGCTTAAATATTTAAATAACTTTTGAATACAACTATTAAAACGTTGATTTATATGTTCATATTAATAGATTAGATCCAAGGGTTTGAAAAAAAATTAGAGTGTCCACTGTTATCGTGTTTAAGATAAAATCATAAGTTCCCAAAAATTCCCTGGAATTTATGAATTTTGGGAATATTCGGCAATGTTCTAGGGAATTTTCCTCAAGTATAAATTCCCGGGAATTTTACATCACTAGTCTTGGGTGTGAAGAAATCTCCAGGTTACTAAATCTAAGCAGCCTTGGCTGTCCTGGAGAATTCCGCACCCCCTTGACCTCACTTTGGAACTAGCTTATTAACAGTATTGAGTTTAGTTCAGGGTTTGCCCTCAATAGCTTTAGCTGCACACATTCTGATCTAGGCCCACCAAGGAAACAAACTTGTTAAACGTGTTGACATCAAAGCTAATTTTTACCATACAATATTTCAATTGATAACATTTTTAGGTCAAGATTTCAGTGAACAACGGATTCTGATGAAGTTGAAACAATGGATAGAAAGGCAAAACTAAACAATCAAAGTGTGGCATTCCAAGCGAAATGGGTAAGAAGTACTTGTGTGTTAGTAAAATTACAGAGCAGTCACTTTTGAAAGAGTTCAAGTTCAAACCTCCCAAAATGGCCAAAAGCAATGTTTTAACTTCAGGAAAGTTCGCGGAAACCATTAAAAAGCAATGTTTTAAGAAATAAACTTAACATAAGCTATTTTAACTTCATGATAATACCTTATACAGCCTTTAGGTTAATTTGAAGTGGGTGACACAGACTGTCGTCTGCTACAGTGCAGCTGCCCTTTCCGTATCTGCGTCTTCAGCTCGTAAAATAGTCCCAACTTTAAAGCCACTTTTAAAATGTTCAACATAAAAATAACCTAACCTAACTTCACAATAATAACTTTTCACCTTTAAGTTAAATTGAAGTGGGTGACAGAGACTGTCGTCTGCCACAGAGTGCCGCGCGCAGCGTCTGAAGCGTCTCCAGATCGTAAAAGTCCCAACTCTAAAGCCACTTTAAGCTACTTTAAATCGTTCCGCACCAAAAATTTTTATATGTATAGGGGCCTCCTCCACATCGTCTTAAATCATGAGATTAAAGTCACTGTTCTAGGCAAATACCTGTGTGTTAAATGGTTTATAAACTTCATAACAAATAAGATTATGATTTGTGTGATCTTTCAACAAAACACTTTTATTGTTTCTATTCATTTTAAAACAAATTTTAGAGAAATGTATTAACTTTATCCTTTTATTTAAATGTTCAAGAACTCTAGCATTAATACAGTTCCATTAATCATGCTACTTTAAACCTCTTGTTTAGATATTTAGTAGGCCTAATGTATTTCTGAAGTTGTACTTTTTAAGTACGGAAATTAATGCTGCACCAAAGTAATAATAGTGTATGCCAATATATGTACTCAACACTGAGTTGTTCCAACTTGTCAGCTGTCGTATTCTAATTTATCCTTTCATAGTCGTAAGGGTTTTAATAGCTAATTACAGTAAATACATTCAAAATTCTAAATTTGCTAAATGAATATTTTGTACCAGAGAGGAAAGAGTTGAAGATGCTTTGAAAAGCTCCATCAGATGGAGTGGATGAGGAATAAGAAAGACCCTCATCATCTGGTCAGGTGAGTATCTTCTGTGTGGTGGGAGAGGTTCGAACAAGCAAGAGTATACTTTACACTGCCCTCGCTTGTTTGCAGGCTACCTTTTGTCCCCCTTGTTCCAATCATTTGAATCAAATGTTTACAAACATGTAAAGTATAATCTTGATACTTGACTCCATGTTAAAAGGTTACTTTTTTGTTGCTGTCCCAAGGAGCTATTTCTTTCTTTCCTGTCTTTACCTCTTCCTTTGGGGGAACTCTACTTATTTGGTGGGTGGGTTTTGTTCTAAAATACAAATTTAGGGTCGCTCATCAATTATCTTGACCTTTTCCATTTAGATGTCCCCAGTGTGACACCACTGTTGTTGTAGCCAATGTTTCTAAAAAATATGTACATGTCTCTTTTTTTTGTCAAATAAACTTCTTATAAATAGTGTCTGAAAAATTGGTTAATTTGATTTCAGTGTACATGTCTGTTAAATGTATCCAAACAAACTGTAAAAAGTCCAAGTGGAGAAAGTAAATTATATCTTTAAACATTAAAAAAGTTTAAATTGATTTAGTTTAAAATGATTAGTCCTTATTTTATAGCAAATAATCATTATCAAATCAGTTTTCTCATAGAGTCCCAAGGCTCTTTTTCAATGCCAGTGTGAACCTTAAAATATGTTTATCTAATTGTTATTCATGCATAGCATAGTAAGACCAAACCCAGGACTGTAAAATGAGCACTAATCCTGACACTTTAGAACAAGTTTTGGGCATTTTATAAAACATAATATACATTTGTGTATATGTGTGTGCTCTCTAATTGTCACATTTTAAGCTGAATCAGTCACAGCCAGTGATAGTAACAGGAGACAAATATTGAGTAACAAACTGCAAATGGTGCTCCCTCACTGTAACTCATGCTTAGCTGCACATCAATGGTTTCTCTTGACTCTTTCAAAACAATAGTTAACTTTAAAGAGCATTTTAGGGTAAAAACATCTTATACTACTAATCTGGAACACATTTAATTAATACAACTTAGTTTTAGGTGTATTTTACAATGACTACTCATATTGTCACATTTTTCAAAGACTGAGGCTTATGAGGATATGCTGTGAACATGCAATCAGTGAGCATGCTCCAGTGAGTTATTGTAATGCAGGACCAGACAAAGCTCAGTGGTTGAAAGTGAAAAATGTCTTTCAGAATAACAAATCTGTGCTCCACTTTAACCTAGTTATGCTGCACTGATCTTATTCTGAGTAACACAACAAGCTTAGTTGATTAATCTATCAGCCTCAAGATATTGTGTAAATTCTTTCTCATTTTTCAACTCCAGCATTCAAAATGCTTCTTTCTTTAGAAATTATTAAAGCTAACAAAATTAGTTCCTTTTCTACCTTAAATAAATTTATAGGCCTGATTAGTAACGAAAAAAGATTTCATCCCTAAATATTCATAATTTTTATATTTTGTGACTTTTACTTTGGTTAGCTTTTAAAGGTTAATTTTTTTACACTAAGTTTATTAAGTTTGAACAACTCTTCTACAGTCCTTGTTTTCAATGACTTTAAGCGTACTAAAAAATAAATTTTACTTAATGACCTGGGACAGGAAAGTATTACAGAGTTCCTCCATAAGTTTTATTTTCAACTAACACAACCTTTTCCTCCTCTATTGTTTTTTTTTACTAACTTTTTATTTTGGGGATTTTTTCATACAGTTTGTGTTATTTATTCATAAGAGTTGTGTTTACTGGTTCCAGCTACCAACAGCACAGCCGAGATGATGTGAGGCAAGACAGGAAGAAGCAGTCCAGGGATGAAGAAGAGAGTTATTACGAGTAAGTTTAATCCTGCCGCTACTACTGCTTACTTTTATTCGCTGAAAGCTGAGGGCGCTAAGAATGAAGGGGCTAGAGATCAAAACAACTTTCGTTAATTCCTCCAAAATAACAGCTCCCAATTTTACTATAGTGTTTATCAAAGTGTCCACTAAACTGTGGAGCTGTACATTCTTGCAAAACTTGGAAAATGTGTTTAGATTCCATGTGGGTTATGGTTATGGTTATTCCCACTGGAAGTTAGTGTGGTGAGCTGAGAGAGCACAACTTGTACAATGAATTTAAACTATAACTGCAGACATTTTCTATTGTTAGTGAGCAAGAAGGTCCACGACGTTTAGGGATCTGCAATCTGATCCGTCTTCAGGTGAAAGGTAACCTAAAACATAACACAGAACATTAGAAAATGAGCTAGCCTAAAGTGATCAGCATGACCAGTCCAACACAACCAAACAACATGTAGCTGTTAAAATCACAATACTAAAACTTAAAAACTAGCCTAGAAAACAAAATTACAAGCATAAGACACACTAAAACTTAGCTACAAGAAGATTCACGTCCTCGGTGGAGGCTCTCAACAAAGTGATTGGTTAGGCCCGGTGGGGCACCAATGGCGTAGGCAGGCTGACAACTGGAACAGAGAAAAAAAACATTTCTATTCATGCACAACCAATGGGAGAGGGGCATCTTACGATTTAAGTTCTCTGCGGCCTTTTGCGTCTTTAATACCATGCTATGAGTTTTGTGTGTTGTTTCTTGTTAAGGTTATCTTGAATTTTATAGTTGTCTTTCGTTAGAGTTCATTTTAATGTCAGTAGCCAGGGGCCTTATTTAACTGGCTTGACTAATAGGACGGACTGCTAGTTTATGTATGAGGCCTTGATAATTTTCTTTTAAAAAGTGAGGTTCGATGTTTTATACTAGCCTCATTCCAGTTCATTAGCGTGGTTTTCAGACCGACAATGGTGAGCAAGTTTGGCGTTTCTGTTAAACCCTATTGTGTGTTTTCTTTGTGTTCTTTGACTCTTACATTTAGTGGTCTTTTTATCTCTCATGTATTCCCTATCACAACTACATTGTATACTGTAAATAGACTAAATACAGTTTTAAACTCCTGAGAGCTATTTTGGGTTTGGATTTTACAAGACTTTGCCTAAGTGTATTCTGTGTTTTTGAGCAGCGGTTCTAACTTTTAAATTTTCTACCTAACCTTCTGAGTTTTTCCGATAATCCGGCACATAAGGGATTGACATGAGCAGTTTTTCAGCGATCTGATTTCCCTGTTGTTTTTTAGCTCCAGGTATGTTGTTTGCACTTATTTATCATAGATTTACCCATTTTTAGTCAAATCTCTTTCTACTTTTTTAACTTCTTCTAATTTTTCATCTTGATCAAAGCACAAGCTGTTGTTCTATCAAATAAGGTAGGCCATCCTTCTTTAACAGATTTTTGATGGCTGGACAAAATTGAGATACTGACCTGTGTGTGCTCAAAAACTGTTGTCTAAGGACGTCCCTATCTCTTTCACATACACATCAAAAAGGGGAGCTTATTTTGGACTCTTTCTCCATGGTTAGGCGAATGGAGATACTGTTGGACTAAGAATTCATTGAGTTTATCGTCTCCATGTGGGAAAACAACAAAGGGATAGTCCACATACCTCCACCAAATCTTGGTATAGACCAGCTGAGGCCAAGGCCTTTTGCTCAAAATCTTCCATGAAGATATCAGCAAGAATAGGTGAAGCGTGACCCCATTGCCATCTTTTACTGTACCCTCTAGTTCAAGTAATTACATTTGATGCAAAAGTTCTAGCAGTTACATTATAACATTTACAGGCGGTTGAGTTCGTTCATCTAAAGTATCATAAGCTGTTGAGCCTAGGCACCGATTATTTTCAAAGTTTCTGGGACTGTGGTACGTTGTGGTTGCTTTCCACCTCAAAGCTTATTAGCCTATCAGTCTCGAATTTTATCTTTTTTCAATTTTCAACAAAATCTTAAAGAGTTATGAATGAGTCAATAACGATGGAAAATATCCTCAATAATAGTTTAAACTCTGAAATTCTCTCTTAAGTCAACAACAAACTTCAAACAAAATTGTACTATGAAAATATAAATTAAATATTTAATTGCCAGCTCCTGTCTCGGAAGTCTATAGTTAACTTGTGAAATCTGTTACTTACCAACAAAAGATTACTGCAGTTATTCACATTTGAATTTTTTTAACTCTCCAATTAGTGCTTTTTATTTTCAAATTGTCATATATTGCCTTTCCCAATTTTAGTGCAGTATTATGGGCAGTGGCATTTCGTCAGGTGAAGAGTGAAGGATCAACCTATGTTTTAGAAAAAAAATAAACTTTAACATTTAATTAATCCGTTTCCAAAGTCCGTGGGTTCGCATAATAATTATTATCAACGGCGACAGTGAGTCGCGATACAAACTTGGCAACAATGGATGGTTGCCTCGATAGTGCTAGAAAGTGAGTATGCCTCTATGATTGCCACTTGCTGCTTAGGTGTAAGACCGAAATACCGTGGGTGAAGACGTGTGAGAAACCTTCACTTGGCGCTGTCTAGGAGTAAGGATAGATGCTAGGGGCAGAGAAAAGGGCTGCGTTGCTATAACAGCAGTGGCAGCAGAAGTGTACCTATATTCAAAACCCGTCACTTGCTAGCCGCGGACAGGGAACCAGTTGACTACTCAGTAGACCTTGGCATAAATGCTCTGTTTTAGGCCTACTTTTGCAATCACCCGCGACCTGATAATGTGTACATTTTAAATAATTTATACAATCCATTGATTGTCAATGTGTCGTCATTAATGTTTCAATTAAATTACTTTTTGCAACATTACAAACCATTAACTTTTAACTCTCTGCTAGAACTTACAAGCTGTAATGACTCACGTTGTTAATTATTTATGTAGTTTCCTAGAGAAATAACCAATATTTTTTAATTGAATTGATTTTAGGTCCACGTGTTAAGAATAAATATTTATACCTATTTTTCCGTTAAACAGTGTAGTACAGCTGATTTGCCCTTCACCTTCCTCAAGGCTCACGAGCCGCCACTGATTATGGGAATAATTTTAAAATCTGACAAACATGTGGATTTATAACTTAAAAAATCTTGCAAATTTGGTAAAAGTTAAGACCCAAAAACATGTTAGTTTATAATTCCTAATTGAAGAGTTTTCAAAAATGTTAGTGTCTGTAATTATTTTTAAGTTGACACTTCTCTTATGTGTGCATTGCTGTGTCACTGTTGTGTAGAGGGACAAGCAAGGTGAAGCGAGAGAGGCAACGGAAGCCTCGTCAAACCAACTCTACTCCCTCGCTCCTGTCTTCCGGGTTCACCCAGTCGGCAACCACCGGGCCACCACCAGGTATGCCCACATCACAAACAAACCCTACTTTGGTACATGTTAGACCTGGTAATCCTTGGCCAGGTAGTAACTGAGAAAACATGCTGTCTTTTCTTTTATAATTTTGCGTTGCGGAGTCATTACTAGCTAAATTTTTCTTCATCAGTAGACTTTGATACTTTCCTCTGAGACACCGACCACTCTTAGAGGGTGTTTTCAGGTGAATATGGGAAGATTGTGAGTGTGATGAGTGTTTTGATGGATGATGAGGATGTAGTCTTGTTATAAACTAGGGCTGACTGTTCCCCAGATTGAGTCATTAGTTGTCCAAATTCTTAGTACTGTGTATTCTAAAATATAAATAATTCAAATTCAATTACTTGTAAATAACTTAAAAAAGTCGGTTTCATTGTCATGTTTTTCATGAGTGAACATAACAGAATCACCATTTCAGGAAAACGCTCATGTCAAAAAACGCAGTGCCGAGAATTTAGTGCAATATTCAAACACCCACAACTGAATTCGGTAGCGTTTTTAAGTAGCTAGGTAATCTAAATTTAAATATGTATTAAATCACAGTTAAATAAAAATCAGCTTTTTCCATTGAAAATTTACCACAATTGACAAAATTCTGCCTAGTTCTTGAATGTCAAAGGGAAGAAATTCCGCCTAAATAATAAAACCTGAATAACTCTAAAACGATACATTCAAAAATAATGGGACAATAAGGAGGTAAATGAATGTGTTTTTTTAGTTTGGAATGGCCACCTTATTGAAACGGATGGCCGGATTTAGCTGGTTAACAACAGAAAAACTTTGCAAAGGCTTATAATTTTGCCTTTAAAATTTGCCTTCTTGCCATTCATTTAAGTAAATTGATGTTGACTTTCAACCATACTGCAGATGTCTGAGCTTTTTCTGATAATCTAATATTTTATGCTTAAATGCAAGGTTAAAAATTAACAAACAGCAGACAAAACTAATTTCACTTGCAAGTTTCAGTTTACTAGTTATTAAGACTTGTCGTATCTGTTCCCAGTAAACGCTTGGCAACAGAAGAAGGGCAGTGCTCTGTTTGTGAAGCCGGTAGAGCCGGGGTTAGTAGAAGATGAAGAGGACTACATGTTGCGACAGGCGCTGGAGGAGAGCATTCGCACTGCGGAGAATGAGAAGAAAACCCGCGAGTTGTGAGTTTCACTACTGTGTTTTGTTGCTAAACTAACCATTCAGGGACAGAGGTGGTGTTTGGTGTTCATTCCACAGAGGGCCAAAGGGGGCATTTTGTCAGGCCCTTTCTCAATATAAGAAGTTGCTGAGAGTCTCTGATGATGAATGCCACGCATTTGAAAGGCCTCAGAAATAAACAAAATTTTACTTTATTAGACTGTTTGATATTTTAAAATTATAAGCAGAATCCAGCAGAGGTTTTGCCTTTACCTGTTCAAAAAACCTCAGTGAACATTTGAGAGGGCACTGTGGTCACCCGAGACACCCTGTGGTGGCACCTAGGCAGCAATAATAATTTTTAAATGAATTGAATAATTTTTCAGAAGTGCGGTTTGCGGCATTGTGTTGTAAAAAATACCTTTTCAACAATATGCAATGTCGTACAGCCATCTGGCAAATCGGTTCTGGTTACTTGAAGCGGGCATACCCTACTGTGGACATCAGGCCAAAAACTGTGAAGAAAAGTAGTTCTCACTAAATTTTCAACTTATCATAACTGAACATCAATGCACCTTAACTTGTTAAAACACTTAAAATTGAAATTGATGAGTTTTTTGTTTGCTGGAGAAGGCTCACCGACAGACAGGTGGGGACGGTTAACAAAGCTGATGGAAGGAAAGGAAGCCAAAACATTCATGCCAGCCGGACATTAGAACGGTTCATCGTCAAAACAATACAGGAAGAAGGCCAGATCTACATTTTGTCAACACTGCAGATTCATTAGATAAAGAACTCTCAAAAAACTGGATTTATCAAAACGACCTCTCGAAAATGTTGATAAAATAAATTCGGATGAGGACAAACCCTACTACAGCCCAACCCAACCAAAGAATATAAGTAGACCTAAAAGTCTTTCAGTCCTCAAGAAAAAGTCCCTCATAATGAAACCAAGGCAAACCCAGAAATATACCAAAGTGATCTCTCCACTGACTACTCAGATGACGGGGAAGACAATTATGAATCCCCCAAGTCAGAGTATAATTTCAAAAATTATACAGGAAGTTTCAAGTCCAACATGTTACAAGATCAAAAAAGTATCTCTCCGAAACCAGACTTTGAAAATCCAGTTACTAAAACAAACCAGGAATTAAAAAAGAACTCATCAATTGATGACTTGTCGAGAGGTATGAATAATGCTTTAACTTTTGGGGATACCCAAGGACTATTTGATGACGTACAGGGAAATAATCACTTGTCCTTTTCAGATCCAAGGTCCGATTTCTCGTTTGGACCATCCAGGTATGAAGTAAACCCAGAAACAAGTAAACCTAAAACATTGCAAGCCTCTGCTTTCCCAAGTTCAATGGAAACTGATGAATTGTTGCACAGTTTTATCAGGAAAGATCCTC
The DNA here is from genome assembly GCA_018831715.1 of Matsumurasca onukii. NCBI lineage: Eukaryota > Metazoa > Arthropoda > Insecta > Hemiptera > Cicadellidae > Matsumurasca > Matsumurasca onukii. The sequence goes on along the minus strand of CM032061.1, from coordinate 38,574,474 downwards.
CTTCCAATGTGGCAGCTACAGGGCAGGGGCAGATGTCTGATTTCGATAGAAACCCTGTGTATCCGGCAAGCCAACTCCTCGGATGTGAGTCGTTGCAGCAACACCATCTGCTGCGAGATGAAAACCTTCTCCCGGATTCATCATCACCTTTGTCAAATTCTCCTGCACAAAACTCTCCCTTTGGATCATTTGAGAATCAGCTGTTGACAGGTATGGCTGGGCAAATGCACGTGCAACCTAGCCCTCAGCCTTTCCAGTATCCATTAAACTTCTTACCCAACAACGGAAATAGTTTGCAAAACACTCTACCGAATCAACGTTTCATGGCACAGATGCCGTACTCTAACACCCCTTCTGGATACGGAGTCTCAAACTTGACCAATCCTTTGCTGACTCAACTCGGTGCTACCAACCCGAACATGATAGCCGGTATGAATGAGACTAATCCATTGCTGGCAAACCCGAATATGATCCCTTCATTGAACGATGTCAGAAGCAACATATCCATGCTTCAAGCCATGAATCAAAACCTCTCTGCTCTAGCGAGTGCAAATGCTGATCCTAAAATGATGGCGTCTTTAGGAAACTCTGGTCTTAATCAAAATCTGACGTCTTCTTTAAATGACCTAACCCAGAATCCGAACTTAACCAATCAAGCTACAAATCCAAATCTTGTTTCTTCATCGAGCAACCAAGCTAACAAACCAGATTTGATGTCTTTCATGGGTGCAAACAGTCCAGCTCTCACCAATCAAGCCACACATCTAAACATGGTTCCTAAAGTCGATCAAGCCTCCCAACTGTATCAAGCTCAGATGATGGCGAATTACAATTATTATGCTCGCTTGCAATATCAAGCGCAGGCGGCAGCCCTTGCCGGGAACGTAAAACAGAACGAGAACTCCAGACCGGACCAGCCTCAACCATCTTTCCTGTACATTAATCATCCTCAGAACTTGCCGGAAGAAGCACCTCATCAGCAGTTCCTCGCTTCAGAAATTTCCCCGAGGGCAGCATCGGAGAGTCAGACCAAAGCTTTGATGCAAGCAACTCTTCAAAATCAAGTGAATCTGAACCCTCTTAAGGAACAAACGTCACAGCCAAACTCGTTCTTTAGCGATTTTCAAACTCAAGCCAGTTTGCAAAACCAAGAGCAACAAGCTGTGAAAAATGAAGATCTCATCAAATTGAAAATGCAACTTTTGGCTAAGGAGTTTTCCGATCTGGAAAAGTCATTGAACAGTAACCCTGATCCGGCTACTACGACGCCGATGCCAGTAGCCCCCCCGCCCGTGGTGATGCCTCCTCAATACTCTATGTACCCTCCAGGACCGGGACAGTTCGTAGCAGCTCCTGTCATGGGAATGCACAGCTACTACCCTGTAATGCCTGTGCAGAATGCTCCTCAGTTGTCTCCCAACACTCAGCCCAGCTCTCTACTCTTCAATATGCCCACTGACGATGTCAGGTTGCAACAGTAATCACTCCCATAAGTGTTTTACCCGTCTAAAATACTGTATCTGTAGTTTTCCATACAAGTATTTTTCTCAAATATGCTTCAATAGCATTGTACTATATCAACCGTGCCTTAACTTGAGAGTATTTTGTTTACCCTATTCTTTTACGGGTAACCTGGTGACTTATCGATTGTTTTCTGTTTATTTTGTGATATTTGCAGTCAATGCATAGAACTGACGTGGAAAATCCGTCTTAGGTTAGCAATGTACAGTTAGTGATAATATGTTGATAAGCTTTTGTAAACTTGATTTTATGTTACCAGTTTCATTTTGTTTTGTTATCCATTAAGTTTTAGTGGCACATTTTATGGGTCACTTTCCATATACAGTAATACAACATTATTTTAAGGGTTTAATAAGTTTAATTTCAAAATATCACACTAAGTGATTTGTGACTTCCTTTGTTTCAAAGAGGATTGTGAATTCTAAAATTTCTGTGAGGGTTATTGATGCTAAATGATGACAGTTCGGACATCAGAATATGTTACAAACTATGATTGGAAGGGTCCCAGGGTATCAGGTATTATAGTTCCAAAATAAAACAAGAATTCCCCACAAATAGGAATTTTTCACAGAGAGGGTAATGCTCTGCAGACGGAAAATTATCGGATAATTTTTAGCCATTAGGAAAGTTTGGTGATGATTTCACCCTGGTGCTAAAATATCCATTTTAACCCATTAGCCACCACACCCAGAGATAGTAGAGGTGATGCTGGAATCTCTCTGTAACTGTGCACTTGGTAGTTCGGGAACAAGTCAGCAATAAATTGCGTAATAACAATCAAGGGTTTTTTTTATAACGTTTTTTACTTATTTGTCGTGAGTTATAACGATTGTATGATAGGATTTCAATTACCTCCAACAATAATTTCAATATTTGGATATTGACGGATGATATCCTAGGAGTAAACAATTAATCTGTATGATAATATTGAGATTTTTAAGTACTATTAAGGACACCTCACAACATGATAGACATTATTACTGTACCTACGTTACATTTGAGATGAAAATAATTCTTAAACTCCCTGGCAGCTAGTATTGCTGTATCTTCATTTTTCATGCAATCAAGTAAATTGAACAAAACTAAGTATTTTGGATGTTATGAAAGTCTCATCGTAGTTATCAATAATTCTGTACGTCACACTATATCACCTCTTTGGAAGAAAGTTCATTTAGGTTCACACTGGTATAAAATATTGCTTATATTTAATCGTTATGTATAAAAGAAATTACTTCTTTTATGTAAACTTAGTTTAATTTAAGCGTTATAATTTATTTGAATTAATGCATAATATTTTTTATTACCTACATTGTTACAACTGTACAAATAAACGTACCCACCCTACTTCCAACATACTGCTGTAATGTTAACACATTACCTACTGTATTTTCAAAATAAGCTCTACAAGACAACCAAAAATATTTTACTTTTGTATATCGTTTGAAAATAAATTTGTATTATAAGTCATGAACATTCTTATACTGACGTTAAAGGTTTAACGAAGTTAAATAGTTGAACATTGAAAGCAGTTAAATTTAGTTTTAACCAACTAAAATAATAAATTTGTTGCCATACAACAGACACGCTTATTAACCCTTGCACTCTCCAGTGGCTGATGTGCGACGGAACATTCCGTCGGTTGCCAGACTTTAATCACAGACCTTTCATGTAAACAAAAATTCTACACCCCCCAGCCTTCAAACATACGTTTTGACTGGGACTTGTGGCATGGTCCTGTAGTCCAGCTTCATGGAGGTCAGGTTTTGAGGATAATGTAGGTCTAGGCGTCAGATAGTCTCAGTGATTATCTAATGATACCATCATCAACTCTCACCATCGTTTAAACATATCAGACCATCACCTGCGTGGTTCGGAAGTCATTAAGCTGTTGGTCCTTGTATTTATTGGTCATTGGGCTATTAATGACCCATTCTAAAAGAGCGGCCTTAGTTTGTAACAAGACTACACCTCATAACTCATTACTTCCACTTATCCTTCACTACATATTACCAGGTAGGCATCCAAATTGTGATTTAGTGAAGATTCATTTTAAAATAGCTCATGTTGTTGAATGAACTCTAAAGCTATCAGTAAAATCATTGTCAATGAGTACAAAGCAGGGGCCCAGAACAATATTTTACATTATCGAATATTACTAAGATCCGCTCTGCATAACATTTTCATCTCAACTGTAGGATCTACAGGCAAAATACTAAGGTATATTTAATAATTTGAACTTTGGTCCTACGCTGGGTTTCACTTCTAGTAATGTTTTACAAATATTCCTTATTACAAACATGCTCTAACTTTCCCTTTTGTTCAATGTATATTATTGTCAAAAAAGGCCTTTGTTATTGTTAATTGTATATACAATATTTAAGTAATATTTCAATCCTTTTGTTAGGGTCCCGCCCAGGACACTATTAAATGTTTCAGAGTACATACTATGGTTAGATTTGGTTTCTAATGGGCGTGAGTATATACTACAACTGGCATTTTCTTTCAAGTTAGTAGATAAAAATAGGTTTAAAGGTATATCTTATCAACACATTGCACACAAGTCTTCAAACCTAATAACACCAATGCAGATATAATAGATCATCTAAGCTCGTTATTTCAACTTCAACTTCCTGTAACATTTAAGTAAAAGGAAAGAGCGGACTTTTCATAGCCACTTCGAGAAAACTACTCCTAACGTTTGGTAGTTAGAAACTCCCTTGTCTTCAGAGGACTACACTAATCTAGGAACTACATTTAATTTATACCTTAACTTAGAACTAACAGGACTATTCCAACCAATATTTGAAAATACGCTACATCATAAAATTGATGGCTTGTCAAAATTACAATTACAAATATGAACAAGTAAAAGAGGACACGTTATGGGATAAAACTACTAGTTAGTGCGTGTGTCCCCGTTAGTAACAAGTTAGTGGTCTGAGTCTGGGTGAGATCCTTTCAATTAATAACTACCTACCATATCTCTGTGTTTTCAGCTATTTATTGTATGTTAAGGCTAACATGTAGTTTCATCCCTATAACGCGTGTCCTCTTTTTTACTTGTTCATATTTGTAATTTTGACAAGCCATCAATTTTTTATGATGTAGCGGATTTTCAAATATTGGTTGGAATAGTCCTAGGTTAGTTCTTAAGTTAAGGTATAAATTAAATGTAGTTCCTAGATTAGTGTAGTCCTCTGAAGGCAGGTGGAGTTTCTAACTACCGAAGCGTTAGGAGTAGTTTTCTCCGGAAGTGGCTGGAAAAGTCCGTTCTTTCCTTTTACTAATTGCTCTCGCCACTATTATGAACTTTCAAACTAACATTCCTGTAACACTTTTCAAACCTTCTGAAGTTAGTGAGACTTTGAAAAAGAAATACATCAAATAAATCTCCTGGTCATGACTTAATACTCGTAACAGGAAAAGCCATAAGAGAACTACCTGAAAAAGGCATTGTTGTGTTATTAACATATATCTTCAATTCTATATTAAGACTACAATATTCCCCAAAAGAAACGGAAAATAGCTCAATTGGTACTTGTCCTTAAACCAGGAAAACCGTCTCATCAAGTAACATCTTATAGACCCGCAAGTTTGTTGCCCATCGTCTCTTAAGTGTTTGAGAAGCTACTCTTGAATAGAATACTGTCTACTGTGGAACCAAACAAGATTTTATCTAGTCATCAATTTGGATTCATAAGCAACACTGAACAAAGCTCTCAGAATTTCTGAAGTAATTCTCAAACTCAAGATCTTTATTGTCAATTAACAAATAATTCATGACAAGGTTAAATATTACAACATGTTTTATTATTATGGCACAAATACATTATTTGTTGTACAAAATAGATAAACCATATTATCTTATTTTAAATTTATGTGGCTTGACATGTAATTGAAATAAAACTTTTGGATGAACCACAATAAAATATAGTTTTAATTTGTACAAACAAGCTGCTATGCTGTGATAGCCATCATCAGTTGTACAGAAGAGAAAATAAAAATACAAAAGTAATAATTATATATTAAATTGATTGAAATATTATATACACAAAATAAAATGATTTTATTTTGTGTATATAATTATTTTATTTTCTCTTCTGTACAACTGATGATGGCTATCACAGCATAGCCGAAACGTTTTACAAATTAAAACTATATTTTATTGTGGTTCATCCAAAGTTTTATTTCAAAACCATATCTTAATTTACATTAATCAAATTTAAAAATAAAAAATCATCAACATGATAAAATTCCTGTTCAATAAGAAACAATTTTAGTTGTCTTTTAAATTTTAAGAATTTTAATTCATTTTTAAGTTCAAAGGCAGTATTGTACATTTTACCCAAGAATTAGTGTACATACATTACCCAAGAATCACCCATGGAGGATTACAATATAATTTCTAAAAGCCAATATGGTTTTAGAAAAGGTTACAACACTATAGGTGCTCTTAATAAGCTTTAGAGACTGTGTGTAATGGGTTTGGACAGTAAAAAACAAAGCATTAAGTATTTTCTTGATCTTTCAAAAGCATTTGACTGTGTGGATCATTCAATTTTATTGAAAAAACTACACAGCTATGGAATTCGGACTACCTTATAAGTGGTTAAATTCTTACTTGCAAGGTAGATCTCAACAGGTTCAAATAGAAAATAAATTATCCAAAATTACCCATTTACAATATGGAGTCCTCAATGATCCATTCTCGGCCGGTCTCTTTTGGTTTATATTAACAATGTGTGTAGAGCCTCAACACCTAATTCAATATGCAGACGATACCACAATTAATATTATTTCAAATTCAACGAAAATCTAGAAATTCAAGCTTTTGGTAACATTTGTACACAATTTTGAAAGTTTGTATCTTAAAACTAATTATAATAAGTCAAGTTTTATTAATTTTCAACTTGGCAGGCGAATTCGATTACTGCCCAACTGTAATGATAGATAATCATTTGCTGGAAGAAGCTGAATCAACAAAATTTCTTGGCGTTTATATAGATAAGAATCTATCTTGGGATAGCCATATTGACTATATAAGCAAAAAGATTTCCTCTAGAATTTTTCTTCTTAGATACCTCTCCCAGCATTGTAAGCCACATAATTATACTTAGAATGGCTTACTTTGGTTTAATATAACCATACATAAATTATGGTATTATTTTGTGGGGTTCTTGTTCAGAATATAAACTCTTAAGAATTTTATTCTGCAAAAGAAAGTGCGAATAGTATCAAAATTACGTTTGAGGGATTCTTGTAGGGAAATATTTAAAGTATTAGGTATTCTTACCCTACCTTGTATTTACATATATGAAACAATTATTTTTCCATAACAATGGTAGTTTGGTAACAGGCCATGATATCCACAACCATGACACTAGAAACAGTAGTCAATATAGGTTGGGATAACCATTGACTTTAAATATACATTTAAAATCAATGGGATATCATAGACTTGAAATATCTCATAAATTACCGTCCCAAATTGGAATTAATTTTTTTAACAATTTACCAGACTATTTAAAAATTATAAACAGTATAAACTCTTTTAAGTCGAAACTAAAAACATTTTTAATTAAAAAATCATTTTATAGCGTTGGTGAATTTATGGATGATTCGAATACAACTAATTTTTGCAAAAACATTTCACCCACGTAGCAAGTAGTACTATAGGGGAACAGTATTTTGGTGATGAGTTTACCTTATTTGTTTTTATATTTAGATTTGTTTGTTGTTTTTTTGGCACACAATTCAATTTTGTATATGACAAATAAAGTTATTTATTTATTTTTATTGAACATTCGTCAAACACTTGAAAAGGGGGAATTTTGTTCAGCCGCATTTTTAGATGTCAGTCAAGCATTTGACAAGGTGTGGCATACTGGCCTTTTGTTCAAAATCAAAAAATACCTTCCGCATTCAATTTTTAACTTACTCCAATCATACTTGAACTTCCGACAGTTTCAAATTAAATATCAAGATGTTCGCTCAGACTTACACAGAATTGAATCCAGGAGTCCCTCTAGGCAGTATATTGGGCCCGTTTTACATTTACTGTACACAGCTGATTAACCACAGTCATTACACACTGAAGTTGCAACTTATGCGGACGATACGGTGATAGTCTCTTGTCATCAAAATTCCATAGAAGCATCACTTCATCTACAAAATAGCTTGAACGACATTTCTGATTGGTTGAATAAATGGAAAATTAATGTAAATGAAGCCAAATCAGTGCACGTAACCTCTACATTAAGAAAAGAAACTTGTCCTCAAGTACTCATGAACAATGTGCCTTTGACTCAAGCCAATATGAACAATGTTATGTTGCATATTGTTCTTATATATATGTTGAACAGATTGTAAATAAAAATGTTATATACAAAAATGAGCGCAGTCTGTTTTTAAACATATGAACCGGCAAAACCGACAATAAAACACGTTCGATCATTTGAACTTCGATCATAATACCCCACCGAAATAAAAATGGAGTGCTGCAGAAGTGAATTTCATCCAAACTATTTCTCATCTTAAAGTTTTGTTTTCATAATTCGCTTCTAAGTTGTCGAGTGCAATTTAGTGATTTAATGTATGTAACTTTAATGTTTTGAGTTTACTTACAAGCATTTACACGTACTTGAAGGCTAGGTAGTAATTTGGCCAATCTACGTTTTACCCCAACTATGTTCAGTCATATTTTGATTTATTTTTAGTCTTTTGTCAATACAAATTTTCTAGTGTAGGAAATAACACTATAACAAGCGTAAGTACCAACTAAGTCATGCAATTTTATGAATTTTTTGTTAGATTTGACCTAGCACTCTTTCGAGTCCTATGGCAAAAGGAAACCTTAGTGCTAAAATATGAAGAAATAACAATGATATAAAAATCAGAATTTAAATGAGATACAATAAATATATAAATATAATAACAATAATAGACTGCAGATGAAATAACAACAGTAATATTAATGACAATAAGGAATAGTGATTGAATAATTAAGAATACATTAACCCTCTATCTGGTGAAAGACTAATCATTAGTCGCTAAAAAGCGTTACCCCACTGGCAAAGGGCTATTCATTAGTAGTTTTTTTCTAAGTCGTATTTAAAATAGTAAACCTAGTTAAACTGAAGATTTTGTTATGTAGTTCTGCTCAGGAAGAGATGTCGTTTATTTTTATATCAAGTCTTTTAATAATTATTGAAATAAACTTAAAATTAATTAAATCTCAAGCATACTGTTGGGTTCACAATGAGTAACATATCTATCTAAAGACATATAATTGGATTAATGGGTTTACTTGTCTATTTACAAAAACGCTACTTGTATCTTAATGGTACTGAGATCAAACTAACTTTTATTTGAGTAATGAAAAGTAAAACTCTTATTCTGAACTACAGAGTCAAGATGATGTGGCTTGAAGCTCGTAAGCAGGAGAAGAAGATCCGAGGTATGCTGGTAGATTACAAACGAAGAGCCGAAAGAAGAAAAGACTACTATGAAAAAATAGTAAGATAAATCTACTTATTGGTAACTTATTGTTTAAGTCTTAGGTTAATGTGGCGGCTTAAGAGTGGGAAGGAGGCATGGGGCAATGCCGTTTGAATGTTCCGTAAATATCTTGTGGTCCATGTTAAAATCAGTTAATAAAAATTCAAGCCAAATGTGTCTTATAATTATAGCTGTAATGTAAATTGACTAAACAGAACATCAGAGGCAATTCACTAGTCAGGCATTAACATGTCTGATACCAGGAGTTAAAAGTACCTCTGTGCTGAAATTCTAACACGGAATTGTCTCTTTGGTTTACAGAATTTTCTTTTGTATTATGGGCAAAGTGATGAGCATGAGTTAAAAAAAATCGGATCCCTTTGCCCATCTGCTGAAGTTGATCTAGGAAAACTGCAAAAGTATGGTGATTTCTTAGTCATGCTAGAAACTTCTGTTGTATTAGTGAATTTGATGTTATTCAGAAAACATTAGCTACTAGAAGTGGAATATATTTTTTAAGTATTTGGCAGTACTCAGCCCATTATGATTGCCGCGATATTCCAGTGTAAATCTCGCTAGATTCCTTTGGCTAATTATAATAAAAATTTTGCCCTCAATGCTAAATTTAAAAAAAGTTTTGTATACTATGTAGGATGTTTTTTTGGGTACAATAACAATTTTGATGTTTCGGTTATTTTGTTCCAGAGAGCAGATCCTACACAGTTCATCCAAGTGCATGGACGACCTTGCAAGATTCACCTTGACCCTGCGGTGGCAATTGCGGGCGACAGTCCTGCGAACATGTACGTACAAAACTTGGCCATATTCGTCTTCTCTTTGATAACTCATTCTAGCTTCTATAATAGTTAGGCTAAAAGCGGCTAAAAATTACTTAAGTTCTGCTTAATGGGGCTGCGTTCTACTGTCTCATGGATGTACCACTGACGAGTTTTAAGTCCGAAAGTAATTCTATTTATATGATTCAGAACTTGGAAGTGAACCTATTTCAGGTTTTCTGACCTAACATTTTTCAAGAAAGGGTTTTAAAATAAAAGGGCATCAACCTCGCTAGTTCAAATTGTTGTGATTCTCAGTCTTGACACTTGTTAATACAGATATAACACAACCTGGTGTCAAATTCAAATTTTCAATCAGTTGGTGAAAAATATTGACTAGCCTACTAAATGATTTGGTGCTGAGTGGTAACATGTCAGGTGGAGTAAAAACGCAAACACGCCCAATACAAAGTTCATACACATCCTGGAAAACCTGGAATTTGAAGGGTTGTCCTGGAATAACTGAAAAACCTGGAATTGTCCTGTAAAACTCAAATTTTTCCCTGGAACCTTTTAATGTTAACTTGATTGACAATTTCTACTATCTATTCTAAATCAACCTATTAGTAAGTTAACTAAATAATTAAGTTGAATATTGGAGAGGTGTAAAAATTTTGAAGGTAGAAATGATCAACCATCGTAGACCAAGCTGAGTTTACAAGAACCTTTCTTTACTACGGTACTGCTGACGTTCTTTATTTTAGATTTGATGTGCCTAAAGTAATGAGCTGTAAATTACTGTCTCTTTAAATGTTTAAAAACATTTTGTGTAGTAGAACAGAAAATACAATGATTGATGTGGGCTTAGCGGGGCCGAGCAACCTGCATAAATGATATTTCCAAATAAATAAAAGAAAACCTTAACAACTAAAAGATTTTTTCAAAGGAAATGTGTCAACCGATTTTCCTAATAAATTGCATATTTTCGGTAATCTTAGAGCTATGTAAGGACATAATACCGCTTTTACCCAGTGAAATTGGGCTTTAAGTGACTTGGAAAATCAGGACTTTGTTCTGAAATTATCCTGGAAATGTCCTGGAACTTTGAAAACCGCTATGATTCCTGCAATATCAATGAGAAATAAAAAAAATCTAAATGAATAAATTTGCCAGAAATGAGTCAAGGTTATGATAATCAGGAAAAGGTAAGAATTTTGTGTATGGAAAAATCAGGGAATTTGGGGAAACTTAGTTCTGTTAAGGAAAATCTACAAAATCTGTTGAATCCAGTAATTTTTTCTAGGAATTCAGCAATAATTCTTTTTAGACAACGTTCCAGACAGATTCTTAAGACCGTGCAGATGGTTGGCTTGAAATCTCGCTTGAAATGCTCTAAATCAGTCAGTGCGTTATTCAGTGCTATTATTGTGACTAAACCTGCATGTAAAATGTATATTGCAAGCCGAATTAGTGTAAAATATCAACTGGAGCGTTCACCTAGTGTGTTTACAGGATGTCGTGGCAGGGGAACACGGACATCATGATTGATCGTTTTGACGGCGGCGCACTTAGACTACATCCCCGAGCTTAAACATCTGGAAGATGATGACGAGGAATTGTCTCAAGAGGAGAGGCTGATCAACTACGAGAGGTACAGGATCCTCGCCCAGAATGACTTTCTTGGAGGTAATCTGCATCCTTGAAGTTGTAGGTTGCTGCGCATTGTTTAGAAAACTGGTTGTAGCCTCTGTGACGGTCAGTTTGTCTTCAAGGTTTCTTTAGATAGATCTGAGAAGGTCTCGTATTTTTGAGTATCAAGAGTCAAACTAATACATATAATTTGTTAAGCCTACTTTACTCTTTCAGATGCTCTTCTTTGGCTGCCTTCTTTGACCTCAGGGGTTTCAGTCTAGGGCCTTCTTTCCATTTTCTTATTTCCTCAGACTATGCCTTATCCACTTCCATTTCCTTTGCTTTACTTTTTTTCTTGAGTGGAGTCTGAGATGTGTTAATCCACCACTCTTCGTTCCGGCCATATGGTTTCCGGCCATCATAATCCCAGAATTGATTGAATGCACTTGTTAATAAAGACTTGGATGGTTTTGTCAATTCTGCTAGATTACTTCCAAGTTTCACATCGTTGTTTGGAGGCGACTCGACATTTGCTTCTGGAAGTCTTAGCTTGACTCTTATGTACACTCCCTATGACTACTACAAGTACTCTAATTTCTTTGATTCTTGCCTTTCGGTTTTAGCCTGGAGATCCCACTATGCAGTTGTTTAATCCTTCCCGTGGTAAGAGCGAGTATAAATTTGCTCAGTGTGGTAATGACAAATATACTCACTCTCGAAACAATTGTATTTTCAGGCTTCTTAGTGTTCAGTTTTCCTGCTAGAATGTAGCAGGTGTTGGGTAACCTTTTCTTTTGACTCAACAAAATAATTGCCACCTTTTGGGACGGGCAAAAATGGCGACGCAATACACGGAGCACACCACAGTTGCTAATTCCAAGTAATACCGCACGAACTAGTTCGGTCCGAGTCTAGGCGGCAGATTGTGTTCTACGTGAATTATAGTATTATCGTTTGTTATAGTTTTTTGTATTAATTCTTTTTGTGTTATAGTATATCAATAACACAATACCGTATATACTCGAATCTAAGACGCACTTTATTTACCATATGTTAGGCTCTAAAATAAGGGTGTGTCTTATATGCGGGTGCGTCTTAGACTCGCACAATACGATAAAAATATTGAGTTAATTTGAAGAGTTACAAAAACCCTCAAAACATCGACAAAAACATTCAGATAGGCCACGAGAGGTAGGAAAAACAACAGGGCTGCGTATTGCATCGCCTGTTTTGAAGAGTGGAATGAAAGAATTTTTTGTGACTAGAGGGGACTCAGAATTGCTCCTTATTGCATTCGTCGTGTTCTCCATCCTTCTTCCCCCCTAATGAAAACACCATGTTTACTACTACCCTAGCTTGAACTGATAATCACAGAGTTCTAATTTTGGTATTTTTGATTGAGAAAGGCATAGGACAACCTAGTGTGTCTGAAATGTGGCCTGCGCAAAGAAATTATGTCATGTGTCACGCAGCCTAACTTGCACTCGTATGATTACTTCAAAGTTTAGTTTACCTAAAAATACCCTAAGGAATTTTGCAAACTAATTTAACACACTAATGATGATCATGTGATGCATTATAAATCTAAAAATGTTCAATAAAAACTTGGCAGTTTTCAAATCTTTGTACATTTTTATTTGTTTATAAGTTGTGAAAATCAAGTTGTATGAATGATTATTTTTCACTTTAAATTGAATTTTATTCAATACCAATTCAAAAGTATGTAACACAAAATAGTAATCAATAAAGTTTATAATTTTATACACTTTGTAAGTATTTGTTTGTTTATTAGCTGTAATTTGGTTTGTAAAAACGAAATTGAGTTCTTTACGTCCCCTTTCTTATTCATAAGAGAATTTTGTTCAAATTCGCACACCAAATGGAAAAACAGTTGGCAGCAGTAGAAGAAGGAAATCATCCAGCCCCCGGGGTTTTCCAAATCCTAACAGAATAGAGCTTCTGCTCCAGCTCCGACCCTTCCTTGGCCTGGAAACGTCTTCAGTAACAGCGCAGGTTCACCCGGGCTTGGCCAATGCTGTTTTGCCACCGTCCCCCCAATTCCCAGACCACGACCCGGGCACGAGTAAATAGTGATGTAAAGTGACTGTGTAGTGTATATATAAGGTTTTGTTTTGCTATGTAAATAGACTTTCACTGATGCTGTAGCACAACTGCAACAAAATGCAAATCTAAATTAAACAACTGCATAGTGGGATCTACAGGCCGAAACCGAAAGGTAAGAATCATTTTCAAAGAAGGTCCTACCACTCGGAGTATAAATCTAATTTCTTGATTTCAATTACAGTGAGCGAGGACAAATTCCTCCACCAGCTGATGATAGAAGAGCAGTTCGGTCCCATGGAGAAGGTGGAGCCGCAGCCGATTGAGGGGAAGAAGAAGGTGGTGGGGGCCGCCATCGGGTTCAACTACGGCGAGGGAACGTCTACAGTGGGGGCCGGGGAACCGGAGAAGCAGAACAGCGACGAGGACAGCCAAGATGAGGATGATGACGAAGATAGTGACATTGATTTCGGTGAGTATGTCTTAGTTGCCTTTATAGCCTACCCAGAGTGAGAACCGTGTGAAAAGAAACCAACTTAATTATATGCTTATTTTATTGATGTTCATTCTCCAAAGCAAGTACTCTTGACTGTCGCTACATCGTGGGGACTCTTGGAACTTGGAACGGTCTTTTTCCATAAGGAGGTGTAAGAGGTGTAGATATACTTTCTAATGAAACTACAGCCAGGAAGAACTGCAAAACTGGGAGACACAGAACTGTTGCTTGCTTTCACAGGCTAGAGCTTGGTTTGTCAATTTGGTAGTTTTTTTATCAATCAGGAAGACAGTACAATAGACCCTGGCTATTCAGAGAGGTTTTAGCATCCAGCTGACCCTTCCGCTTCATTGAGCTGGAGAGTCGATAGTTTACTTAGAGACAGAGTTCATTCTTATAGAATATGCAGGATTCAAGGAACTTAAAACGAGACCAATCTGTAAAACATCTATTCATAGAATTCATTCATTTATATATTTTGTTTTGATAAGGCAAGTGCTAGATTTCACTTTAAAATTAATGTACCAAGAACAATCATGTAAAATTATTCTTAAGTTATACAGTGGAACCCCTCAAACCAAATAATTGGGGCTGTGGCTGTTCGATTTCGATTTGTTCGATTTTCCAATTAAATCTAAAATTACAAAAAAAACACAATAAAATTAATACTGCATACGAATGCAGTCCATATTATTGCAATTAAATGTCGATCAAAATATACCGGTGCGGCAAAAATGACTGACGGTTTCGCCGTCGCCTGACAAGCGAAAGTGTGTGGGGGGTGGTGGGGATAGGGCGCCTCTCAGTGCCTACGCATGACATTTTAGTAGCCATGTGCGCTCGCTAGGAAGCTGCTTTTAAAATGGCGATAGTGTTGTTGCTGTTCAGCGCAATTACGCAGACGCTTAATGTGGGTCCGAGGGAAAGTTCCAACTTGAAACACCATTTTGCTGTGGGTGGGTAACTTTAGAGCTACCGTTCAGCATTAAAACTGGAAATCAACGGGTCGTCTAAGGTCAGCCCGACGCCAGAGAACGCCGACAGTGAGGAAGCTGTGCCAGTCCCGATGCCTGCACGCAAAACAAGCTGCTGCTCTGCGCATGTCTGACCGCCGGTAAGAAGAATATTACGGTACAACCTGCACTTTCATCCGCATTAAAATGGCTATCGTGCAACAGTTGAAGCCCACTGATTATGCAAAGCGCAGCATTTTCAGAGCAAATGATTGATTTGCTTACAGATGATAAACTTGTCTTTATGAGCGACCGCATTTTCATTTGATGGATATGTGAATAAACAGAATTTCGCTATTAGTCGGAAAATCCAGAAGAACTGCATGAACGCACTTTATAGTCCCAAGGTCTCTGTGTGGTGTGGCGTAACAAATAATTGTGTTATAGGCCCATACTTTTTAAAGGACTGTAACCGCCAACTCTCAACGATATCTGACTATGTTGAAAAGTTCCTGACCCCGAACCACGCAGAACAACGCTTAAACCGCAGCAGAATTTGGTTCCAGCAGGATGGGGCAACTGCCCACACTACCCATGAGGTAATGAACTTCTTAAGAAGCAAGTTTCGAGGCCAAGTCATCTCGCTGGGACACAGTGTACAGCTCGCCTCCCCGGATCTCAGCATTTGTGACTTTTCTTGTGGGGACTGCTAAATCAAGAGGTACACAAACAAACCCCGACATTGGATGACCTGAAGGAAGCCATACCAAGAAATAGCCAACATTTATCCTGTAATGTTAGGAAAAGTGTGTGACAATTTCAGTGCAAGATTGAAGAATGCATGGCCCAAGATGGACATCATTTGAAAGACGCCATTTTCAAATCTTAAACGGATCACATACACATTTCTTTGGTTATTTTATAAATGTTCATAAATAGCAATCTGTAATATGCAATAAAACCCTTGTATCTCTTAAAACGATTGTTATTTACATTTTAAAACCATCAGATCTTTTGTCATGACCTTGTATTTGTAGTATGTATCCACAACACAGTACAGAACTGTAGTAACACT